>OZ007593.1:562500-1766423 GCA_963931845.1 Maratus michaelseni
GGTTGTAAAAAAACCAGGGTTTTTTTTCAAAAAAACCCAAAAACCTGGTTTTTTTGGTTTAAACCAGGTTTTTTTGGTTTAAATGATTTTACATTTGGAAAGAACACTGAACATTCATATTTTGAGATATTTGAAATCAAGCATTAAACAAAATTTACTTTAAGTTATTTTGTTGAAATTTAATAATATAAGTTTTACTATTTTAATTTAAGAATTACAATATTTTATATTACTATATTTTTACATATAATAAACAATAAAATGTACGATCACTTATATACTTAAAAAATCAATCACTATTATAGAAATTTTTAAATATTACAACAGGTGAATGTTTACATTTTAGTTAAAAACTTTATATAAAAACACAAATTTTGACACTTTTGCGAGTTTTAATCTATTTTGTAGTTTATCTCGAGCAAGTCCAAATTTTGAAAATATTCTCTATACACTGGCAGGATGCCTTTGCTGTTAAAAGTTGTTCAATTTCACAAAAAACTTTGCTATAAATTTCTGTTTTTTGGCTTTTTTACCATTCATGTACTGTTATAGTACTTACAATACTATAGTTTCAAAGAAACATTCCTCGAAAGGTGATTATATTAGGTAATAAAACTGTTTGCATTGAATTTAATAATCAATGGTATGAGTGAATTTATTGGATACATTTGCTTTGAAAAATCAAAAGCATCCTTTGGTTTCGGATGTAGCATATACATGCAATAATTATTATTACTTATTAAAGCCATTTTATATAGACTATCAAGGTTGTTCATCACTACTTTATTTTCTTGTTTTTCTTCCAATTTTACAAGGTCTTTCCAGATATACACATCATCAGCAATGCATGAAAATTGAAATTCCAGTTATATCTTTCCTCATGAGAAAATAAGGGAGCATTCCAAGGGAATTGCGGGCAATTAGTGGTTTTGTGATTGTTCTCACATATCTGGCAAGAGTTTTTGAATTTTAACAATGATTTAATTTAATTTTGTAATTCTAATATTTTTCAAATTTTGTCGAGGGCATTTGCAATTGGTTCCAGTTGTTCAAACATTTCTTCAACACTTAGAAAATTGGGCACAAGTTTTTTTAATGCTTGTGTCGATTTTCTCTCTGTTTTCTTCATAAATGCTCAGTAATGTAGACTAGCTTTTAATGTAAACTTAGAGTACACCTTTCATTGAATTACATAGAGTTTCGGTAGGGAGAAGTAATTTCAAAGTATTTGCATATGATCTATATAGTGCATTTGCAAAGTAATTATTACTCGTACTTAATAATTTCTAACAAGTTTCCTTGATTGTTCGATACTGATTTTGAATGGCATTGGATAATACAATTAACACAAGTGCTGAGCAGTCCTATGTAATAACAATTAAATGCTTCTTCCTGCTTAATAAATGCTGCATTTTAGTGACATTTGCTCTGTAACCTGTAACAACTGATGAGATGGAGCCACAGGCAAGGTATAGAGTTGTATGGGCTCGATTAATTTCTAAAATGGACTCTTCCCCCCCACTTCCTCTCCCTCTAATATAAAAGAGTTTAGTTTTTTGAATTTCTGATATTTTATGTTATGTGCCAATTTTTAACAGATATTTTTTTTTTCTTTTTTAAATGCTACGGAGATAAACAACATTAAGATAAACTTTTTCCCTTTATGCTCTATTTTTTAATTAAACTAAATGGCTAAAAGTCAAAAAACAAAGACCCATATATATATGTATAAAAAAAATTACTCAGCTAACTTTTATTCTATATCATTTTATAAATGGGTCTGTCCATTAACATTTTATTTAACTTGCGATTCTTTTTAATTTCTTTAAAAGGGAGATAAAAAAGCAAAATTAAATTGATCTGTTTTACACTCATTATACATATCTATGGAGTTGAGTCCCACAAATAACTATGTCTATGGAGGGAGTACTCTGCAGTATTTTTCTCATAACCAAATATAGTACGAACCAGTATAGATTAAGAACACGTCACCTGTCTTGGTTGTAACACTTACACACATCCATTAAATGCAAGGTATACAGTTGCATTTTTTTAATTGTAGCACACTTTTGCTTTTCACTCTCATAATAAATAGATGGAAAAAAAACAGACAGCCAATGAATATGGAGATACCTGATAACACCACACATCTTGCATCAGAGTCTGAGTTGCATCATCTCATTTTCCTTCACTGCATCAAAATTAAAATTAGTCTATCCTAATCTATATATACTTATTTATAACATTTAATGAAATATAAAAACAATTTTTTTTATTCTCAAGTTTAAACCAACCAACATGGTTTAAACCAGAACAACCCTGTTTAACACAATTATTAATTTTTTTTTTAAATGCTGACCTATTCCATAATAAACTCTACAGAGAATTGGCCTAATCAATACTATTAATCATAAGAGACGGTAGTCTCTTGAGTGACGCAGCGAAAAACCGAAAACCGTAAGCCCAAAACCGAAGATTCCGTCACTCTCATATATACAGCTAGCAGGACATCAAAGGAAAATCGAAACGCCGACATTTAATATCTCAGTAAATATGAGGCATACCGTTTCGATTTTTTCACATTAGTCTTATATCTATGGCCTAACTCTATCCTGAAATTTATAGATTTCTACATGCAGTAGATTTTGAGATCTGGAAACCAATTTTTAAGCGAAAATGGAAAATGTAATGGTGTAATGGGCACAGAGGTGTTATCTCGAAAATGGATCGAACGATTTTTTTTAAATTAATATATTATATTAATCGCTTTTAGATGAAGAGAGTAAGATTTTGAGCTAACGTAGGAAAACTCTTGTTTTTTATATAATCCAACTTCAAAATCGGACTCTTTTCTTATGCTTTTTCTGGTAGACTAACATTAAAGATTTTCGGCCTTTTCACCCTTTTTTATTCCTGCGCGGTCAGGATGTTCATGGGTATCACGGTTATAGTTAAAGGCGATTTCGCAATCATATGTGGCTGAAGAACTATTTAGATTTTTTTTTTTTTTTTTAATATGAAAACAGTTTATTATACATTCCAAAATATGTATTAAATTAAATTATGGTTAAATTTTTTTTCTTTCTTGTTCGGATGCAAATAAATTCGTAATTACATGTATAAAATTAGATTGTATTTATTATTGGTATTTATGATTTCAAAATTTTTAATAAGAAATTGTTTTTTTGCTAGTATACAGTGGGCAAAGTCTCTAGCCATGCCAACCAACCAATCGGTTGATTATCTGACTGATAGTTTAGCCACAGTAGTTTAGCTTTGGCTTAGCTGTTATTACTTATTATTAGTTTGTCTTTGGCTTGGCTCTTATTTATTAGTTTGTCTCGACAGCTAAAATTTCACATTTTATAATTTTTATATCAATACTTCAGGTAAGAATGCTTTTTAACTTGATTATTTCCTGTATTTATAATAATTTTTTGTTACTAACATTCTTATGTTTTAATGCGTGCAAAATTTAAGATTGGCGAAAAAGCTGTGTGAAACTGCTAATCTATTTTATTAATATAGTATTAGCATACATTTCTTAAATTTTTATTTTCTAAATTTAAAGCACATACATTTCAAAACTATATTATTATTTTAGAAAAAAAAAAAAAACTTATTCCTAATATTACATTGGGTCGGTGACGAAAATGATTTTTTTCTTATTATTATTTCATAGCAGGTCGAGTTTTCTCCGACCTTATGAAATAAGATTAATTTCTTTTTTTTTTTTTTTTTTTTCAGCTGTGGAAGAAAATCAAACGGTTTGTTGATTTTTTTATTAAAAAGTAGGTAGAGGTGCGTAGAGACCCTCGCGCTAGATAAACTATTTTTATTGATAAAACGATGTTTTTGGTTTACGATTTTTTATTTCGCCGTAATGCATGCATGATTTCTGGAACTTTTGGAAGAAAATAGGTAAAAATCATCTATTTTCATTCATGTTCCAGTGTTCATGCATGCATTACGACGAGAAAAAAAAATCGCAAACCAAAAATGTCGTATTTTGCAATAAAAACACTAGATGGCGCCAGCTCTCAACAGCACCCTGCTTTCGCCAAGACTGGCGGAAAAAATATCCAAGTTGGCGGGGTGAACAGAGAACGGAAATGCTCCCAAAGAACCTTTACTTTTCACAAAATGGGCCCCAAGAAAAATAACTGAACAGATGTGTTACACTCACGCTAAAATGTAAACAAAAGATTGGCGACTGTTTGGATGGCACGATTTCCAAGACTGCGCCAAGCTACTAAATACAAGCTTAATAGCCAGGTTGCCATAAAAGAAAAAACAGTCCCCAAAGTTTGGAGACTTTTTTCTTTTTTTTAACTGATTAAATTTTTTTTTTTTTAGCGTGAGTGTAAAGTATGCATCGACCCTTGGCTGTCCTAATAAAAAATAAATGCAGTTAAATAAATGTTTCCTAAAAAAACCCACCCTATTACTACATAAAATATTTTACTAAAGTTTGTTTTGTTCTGTTTTTCCGCACCATTTCCAATAATAAAAACAGTTAAAAATACCTAAGGAGTGCTTATTTAGTTTTAAAACAAATTAACAATTGCAGAATTCTGAAAAAACAGAGCTTCATTTTTACAGATTTTGTTATATAAGAATTTTAGAATGACCTACATAAATTATTTTTTATGCTAAACCATTAATATGTACTAAAATGTTCCATTTTCAATACAAAATTCAGTACAATCATCATTAAATATATCACTTGCAATAAGCCTGTATTATGCATTGAAATGTATTTATTTCAATAAATTGATTTATCTTTTGTGCCATGCTGTCGAAAATTCAAAGAAAAATTTATGTAAATGGTTTTTTTTGCATCATACTATCCATTTGCATACATTTCACTTAGTTTGAATACTATGATGCAAAATAAACCTTTACATAAATTTTTCTTTCAATTTTCGACAGCATGGCACAAAAGATAAAACAATTTATTGAAATAAAGAACCTTTTAGTAGCTTTTTCGCCAATCTTAAATTTTGCACCCATTAAAACATAAGAATGTTAGTAACAAAAAATTATAAATACAGGAAATAATCAAGTTAAAAAGCATTCTTACCTGAAGTATTGCAATAAAAATTATGAAATGTGAAATATAAAAATTTAGCAGTCAAGACAAACTAATAAGAGGCAAGCCAAAGCTAAACTATATGAATAAGTGATATAAGCATAAGCAGATCCATAAGCAACCGATTGGTTGGTTGGCATGGCTAGAGACTTTGCCCACTGTATACTAGCAAAAAAACAATTTCTTATTAAAAATTTTGAAATCATAAATACCAATCGAATTTTATACATGTAATTACGAATTTCTCGTTTTTAAAATTAAAGATAATTCATTTTTCGACCAAATGCAGATTAAAAATATGAATTGTTTGCATCCGAACAAGAAAGAAAATAAGGAGACTCATAAGGTTAGACCCCTTGACTCATATTACCTTTATTTTTAACCTCATCGACAAAATTAATACTTTTTATGTACCGGATTGACAATACATTTTTTTATCGCCCGATAGACAAAATTCTTGATTTTTATGCACCCGTTTGATGAAATTTGGGTTTTTTACGTGCAAACTTAACGAAATTAATGTTTTTTCATGCCCGATCAACGAATTTTTTTTTTATGCAAGCGTTTGATGAAATTTGCGTTTTTCATTTGCTAATAAATGAAATTCATGATTTTTACCGGCCTGTTTGATGAAATTTATAATATTTTCTCCCCCTATCGAGAAAATTCATGTTTTTTCTGTGCCGATCGATGAAATTCATGATTTTTGCACATTGATCTACGAAATTCCTGATTTTTATGCTGCAAAATGACGAAATTTGCAATTTTTTCAGACTAATTGGTATCTAATGCAGTTTAATTCATTCGACTTGACAATTTTTATGCACCTCATCGACAAAATTCATACTTTTTACGGGCCGGATTGACAAAAAAAATTTTATCACCCGATTGCCAAAATTCTTAATTTTTATGCACCCGTTTGAAAAAATTTGTGATATTTACGTGCAAACTTTACGGAATTAATGATTTTTTCATACCCGATCAAAGAATTTTTTGATTTTCATGCGACCGTTTGATGAAATTTGCGATTTTCATGTGCTTATAAATGAAATTCATGATTTTTACCTGCTTGTTCGACGAAATTTATGATCTTTTCTCCCCCTATCGAGAAAATTCATGTTTTTTCTGTGCTGATCGATGAAATTCATGATTTTTGCACATTGATCAACAAAATTCCTGATTTTTATGCTGCAAAATAATGAAATTTGCAATTTTTTCAGAGACTAATTGGTATCTAATGCAGTTTAATTCATTCGACTCGACAATTTTTACGCGCTTCATCGACAAAATTCATACTTTTTACGTGCCGGATTGACAAAAAAATTTTTTATCACCCGATTGCCAAAATTCTTGATTTTTATGCACCCATTTGATGAAAGTGATTTTTACGTGCAAACTTGACGAAATTAATGTTTTTTCATGCGCTAATAAATGAAATTAATGATTTTTACCCGCCTGTTTGACGAAATTTATAATCTTTTCTCCCCCTATCGAGAAAATTCATGTTTTTTCTGTGCCGATCGATGAAATTCATGATTTTTGCACATTGATCAACAAAATTCATGATTTTTATTTTGCAAAATAATGAAATTTGCAATTTTTTCAGAGACTAATTGGTATCTAATGCAGTTTAATTCATTCGACTTGACGATTTTTACACACCTCATCGACAAAATTCATACTTTTTACGGACCGGATTGACAAAAAATTTTTTTATCACTCGATTTCCAAAATTCTTGATTTTTATGCACCCGTTTGATGAAATTTGTGATTTTTACGTGCAAACTTCACGAAATTAATGACTTTTTCATACCCGATCATAGAATTTTTATATTTTCATAACGACCGTTTGATGAATTTTGCGATTTTCATGTGCTAATAAATGAAATTCATGATTTTTACCAGCCTGTTCGACGAAATTTATAATCTTTTCTCCCCCTATAGAGAAAATTCATGTTTTTTTTGTGCCGATCGATGAAATTCATGATTTTTGCACATTGATCAACGAAATTCCTGATTTTTATGCTACAAAATAATGAAATTTGCAATTTTTTCAGAGACTAATTGGTATCTAATGCAGTTTAATTCATTCGACTCGACAATTTTTACGCACCTCATCGACAAAATTCATACTTTTTACGGGCCGGATTGACAAAAAAAAATTTTATCACCCGATTGCCAAAATTCTTGACTTTTATGCTACCGTTTGATGAAATTTCTGATTTTTATGCTACCGTTTGATGAAATTTGTGATTTTTACGTGCAAACTTGACGAAATTAATGTTTTTTCATGCCCGATCAATGAATTTTTTAATTTTTATGTGAGTGTTTGATGAAATTTGTGTTTTTCATGCGCTAATAAATGAAATTCATGATTTTTATCCGCCTGTTCGCCGAAATTTATGATCTTTTCTCCCCCTATCGACAAAATACATGTTTTTTCTGTGCCGATCGATGAAATTCATGATTTTTACGCTGCCAAATGACAAAATTTGCAATTTTTTCTGAGATTAATTGGTATCTAATACAGTTTAATTTATTCGACTCGACATCGACAGGATATATTGATTTTAGTTTCAAAATTCACCACCAGGGGCCGCTTTCCTCTCTCGGGTTCTATGTGCCCAATCACCACGCAGTATGGCTTATTCGACTTGAAATCCACAGCCTCAAAGATTTCAGCTATGTCTGCATAGTATAGAGTGCGCCCCCTGATGGTGGAAGATGGAACTAACGGATTTTGCAGCTAACTCGAGTTCTATGGGTCCGATCACAATGCAGTTTGGTTCGACTCAGCATCGACAGGATATATAGATTTTAATTCCAAGTTTCACTACCAGGGGACGCTTATCTATCTCGGGTTCTATGGACCCGATCACGACGAGGTATGGCTCATTCGACTCCAAATGGATAGCCTCAAAGATTTCAGCTATGTTTGTATAGAACAGAGTGCGCCCTCTAGTGGTGGAAGATGGAACTAACGGATTTTGTAGCTAACTCGAGTTCTATGGGTCCCATCACAATGTAGTTTGATTCATCGACAGGATTTATCGATTTTAGTTCCAAAATTCACCACCAGTGGGCACTTTCCTTTCTTGGGTACTATGGGCCCAATCACGACGAGGTATGGCTCATTCGACTCTAAATCGACAGCCTCAAAGATTTCAGCTATGTTTTATAGAACAGAGTGCGTCCCCTGGTGGTGGAAGATGGAACGAACGATTTTTGTAGCTATGGGTCCCATCACAATGCAGTTTAATTTATTCAACTCGGCATCGACAGGATATATCGATTTTAATTCCAAATTTCACCACCAAGGGGCGCTTTCCTATCTTGGATTCTATGGGCCCGATCACGACGAGGTATGTCTTATTCGACTCGAAATCGACAGCCTCAAACATTTGAGCTATGTTTGTATAGAACAGAGTGTGCCCTCTAGTGGTGGAAGGTGGAACTAACAGATTTTGTAGCTAACTCTATTTCTATAGGTCCCATCACAATGTAGTTTGATTCATCGACAGGATATATCGATTTTAGTTCCAAGTTTCACCACCAGGGGGCGCTTTCCTATCGGGTTCTATGGGACCGATCACGACGAGGTATGGCTCATTCGACTCCAAATCGACAGCCTCAAAGATTTCAGCTATCTTTGTATAGAACAGAGTGCGCCCCCTGGCGGTGGAAGATGGAACTAACGGATTTTGTAGCTATGTGCCCCATCACAATACAGTTTAATTTATTCGACTCGGCATCGACAGGATATATCGATTTTTATTTCAAATTTCACCACCAGGGGGCGCTTTCCTATCTCGGATTCTATGGGCCCGATCACGACGAGGTATGGCTTATTCGACTTGAAATCGACAGCCTCAAACATTTGAGCTATGTTTGTATAGAACAGAGTGCGTCCTCTAGTGGTGGAAGTTTGAACTAACAGATTTTGTAGCTAACTCTATTTCTATAGGTCCCATCACAATGTAGTTTGATTCATCGACTCGACATCGACAGGATATATCGATTTTAGTTCCAAGTTTCACCACCAGGGGGCGCTTTCCTATCGGGTTCTATGGGACCGATCACGACGAGGTATGGCTCATTCGACTCCAAATCGACAGCCTCAAAGATTTCAGCTATGTTTGTATAGAACAGAGTGCCCCCCCTGGCGGTGGAAGATGGAACAATCGGGTTTTGCCATGCATTTTCATACTTCTAATTGTGTTACTCTCTCGCTGTATAATTTAAAAGTTGAGTCTTGGATTCCTCTCCCTGGGCCACCACCCTCATATTTTTATTGGGGTCCAAAGGGTCTTTTTTAGCATTTCTTTAAAATTTTATTCTAATGATTAATTTATACCCTATGCTTAATTTTGACTAATTGACATTTTCATCAATAACCTTAAAAAAGTAATATCAGTACAAAAACCCTTAACGGGTTAAAAGTTGTGACGCAGCACTTTGTTTTGGCTCTATAAATTTTAAATATGGGTCTTAAAAGTAATGATATCAAATTTAAGTGACGCTATGTTAATAATTTTTTTTTAATCATAATTTTCTTTTTAGTTTTATATATATTCACAGGTGCAATTATTATCTTAATATGAAAAAAATATATAGAACTTATTCGCTGATGCTTTTTCATTCACATCTCTCATGAATTCAAAATATGGGTTTTAAAAGAAATGATATCAAAATTTGAGTGACACCTTGACGTGAATTTAATAGAACTCTTTTAAAATTCAATTTAAATTATTTTTGGTTTGTCTTTTAAAGTATATTTACACATACAAACAATACTTTTAATTTTTCAATACACTTTTAAATATATTACTTTCACTGAGCCTATATTATGTATTGAAATGTATTTATTTCAATAAATTGATTTATCTTCTGTGCCACGCTATCCAAAATCATAAGTAAAATTTATGTAAATGATTATTTTGCGTCATAGTATCCAAACAAAGGGAAATGTATGCAAGTGGATAATATGACTCAAAATAATCATTTACATAAATTTTACTTATGATTTTGGATAGCGTGGCACAGAAGATAAATCAATTTATTGAAATAAATACATTTCAATACATAATATAGGCTCAGTGAAAGTAATATATTTAAAAGTGTATTGAAAAATTAAAAGTATTGTTTGTATGTGTAAATATACTTTAAAAGACAAACCAAAAATAATTTAAATTGAATTTTAAAAGAGTCCTATTAAATTCACGTCAAGGTGTCACTCAAATTTTGATATAATTTCTTTTAAAACCCATATTTTGAATTCATGAGAGATGTGAATGAAAAAGCATCAGCGAATAAGTTCTATATATTTTTTTCATATTAAGATAATAATTGCACCTGTGAATATATATAAAACTAAAAAGAAAATTATGATTAAAAAAAAATTATTAACATAGCGTCACTTAAATTTGATATCATTACTTTTAAGACCCATATTTAAAATTTATAGAGCCAAAACAAAGTGCTGCGTCACAACTTTTAACCCGTTAAGGGTTTTTGTACTGATGTTGGTATACGTCTGTGTTTCTGTCTGTGCATTCCACCTCTCTACACGCAAAGGCTTCGGGACTAGGCGACACACGGACAGCGGAAGCAGACCGAAAAATTCAGAAAAAAGGCGCGGAGCTCAAGTTCGGCTGGGTCGGGAGTCCGACCCAGACCCGGGGAGTTATTAATTGACAAAACTGTTTTAATTACCGGCCGAAACCAAACTTGAAAAAGAATCGAAAACCGCAAAAAATTTCGCCTCCGAAAGGGGTTGCCAGTCTCTCGGGTCGGGGAATGAAAATGCAGCAGGTTCCCAGAGAGTAATTTAAGCAATAAAGTGCAGTGCAGGCTTTTAAACCAACCCGGATCTCCAGAAGTCTTGGGGCCAGAAATTCGGAAGTCGTACGGACGGAAGCGTGACACCTTCCGGTTTCATAAGTTCGAAAAATCATTTCCGTACGACAGTTAGAACCGAAAAAATCCTTTAAAAATCGATCGATAAAAAATAATTTTTCATTTCTTCCCGCACGCAGCTGGTGGAGACCGCAAAACATCGGCGGACATATGTCTGGAACAACCAGAAGAGGATTTTCAAGAGGTGAAGCGCAAATTCTTTTACCGGGGGTCACGTGACTTTCAACTGGGTTTTTTCAGAGGGGGGCCCCATCTCTGAATCTAAGGGGCGCAGTAATTCCAAACTTTGACAGGGCGGCGCAAAATGGATTCTGCTTTCAGAATATCTAAAAATTATTCTCATATCTTCATTACGAGCCGATATATTATTTTATTGTGTAATTAATCATCGTTATTTGTATAATTAAAGCAAAAGAAAGATTTCTATTACAGTGCTGGCTAGATATTAGGATTTTAAGAAGTAGGCCGCGTCTAAAAACTGTATTACGAGTATGCATTACTGCATTACGAGTAAGTTTTTGTTTTAGAGTGGCAACCAGATATTACGATACGGAAAAACAGGCTTCGCCCGTTATAGATTTTTTTTTTTTTTTTTTTTTAGTTTTAAGTTTTTCTACAGGTTCCTGTCTTTGAACAAGAAGTCCAGTAGTCTAAATCAGTCGTTTAAGGAAAAGCAGTGTCATCGCCCCCTCCCCCCCCCTTCAGATTTTTTTCTCAAGTATGGTCCGTTTCTATAACTAAGAAACTATGTTACGGATTTCCACCAAACTGATTCCAAACATCATAATTAAAGTAATAAGGACCCTCTATAACATTTTTAAAAGTTTCTGAGTTTATACCACAATTTCCAAATAATAATATCAGATTTTATATTTTGATTTCACAATATCTCGAGTTCTACGAGTCCAATCGGAACGCGTTTGGCTCATTCGACTCGATATCGATAGCGCTTACATATTTTAGTTCCAAGTTTCACCACCAGGGAGCACTTCCGGAAATCGGGTTCTACGGGCCAGATTACGATGGGGCTTTTGACAGCTTTCGGTCATGTTCATATAGAACACATTGCACCCCCTGGTGGTGGAAGGTGTATTAAAGGATTTTTCAGCCAACTCGGGTTCTATGGGTCACATCACGACGCGGTTTGGCTCCATTGACTCGACATCGATAGAGGATATTAGAGCTTATCGGTTTTAGTTCATTTTTCACCACCAGGGGGCGTTTTATTATCTCTGTTTCTATGGTCCAGATTACGACGGGGTATGGCTCATTGGACTCGACATCGAAAGCCTTAACGATTTCAGATATGATCGTATAATCAGTTTGCGCCACCTGGTGGTGGAAGGTGGAACTAACGTATACTGCAGTGCGTGCGCTTAAAAGCTCTAACTTAAAAGCTCTTTCAATTGGAGCAATTATAGGTTAAGTTTGGAAAGGAAATTTGCAAAAAATAGCTGAACGTTCTACTCCCAAAATTCCTGAAAATTTACCTATAGTAAATAATCAAACTGTGGTTAATTTATCTGATATTGAGTTGAATGATAATCATATTAATGCTTTAAAACTTAACAACAATTTTGCAGTTGGTAAAAATCCTGAAATTCCAAAAATAATTTCTCCAATTGAAAGAGCTTTTAGGTTTAGTGCTTTGTCTCCTATGCAAAAAGATTCCATTAGACATCTTATTAAAAATAATGTTGATTTTAATTCAAAGCTTGACCGGACTAATTTAAATAATTAAGAGAAAAATTGCCTCAAAACTCTTAAATCTAATCCAGATATCGTTATAACTAAAGCAGACAAAGGAGGTCAAATTGTGGTACTAAATAAAACTAATTACGTTCAAAATGTCTTGAAATTAATTAATGAAAGGCCTTACATCAATATCAAGAAAGATCCATCTACCTCTGGGTTGGGTTGAGTTGATTATTGACGGCCAATTATCTACACTAGGGTATAGGCCCGGGGGAAGTGCCCTTTGTGGGGGTCTTTCTAAGGGAACCTAACCCGTATTTACACATGGATAAATCCACGGCTCGAAGAAAACCACGAAAACTCCGAACGATTAGGCCGACGGGCGCGATTGGGATCGAACCCAGCACCTCCCGTCTACCAGCTTCGAGAGTAGAACCTCTCAGCCACCCATCTACCTCTGAACTTAAGAACATAAAATCTGCGGTAAATTCATCTCCCATTATTGCTGATTCCAGCAAATATACTCTCATTCCTTCTGTGGCAAACTGTGCTCGGTTATATGCTTTACCTAAGGTTCACAAACCTGATATTCCATTTCGCCCTATTGTTTCCAATATCGGTACTGCGTCATACAAGCTAGCTAAATATTTGGTTTCCAGATTTTCCCCCCTCATGGTTAACAATATTTATACGTCTAAAAATTCGGTTCAATTTGCAAATAAAATTCGTACCTTTAATCCAACAGATTATACTATGGTTTCTTTTGATGTTAAATCTCTTTTTACAAATGTTCCAGTACAAGGTACTTTAGATTGTTTAAGAAATAGATTGAATGAGTTTCACTTTTTTCAATATGAAATTGATAACTTGATTGCTTTAACCAGCATTTGTTTGTCGCAAAATACTTTTGTGTTTCAGGGTAAGTTTTATAAAATGTTGGAAGGTTTAGCTATGGGTAACCCTTTAAGTCCAGTCCTAAGTGATTTATATATACATTATTTTGAAGTTAAATTATTTAAATTAATACAATTCCCATTTTATACACGTTACGTAGATGATTCCTTTGCTTTACTTGATTTATCTAAATACAATATTAATGCTGTACTTGATACATTTAATTCAATTGATTCATGTATCCAGTTTACTTTCGAAGTTGAAGCTCAACAACATCTAGCTTTTCTAGATGTCCTAGTAATTCGTAATGATTGTGAATTTTTGACAACAGTTTACCGTAAACCTTTTGCAGTAAGTTTACCCCCTCATTATAGATCCAATCATCCCCCACATAAAAAATTAGCAGCTTTCAATACACTTGTTTACCGTGCACGTAAAATTTGTTCAAATTCCGAGTTGTTTAATAATGCAATTAACTATATTAAAGCAGTCGCCATCGATCGTGGATTTAACTTGAATATAATTAACCGTATTTTATCTAAACCTCCGACAAACACTGATTCTGTTCCAGCTAATAAAGAATTTTAAAATGTTATTGTCTTACCTTATTTTCATAAAATCAGTGCACAAATTTCTCGTATTCTAAATAGGCTTAGTTTCAAAGTTGTTTTCTCTCCAACCAATAAAGTTTATTTCTCCAACCTTAAAGATCCAATTGATGAACATAATACCTGGGGCATTTACAGAATTTTTTGTGAATGCGGCCTCTCTTACATTGGGCAGACGAAGCGTGCTCTTAGAATTAGGCTGAAAGAACACCAAAATTATGTTAAAAAGCAGGAGTGTGAGAAATCTACAATAGCTAAACATTGTTGGGATTCCAACCACAGGTTTAATTATTCAGAAGTTAAAATTATCCAAAAATGTAATTCAGTTATAGATCTCGACTTTCACAAAGCTTACCTTATTCACAAACATAGTTCATCCTTGGTGAATGATATGACCAGCACTTTTTTTCTCTCACACGTGTGGAGGGATCCTGCACAGTGACTCCTTTTTTCAGTTATTTCCGATCAACTACGTCACTTCTTTGGTATATATAAACTCTTGCTTTAGCATTTTCATTCAAGCCAGAACTTAGGGCTATAACCGAGGGGTTTGTTAAACCCATTTTTATCCTTTTTTAGGTGCGTTCGAAATTATATAAATACGTAGCACCTATTGTCGTCGTCTGGTCCGTCCGTCTGTCTGTCCGCATATAACAACGCAAAAACTACCCAACCGAATGGTTTGAAATTTAAAATACATTATCTTTGTAGAATTTTGTCGAGACATTTCTAATTTTTTTAAAATCGAATCAAAACTTTAGAAAATATTAATAAAAACATTTATTAAGAAATTTGATTTTTTTTTTAAATCTGTGCTTTCTTTTTATAGGAGCTTTCGAAGTTTAATCGTCAAACAACCGAGATACTTATTTTATTACAGAAATTAATCTGCAGATGATATAATTCATTTCACAGAAAGAATTAAAAATCATCAAGATCTGAATATTTATATCACTAGCTATAGTACGAGCGCACCATGTTTGTCACGTTTGACGTACATTTTCCAACTTGTTTTTTTTCTTCTCGCACTGTGGAAGGGGATCGATGCATCCTTGAAATGGCCGCATGTGGTTTTTTGTCCAATTTTCATATTTGTGCGTTACAACGTTGTAATTGGTTTTGGTTTATGAATTAAAATTCGCACAAAGTATTCGATCTATGCTAATTAAATATAACAATTTAATTTATTATAAAATTGTTTATTCACATAAGTTTTTAAAATAAGAGATAAAGTAAATTTACTTTAACAGCATGTAATAAATACGTCTACTTAAGATAATTTTTGTGTTTACTGGAATTGATAAATAGATCAATAGACAAATAATTTTAAAAAGTATATGTACTATTGCAAAAAGAAGCAATCATTAGTCTTAATACAATGTTTTACGCATATAATACATAAAAAGTTAAAATTTATCTGTTATAAAGCATCAAATAATAAAGCAAGATATTAAAAATTATGAAAATAAAATATAGAAAAAAGCCATCTAACTATGAAACCTTCAAATTTTTGCATAATTAAAAGTATCTAAAATAAATAACAACATTTGAGGAAACGAAGTGTCCAGTCTTATCGTAATGATACAGCCCGCCAGTTTACAACACAGAAGTTTCCGCGTTCGAACCCCTTTGTGGCAAGTGTTGGTTATTTACTGAAAACTCGCACAGAAATGAAAGAAAAAAATAAAAAGTGTTATAAAATGTTCCTTGAGAATTTTTTTTTTTGGGCCTATAAAATTTATTTTAACGATATAAAAAAATTTAAAAGATACAGAAGATATCTGTTTAAAAACGGAAATTTCAGAAATCACGGAAAATTTCTGGAAATTTTTTTCCGTTAAAATACGCAAATAATACTGGCGTCTCGATTGCCAGTACAATTTCCGTTTTTTTCAGGAAATTTTTTTTACAGTGTGACTATGGAAGCGATTTGGAATCAAAATGAGTTTTCCATTTTTTGTCAAATAAATTACTTATCGGGTTATAAGCGATTCGTGTCATGTTTTTTTCCCTTTCCCTGCTGCGGCGTCGGAAATTTTGTTGAAAACGCTGACTTTGAGAGTGTTTTCTGAAAAATCTTCTGTCTCTACCAAAAAATAAAATAAAACAAAGTAAAGAATAATGGAAAACGTCTTTCAGTTACAAAGTTTCTGAATAAGAACATCTGCATTTTCACGCGTTTCTGAACAAAAATGAATTAAAGAATATGTCATAAAGTAGCCAGTTTGGATTTGAGAACAACCTTAAGTGCGGATAGCCCTTGGTAAATTTGAATATACATTTTAAGTAGATTTCGTAAGAAATACTACCTATTACATTCTCCCCTAAGTTGGAATTTTTGAAAAATTTTTGCAGATCTATCCTGATCATGACTCTCAGAACCCAAAAACACCCCCAGTTCAAAACTTTATGTATATATCTATCTATGTCACTTTTTTATGGACACAATAACTCCAATAATTCTGCACAAATCTCTTCCAAATTGATACATAAAATCAAGGGGCATAAAATCTCGGTCAAGTTCGTTAACGAGCAAAATCAAACCAGGGGGGGGGGGGGGGGGGCTTTTTGTGAAAACAGAAAAACCCTCATAATTTCTTAATTATGATACGTATCGAATCCGTTTAAAGTTATTATTACTTCTAGGAAAAGGGCCAAAAATGTATATATGACATTTTTGATATCATTAAAAATAGCCCCAAAGGGGGGAAAAAGGGGGAATTTTAGAAGAAAAAAATTCATAACTTTGTCAATTCCCAAGATATCAAATCCGCTTAAATTTATTATAAATCTCCTTAAAATTATCTACAACTTTTATATTGACAAGTTTTTATAGGACCAACTCTTATGGCAAAAAAAAAAAATAAAAACAAAAAAAATCCCTGCGGGTTCCGCCTACAAGCCGACGAGAAAACAGAAAAAAATCCATAACTTCTTAATTTTTATGCATACCGAATCCGTTTAAAGTTATTATTACTTCTAGGAAAAGAGCCAAAAATTTATGCATGACAGATTTTTGATCTCGTTAAAAATGCCCCAAGCAGGGGAGGGGGGGGGGGAATAGGGGTTTCAGAAGAAAAAAATTCATAACTTCGTCAATTCCCAAGATATCAAATCAGCTTAAATTTATTGTAAATCTCCTTAAAATTACCTAAAACTTTTATACTGACAAGTTTTTTTATAGGACCAACTCTTAAGGCAAAAAAAAAAAAAAAAAAAAAAAAAAATTTCAAAATTTCAAAATTTCAAAAAAAAAAAATTTATTTTTCTTGCTGCCTCCGCCTACAAAGCAGACGTGAAAACAGAAAAAAACCCATAACTTCTTAATTTTTATACATATTGAATCAGTTTAAAGTTATTATTACTTCTAGGAAAAAGGCCAAAAATTTATGTATGACAGATTTTTGATTTCATTAAAAATGCCCCCAACGAGGGGAGGGGGGAATAGGGGTTTCAGAAGAAAAAAATTCATAACTTTGTCAATTCCCAAGATATCAAATCCGCTTAAATTTATTATAAATCTTCTTAATATTGTATACAACTTTTATACTGACAAGTTTTTTATAGGACCAACTTTTACGGTAAAAAAAAATTAAAAACAAAAAAATCCCTCCTGGCTCCTTCTACAGGCAGAGGTATATTTCGAAGTGGGTGGTCCCAACTGAAACATCATGGCAAATAGGTCTTTCTTCTGCAATTCCCAATAATCAGGTGCCCCACGGTCTGTGGCTTCGAAATCTGCCTGTGCCTGTAAGCCGGGCCGTCAGGGTTTTTTTTTTTTTTTTTTTTTTTTTAGATAAAACTAAATAGTCCTATTTCTTTACAATTTAAATATAGTTCCTGAAAGAAATTTAACAAGAACGAAAAATCATGCGTCAAGCATAGATTATGTAACACTTTCCAACGCTTCCAAAATAATTTTACGAATCATACTCTTTAATAAGCTAAAAGGTAACATCTAAGTAATCCGAATACTTTTATTCAGCCCTGTATAGGATCTATAGATTTGTATATATACTACATAGGATGCTAAATTTTAGTTCAGTTAGGAAACACGTAGCACAGTTTAAAATTCTCCGTCTGGAGTTAAATAATGCGGAAATGTGTTCCCGAACTTTTGTGCTTCCCTGTATAGGATCTACAGAATTTATACACACCACGTAATATACAAAAAGTGATTTAAAATTAAAATCGCATTCAGTAACTTAAAACGCACTTCCAGGAATTATTGTTAACATACAGTAGAGAATTCTTTTGTGTGTCCCTGTAAATGAACGATGACTGCTATACACACAATATTCTGTAGTAAGTCTCTTGTAATGAACCTTATATAAATTTCAATGCGTTTAAAATAGTGAAACATTATTTAAATAAACCGCAGACGATTTTCCTCCATAGACGTAATGTAACGGAATTCTTTTGACTGTCCCTGTAAAGTAAGTATAAGTGCTATGTACACCCTATTCCATATTAAGCTTCTTCTAATGCACCTTAGTGATATGTATAAATTTCAATGCGTTTAAAATAGTGAAACGTTATTTAAATAAACCGCAAATGATTTTTCCCCATAGACCGCAATGTAACGGAATTCTTTTGATTATCCCTGTAAAAAAACTATAAGTGCTACACACTTCCGTTGAAATAGGGAACATGCTATAGATAACGATTATAACATATAAAAATTGCAGGGCAATCCGAGCATATTTACGGGAGTTAGAGCACGGACAGACGGCAGACAAACCGAAGTCAAACACTTTTCAACTAGGTTGGAAAGTGTTAAAAATTGAACACGATCATATAGACTTGCATAAGTTAAATCCTAGCTTTCTTTTCTTTTATCTTGTTTGTTTCCCTTTGAAAACCCGAATTTCAACATACTGGCCTTTAGATTCATTCTGGAGACAAAGATAAAGATATTTCATCAAAACACCAAGCTAGCCAGTATCAAATCTATACTATTATATAAAGAGGAAACGGTGACTGACTGACTGACTCATCAACGCCCAGCCGAAACTACTAAAGTCAGGGTCACGCAATTTGGACTGTAGATTGCTGTTATGGCCTAGGCAAGCAATAAGAAGGGATTTTTGAAAATTCCCACTCGAAGGGGGTTAAAGGGGGGTTCGAATGTTTTAGGTCATTTTGCCATATCTCAGCAGCAGTTATAGGTAGGAGCTGAAATTCCAGAAAACAAGTCTACTAAAAAAATGATCAAACACCTGTTTCAGCGATTTTAGAAATTCCCCTCAGAAGGTGGTTAAAGGGGAGGTTCGAATGTTTTAGGTCATGTTGCCATATCTCAGCAGCAGTTATAGGTAGGAGCTTGAAATTCCAGAAAACAAATCTACTAAAAAAATGATTAAACACCTGTTTCAGCGATTTTAGAAATTCCCCCCAGAAGGTGGTTAAAGGGGGGGGTTCGAATGTTTTAAGTCATTTTGCCATATCTCAGCAGCAGTTATAGGTAGGAGCTTGAAATTCCAGAAAACAAATCTACTAAAAAAATTATTAAACACCTGTTTCAGCGATTTTAGAAATTACCCCCAGAAGAGGGTTAAAGGGGGGTGGTCGAATGTTTTAAATCATTTCGCCATATCTCAGCAGCAGTTATAAGTAGGAGCGCGAAAATCAGGAAAACAAAGCTACTAATATGATTAAACACTTATTTCAGCGATTTCAGAAATTCCCCCCAGAAGGGGGTTAAAGGGGGTGGTCGAATGTTTTAGGTCATTTTGCCATATCTCAGCAGCAGTTATAGGTAAGAGCTTGAAATTCCAGAAAACAAATCTACTAAAAAAATGATTAGACACCTGTTTCAGCGATTTTAGAAATTCCCCTCCTCCCGAAGGGGTTAAAGGAGGGGTTCGAATGTTTTAGGTCATTTTGCCATATCTCCACAGCAGTTATAGGTAGGAGCTTGAAATTCCAGAAAACAGATCTACTAAACAAATGATTAAACACGTATTTCAGTGAATTTAGAAATCCCCCCCCCCCTAGAAGGTGGTTAAAGGGGGGGTCGAATGTTTTAGGTCATTTCGCCATATCTCAGCAGCAGTTATAGGTAGGAGCTTGAAATTCCAGAAAACAAATCTACTAAAAAAATGATTAGACACCTGTTTCAGCGATTTTAGAAATTCCCCTCCTCCCGAAGGGGTTAAAGGAGGGGTTCGGATGTTTTAGGTCATTTTGCCATATCTCCACAGCAGTTATAGGTAGGAGCTTGAAATTCCAGAAAACAGATCTACTAAACAAATGATTAAACACGTATTTGTGAATTTAGAAATCCCTCCCCCCCCTAGAAGGTGGTTAAAGGGGGGGTCGAATGTTTTAGGTCATTTCGCCATATCTCAGCAGCAGTTATAGGTAGGAGCACTAAAATCAGGAAAACAAACCTACTAAAAAATGAATAAAACATGTATTTCAGAAATTTTGGAAACTCCCCCCAGAAGGTGGTTAAATAGGGGGTCGAAATTTTTAGGTCACTTCGCCATATCTCAGCTTTTATGTAGGAGGGCGAAATTAATTAAAACAAATCTACTAAACTAATGATTAAACACGTATTTCAGTGAATTTAGAACCCCCCCCCCCCACTGAAGGTGGTTAAAGGGGGGGGGTTCGAAAGTTTTAGGTCATTTCACCATATCTCAACAACAGTTTTAGGTAGGAGCGCGAAATTCAGGAAAACAAATGTACTAAAAAAATTACATTGCCTACCCGTGCAAAGCCAGGACGGGCCGCTAGTCAAATATAAAACATTACAAATCAATTATTTTAGCGATAAAAAACCTGTGCAGCTAAAGTAAAAATAAATAGTCATAAAAATAAAATTAAGCATTCTTAGACAATTTTTAAAATAATATATTTTTATTTCCTTCCAACCACCTTTGTTTTATCTATTGGACAAAAGGAAATATGCAATAAATTAATTTGTATGCATACATTGGACAAATATTTCGTAACGATCAAAAGACGTAATAATAAAATAATTTTTTGCGATTATAAACAGTTCGATAAGAATATTTTCTGAACCAGGGATCTTAATTCGAAAATACTCTTTTTAATGATTTATGAATTTTAATGAATAATGGTTTAGATTTAGATGTTCGGTGCGCGATGCGATCCATTAATTATTATTAATAAAGAAAATGTGTGTACTCTAACTAATATATATATATATATATATATATATATATATATTCGAAAAAGCACAGAAAAAGAACAAGTACACCATTTTATTATTAGAGAAAAGTGCAGTAGGAAGGAATGATTTCTGCCCTTTCAAACAAACTAGCAGCTGAAACGTAAAGCGTCAGCATGCCCATAATCTATTATTTGCTGGATTTGCTTATAAAACCGCGATGTACTCACTCATAAAAAAAAAAATTCTTACTGGCAACCCTTTGTCATCTTACTCATTATTAGATCTTGTGTTTTAATGTGGGGATTCTTCTTTTGAGATTAATGTATGTAATAGAATGACAGACAAAAAGTGTTAGAGTACGTGCAACTTCAGGTTGAAAGCAGATGATTTTGATACTGATAACTTCTTATTAATTGGACAAAGTTTACATGTTACAGAACAATTACCACTTTCTTGTTGTTCTATAACTTCAAAATATTCATCATATGCTGACCAGGGCAATTCTATACTATTTTTGTCTGTCATTCTATTACATACATTAATCTCAAAAGAAGAATCCCCACATTAAAACACAAGATCTAATAATGAGTAAGATGACAAAGGGTTGCCAGTAAGAATTTTTTTTTTTTTTTTATGAGTGAGTACATCGCGGTTTTATAAGCAAATCCAGCAAATAATAGATTATGGGCATGCTGACGCTTTACGTTTCAGCTGCTAGTTTGTTTGAAAGGGCAGAAATCATTCCTTCCTACTGCACTTTTCTCTAATAATAAAATGGTGTACTTGTTCTTTTTCTGTGCTTTTTCGAATATATATATATATATCTATATATATATTTCTCTTACGTGGCGCGGAAATAAGGCTGAATTTCTAGCTTATCGATGGCAACAATCGTAGTTTCCAGCTCCAATATGGCGGCCATTGTGATAGCAGTGAAACTTAAACTAGCAATTATTAAAAATAAAATAACATGTACGTAATCCAAAGCGTTTGAGATGATTCCTCATTTTAATTATGAGTAATATCGTTAATTCCAAATAAATTCTCAACTCTTATTTAGAATTTATTTACGAATTTCTCTTGCACAAAAATCGGAGAGAATGAAAATATCAACTGTTTACATTGCACGTGCTGCCATCTGTTACTGTCTTGAAGAAGTAAAAAATAATTTCTTTTTCATATTATAGAAGGAATGAGTTTTAAACTAATTGTTTTTCCGAGATCTTTTTTCATAGTATTTAAATGATTTATGTCCATTGGTAGCACCAATATAAATGCATTTCTAATTGTATTTTCAACGAAGTTTTCAATTACTTTTTTAAAATTAAAAAAAATTGTCAATTTCATATGTTAAAATGATTTATGGTAGTACTCATTCAGGCTAGAATTGTTTGGGACCGCGTAGCGGTCTTAATATGAATTGCTTTGCAATTCACGGGGGTTGACGAGCGTTAGCGAGTAGGGGGTTAAGCCCCCTAGTATGTATATATATATATATATATATATATATTAGTTAGAGTAGAGTTCTAACTATTTTAAACTGGCAGGAAGCTAGCAGAAATTTTGTTCTAAGGGAAATATTTTAGATGATTGATTATTTATTTTATGTAACTACTTACTAGACAGCAAAGAATATGGAACTTAAAAAAAAAAAGAAGAGTTTTAAATTTTGTATATGGAGAGATGAGGGATATTCTAAGGGAAAGGGCATAATTTATATTACTGATTATTTATCGTCACTACAGAGCACTATTTAATTTAGGACAGAAGATTTTTTTTATATAAAAATAAAAATTTTAGATTTATTTTTATGCTGGGGGGGGGGGGGGGGGTGAGGGAGAAGAGTAAATTATGGGAGGTTAAAAGACAATTTAGATGATTACTTACATATTATTATTATTAAGTAGAAACGAATGTGGCCATTTTTTTTAATAAAGAGTTTTAAATATTTGAAACTGTATGCTGGAAGAGGTGCAAAAAGGGAAGCGTAAATTTTGGGGACAAGGAAATAATTTTTATTTATTGTCATTAGAGAGCAATAAATGGAGTGAACGATTTTATTTTTGTATAAAAATAAAGATTTAAAAATATTTTAAACTCCTTTGTATGCTATTAGGGGGAAGCATGAATTTGAGAGGTTAGGGATAATTTAGGTGATTTATGTTTAGATGAATCCGTTCTTTTTCTTTTTTTAAATAAAGATTTTACATTTCTTTGCTTGCTGGAGGTGGGAGGCAAAAAGGAGAAGAAATTAGTCAAGATAAAGACTTAACATAGCCAGACGACTATATTTTGGTGAAAACAATCGTAGTCGTATAAAAATACATTATATTGAGAAGATTTCTATGGATTTAAATGACAATACACGAAGTTTCTGTCACCCAAACTCTGAAAATGACAGTTAATTTGTGACCGTGCCCGTCGTCCAGGGATCATTCTAGAACATAAAAAAGGGCAGGGTGCACATTACATAATAAGGGCAATTTTGTTGAAAAGGGCACATCATATCATAAAAAGGGCATTTTTGTAATAAGTGCATATACCAATATACTAGTGGGAGGGAAGTTTGGCAACAGCTTAAAGTACTCTTTAATTAAAAAAATCCAATAACATTTCTAATTTCCATAACTTCACTGTTTGAAAAGTATTAAAAATAGCAAAATGAAACTTGTTCTCAATTTTTATTGTAAAATTGTTTACTATATTCATAGTAATTTGCCCCTTTCCCTACGATATTCAAAAACTCCTCTCTCAAAAACTTTTATTCACCAGATAACTTTTTCCCAGTTTTAGCAAAACTGGTTTTGAAAAAGCTACAAAATAAAAGTTACAAACAAGGCAGGATTCTACTCAGGAATAAAAGGAGGGTAGAATTCTACCTGGAGAAAGGGCAAGGAGGGTAGAATTCTACCTGGAACAGGGGCAAGGAGGGTGGGATTTTATCTAAAAAGGGCATGAGGGCAGGCCGCCCTTCTGAAACTCTCTAGAATGATCCCTGCCGTCGTCTATGGAAAAATATATGACACTGAAACTGAGATTTGTCGCTGAGATTCGCAAATTGTTGCAGAGAACATATTTCACACAAAAAACGAGTTATGATCACGTGATTTGAAGATTGGTACATTTTTCCTCCCTCCTAAAGTAGCGTTGATTCGCTACAAACTACTGATATTTTGTATCGTGCTACTCGCTATACTACACTTTTTTTAATGTAGCGCGCTACACTACAAACTACTAGAAAAAGTAGTGGCTACTGTAGTTTCGCTACTTGTAGCGCGCTACTTCCGAGCCCTGCATATATATATATACATCCTATATGACTTATGCACATGTTATATGTATGTAATAATAAAAAATTTTCGCCATTTTTCCTTAGTTAAATTATTCCAAATTCTTACAATTCTTTTTTTCCCTCTCTTTTTAAAATATCTCTTAAATCTATTTTATATTTTATTCCATAACTTTAATCAAAATATTCTTTTATTTATCATTCTAAAAATCTTAATCTGTTAAAAGCTACACGTATTTATTAAAACCTTATTCTATTAAATTGCAAAACTGCCTCTGAAACGCACCTGCTTAAATTCTTCTTATTTGAGACATTGAATTTTTATTCTTTGGAACTTTTGTAATACCATTTTTTATTTAATTCATTCCTGGCGTTTCCCGCTCAAGGCTTTTTTACCTTTTTAAATTGCCGCTTCTAATAAAGAGTTTTGGTCATACGTCATGTACACACCTTCTTGGCCTCATTTTTTCAACCATTAGCGAGAAGGCCCCGCCTTTTCTATCCCCCTGGCTCCCTTCGAACATTGATGTGAGTGGGCCAGCTTTTTTCGCGCTTCTGTCACTTTGGGCAACGTTTTGAGGTATTTATACAGTTGCACTGGCTTCGGAGACAGATTTTTACACGAATTAATTGTTGTCATCTATAAGCCGTCACTGTGGAAGTCTACACTATTCCATCGGTAGTATGTTCTTCAAGTTCTGCAAATTCTTCAATAGATTTAATGTGTTCAAGTTTTTAATGAAGCGAAAGTCGGTGGAGTTGCTTTCATCTCTGTTATCATAATAAAGTCCTTGCTCATCTATTAAGTCTTTCTGAATGTTTTTGGAAAAATTCTATTGGAATTAACTGCCTCTACTCAGCTTTCACGATTGCATTATATTATGATGTTCAAATATGACTCGTACTCCAAGAATTGCCTTCATAGTGATTAAATCCGAATAATACCATCGCCGAATGTCATGACTGTATTTCCATGATCTCGACTGCGCCTACATCGAACTGATTATACGGTAATTTTCGTGGGGTTCGGACTGATATGTCATCACTGGAGTATGATGGAACGAACGTTTCAAGTTGACAGTAATAGCAATCATCTGTAATGTGTCATGTATACATCATATATGTGTTATATTATGACTAATAACTTGGCTATATACATCACAACAGTAATGATTTAATGTAATAATATACCATATTATGTCATACATTCTTTATAATTTGGCAATAAATCTTGGTCGCTTGACGATTCATCCTCAAGGGCCTCTATTACACGATAGTACCCAATTTTTTTAATCAAAAGAAAATAAGGCACTTTTAAAAAATATGAAACATTTTGCATTATTCAAGGAATTGTTACAGCAAGCAATAACCATTTTTGATAGACAGATTTCATGTATCAAAATGACGTGTGTTAAATAATCAGTTTTAATTTCATATTGGTTATTTATATATCAATTCTTTTTTTATATATATTTTTTTAATAATGCTACTGTTTTAAAATTTTTGAATATACAAAAATTGTCTTTAAAAGGTCCACAATAAATTAAATGAAATTTCAAAAAATGAAGTTAATTTTAAAAAATATGATTAGATTACATGCACAAGATGCATGTTTATAAATAAGTATATATATAAACACACACATAGAAGTATTACCACTAAGCACACTTCATGTTCCAATCAGTGATTCTTTCTTAAACACAACTACTCGGTACTCGGTAGAGTATTAAATGGCTGAGTACTCGATACACCACTAATATTTATGTAGAGATCCCATTACGTCCTTGTGCACATGTAAATACTAAATGGTTCATTTGCAGAAAGATCTGGAGAAAAAAAATCCCTGACGGCTCGGCCTACAGGCACAGGTAGATTTCAAAGACGCAAACCGTAATGGGGTACCTGTTTATTGGGAATTGCAGAAGAAAGACCTATTTCCCATGATGTGACAGTTGGGACCACCCACTTCGAAATATACCTTTACCTGTAGACAGAGCCAGCAGGTATTTTTGTCTTTTTTTTTTTTACCGTAAGAGTTGGTCCTATAAAAAACGTGTCAGTATAAAAGCTGTAGATAATATTAAGAAGATTTATAATAAACTGAAGCGGATTGGATATCTTGGGAATGGACGAAGTTATGAATTTTTTTCCTTCTTAAACCCCTATTCCCCCCACCCTTCCCCCTTTGAGACCATTTTTTATGATATCCAAAATCTGCCCTACATACATTTTCGACCCTTTTCCTAGAAGTCATTGAACGGATTCGATACGTATCTTAATTAAGAAATTAGGGGGGGGGTTCTGTTTTCACAAAAAATCTCCCCCCCCCCCCCCCCCCCCACCTTGGTTCGATTTTGCCCATTCATGAACTGGACTGAGATTTGATGTATCCGTTTGGAAGAGATGCGTGCAGAATGATGGGAGTTATCGTGTCCATTAAAAAAAGTGACATACGTAGATAGATAGAGTTTTGAAGTGGGGGGGTGGTTTTGGTGTTCTGGGAGTCATTCCAACTTAGCTGTGAGAATGTAATAATAGGTAGACGAAATCTACCTAAAATAGCATTCAATGAAGTATGTGTAAAATGCTCATGCGGGAGAGAAATGAACAAGCTCTGAGAAAAGCATTATTGTTTGCTAAAGCGAAACACTCTACTTTGGTGATGCTATTAAAGTTTGAAGCATTCAATGAGTTTTTGTTTCAATCTAATCTAATAGGAGTGAAAGAACTCGGTCCTTCAGAATGGTGTTATCGAAAAGGATGATATACTCAAAAACTTTTTTACTGCAATAGCTTCATTACGATTGTTTTCTGCTTTTGGTTTGGTACATTCAAAAATTAGGAACTCAACTCATTTTTCTGTACAAACACTTTAACAAAAATAAAAAGTTAACATCCCAAAATTATTTAAAATTTTTATGTGCTGCAGTTATTTTTATTTTAACTAAAAAAGGTTCAATTGATTTTTGACATCTGATTTGTGCCTATTTTGATATGCCTTCCATGCCTATTTTGATAGCCTAAATTGTTACCTTTTAATCATGTATGTAAATTGTGTCATAATATACAGGGTGTCCATAATTAAACAACCCTACTTTAAAGTTGTCTACAGACGAAACTATTGGTCAGAAAGTTGTGAAATTTTGTGAAGGACATCATGAAGGAATGGGAATTTGTTTAAGCAAGAAAAAAAAATAGTTCAAAATGTCGCCACCAGATGGCGTTTTTTTATGAATTATACATTTAGCATACATTTACGATAGTTTATATATTTTATTGCAACAACACATGTTCCACAAAACGGCCATCATTTTTAGTTACCATCTGGAATCGTAAGATAGCATGTTCTACAGTTGACCGCAGTGTGTTCTGAAAAATGTTAAAAACATGTCGTGAAAAAAGTTTTGTTGTAATAATTTTTGTAACCTATCGTAAATGTATGCTAAATGTGTAATTCATTAAAAAAAATGCCCTCTGGTGGCGAAATGGTTAACTATTTTTTTTTTCGCTTAAACAAATTCCCATTCCTTCATGATGTCCTTCACAAAATTTCACAACTTTCTGACCAATAGTTTCGTCTGTAGACAACTTTAAAGTAGGGTCGTTTAATTATGGACACCCTGTATATTGGTAATACTTATAGCATGCATGTGCGTGTGTGTCATTTTTATTTTATAAATTAAAAGAAAAGTCATAAAATAATAATATTTTGGGGTATCTAGGGATGTATCTAGGGAATAATATCTAGGGATATTTTTAACATTCTGCATTACAGGAGCATATTGTTTATAGCTTTCTTTTAAACATATTAACTTTAAAGTTAAATAAAAACAAATAGCTTTGCAAAAAAGCTGTTTTATCTTATTTATCTACAACCTTTAATTACTAAAAAAATAAAAATAGGATGATGAAAAATTTTACTTTTAGAAGCTCAAAACAACCCATCAGTATAAAATAGTTCAATCTGAGCTAAACCTATTTTTTGAAGGCTATCAATAATCAGTCCAGTGCTGCTGTCTATTAAGATAGAAGAGAAGCTTAAAATAATTTTAAAATAAATAAAATATTAGGGGGTGGTCCAGTGTGTACCGGTCTCCCCTATATTTTTGTGAAAAATAACATCTTGTAATGAACTATATACTAAATATAAAATATAAACTAGAGATTTCAATTAAAAACAGTTTTCATATAAGCTGTACACTGGACAATATATTGGGCCTGTTTAACCCAGGTTTCCTTGTATATAATAGTCCAAATATAAAAATAATAATTCAGTTTATAAATTTAAAATTACATAGAATGGGTTTAATTTCACTTCAAACCAGGGTTGCAAAAAAGCCGGCTAAAATTAATAAAAGCCAGGCCAGCGGCTTTTATTGGTTTTAACCGGCTTTTTTTGGCCGAAATTGGCCTTTTTTGGTCAAAATTGGCTTTTATACATTGAAGCAATTTATTTATAAACTGTAGATTTTTAAGTATTTTTTAACTAATTTAAAAGACTTAAAGAATTTAATAAATAACTTAATTTCTCAGTAATGAAGACATTTAATATTGAAATAACACATAGCAGACTGGTGATTTGAGTCAGAATTGTAAATATGTTACCTAAATTTTAACAAGGCGTACTCAGTGCATAGACATTGCTATATTTTTTAAATAAAAGTTATTTTTATTATTATTAATTTAATTTACACTTTTTTTTCAGTTTTACTTCTTTAAATAATTAAATAGGACAACAGTTGTTTAATTACATATTTTATTAATCAACTAATTTTAAAGGCTATTAACCCACTAGTAGAAATAATGCAACATGACAGTGCACACTGCAGATTTTAGAAGATTAATCTAATAGCTTAAAAAATACTGTACTTAAAAAAAAAAGCTAAATTTTACTTTGTCTCTGAATTACTATAATCTTCTTACTGTATTTTCTTTGTAATTGAAAATTATGCTTATTTAATGGGTTACTATTATTTCTTGTGGTAGTAGACATTGTTGTGTCATACATAAATTTTGTTTTGCTGCAGATTGATACACACACACACAAATAAGTTATTGGGGCTATTGATATGCAAGTTTTAATATTTCTCATATCTTTAAAATCATACATACAGCAATTTAATAAAAACACCATTTTCCACTGTTAAAAACAGTAATATGAATAACATTTGCTTTTCATTTCAAGTTTTATTAATTTATTTTTTTAACTGTTCTCTCTTTTTTTATACACTTACATCTACTAAAATCTCCTCAAATATTATATATTCTTCCTAATTCCTCTTTCAACATTGATCATTCCATAATTTAATCTCATCGTATGGACTTATCTGGCATGAGTTTTATAATTGCTTAGTAGAAAAACAACTTATTAAAATATATTTTTATAAGACATGAGAATACTGATTACTAACTAAATATGGATGCTCTCAAGTATTGTATATGCTAATTTCATTTATTAAATATATAAATTATACCATTTTATTACCATTAATTACCATTTTTAAGTTTTAATCCACAACAATTTTAAAAGTAAAAAACAGTATATGTAAGATTTTTTTCATTTTTGATTGTGATGTTTTGTTATTGTTTAATTAAATATAATCTTTAAAATGTATAGTATATGTCGAGCTATGTAATACAGAATTTCAAAACACCACCTTGCAGTCTAATTTAATATATTCTTTTCAACGAGTATATAAATTTTTTAGAAGGAAATATTTTTTATTACATTAAAAATAAATTAATGCAAATTTAATGTGAATTAGCTGTAAACCACTTTTTTTAATAAAAGCCGGCCTTTTTCAATTAAAGCCGGCTTTTTTTAAGTGGTTAAAACCTAAAAAAGCTGGCCGGCTTTATTTGGCGTGGCTAAAAGCTGGCAACCCTGCTTCAAACTGTCTAAAAAACAAGCTGGAGTCGGAGTCGGTCTGTTTTTTAATGACTCCAACTCTTTTGCCCAAAAATAGAACCTGACTCCACAGCCCTGGTAAACATACAGGACAAACATACATCTTGAAACAAACTTTCTGTGTAGATAATGTGGTCAAGGCAAACATTTTTTGAGCAAGAATCCACTTATTCCATCAAAAATACAATACATTCAATCAAAAACACAGAGTGTGTCACCGCAAGCTGAAACTGAATTTTTGTTTAAAACTTTAACAACAATAAAGATATTTTTGCAATATTTGCATCACATTAATTTTGATTGTAGAAAATAGGATGATACTATTGGAAGTGGCTGAATTTTGGCCATTGATACAGCATAAGTAGTACTGTCAGCTGCATTCTGAATAAAGAAATATCTAGCTCAGTGTCATTTAGATATGAATGGTGGAAATTTCCAGTACTTCACAGAAATCAAAGTAACTATGTTGAAAATATAGTTACAATATCTTCAATATTATTAAAATAACAAAATAAAAATTCAAATTCAACCTGGAGCGAGATGCACTTCATTTCTAAGTGTGTTGCGATTCTGGTTTCTTGATGTCTATTATCATTATCACCTGTGAAAGTTCTTTTCCATTTTGTTTAGAAACATGATGTTCACAAAAAGGCAAGAAACACATTATTAACTAGACAGGTTTTCAGGAACTTGCATTTATTTGTGCATCATTCATTCCTATGAAGGTCACCATTAATGGTTAATTTTCTTAAGTGACACTTTTCAAACAGCGAATAAATAATGTAAAAGCATTCTCTTTCATTGAAATAGGATTTTATTTCTAATTTTTTTTAAATATCTTCATTAATTGACAGTTAAAAGTAGAAATTGTGGGGTTTTAAAAAAATAGTTTTTTTAAGTATTCGGCTTGGCCATATTTCGATATTCGGCCAAGCCGAATATTTGGCAGGCCGAATAGTTTGATATTCAACATAGCCAAATAGGCCGAATATTCAGTGCATCCCTATTAATGACATCACAAGAGAGATCCAGTTCGGTCAAATGGATCCCAGCAGAAAGATGTCATAAAGACAGCATTTCCGCTCTTATAATTTGTGATTACATAAGTAATATTAAATTTCATAATCGTGTAACAAAAGGGAATGAATGCAAAGATTAATAGATATGATTTTACACCTTTTACTAAAAACATCATTTACAATAAATATACTTACCAAAAATATAATAAATCTCACAAAAGCTTTACAAAATGAATCCCATTCCCCCTTTTTTACCACTACATACCATAATTTAACAAAAACGAAATAAATATCCATTTAAATAGAGAAATCGGTATTTTTCAACTGTAGAGACCTTGGCATTTTTTTAAAGCTTGGCACAATTCAGGATGCAGAAAATGAGGCTTGTTGTCTAATGATACTCACAGCTATGAAAACACACTTAACGAACTTTTATGTTTGCTTATACATGAAAGTTTATGCATATGTATAAACATTTTATTTACATTCATATATATGTATATATTATTATTTTTATATACAGTTGTATATAAAAAAAATATCTAATGCCTCGGCCTACAGGCACAAGTGTAGATTTCGAAGACACAGAACGTGGGGCACTTGTTTGTTGAAAATGAAAATTGTGGAGGAAATGACCTTTTTCCCATGATGCGGCTGTTGGGACCTCCCACTTTGAAATCTAACTTGTTTGCTGGCAGGGACGGCAAGGATTTTTTTTTTTTTTTTTTTTTTTTTTTTTTTTTTTTTTTTTTTTTTTGCTATAAGGGTTGGTTTTATAAAAAACTTGTTAATGTAAAAGTTGTAGATAATAGTAAGAGGATTTATAATAAACTTAAGCGGATTGGATATCTTGCGAATGGACGAAGTTATGAATTTTTCTTCTTCTAAAATTCCCCTTCCCCCCCCCTTGAGGCCATTTTTAAGGATATCCAAAATCTGTCCTCCATCAATTTTTGGCCCTTTTCCTAGAAGTCATAATAACTTTAAACAGATTCAATACATATCCTAATTAAGAAAATATGGGGTTTTTTTCTGTTTTCAAAAAAGCCTCCCCCATCCCCCCCATTCACGAACTGGACCGAGATGTTAGGCCCCTTGAAATTGGATGTATCCGTTTGGAAGAGATGTGTGCAAAATTATTGAAGTCAATGTGTCCATAAAAAGTGACATAGATAGATAAAGTTTTGAACTGGGGGTGGTATTTGGGTTCTGAGAGTCATAATTGGCATAGATGTGCAAAAAATCTTTAAAAAATTCCAACTTAGGCAGGGCTGCCGGATTTTAGCCATGGCTTAAATCGTTTAAAAAAAGCCGGCTTTTTAAAAAATGTTTTTTAATTAAAGATTTTTTTAATTGCATACACAATATGACTATTTTAATATAACAAATTAAATAATTGATTTCTAAAAAGTGCTTTTATTTTGGGTTATGAATAAACTCAATTTAAAAGAAATATTTTACTTAAAAATTGTCTGTTAATTTTCTATAAATTTACACAAATTAACACTTAAAAATCAGATTTATTTTGCTTCAAATTTTATCTTTTTCAAAGGGAAAAAAGCACATTTGCATTATATTATATTCACAATTTATATTTAAATATAATTTTAAAGTCAAAACTACTATGTCATAGCTCAAATTCACACAAACATTGTCAAAATTACTTGTAAAATATCCAATACAGTTTGTGCACTATACAAACTATTTCTTAAATTTAACATATGTGCCAGATGCCATGAATCCAGGTCTATAGTCAAAGGTCCAGAAGCCTTCCTAGCCTAGAAGGCTGGAGTGGAGAGCTTTTCTGTTTCTGACAGTAAATATTCTTATGTATTTTTCATAAAATATAGAGTAAGGAAAGAAAATAGAAATGACATAAATTATATTTAGCATTTTATTTTAATGATGGCTTGTATATTCAAACCCTTATTTTCTTTGCTATTCTTATTCACAATGTCCACCTAAGTGAAAAACAAAATGCTGTCTTTGTCTTTCTTCTAGCTGAAAACCAATTGATCTTCTTAAAAGCAAGAGATTAAATGATTGGTGGAAGTTTGAGGAACTGCCCACTTTTCTAACCCTTTGCCCAATTGGTCTATAAATATTTTAAATCTGAGCCAAATGACTGGTAACAAAATAAGAATTCTGATCCAAACAATGATTGATTGTATCTAAATTTGTATTTTTTGAATTATTTAATTTTTTTTTTAATTTCCCTGAATTATGAGAAAACATTATTTTTGAGATGATCTTTAATTATGAAATTCTTGCAGATAAAACGTAAATGGATTTTTTTCTATAAAAAAGCCAATAAAGTCCAATAAAAGCCGGCTCTTTTTAAAAAAAGCCAGTCTTTTTAACACTTTCCAACCTAGTTGAAAAGTGTTTATGACTTCGGTTTGTCTGGCCGTCTGTCCGTGCTCTAACTCCCGTAAATATGCTCGGATTGCTCTGTAATTTTTATATGTTATAGTCGTTATCTATAGCATGTTCCCTATTTCAACGGAAGTGTGTAGCACTGATAGTTTTTTTACAGGGACACTCAAAAGAATTCCATTACATTGCGGTCTATGGGGAAAAATCATTGACGGTTTATTTAAATAATGTTTCACTATTTTAAACGCATTGAAATTTATATATATCACTAAGGTGCATTAGAAGAAGCTTAATATGGAATAGGGTGTGCATAGCACTCATAGTTACTTTACAGGGACAGACAAAAGAATTCTGTTACATTACGTCTATGGGGAAAAATCGTCTGCGGTTTATTTAAATAATGTTTCCCTATTTTAAACGCATTGAAATTTATATATATCACTAAGGTGTATTTCAAGAGGCTTACTACAGAATAGTGTGTGTACAGCAGTCATCGTTCATTTACAGGGACGCACAAAAGTTCGCGAACACATTTCCGTATTATTTAACTCCAGACGGAGAATTTTAAACTGTGTAACGCGTTTCCTAACTGAACTAAAATTTAACATCCTATGTAGTATATATACAAATCTATAGATCCTATACAGGGCTGAATAAAAGTATTCGGATTACTTAGATGTTATCTTTTAGCTTATTAAACGGTATGATTTGTAAAATTATTTTGGAAGCGTTGGAAAGTGTTACATAATCTATGCTTGACGCATGATTTTTCGTTCTTGTTTAAATAAAAGCCAACCGGTCTGGCTTTTTTGCAGCCCTGAACTTAGGGGAGAATGTAATAGGTAGTATTTCTTATGAAATCTACCTAATAGATAAATGTCTTCTTTATATTAAGCAAATTGTGTATATGAAATAGTTAGTAGGTTGTCAAAAAAAATATTGGCAAATTTATTTTTTCTCACCAAGGACAATCTCTATATCCTCTTCCGCAATCCTAAAATTTTATTGGATAGGTGGGATGGGATTGACCGAGAAGTACCTGTGCCAGACTTGCATAAAACCAAAAACTTTCTGCGGATATAAATATTGAGTCAAAAACTTTCTGCAAATTTAATGTTTAGTAAAATTAAGTGTTATATTACTTTGACGATATAAATTAAAAACAGTAGTTTAAAATAATTACCATTTAAAATTAATTAATATTAAATTAATTAAAGAATTATTATTTTGGTTAAAAATAATAAAGCTAAAAATCCATGATAGGAAGAGCTGAATTCTTATCCATTATTTTGTCAATGCATTTAAGAAACAACCCAATCCTTAATATTTTGACCTCTTCGCAAGCGTCTGTCATGTCACAACAATTTTTTTCATCTTTAAATTTTGAATTGTGCGCACACAATAAATATTTTTGCACCAAAAGGGAATATATTTAATTTTTTAATATTTAAAAAAAAAAAAAAAAATCTAAAAAATTTTTCTGCAAAGTTCCGAATTTTGCAGAAAATTTTCCGCGCACGACGTGCGTCTATATTATACAACTCTGCCTGTGCCTATATTTTAAAGTAATTTGCTTCTTTTGATCCCCTATAGCCAGCACAGTAGCTACCATTGGCTGTCTGCAACGAACGGCTCATTTTAAATTTACCTTTACCATGTCTGAAAGAATTTTTCCCTTGTAAAAATATTCAACATTTTTACTCAAGTGTTGCCATCCCTTTTATTTGCTCAGTTCAATATGTTTTAAGACTTTATTTATTAAAGAAGGAAAGAAAGGACTATTTGTCACAGTGGACTGATATTTGCGTTGCCTTTAGATTGTGATTTTAGCCATTCACTTCAGAGATTTAAAGGAATTCTGTGCATGACGTCAGTAAATCTCTTTTACAAATCATTGTTCAAATAGAATCTGCATAATATTTAATACCCTAAAATTCAATCTTTTAAACTTATTTATAAGATTTATCGAGTATCGCATTAAACGCAATTTTATTTCAATGATAATCTTTTCAGAATAAGAATAGGGGAGACGGGTGAAACACTTTTTCAGTTAGTTTTTTTTTTCTTTAATGAACAAACCGATCTGCATCAAAATATTTTTAACTATTCCTTACACCTTTATGCATTCATCAGCATTTTCTCATAACATAGTTTTCAATATATTTTACAAAAAAAAAAATTCTATGCACCTGTAAAGTGGACCTGTGTGCCACCCACCGGGGCAGTGGAATTATCTGAAATACAATATAAATCTATATTTCATTAATTTAATTCTTTTTTATTTTCCTGTTACCTGCAAAGTAACATAATAATATAAATTTAAGTAGGTCATATTTAATGAATACTGTGCAATTTTGAAGCCCTGAAAAAATTTCCCCTTCCCTGTAGAAAATGTCAAAGTTCAAGGTCATGAATCCCAATTTTCATGAAAAGTGAAATGCGAGTATGTTCAGAGTGATATATCTTTAGAAAGCAACAACATCCCAAAATTCTGTTTTCATAAATTGTTAGTATAACACTGTCTGCATAAAAATATTAAGCTGTTTCCATGGGGCATTGTTGCTTTCTATTTTTATGTTGCCACAAAATGCAAGCGAAATGCCGTTTTTGCCTGTTTTCTGCCCTTATTATCTTGTTTAAGCAATAGTACACCAAAGTTTTTCTTATTGAACATGGAAGTTTACTACTAGGAGAAGCTAAGTAATATAGAACTTTACTGGGATATTGATGCTGTTAGCAGATATAATCTGTTGAATATCAAAAAGTTGTAAAATCTGCAACTTTTGAATTAGGCCTATCTCAAAAAAGCATCAGAGCAGAACAAAACCAAATATATAATGTAGCAGTTGAACATATATACTAATACATGGAAAAGAAAAAAAAGTGGGGTCTCATGCCATTTTCTGAAAAATTAAATGTCAAAAGTTACAAAAAACGACGTATTTATTGAGAAACGTGTGAATACGTACAATACTTCTGCTAGTGTGAGTGACAAGATATCTATCTAGCTAGAGTGTCTATTCTTACCTTGGTTCCAGATACTCTTACACAAAATGAAATCTGTAAAATGTTTTCATGTTCAAGATACCAAATAGTGCAAGCCAAAACAAGAAAGTTAATTCAGGTATCCACTCAGAAGACTTCGCATGAGAGACCGGATACTATGAAGGCTGAACATTTTATTTGTTTTCATCAGGTTCAGTGCAGGATGTTGCTTATGGGACAACACTTCTACGATTTAAAGAGGGTGACAAATTTAGAGTTCCACAAACTTTTAACAGTATTCAAAAGCCATGCAATTGTTCTGTTGTACAAGCAGTATTGCAATGCCAATAGATATACTCCACTTTCTGATTCAGTATTATTCAATATAATGAAAGAAATCAAGCTAAAACAGATGAAGAGTTTAAGTGGTTTTAGATAATGTTATTGCAGAGGGACTTGAATGAATGTCTAATCTACTTGATCTGGCAAATAAAATTTTTGAGCCTTGTGATTTAAAGCAAGTTTTATCCAAAATACAGAAAATACTACGGTACCTAAAACTAGGTTACAAGTTGCACTGTAGTGTCAGTTGTCAAGGAATATCATCACATTGTCCTTTGTTGGCCATCAGTGATCTGAATTATGTTAATTTTCATTAGGGATGCAACGGATATCCGGTAAATATCCGATATCCGGCATATCCGGCTGATTTTTCAATATCCGAAATATCATCGGATATCCGAATCACAATTACCGGATATCCGACTTCTCTGCCGGATATCCGGCTTTCTACTACATAAGTTCTATGAATAATATGCATAGGACATGATGGCAAATTGTATTCAAACATCCTTGATAAAAGTACGGATGGAATGGGGAATAGCTTTTGTTATAAGTTTTGTTTATAATGCAAAATATAAAATATATTAGTAAGTTCCCTATCCACGTGTAAAAGGTCCTAACTCTCAAAAGTTTAAAGAATTGTCAGCTTTCCTAATACAGATATTTGAACTCTGTATAATAACAGTGTTTCCCCCAGACAGTTTCAGAAGGGCGCTCCACCCTGCCTGCCCTTTGGTTTACAAAATAGCACCCTTCCTGTGCCCCATTCAAATAATTAGCACCCTTCTTGCCCCCCATTCAAATAATTAGCATCCTTCTTGCCCTTCAGTAAAGAAGTGTCCTTTCTTCTTTTTGCATTAAAAAATTTGCTTTCATAGTAAAAATTAACTTGATGTTATCTAAAAAAAAGTGCCCTGACTTTTAAATATGAAAAAGGGGGGGCTTTAAAAACCAAAAGAGTGCTCTTTAACAATAAAAAAAAATGCTCTTAAAAATCTGAAAAGTGCCCTCAAGAATCCAAAAAGGTGCCCTTTCACACCAGCAGCACCCTGCCCCTTTTTAAACCTAGGGGAAACTCTGTAATAAATTTAAAAAATTATGTTCACATCTTTTAGAAAATTGTACCTTTACTGTCAGATTGTAAAATAAAATTTGAAGTTGTTTATTAAAGTAGGATTTTATTAATTTTCTTTCTTCCTTTTAAGTTAAACAATTAAACAGACCTACTTTTATTTTTGTTTTTTAACTTGTATGTTAAAAAAAACTTTATACTTATTATTATCTACTAATAAAAGAAACTTTTGTTCTGTGTGTGTGTGACGGCTACCAAAATCTACCGCACATAGGAGTCTGAAAATTTAGGTGAGGATAGTCTACGGCAGGTCCTGATGCTCAAACTTAATTTTTTGTGATCGGGGGCACCTGTACATTTTTGCCTTTAATTGTTAATAACTTGTCCCCTTTTTATCCGATCTTCTTCGTTTTGGGGGTCCTTTCTCTATTTAGCTATTCCCCATTTCTACATTCCAGTTAAGACCCTGGCATCCTGGAGCCCGGTATGGGGACCCCGTTGAAGTTTTTGTTCCCTAAATTGTTAATAACTTGCATCCTTTTAATTTGATCTTCTTCGTTTTTGGGGCCTTTTTTCTCATTTAGTTATTCCCCCATTTTTACATTCCAGTTAGAACCCGGGACCCCTTGAACTTATTGTGTGCCATGCATTTTTACCATATACTCGCATATAAGCCAGCCCCCCAAATTCGAGATGAAAACAGTTTTAATACGAATATTTTGCAGTAGTTTTCTTCGCACCTTAAATTATTTAGAATTAAATGAGGTGAAATAAGGCGTAGAAAACCATTCTGAATTAAACATGTTTTCATCTTGAATTCGGGAGTCGAGTATGTATGGTGACTATAAAGGTGAGTCTTGGACACCTTCTCCAGGCCACTACCCTCAAACCTAGGGCCCAATTTTTTAAGCATTTCTTTAAAATTTTATTTTAATGATTTATTTATACCTTATGCTTAATTTCGACTAATTGAAGATTAAACATTCCCCCATTTTTACATTCCAGTACTAAGAAATTTTTAAGATGTTTTATTCTCACGGCCCTGCTCAAAATTATCAGTTGGCCCCTTTTGGGTCCTCTACGATAGTTCCCTTAAAAATCATACGATTCACTAGCAGTTTAGGTGTGTTCGTAATTATATAAATACGTAGCACCTAATTTGCTATTCTATCCGCATATAACAGCGCAAAAATTACCCAACCGAAAGGTTTGAAATTTAATATATATATATATATATATAATCAATGCAGAATTTTGTCGAGTCATTTCAAGTTTTATGAAAATTGAACCAAAACTTAAAAGATATTAATAAAAATATTTAGTAAGTAATTTGAATTTTTTAAAAATCAGTACTTCTTGGTTATAGCAGCTTCCGAGGATTAATCATCAAGCGACAGAGATGTATCGCCAAGTTATCTGACATGTATGACGTTTATAGTCATTTATGACATTTTATAACCTCTATGACCAAGTTATAGTTACATTCTTCATTATATTAAATCCTATCATACGTAATTAATTCAATGATATCCCATGATAGGTAATGTTTCTTGGTTGGCATGGTGATTACATCATATTTAAGATGGAGTCATATTAATTCCGTATTGCTGAATTTAAAAACTGAATTTTTATACTAAAATTGTTTAATTATAGCAATTATATAATCTACCAACAGTTTTTTGGATAGATGTTTCCAAAGAAATAGATATTAAATGGAAAAAGAATGTAAATACGGACTTAAAGTTCTGAAATTTTCAAAACTAGGCTTCAGTTTCCCATTGAAATTTTCAGTAAATGTCAACAAAAGATAAAATGTTGCCAACTTAACATGCACTTATTTTATTACAGAAATTAATCATACCATAATAACAGACACTATAATTTATTTCACTGAAACTATTTATAGTACGAACACACCTTATTTGTCATGTTTGACGTACAATTTCCAACTTGTTTTTCTAACAACTTCTTAGGACTTCCAGCTACTACATGAACAACAAAAAAATTTCTCAGACAAGACCCAGGCACCCTTTAAGTTTTTGTGCCGTAAATTGTTAATAACTTGTCCCTTATTTATCCGATCTTCTTTATTTTTAGGGCCCATTTCTCCATTTAGTTATTCCCCCATTTCTACATTCCAGTTAAGACCCTAGATCCCTGGGGCCCAGTACAAGGACCCTTGAAGTTTTTATTCTAATTACTCTAAATTGCTAATAACGTGCCCCATTTAACTCGATCTTCGTTTTGGGGGATTTTTCTTTATTTAGTTATTCCCTCATTTCTACATTCCACTTAGGACCCTGCTTCCCGGTCCGGGGCCATTGTCTTTTTTGTGCCTTAAAAGACAAAAAAATTTCTCGGACCTCAGCTACAACCAATTTTGAATATTAATCTCCTTCTTGGGGCCCTTGGTGCAGCTTCTTTAAAAAAAATCGGTCAAACTTGAGTTCTGTTTAAGGTTTTTATCATGGGCCCGGGCAACGCCAGGTGGGTCAGCTAGTTTTTAATAAAATAATTTTAATGCATAACCTGAAATTCTGTTTCATACCTGTGTAAAACTACTAGGGGAAATATAACTTCATTATAAATATTTAAAATTAAAAGTAATTTTCTTTTTATTTATAAATCTCTAAAAGTAATTTAACTTAAAATAAAACTAAATGGGACTTAAAGTAAAACAGTATTAAATAATTAAAACAGAAAAAAGCATCAAATAAACCTATATTTGAAGAAAATAACTCTTCAACCATTTTAGTAGATATTTTATGCTTAAATAAAAAAAAAAAAAGTATGTATTTATTTGTGAAAATACTCTACATTTATAGGTATATTAATTAAATGTGTTATGGTTAAAATTTGTTTACTTCTGCCAGCATTGTACATATAAACAAAATATTTTAATGTTTAATTTACATTTTTTATGCAGTATTAATATACATATATTTAAAGAGATATAGTTTTTGTAAATTATATTTCAATATATTTAAAATGTTTTAATGATATGTGAAACATGTTTTATTTATGTACATACACATGTACATAATTTATTGTTCTGAAATGGCATTATATAAAGAAATAAATAAGCATACACCATAACTAAAAGCAGAATATCTAGTGCCGGATATCCGATATCCGGCAGGCAAACGTGCCGGATATCCGATATCCGGCAGGCAAACAGCTTCGGATATCCGAAATCCGATATCCGGCAAAATCCATATCCGGTGCATCCCTAATTTTCATCAAGTTTGTAAAAATTCCAACAGCCGTACTTCAATCTGCCCAGAATGTATAGATATCTTTGAAGTGTTACATGTCATTAAAAATAAAGTTATAACCATTGCAAATGAAAGCTCCTGAGCAGAATTGTTGTATGATATACAGTGCATTCATAATGCAGTACTAATGGGATGAAACATACCATTTGTGATGTACAACAAAATAATGCAAAGATATTTGCATTGAGTGAACTCTCTTCTAAAATTGCATTGTGGATAAAAGATTGGGTGCAAAAGATTATCCCAGTAAATTTTCTAGAATCTCATGGGGAATAGTTTGGTAAAAAAAAGTAATGAGCCTACATGTTGATGTACTGCTTTTTAAAAGTGGTGATCATTTAGAAAAGCAAGTGTACTCACGATTTTGGAGCGTAGTGATCAAGGACTTGAACATACATTATGTGTTCTGGAGCATGCTGCAAAACAGGTGAATGCTGATTTTCCAATCATTCATCATATTTATATGAAGTTAGATAATGCGGGTTGCTACAGTGGAAATGGACATATCCAGTTAGAAATCATAATACTACAAAAGTTTGTACTAAAATTAATGCGGCATGACTATAACGGGCCTCGAGCTTCAACGTGGCAAGGATCAGTATGATAGAAAAGCTGCAAATCCACAGCATACTTAAATTCTGGAAAGAATATGAGCAATGCACTAGAGCTAGGGGAAAGCTTATTACTTACTATACATGGGTGGTGTCCGAAATTCCAAGGTGTCTGTGATTGAAATCAATGATTCAAACACCCATATTAAATATCAGAAAATTGATAATATTAGTGCATATCATTCAACAAAATACACAGAAACTGGATGTGGCAGTACTTCGGTATTAGGCCTGGGAAAGATATTGCCCTAAGTGAAGGAGCAGTCTTCTGGACATAATGTGGACAGCGAATTTTCTTCATCATGGCAGCATACTTTTGTTGCTACACCAAGACTGGACAAGGAATATGCAGCAAACTGTTTCTGCTCAGACCAAAACTGCCTAAGTTCCTTCCATACTTCCTTTCATGACTATACAAGAGTAGTATCTTCTTAATGATAAAATAAAGCAAAGTTTTATAAACACTATGCAAGAGTATAAGATCAATTCAAGTGAGCCTAAAATGTACAAGTCATCTGCTGATGCACTCTCTGAAAAATACAACAGGAACGTTATGTCTGAAGTATTATCAGAAGGCTAGGCTCGAAATGAAAGGAAAAATGTTAGATTTACAGAGAAACAGAAGCAGTTTATACTTGAAAAATTTACTTTTGGAGAAGCAACAGGTTAAAAGCAGCCTCCTGAGCAAGTTCATTATGCTATGAGAACTGAGACATGGAAAGGGAAGAAAAGATTTTATCCTGACGAGTATCTCTCAAGAAATCAAATACAATCATTATTCACTCAGTTTACAAAACAACAGAGATTAGGTATTCTTCCAGCTGTATCAAATAATACTGAAGATCAGCATGTTCATAAAGCTATCGAAGATGATAATGAAGAAGGAGGAGAAATTTCTGTACAGGAAGTATTGAGATCTATTAGACAGTACAATGGAAGACAGTACAGTGTCACAAACTGTGTTACAGATTTATTTAATAATATGTGGTACACTTGGAGAAATTACTGAAATCGAGAACAATGACATCAAGGTGAAGTGTATGAAGAGGCATGGAAGAAACACTTTTACACTCTCTGATGATGATTATTAGTAGTACAAAGGTGATGAAATCTTGTGCAAAATATATGCTCCAATTCCAACGAATGCATGCTTTTTTTGTATATCCCAAGCACATTTTAAATCTGTTCGCAAATTGCATGAGCAAATAAACAAGAAATAGGTGTTCTGACTATCAAATGTGTTTTTTTTTTTTTAAATTATTATTATTACTTTAGATATGTAAAGTTTAACAAGTTTTCCCATGTATCAATTTACGTAAATATTGTTTGAAAATGTATGTTTTTGTCTTTTTTTTTTCTAAAAATGGCATGAGACCCCACTTTTTTTTTCTTTTCCATGTATTAGTACATATATTCAACTACTATATCATATATTTTGCTATGTTCTGCTCTGATGCTTTTTTGAGATAAGTCAATTCAAAAGTTGCAGATTTTGCAACTTTTGAATATTCAACAGATTATATCTGCTAACAGCATCAATATCCCAGTAAAGTTCTATATTACTTAGCTTAGTCCTAGTAGTAAACTTTCATGTTCAATAAGAAAAACTTTGGGGTACCATTGCTTAAACAAGATAATAAGGGCAGAATACGGGCAAAAAACTCATTTTGCTTGAATTTTGTGGCAACATAACAATGGAAAGCAACAATGCCCCATGAAAACAACTTAATTTTTTTAAGCAGGCAATGTTATACTAACAGTTTATGAAAACAGAGTTTTGGGATGTTGTTGCTTTCTAAAGATATAGCACTCTGAACATACTCGCATTTCACTTTTCATGAAAAATGGGATTCATGACCTTGAACTTTGACATTTTCTACAGGGAAGGGAAAATTTTTTTAGGGCTTCAAAATTGCACAGTATTCATTAAATATGACCTACTTCAACATAAAAAAAAAAATCAGGCCAATCAAAAAATACAACTATCAAAATGTCACTTTTTTGTCTGAATTTCAAAATAATGGCTCTTAAGTATAAAAAAATCAGAGCACATTAACATTTGCAAAATACTTATGAGTAAGATTGAGCCTGGAATTCTCCTGAAATACTTTTGGGTCTGGGAACAATATTATGAAATCATTGACATCTACAGTTTCTGGAAAAAAAAAAAAACTGATTTCCATTCCATTTGCGTCTCATGAACTCTTGAATAGAATCATCACCCATTAGGACTACAGTTATATTTATCAAAGGCAGTCAATACAAAACAAAATATTTCTTACTATGTTTAATAAATTGTTATTTTTCTTTCTTTACTTTATTTAACAGTTAAATAACTACTTTAAAACAATAAATCTTTACAGTAAATAAGCAATTATTAAATCTTTTGAACATTCTGCATGAAAGGAGCAAGGTAGATTGTGGACCACTGTGCCCCATGTTCAATAAATAATCCTATTAATATTGTTTATAGCTTTCTTTTAAACATATTAACTTTAAAGTTAAATAAAAACAAATAGCTTTGCAAAAAAGCTGTTTTATCTTATTTATCTACAACCTTTAATTGCTAAAAAAATAAAAATAGGATGATGAAAAATGTTACTTTTAGAAGCTCAAAACAACCCATCAGGATAAAATAGTTCAATCTGAGCTAAACCTATTTTCTGAAGGCTATCAATAATCAATGCAATGCTGGTGTCTGTTAGGATGGAAGAGAAGCTTAAAAAAAAAATTTAATAAATAAAATATTAGGGGGTGGTTCACTGTGCCCATAGGTCCAGTGCGTACCGGCCTCCCCTATACATATATCACTGGCACCCTGCTAACCGAGAAGTGCGAAATTAAGCCTGCTGTCATCAGAAAGGTTCCGCCACCTAGAGCTCCTATAATACAGGCTGACGCATCCTCGCAGATATGTGTCTCAAAGTCGAAAAACCAAGCTAATTTTTCGCCATTTAACATCCAGCTTCTTTCAGAAGGTGGGGGAACGAGGCCTTAGGCAACCCCAGCTCCGGCAGCGGTAGATTGAGATGCTGAACTGAGACCCGAATAATGCGAAACAAAATGGATATGCGTCAGCTCCTATTATAGGAGCCTTACCGCCACCGATTTGTATCGCTTGCAATAGGTGCTACTATCATAGACATTTTAAACTCTTGATTCACTTCGGATAAAGCTTTCTGGTATAGAATGTTACACTTATCAATTTTAGACTCAAATTTCACTGTTTCATTATAAAAAATGTGCACACTATCCCATCACAATTTCTCACACATTTTTTTTTAGTTTTAATAACTGAAATTGGTTTTTAATAGGGTATTATTTTGTTCACTTAAATGTTTTTAACTTATTTTTAAAAAAAAATAGTAAGTCAAGTATTGATCCTAATAAAATGCACAGGAATTTTAACAAACACAAGTGAAAAATTACATGTCCAAAACAGTAAAACAGTTTAAAATTTTAACTTTTAAAAATTGAATGGTCCGATTACTTTGCAATAGCATTAGAACATATATAAGAATGGGCCCAAAATAGAATGCTAAAAGTTTTTGCAGAAAATTATAAATTGAGTTTTTAAAAATACTTTTTACCCCACCTTAGAGTGAGTCAAAATGTTGCCTCGAATTTGACTAATAATGTAAAATCCCAAGTGCAGGCCCTGAAAAACTATTTCTATTTTTACCTAAGTCAGGGGTCCATCAAAGAAAAATTTGGGGCCTATTTAGGGCCCCTTCACAAAAATCTATTCATAAAAATCAATTTGATAAAATGGGCTCCTTCACAAAATTCTATTCCATAAAAACTATTTATTATTTATTTATTATTTTGTGATGTTTTAAAATGTGTAATTTGTAAACAAGCAAGTGCACCAGAGAGGAAAACTTCAGCAAAAGGATTTTAAAATGTTTTTGTTTATAAATGCTTGGTTTGAATTTGATTAACTGGATATCAACTTTCGTTACAAAATGTTATTTTTTACAAAAATAACCTTTACTTTTCACAAAATGGGCCCCCAAGAAAAAAAGTCTGCATCGATCCCTGTAAGTTGAAGTTGCATTTAACAAAATCAAACCTTTATACAGAAACCATTAGAAGGAAGACTCCCTGAAAGCGGATGAAATACTACTATATCATTATTTAAAAAAGATTTCCCATTGTATGAGTTTTCACTAACATATTTTTGTTACATTCTATCTGAATATTCAAACTATCGTAGCCTCTGGTATGCAGACGTTCTTAAAAAATGTCTTTCTCGTACCAAAATAATAGATATATATATAGAGAGAGAACGATGCAATCTTTTAAACAATAATATTTTGTAATCGAAATGTATAAACAAGAGAGCACAGAAAAGTTACTTATTGCAAATTTACATATATATCACATACGTTTCTTAAATACAAATGTTAGAAAATAAATCTGAGTTTTGTAAACAAAGTATTCAAAATTGTTGACTATGTGCCTGCAACAGAATCCTTGTTTATCGAAAATGATCAGTAATTGCAGAAAGAGAGAGAAATGTGAAGAAAAATAAGTTACATACCCATTCAATGTCGGCTTAGGAATCATTTACTATTTTTGTAAATATTTAATCCCCGCCAAAAAAAACAACAAAATAAAACTTTAAGCTATAGAGGTAGCCTTAACATACATGAAACACAACTGACAGTTATGAACTGATTAGCATTTATTTCAACAACGAAAAAAAAATTGTCGAACTAGAAACAATGGCTCTGTTCACGAACGGCAATCGGCCCACTTTTTCACAAGGAGACTGAACCATGTGGAGAAATTTAGTCCTGGTGTGTATATTTTTTTCCCAACCGAGTTTTGCCAGGGCTACACTACATACCGGGCTTGCTCATTCATTATGATGACGTCACAAAAGGTGGCTGACTAGGAGGAAAAACATACAGTGATTGGCACAAAACGATGGGCGCGTTGCTTTGGACCAATCGCTGGTCGTGGTCAGCCACCATTTGTGACGTTTTGAGAGTGAATGAGCAAGCCCGGTATCTAGTGTTGCCTTGGTTTTGCCATTTAATCCGTAATCTGATTGGTCAGAGATTTTGGAATGCGCAGTTGTGATTGACGGATAAGAAGGTCATCAGCTGATTGGAAATAGAATATATTCAATTAATTTTCTATTTTTATTTATTTTATCCAATTTTAAATATTAATCTGTGTTTATTTTGACTGGTTTGAACATTAAATAGCACTTAAAATAATGCTTGAATTTAAAATCTGTCTGCTTCCACATGTTTATCATACATTTTTCTATAAAACTTCCCACGATTCCCGACAGGAATGAGAACAAAACGTGGGCTTGCTCATTCCACAGATTAAATATAGTCATACAGATTTGACAGTGGAGCGAAAACCCGAACCGGCGCGATACAAGCACCACTACTGAGCACAGTCAAGAACTAACGCACACGCGCGCGATCTATAAACTGTCAGATTGTCACGGTCGCGATACTCCAAAGTGTATACACTTTCAGCACTTCCTTGGCGAAAAATATTTCGCCAAAGGATTTGGCGCATTTGCCCATAACAATGCTACAAAGTGTATACAGTTTTGACGCTGATTTGTTTATATATTTACTGTACAGAGATTGAGCTGCATGTGACGATATGGATATTTTAAAAATAGATTTCCGCTCTGTTTTTGATTATTTCGTTGCGCTATTAAAGAAAAATGCTTAATATCATAAGTTAAATAGAAGAAGAGTCATCGTTTAGTTTGCAGTTATTTTCAGTTTTGTGTAGCTGCCGTGTGTTTCGCGAATTGGAGTGATTATTTTCTAAGACTTATCCAGTATAAAGGGAAATATGGACATTTTCTTTTCTTTTAATTCAACTTTTGAATTAATTGGCCAGCTGGTGTCACTTTTGAAAGTAGAAGTTTAATTTCTTCTTCTGCTTTGAAAGTGTGCACTTGCTAGCCAGAAATTTTACTAATGGATTAATATCACATTTAAAAAAAAAAAAAAACAGTCAGAGAGCAATAAAGCAATTTCAGGTTTGGTAAGCACTGAGTTTTTTCTGTCCATTTATATTTATTTCTTATGAATAACGCTGAGCACCTGCGTATTATTTCTAATGTGTTTGTGCATATTATAATAACATTAAACAGTTATATAACATATCTGTTTACATTTAAAGTTTCAATGCTGGTATCCATTCAAAAAATAAAAGTGATTTCAATCTATTTTATTAATGGGAGATTTTCAAAATAACTGCCTGTTTAATGCTTTATACTTTGAACACATATTCCATTAAAATCAATATATTATATAGGGTAGATGTGCCAGTAATGGACACCCTTAAGGAATTTTTTTTAAATTATTTTTTAATTAATAGTTATAATTATTATAGCCCACTTTTTTTAATATTATATTAATCTATCAACATTATTTAATCAATCTCATAGTCTCATTTCCCAATGTGAATCAAAATTTAATTGTAAATAACAGAAATGTATCAAAACACCCTAAATTCCAGTAATGGACACCCTCTCTTCCAGTAATGGGACACTCTCTGTTCCAGTAATGGACACCCCACAAAAAATAATAGATAATTGATTTTATGATTGTATTTAAAACCAAAATTTAATGAAAGCATATTAATGAAATAAAATAGTCATTTTCAAATAAATTTAACAATTACGATATCAATAATTAATAAAATATTTATGAGACTGATTCACTGTTTAAATTAATTATTGTCATTATCAAAAGATCAATATTTTAATTATTTTAGATAGAAGGTTTAAAATACTAAATTTTAAAGAATTATATTTATCAAATTATTAAGTCATTGAGGGGGAGAGGGGAGTTTAGAAGGGTTAGTTTAAAAAAAAAAAAAAAAAAAAAAATTAAGTGTCTTGGTGTACCAGTGCATGGAATCATATTTATTTTTATTCTTAACAGTTAAACTTCCTATAACTGCTTTATATATTACTTTTAGCAATTTGTATAAAATATATCAAATAAATGAAAGTGTAGGTTGAATGTTTTTTATATACTAAATAAAATTATTTCAAAATAAAATATCAGAACTGACATTTGAGCCCCTTGATCTGCAGATTTACTACTTTCATTGCTACTTTAAATTTAATATTACAGTGATTTTTTATGTATGTAGTTCCTTTGTTAGAGATGAATAATGAAACATTTAAGACAAAAAATAATAATTTTTAAGAACTTGTGCGATTTAAAAAATTGTCCTTTTTTAATTGAGCCCCTCATTTTCCCATGCATTTAAAGATTATTCTCTGCTTCCTGATGGGTGTTGATTGCCGCATTATAAAATATGCAAGGTATGGCTTACAAAAAAATAATTTGATAACAATCTTAAAAAAAATTATTAATTACGTGAAATTGATAAAAACAGCTATTTATATAAAAAATATATTATTACATTCTGGTAAATGAAATTAAAAAATTATATTTGATTACTTAGCTTTTCACTTAAATAAAAAAAAAATGCACTACGGACATTACTGAATTTGCTTTTTCAGTATGTCCACATGGGGTGTCCATTACTGGAAATTGACTAATTAAGCATTCCAATAATGGACCATGGTCGTAAAACCTGAAAAATAAATGAAATTTTATAAATTGCCATTGGTATGTAAAATTCAAAGTTTTCTATTCAAAAAATTGTCTAAACGAAAACATGCAATTTTTTCAAGAAAATAAAAAATATATGAATTGTTTAAGTGAAGCCAGCTCTTAGCATGTTCATTAGGATTTTCACAGAAAATCTGTGGAACTGTGAAACATTATTTTCTGCTTCCTGATTGGTTTGATTAAGAGTGTCAACAATAACCTAGAATATAAAACAAGCAAGGAGGACAGGAATTATGAAAAAATATATAAAAGGCTAAATTTTTATTGGTTATTTTTTTATAAATCAAAAACTTTGAAAGTGGCCCATTACTGGAAGAGGGTCCATTACTGGCACAACTACCCTATATATATCCTTTGATATGGTTATAACATAACATAATTACATGATAATATGGTTCATGGTTTGATATGGTTATGACATAACATAACACAATATATCACGCTATGTATAATAAAATGTATTAATTTACGGTTTACGTGTAATTTGCTAACTACAGTAATCTAACACTCAAATACTTAAATGCATATAAATGCATTTAAGTATGTGAGTGTTAGATTACTGTAGTTAGCAAATTACAGAAATTTAAAATTAAAACATCGATTTACCAAAGTTTTTTATAAATCTTTTTGACTAGTTTAAATATATAAAAATACAAATATTTCTTCTAATATATATTTATATAATAGTTTAAAAATTAATATTAATGCCTTTTCTATAGTCTTTAGACATCTCATGAGTATTATAATTATTTTACAAAACCTTTTGTATCTGTAATTGAAAATAAAGCTAGAGGAAGCTTTATTATTCAGGGGTCGATGCAGGTTTTTTTTTTTTTTTGGGGGGGGGGGGCCCATTTTGTGAAAAGTAAAGGTTATTTTTGTGAAATTTATTATATTTTTTTGAAAAATAACATTTTGCAACGAAAGTTGAAATCCAGTTAATCAAATTCGAACCAAGCATTTATAAATAAAAACTTTTTTAAATCCTTTTGCTGAAGTTTTCCGCTCTGGTGAACTTGTTTGTTTACAAATTACACATTTTAAAGCATCACAAAATAATAAATAGTAAGTTTTTATGGAATAGAATTTTGTGAAGGGGGTACATTTTATTAAATAGATTTTTGTGAAGGGACCCTAAACAGGCCCAAAATTTTTCCTGGATCAACCCCTGTTCTTTATTTAATGTAAACAAAGTGTGGCAAAATAGTAGTAGTGTTAATGAAAACAAAATTACTACCTTAATGTATATTTATTGAAAACTTCCTATAAAATAGTAAGTATTTTTATTACCTTTCATGAGTATTAGCTATATATTTAATTACTTATTTATCCAATTATAATTATGTTAATTAGATACTTTTGACTATAGGATCATTAGGCCTAACATTATCTTCCTTAGAATGACATTTTTCTTGGTCAAAATTATTTTTAAAAAACATTCAGTTTTTAAAAGTAACCTCAATCAAAATCACCAGTTATTAACCCCCCTCCCCCCTGAAACATTGAGAAACTCATAAAAGATCAACTTTCTTTCTGAGTATTAACCTTCAAGAAAGCAATAATACAACCATTTGTTGCATTTAAACCAAATTATCTGTGTAACAGTAATCATAAAGTGGTAGTTCATTTCAAAATGACTCTAATATATAATTCTATTTAGATGACAAATAAAATTGTTTTAAAATATGTTTTGTATGTTGCATGTTACCTCTTTTTAAAAGAAACTTGGGTACTTTTATGTTAGCCAGGCACAGATAATAAATAGCTAAATATTGTTCCCATCACTACCATTTGTATTTTATTTATTTCATATAAAATATGAACTTTTCACTCATTTAATTTAAAAAACACAAAAAATACAGAATACCACAAATAAAAACATTTTATTTCAACACCAAATCATTGTTTCCAATTTAATATTTTCATATGCAAAATATAGTAGCTGCTGTTGGTGAAATTTGTGTAGGCTAACATAAAAGTACCAAAACTTGCGTGTATAATTTTATGCTTATGATTGCAGTATGATTACTTAATACTTCCTTTATTGCTAATTCAGGATTCTATCGCCATTCACGCAGGGCCGAAACTAGTTTTTTTTTTTTTTCACATGGAGCAAACATGGATTTTTCTCCCTCCTTCCAAACCTTCCTCCGCAAAGTACATTTACAAAGAGAATTTTACTACGTTTCTAATAGATGACTAATTTAAAATTAAAATTATGTAATAATAAAATACAAATTGTCAAATATTTATTCATTAAAACCTGTGAAAACTGAATCAAAAGGAATAGGAAAAAATTATGCTTTGTACAGGTTTCAGTCTTAGCAGGTATAATTGAAGTTTTTGACATAACAGTTTAAACTGTCAAAAACTGCCAACTGGTTTCGGTCTTAGCAGGTATAATTGTTGGAGTTCTTTCTGTTAGTACCATGTAATTGTTTCATTTAAGACAACATTCCATTGTAGAAATATTTCATTTTCCCAAATGATACTGTAATTGTAGTGTATTACAAATTATTAGAATTAGAATTGAAGCATTTAAAATCATAGTGATTTGAGTCTCATTGTCGTAAGAACTCAAAGACCAAGATATACTGTGGGCATAACAATGAATTCCATTACAGCAAAATAAAATATCTTTGTGTAATATCCACATCAGTTTCATGGAACTGTCAATTATAATGCTCTTCCTAGTGTTGAATTCAGGGGGTGGCCTGGGGGACATTCACCCTGGAGCATTGAAATGTCCCCTCTGGATGATTTAAGATTTTATGCTTTTAATGGTTAAAAAGTGCAATTTCCTCCCCCTGGAACTCTACAATCCCCCCCCCCCCCCCCAGAGCCACAGAAATCCCTCCCAGAAAAAAAATGTCTGAATTCAACACTGGCTCTTCCTATCCATAGACTGATTGATATGTCTAGATACTTTCCTGAGCCTAACGCTAATTTTCAAAATTATGTGCGACTTCACAACAAAACAACAACTATTATGTTTTTATTTTGTGAATTTTCCACCTCTTAGTTTTTCATGTTCTGGGCAGCTGCCTGATCTTGCAGTTTCTACAGCCGAATCTGGATAAAAAAAATGAGACGGCATTTTTAAGTTGTAAGGTGGAAAAACACCTTGAAATGGAAAGAGACAAGATTTTTTTTTTTTTTGTGGTGGTGGAGTGGGGTATAAATGCAATGTAAAATTTTATTAGTTATTGGTTCGGCCATTTTTGTTCAGGAGAAGTTCATTCAAGTTTTAGTACCTAATTTTTATAAACTCTGAATCTTAAAATATTATCTATTCAATTTTAATACACCTTATAAACCTTCAGAAAATTAATTTTAAAACAGAATGCAATGTAAAATTTTATTATTTAGAGGTTTGGCCATTTTTTTTCCTGAGAAGTTCATTCAAGTTTTAGCACTTAATTTTTATAACTCTGAATCTTAAAATATTATTTATTAAATTGTAATACAACTCATAAACCTTAAGAAAATTAACTTTTTATATTTTTTGTCACCACAAATATATTAAATACAGTACTTTTATATTTTTTGTCACCACAAATATATTAAATACAGTATAGAACCATTTATCCAGAATGGTTGGGGTCAGCTGTAGTTCAGATAACTGGTTAGGCATTAAAGCAACATCCATTTGATCAGATTTTAAAATACATGTGGCTGTGTCATTGTCTCTGATTTCAAATTAATTCTTTGATTGCACAGATTAAGAATCAGATTCAATCAAGATCAAAGATTAATCTGAATCTGGTTTCTGGATAAACAATTCCATACTGTATTAACATTTACATAAGTCAACTAAATACAGTAAACTCTGTCTAAGGCAGAATCGATTGGGACCGAGAAAATTTTCCATGGTAGACAATATTCCGCCTTATGCAAACAGCCCTTTCCCCCGCACCAAAAAAGAGTAAATCGTATATTTTTTTACACTAGTAACCTTTCAGTACCATTTTTTAAAAGGAAATTTTTTTTTAATTAGACTTGTTATTAAATTTATTATTTCAAATAATTTAAAAAAACACTTAAACACAAAAATAAATATTACCAATACAAAATTATTTCAAATTTGAAATTTAATGAAAATCATTTATTTAACAAATACAATTACCTATTTCACATAGTAGTTTATAGAATTAAAAAGTAATCTTTTATCTATAGTTGTTTTTTCTTTTGGTTTACATGCATTCTTCAGTAAGACATTGTAAGTCTGTTATTATCAGTATAATTTCTTTGATAAGGCGTCTTGATATGTTTGAATTACATTGCTGTCTTCAAGGTTTTCAGGATCGTGGTCATCTTCATTTACACTATCTTTTTTCACTTCATGTTAAAGCTCTGTCAAAACATCCATGAATTGTTAGCTGTGCACACTGCACTGAAAAAAAAAAGACTTGGGTATGAGTCAGAAAGTTATCACTTTGAACTTGAGTACAATCGTAAAGCATAATATATTGTACTTTAGAAAATACATATATTTTCATAAATGTGCATTCTACTAGTAATAATTACTTTTAAATGCAAATTTACATGGGAAATAATGGAATAAGAAAGAATTCCTTAAAATTAAAATAGTTAACGTTCTTTTGAATTACAAAATTAATCTATTACAAAATTTAATTAAAATGCTCGACCGAGCGTATTTGACATATATGTAATGTTTTAAAGTTTCATAAACCTTTCATTTTTAAAAAGTCCTTTTTTTCGCCTGATGCAAAATTATGGTTTCAGTGAGCCGTGTCAGTGGGAAAGTTGCCAAGGCCACCAAATGAAATTCTGTTTCAAAAATCCAAATGAAACTATCTTCAAAAATTGAACTTAGTTTTGGGGGCTTTTTACAGTTTTGCATTAATACTAAATTGCAGCATTTGTTTAAAAACTGCAAATAAGTGCTTCAATATGTGCGCATCCTATCTGCACATACTCAGGATTAGCAATCTTTTGCTGATGCAAACATTCACTTTTGCATTAGTTATATACTGAAATTTTTCATTTTGTAGCATTTTCCATTATTAGCATAAAACAAAGTTATTCTAATGAGTTATAGTCAATTTAAATACAAGTGGTTTTAGCTTTTGACTAGACACAAAAATAATTTTAAAATGCAAAATACACTCTTGATTGTTCTAATGTTTTTTATCATATAAAAACATAACTTTAGAATCCTTAAGGGCAGGGAATAGTCAGAATAAAATTAAAGGTTATAACGCTTTTGAAACAGGTGAACTGTCAGCTTTTTATTTACTTATTGACACCATCACTTATTATTTCACTAGTATAATTATAAGCTGAAAATGTTCATTCTGCAGCCAGTGATGTAGTAGTAAAAAAACCAGAGGACATACACTTTAGGTAGAGGGTATACCCTAAAAAGTATATGCTATAGTGTTTTTGAGATGAGAGTATACGGTATTCCTTAAAATAATCCAAAAGTTACACTGCATATCCACCGTATATCCTCCATTACATCCCTGTCTGCAGCCTTTATTTTTCTTAGCATCAAATATAGTTATAAACAATTTAATAAGAAATATAGTGCCTACAATATGGATATACACTAATTTACCTTTCTATATAATACTTTGATCATATATATCTGTGTTTGTGCATGCATATGTCAGAGAGAGAGAAATAGTATGAGCCCCCCCTACATTTTCTTGAGCACCCCCTATTGTTTACTTCTAGCTACAGCCCTGATTGTATAGTGTTTTGAACCTGTCCAGGCATGTTCTATCACCCCTTACAGTTTGGCCCATGAATTCAGGGACACTCTGTATACATTATATATATATAATATGAATGTCCAAAATATACCAAACATCTATCATCTAAAATGATTATAACATCATAAAACTTGGCAATAATCTTGGTCACCGCTATCTTTAACAAGGAAAATTCATATTAAAAATTTTGTTAAATTTTTTGATAATTTGTAAATATTCTGGATAGAAATCACTCAAAGACAGACTGCCAAAATGGTGATTTTCTTGTGTCACACTGAGTGTCTTCCTAAACATTTTTTAGAAAAAAAACCCCACAAATTTACCTTTCAGTGGACACACTAAGAGTAAGCACATGTACTTTTTTTTGTACAATAGTTACGCTTTCACAAATGCAAGATATTTAATAGTAAAAAAGTGACAAGTTAGAAGAAAATCATAGTAAAAATTGAATTTTAACTTCCATGCCATATGTGAATACAGTACACTCCCTCAAATACATGCAATTCAGGTCCAGAGTTTACAGAGATTTCTGGTCACTGTTTTGGTTATATTTTTTAAAACAGTAATTTGAATGTAATAATGCACTCGAAATTATAATGAATGCAACTGTAAGTTTCAATCTTTATATCTGCAACAATGTGCGAATTTTAAGAAATCCACTGTATATAGTGTAAGAACCATCATAATTGTAAAATTAAAACTGTGTAATTGCTGAAAAGTTAATTAAAAAAGTTTATATCGCGCATACTTTTATTTAGGGTTTAAAATTGATGAAATAAATAAATGTATATCTCACATATGATAAAATATATGTATTTACATTCTACTTGGGCCAGAAATAAGAATGGGCAACAGGTCCCCCCTGGGTTATGCTACAATTTTTTATTAAGTTCAATTAAAATCTTAAGCAATATTAATAAAAGTGTGGTAAATCATACATAAACAATAAACACATACTTTTGGCAAAGGTTTCTCCCTGCTAGATGAGTTGCTGAACAGAGCTTTCTTCATTTGACATTTCTTTTTCATTGTTTTCATAGTGTACATTTCTCCAGTAGTCGAAAAAATATTGCTTGCGTATAAAATTCAAATAGACTAATACACAGCAGGCAATATTTATTCAACATGTCACAATGCTGTACAGTGGCTGTTCCCATCAAAACACAAGAGTTAAGCAGCATCAGCTATGGTTAATACTTTAGACGATGGCTCCTGGCAATGCCACATACTAGCATACAAAATCTGTGGTGCGGAGAGTACTCTCAGTTGGAGGGAAAGACAAGTGTCACGCTGGGTCAGACTGCTGCCCACATGGTGTCTCGTCAAATTGAAGCTGCACATCTGGGTGAATCCAATGACTTCAGGACCTGGTCTGATGTCTACATCCTCCAATGGGCATAAATTAACAACAACAAAATTGAATCTAAAAAAAAAAAAATAATAATAAAAGTTTGGTTGAAAAACAGTTTGAAACAGAAATATATTATAAAACTTCCATTTAATAACAATATACTAGATATGAAGTAGATAACCATTCCAGGATCTCTCTAAAATATTGTTTATTAAATTAAAATTTCATAATATATATATATTAATGAGTAAATCATAAGATTGCTCCACAACCCATATGTAAAGTGAGAAATAATTATCTTACAACTTATCACACACACTATAAAAAAATGTGCCAGTTCTTCATTCAGTACACTGACCAGAAACTCAGATGAAGTAAAATAATGTGATAAATGGTGAACATTTGATAAATGTGCTAGCTATAAAAGCAAGCTATTGTTGGTATTCAAAACAGAGGCATTTAGTTATTAATTTATATTAGGTTTAATAATTCAAAAAGGGATTAATACAAATGATAATTTTATTCACTTTTAGCAGTTTTGTGTGCCAGTTATTTTTTCAAGAGTAAAATATTTACTGCTGTACTGTTATGCTTAGAAGCCATTTTGAAATTTTGTTGATGTAATTTGGTTATGATAGTAAGAAACTTTGGATTATTCAAATAACAGGTGAGTTTTAGTCCATCATATTGCTTGCAACTCTTATTCTGAATAAATTTTCCATTTTTTTTCTTTAAAATAATGTAAAATTTATATATATTTTTGAAAAATAAGACCAAATAAGATAAAAGAATTAGACAGTTAGGCTTAACTAACAAAAAACAGCTATGGTAGATATACCAGTAATGGACACCCCTAAAGGAATTTCTTTAAAAATATTTTTAATGAATAGTTACAATAATTACATTCTAGTTTTATTTATATTATATTAATCTATCAACAATATTTATTCATTCTCATAGTCACACATCCCAATGTAAATCAGAATTTAATTGTAAATAACAGAAATAAATCAATTCCAACAATGCATTCTCTGTTCCAGTAATGGACACCCAACAAAAAGTAACAGGTAATTGTTTGATGATTGTATTTAGAACCAGAATTTAATGAAAGCACACTGATGAAACAAAATAGTCATTTTCAAATAAATGTAATAATTAGGATATCAATAATTAATAAAATATTTATGAGAATAATTCACTGTTTAAATTAATATTGTCATTATTACAAGATCAATATTTGTCTTTTTTAAGTAGAAGATTACTAAATTTTAAAGGAATTAAATTTATCCAATTATTGTGACAAGGGGGAAGGGGGGGGGGAGTAAAGAAGTTACTAAAAAAATGTTTTGGAGTACTAGTGAATGGAATCTTATTTCTCATCATTCTTAACAGTTAAACTCCCTGACACTACTTGGTATATTACTTGTAGTAATTAGTAGGAATGTACCGAATAGTAAGTGCTTGGCCGAATACTTCTATATTTCAAGATTTGTAAGTTTTTAAAAGTTAAATTTTACATCATATTTAACACAAAGACAATTTTGATTAACAAAACCTTTTCACAATTAAATTAAACAAAAACAAAATTTTTTTTTTGACTAATTTAAGGATAGTTTTAAAACAGTTTTTATTTAAAAAGAACTCCATGGCTTCTTTTGTGAACTGAAATACATCAATAAAATCTTCTAATATTCTAAAACAACTGTCCTCTAAAAAAAAACCCCACATTAAAATGTTTTCTTAGAGAAAAAAAAAAAAAAATTAGTACTTTAAATATTTCACTAAAGTCAATTTTTTTTTGTTCCGTTTTATGCACCCTTTAGAATAAATAAAAATAGTAAAAAATACCTAAGGAATGCTTATTTAGTTGTAAAATAATTTAAACTAACAACATGAGCTTCATTTTTACAGATTGTCTTGTTATAATAGAATTTTAGACTGATCTATATAAATTTATAATTGTTTTTATGTTAAACCATTAATATGTAATAAAATGCTTCATTTTCAGCTGAGTTTGTCAGGGGGGTTTTTTCCTTCTTCCTGGTAATAAGTTATTTTTTTTTTTCCAAATTCTGGCTTAATTGGCTGCCACTTTGTAATAAAGTAATAAAATGGAAAACATTAAAATCTTAGTCAAAACAAGCTATAAAAATTTAGCAATATTTATTTATTTTTATTTTTTTGCATTCTTTATTAGGCTTTATATAGAGAAAATCTTAAAAAATGAGGTTTTTTTAGAGGACAATATTTTAAAATCAAAAAGAAATTTTGAAAGACTATTTTACAGTCATATAGTGTTTTGCTTCCCATGAAACGAGTACAAAAATTATTCAAATAGTGACAACTTAGAAATAAAGTTTCTGAATGTACCCAGAAGGGTCTAAAATGGATGATTATTTTCTGAGGGTTGAAATGTACAGAGTGTTCCTAAAATTTTAGAACAAACTCAAGGGAGATAATGCAGTCACAACAAACATTTTCTGTACAGGAAACCAGCATCGTTATCCATTTATTCAATCAAAAATACAGGGTGTTTCACTTCAAGCTGAACCTGAATTTTTGTTCACAACTTTAATAATAGTGAAGATATTTTAGCAAGATTTTCATCATATAAACATTGCTTCATATGAAATCATTGGAATTGACTGAATTTTAGTCAGTGACGCAGTATATGTGTACTGTCAACTGCATTCTGAATAATGGAATGTCTTAGCTTAGTGTTGTTTGCATGGCAAAAAAATTAATGTTAATCTACGGTTTAAAAAATATTTTTTAAAAGCGTTTTCTTTAATAGGTTGGTTTGGCTGAATATCTTGATATTCGGCAAACCAAATAATTCGATATTCAGCCTAATCGAATATTCGGTAGGTAGTATGGCCGAATACATACTGAATATTCAATGCATCCCTAGTGATTAGCATTACAAATATGAAATAAATGAAACTGTGGCTGAATATTTCAAATACTAAATAAAATGATTTAAAAGTAAAACTGCAGAATTGACACTTTAGTTCTTGATCTGTAGATTTACTAGTTTATTTACTACTGTAAATTTAATTAATATTAAGTTTTTTTTTGTTTTTTTTAATGCACAGTTTTGTCAGAGATGAATAATCAAACAATTAAGACAGAAAATAACAGAATTTTAACAACTTGTGTGACTTAAAAAATTATCTTTATTTAAATAAGGAGGGCTTGAGCCCCATGAACCCCTCTATTCGTTATGCCCTGTAATATTATTACTTGCTTCTTGATTGGTTTGGTTGATTGAAAGACTATAAAATATGCATTAGCACGGTTTTTAAAAATAATCTAATTTGATTACAATGTTAAATTTTTTTTTTAATTACGTGATGTTAATAAAAGCAGCTATTTATTAAAAAATTTTGTTATTAAATTATGGTAAGTGCAATTTAAAAATTAAATTTGTTCACTTAGCTTTTCAATTAAATCAGCAGATTTTATACACGGTAGACGCTGGTCCTAAAACCTTAAAAATAAATGAAATTTTGTAAATTATCATTTGAATATAAAATTCAAAGTTTTCAATTATTGTCAAAACAAAAACATGCAATTTGTGCAAGAAAATAAGGATGCAAATCATTTTGCTTTAATAAATTCTACAAAGTATTTTGCTGGCCGAGACCAAGTACTCAAAACACCACTATTTAACATGTAACAGATATGTGAAACTAAAAAGTAAGAAATTCAGAAAATATAAACGCAGATAAGATAACTTTACATTCATTTGTGTTGGTATAATCATCACTGTCTTATCGCGAACAGCATACAATTTCTACATCTTAGAATTTACCTTACAAATAATATTTTTACAAAATTACAAGACACACATTGCAAATTCACTGACCTTTCTCTTCATACAGATGTTTCCTGTGGCAATTTCTCAAACGGGTGAATATATTCCCCGCTACTTCAAAACATTTGATAAAAAGCATACTCATAAGTAAATCATAAATAAAAAAATATATTGTATAAATAAAATAAATCCCAGAAAAATACACGTGGACTACAGAAACGGCATGCTAACAGGGAGCTGCTAGGGTTGTAATATTGAGTGCACGCTGCGCAGTTTGCCATTGGCGATATTTCTGATTTTGCGGATTTCTTCACTTGGCGACAAGAGTGCTGAAAGTGTATACATTTTGGAGTATCGCGTCACGGTCACATGTACCTGTTGGCAGTTTTGTTTATTTAATATCGGCACGACAGTTTCTCAGTTTAAATTATTAAGAAAAAGGTGTAAATCTGTAAGAATCTCGTGTAAATATGTATATTTGTAAGTATTTGTATGATAAAATAAAATATGTTTGATGTTTTAAACAATAACAAACTGCGGCGACACATTTACATAAAAAAAGATAGATACTATACAAATAAGATAAGTAATACCTACCTGGGGCGACACGCCCGGAACGTTTGCGACTGTTGTCACTAGGGGCTCTGAAGTTGCGATTCGGTTACCATTGAGCTTATGGAAGTGTCCTATCTGGTGGAATATATTTAATCTGTGGCTCATTCATTCTCATGACGTCACAAATGGTGACTGGCCGCGACTAATAGCGCTATAAGACTCCTATAATAGACGAATTACATACAGTGATTGGCACAAAACGATAGGCGCGTCCTTGAACCTCCATACTAAGACTCCTATAATAGGAGTTATTAGAGCTCCTATTATAGGAGCTCAAACCTGGGTTCCTGGGCGCGCATAATTTCCATCTCCACCGCCGATCGACGATTGGGACTTTTACGCTTTCTGATTATTTGTAAAATCAAACGCTTTTTAAGTCATTTCCGGTATTTTAGAGGATTATGAAGATACAGGAAGATATAATATAAGAAATTAATATATATTATTAGATTATATAGAAATATTAGATTAGATTGAGATTATATTATATAGAAATTAATTAGATTATATTACTATAATATTTATTATATTACAGTTATAAATTAATTAGATTATATAGAAATTAATAGATATTATATAAGAAACCAAGTTCAACCAGTAATGACTTAAGAAGCGTTCGGTTTAACAGAGCAGTTCACATCACGTGACTTTTGCCAGAGAACAATGAAAAAAGCTGTAGGACACACAAATAGAAAAAGCATTGATAAAGCTAGCGATAGCTGTCCTACAGCAGCAGCAAAAACCTTGCTGTCACCTTGCACTAATCAGAAAGCATGATAATCGCAATCGTCTATCGGCGGTGGACAGGGAAATTATCAAGGCAACACTAGATACCGGGCTTGCTCATTCACTCTCAAAACGTCACAAATGGTGGCTGACCACGACCAGCGATTGGTCCAAAGCAACGCGCCCATCGTTTTGTGCCAATCACTGTATGTTTTTCCTCCTAGTCAACCACCTTTTGTGACGTCATCATAATGAATGAGCAAGCCCGGTATGTAGTGTAGCCCTGAAATTATGCCCTGGGCGCGTCGCTTTGTACCAATCGCTGGTCGCGGCCAGCCACTATTTGTGACGTCATGAGAATGAATGACAAAACTAATTTATCATGTTCCGTCTATATACCAAAGACATGTCAGGGATACTGCGGAAACGCTTCCCGTCACAACTTGGTCCACAGTCACAAATCCCGTCGTACGCGATACAGCGGAAACGCTTTCCGGCCGGAGGTGTCACAAAGTTGCGACCATGGAGATAGAAATAAGAAGGAGAACAGTGAAGATAGGCTTTCAAGATCACAATATGGACCGGGAATTAGTACCCAGTTTGTGGCGCTGGTGCTCCCAAAGGCCGGTCATGTGACCTGTCAAACATGACAAATTGTCGTCTTCTCTTCCTGCATTTTGGTTTCGAGTATGGTAAAGAGATAGAGGGCGCTACACTTCCTAAAGGCCCAAAAGACCAGAAACGCCGCCATACTAGGTACCGCTTTTAGTTCCATAAGTAGAAACATTATCTTTGTTCTCCTTCTATCTATCTCCCTGGTTGCGACCGTCGTCCCAAAAACCTGCGACTGCTTGGAAGTCGTCGTGAGCTGTTGCAAGCCGGTCGTAAGTCGAAAGCAGTCAAGATGGCGGAGTCATTAGACGTAAAAAAAAAGAAATTAATTTCTCGTCATTTAATAAAGGATCGTGAAGATCCCTTTTCTTTAAAGGAAAGCGATTTCGTTATGACGTACAAACTTACAAAAATAGCTGCAAGAAATAAGAGCTAAAAGAAATAAGCTTCATAAATGAGATAAAACCTTTAGTTGCCCTAGAAGGAAATACAAGCTATCCCCTTGAGATAGGTAAGTGTAAGATCAAGAAAATATATTTATAAATAATATATATTTTAGATTTAATCAGTGTAGATTAAACAGAAAGAAATGAATAGTGTTAAGTGCGTGACGTTTATATATATATATTATTGAATGCTTTTATTTATGGGGAACGAACTTTTGTCTGTATCATGTTTATAGGAATATTGTTTATAAACTCTTTTATAATATATTGCACAATGATAGAATGAATAACATATCTGGCTGATAGATATTAGATAATTAGTAGATTCGGTAATATTCAATTTTTTATCGCCATTTATGTAGATTGAAAAAATGTATGAAAAGTGTATGTATTGTATGAACAATTTTCACAGCCCAATACCGATTCTTTACTTTAAAAAAGTAAATATACCAAACAAATTAGCTTTGAATGTACTATTTTACGGTTATGAAATCAATAACTACAAATAAGTAACTTTGCATTACAGAAAATTAAAATGCTAAAAATTACATTATAATTGTGGAATTTTATTTAATTAATTTACTTTTTAGTACATACTTTTCCCTCTACCCGCTAGATTAACATAATAATAATAAGTGAAAATATGATTATATTAGATTATAATATAGAAAATGGCCTTTTTTTTTTCTTTACTTGAATAATAGTGCATATTACTCAGTTTATTGTAAATATTTTAAGTAAATAAAATTTTAAACTAATATTTTACAGTATACTTTCTGTGCTAAATAATGTAAAGTTTTAAAATTGTTAAAAATAGGATTTATTTCTTTTTTTAAAGTTTTCAGAACACACCAACTTCTTATTAATTAACCCATAGTCCAATGTTTTGATATTGGAAAAGAAAAACACAGTGGGAATTTTTAACTTTATCCTAAAACTAGTACAATAAATTTTTAGCCATATAATTCATTTTTAATTAACTTCTCAGTTTTCTCTGTTACTGTCATATAATTGACTGATCATAGCAATCTCTGTACATGATTTGCATTGTTATTCGTCAGTTTTAAATGTGTTAATTTTTTCAATGAATCAGTCCTAATATATCTAAAATATTGCAGAGATTTTATATTGTATTTAGTTTCTTAGTCATCTCCCCCCCCCCCCCCTGCAAAAAAACTACACAAATATAAAATTTAACTTTTGTTAAGGTGAACAAACATGTTTTTAAGTAAACAGTATTTTACATTTAGTTATTACAAATTATTAAACCATTCCTTATTCTTTTAAAAATTTTATTAGTTGTTTATTTTTTTAAATATCCTTTAATAATTAATCAGTAGTACATTACATGAATTATTGTAGCCCCCCCCCCCCCTTCCCTTACACAACAAGGAATGGTTTAAGTTGGAAAACTTCATAATTTTTTTTTTCCAGAAAAAGTTTGAAACTTTCAAAATCCATGAATGGTGCAAGAAAGATTGTCTGGTGAATCTACTGGTCCCAGGATATATTGCTCTCAGGAGATCACTCATGCGTAGTTTTACTGTATAGTAATTGGCTATCATTTGTGATCTTCTGCAAGAAATTTGAATTTGGGCCTTGGACGTGTGCTATTTTTGCTTCCAAATTTGTCAAGCAGGAACTGTGGTAAATATGTCAATCAATGAAGTATATTGACTGTAAGTATGTAGTTTTTCAATGTATATTTAGTTTAGATAAGTTTCTTTAATTAATGAGTGGCTGTAACACATACCGCACTATAAATAAAATATAGTAATATTTTTTCTTTTTATTGGAACTGGAGTTAAAACCACTTGTATTTTTGATATCTTCAAATCCACAGATATTCTTAGCAGTTTGAATGAGAAATTTCTTTTCATCTCGCTGATTAATTTATGTATTTATTTTAATAATAGATTGAAATTTCCGCTTTTTCTTTCTTTTTTTTTTTAAGCATGCCAGTGCTTGGCTTTGATGTTATTATTTATCATTTTTTAATTATAATAACTGAAAATTATTAATAACTTGTTTCTCCCATTAGATTAAAATACATACTTGTTTCTGCAGACTAATAGAATAAAGTTTTCTGCTTAGTATCGTGCCATCATCATTAGTGTGCCAGACTGTCATTTATGTTTTTTATTTCTAATATGTACTATATCATTATATTCAGTAGTAAATTTGTTATGTGATAATATTTATAATATAGAACAATATTTTGTTGTTTTATTTCTGTAACTTGTATTTTCAAATAAAGGAAGTTTATTAAAAATCCACACACAGCGTTGCCCTGGGTGTGTATAAATTCTATATACAGTGCTGCATGAGACAATTTGCACACATTATAGGATATGGACAGACAACAATTACTGAAAATAGATTTTTACTGAGTTATGTGCTTTTAAATTGCTCATTTAGATATCTCATTTCATAAAAATGAAATTTATTAATCATAGTCTATTAGTGTTGGTTTGTATGATCCTTATACCAATGACGCAGTCAGGCACTGTTACAGATAAAATAAACAATTTCGTTGATAAGAATACATGACATGTAAAAACTGCCATAATGAAAAGCACAAACAACCATAATATATTTAGCATGTATGTGTTTAAAAAAATAGCATTTTCAGAGGGGGAAGAAAAGAGCAATAGCAATTACATATGTACTTGTTTTGCTCCTAACTTTTTCTTTTATTTTGTGTAGAATCCAATTATGAAGCCTTGAAACAGTTGAATGGTAAACATTTTATGCTGCTTTCCTTTACATATCACATTATTTTTCTTAACACACAGGGTTTTCGATGCATCGTATGAGTTTTTTAAATACTCTGACAGTTGAATTTAATACTGAAATCTCCCCCCCCCCCCTTTCCTTCACTGCACCAATGCTTATACAAATCTACAATTTTTGATCAACTTTCATGAAACTTTGATACACACATTTTAGAATTAAAGCAAAATTGTCAACTTAATATGAAATTGGCGTCATTTAGAGCAGATAATGCACATTTTTCATATATAAAATTTAAACCTTTATTATAAGTGTGTTAAAATGATGTAGTACATTTTATTTAAATCTATTTAAAGTTAAAATATCTACAACAATAAACATATTAATTTCAAGGAAAATAAAAATTACCACACATGACATCTCTTTTAATAAGACTTTCAGTGCGACTTCAAATTAACTCTAAATAACCAGTTGCTACATTTCATTTGTATACTACATCTATATCTTATAGCTAGGTGTTTTAATACTGCAATGGGTGACATTTTGTTTGATTTGTATTAATAAATAGAGAGTTGGTTCTTTCTCTTTTCAAACAAAACTTCATGACTGATGTCACGACTAAAAGCATCTAGAATATGGCATTTTCATGTAATCATTCTGGATTTAATTTTCATGAATAAAAATGCAAGTTTTCATTTAAAAATAACATTTTATCATCAGAAGAGGCCACTTCCGCTTCTGAAATTAACGTGCATTATCTATAAAGTAGAAGCTTTGTTTTAAAGCCATGAGAAATAGAATTCAACTAAATGCCATGCCATTTAGTTTCTTTTTTTTTTTTCAGTATTGTTAGGGAAATGGTATATTTTTCTGTTATCATCAAAGAAACTCTGCATTCTCATTTATAAAACTGGGAATTTTACTATGTATGCATCAAAATAACATTATTTTGTTATTTTAACGATTTATAGCCCAGGAGGCATCGTCACAATTTGGAAAATAATTTTAGCGTCAATGATTCTGATTATATGATAGGTTAGATGCAGAAGCACCACACACTCTGCTGCAATGTGAAATGAATGGTAACCTGATTTCTGATTATGTCTTCAAGACGGGGTAACATCAGTAATCAGGTTGGCATTCATTTCCCATTGTAGCTATGTAACGTCAGCATAAAAATCAGTTCAAACATATAATAACTAAGAAACCAAAAATAAGCTGCTATTGACATTTTATAAATGAAGAACTGTCTTTATGTTCAATTAATTTTTTATCAGGGGGGTGGGGGGAGAGCTGAACCCACCATTTAAGATCCTTTTTGAACACTTAAATTTAGAAAGAAAAACAAAACTAAATTTTGTTTTGAGGAAAAGGGTGATCAGAGAGCCCTTCAGCCAAAAAAAATTGTTTCTTTTTGTCTTAGTGATTAATTATTTGACAATATTATTATTTCTTTTTTTGAAAATAATCAGCGAAAAATAAACTTTAGTTTATAAAATTTGAAAATTCAGATAACAGCAATTGCCTTGCTCCCATTGTAGGTGCACATGCATGTAAAATGCTTTATTTCTATAAATTTACATGCAATTAATATTATGCTGTAATGTGAAATGAATGGCAACCTGATTACTGATCATGTCTTCGAGTCGGGGTAACATCAGTAATCGGGTTGACATTCATTTCCCACTGTAGCAATATAATGCCAACATAAAAAGCAATTCAAACAATAATTAAGAAACCAAAAATATGCTGCTATTGACATTTTATAAATGAAGAACTGTGTATTAACTTAAACAAACTGTATAGAACTATCTTTATCTTCAATTATATTTTTGTCAGGTGGGGGGGGGGGGGGGGTTGGGTAAACCCACCATTTAAGATAATTTTTTAACACTTAAATTTAGAAAGAAAACCGAAACTAAATTTTGTTTTGGGGAAAAGGTTGATGGCCCCACAGCCAAAAAAAATACTTTCTTTCTTTTTGTCTTAGTGTTTAATTATTTGAAAATAATAAGAGAAAAATAAATTTTAGTTAATAAAATTTAAAAAATCAGGGAACAGCAATTGCCTTGCTCCCATTGTGGGTGCACATGCATGTAAAATGCTTTATTCCTATAAATTTACATGCAATTAATATGTCTATGCTAAGTTACTGCTAAGACTTATTAAAACGATTTTCTTCTTTTTGTTCATATTTTTTATTTAAATCTTGGTGGGAATTTTCTGATTTTATATAATAAATTAAACCTTATTTGTATGATTACTTTTGTCAGTATAATTTTACAACAAAATGAATTGTATGATCTCCATATATTTTTATTTTTACCAGGTAAAATAAAATGTGCGCAGAAATTATGAGACTCGGTACAGATATGGAATAGGGCTTCTGCATGCCCTTTATATGCCTATATTTAATACGTAATCGGCTGGTCACTGAGTCTTACTCAGTCCGATACAACTATATCTCTTGTGAAACCCCCTGTGCATGCCTCAAACATTTAATAATAATAGCGAAAGAAGAGCGTTAAAAAAAAAAATCATTTTTATATTATCTGCCTTCCGTTTTTTAAGTAAAAAATAAATTAGCACGCGCATTAACCCTCAAAATATTTGCATAATCATTTCTTTGCGAATGTAAACAAACAAACCACCCCTCTCCCCTCCCTTCAATCTGCAAAACAAACGCATGCGCAGAAATAAGTTTCTTGAAAATAATCAGGGCTACACTACATACCGGGCTTGCTCATTCATTATGATGACGTCACAAAAGGTGGCTGACTAGGAGGAAAAACATACAGTGATTGGCACAAAACGATGGGCGCGTTGCTTTGGACCAATCGCTGGTCGTGGTCAGCCACCATTTGTGACGTTTTGAGAGTGAATGAGCAAGCCCGGTATCTAGTGTTGCCTTGAAATAATCGATACACAAGAAACCGGAAGTCGCATCTTTACGACCCACTTGCGACGCTCTCAAGTGTTTCCGCTGTATCACAGTTTTTGTGCCGGTCGCAAATTTCAGATTTGCGACCGTCGCAGACCTGCGACTGTGACAACTACGACCGTTTCCGCTGTATCCACGCCTATGTCTTTGCTATGAATTCCAATGTTTACAAAATGTTTTGTTACTGATCCTTGTAACCGTAACTGGATTAAAGTTTTCGTTTGCTAAACACTGCGCTGCGCTAAAACAACTAGCAATATTTACTGTGTGTTGTGAGCTTCATTGTTCATTGATAACGTCCATATTTTCTATGTATTTTTTTAAATTTAATCTTTTCACAAATTGAAAGGAACATGTAACGAACTTGCTCGATTCCTCTTTACTTGTATTTTACCCCAAGTTCGTCTCCGAGTGTCAAAATGTCAACAAATGACATGAAGGGCAGCTTCATTAAAAAGAAGAATTTCAAGCCGAAGCACCAGAAAGCGAAAGTGTTTCGCGCTAGTGAACCACTCCTCAGCGTCTTCATGTGGGGAGTTAACCACACGGTGAGTTCAAAGAGTTCCATTGATTTTGAAACAATTTTTAAGACCTAATATTATGTTGCTTAGACCTGCAGTCTCATAGAAACTCTCGATTCAATATTGAAAGTATAGGTACTTTTATGTTAGCCGGGCGCAGATATCGCCCATATCAGCTTCATTTTTCGTGTGTTCATTACAAACATTGACATTGGTTTATTTCTTATTTATTTATTTATTTTTACGGTACTTCTCTATTATCCCGTCGACCCCTTTTCATAACAAGAAACGATCACCCAACTGTAACACCCAATAAACGGGAGAACGTTGCCATTGAGATATCGAAATAACTAAAATATAAGAATTGAAGGACACAATTGTTATTTTAATGAATGAAATGACTCATAAATCAGTAAAACAGAATGAAAAATACACGCAAATGTCGCATTAAAAACCACTCAATACCTAACAAACACGTAGAATGCTTCTGACATCCAGCAAATGGTACTGCATTTTGGGCGTTTTATCTGACAGTTTAGCAATAGTTTTTTGTTATGAAAAGTGGTCGATGCGATAATAGAGAAGTACCATTTTTACTTTGTATTTAATTTAAAATTAAATGCATGCAGGGTTCTTTCCTTGGAACCTATTTTCTGAAAAAGTAAAAGTTATTTTTGTGAATTTTATTATATATATTTTTTTAAATGACATTTTGTAGCAATAAACAAATTATGTTAGTGATATATACATATAGATGGAGCCCTATGCAGACTCCATATTTTATCTGGATTGACCCCTGGTATGTAATATATGTATTTTAAATGAGTGGTGGGGCGATTTATGGGACGACTTTACCTATGCTTGACCCCGCCAAATATGGCGATAAAACAGGTTTAAGAAAGCGATAAAGTCTTGGGGATGGTCAAGAGCGATAACGTGCTCTGGCTGGTTGTTGAATAATGCTAGCTGATAAGTACGTCATTGTGTTTCTGTTTCCAGGAGTCTGAGGGAGGTAAAGGGAAACATCTGTTGGAAGTGATAGTGAATTTCTACAGAAAGGGCGGTTATTTCAGATCTAAGGGGGTGTTGGATTTTGATTGATAGACGGCGAGAAAAAAGAGAGATGTTTTACAATCCTTTAAATAAACAGATTTTTAGGCACGACAATTTTTACTATCAGAAGAATTTCGTTTTATTTTGAAATGCGACTTTTAGATGAACAAAGCACTTAAAAGTTAGCCCAGTGGCAGAAACACCGCGACACGGCGACATAGTCGCGGACAAAGAAAATCCCTTGCGGACAATTTTTGTCTGCACTAATGAAATTAATTTAAAAATCTGTCCACAACTTGTGAATTTCGGCAAAGATCGCGGTAAAAACACGCAATTTTCGGCAAAAGATCGCAGTAAAAACACATGAATTTCGGCAAAGGATTGCGTTAAAAACATTCGAATTTCTGCGAAGGATTGCATTAAAAACATTCGAATTTCGGCAAAGGTTCGCCATAAAAACATTGGAATTTCGGCAAAAGAACGTGGTAAAAACATGTGAAATTCGGCAAAGGATCGCGATAAAAACACGGAATTTGTCAAAATATCGTGGTAAAAACAAGGGAATTTCGGCAAAGTATCGCAGTAGAAACACACGAATTTCATCAAAAGATCACGGTAAAAACACACGAATTTCGTCAAAAGATCGCGGTAAAAACACGAGATTTTCGTCAGAGGATCGCGGTAAAAACATGCGCATTTCGTCAAAAGATCGCGTAAACACATGCGATTTTCGTCAAAGGATCGCGGTAAAAACATGTTAATTTCGGCAAAAGATCGCGGTAAAAACATGTGAATTTTGGCAAAAGATCGCCGTAAAAACACGTGAATTTCGTCAAAAGATCGCCGTAAAAACATGCGAATTTCGTCAAAAGATCGCGGTAAAAACACGCGATTTTCGTCACAGGATCGCGGTAAAAACACGCGCATTTCGGCAAAAAGATCGCAGTAAAAAAAAAAAAAAAAGTTTTTTTCATCAAACGATTTTGGAAAAAAATAATCGTGAGTATCATGTAGATTTACTGCATAAAAAGACTGCTAAAATATTGAAACCCAGTTCCTTTTACTAATGTCTAAAGATCGTCGCAAAACGAGAAGAAATGCTAAAAATTGCATAAAAAATTCAAAAATAGATGGAGGAATTCCGGATTCCTTTTACTAATGTAGAAAATTCGCTGCAAAAAAAAAAAAAATATAAGAAAACTAGTTCAAAAGTGCACTTTGAAGTGCATAACTTCAGACAAGACAACACTTCAGACTCTTCCTGCCAAATCTTGCAGCTCTGCACTTAGCGGTCTTTTCAGAAAACATCACACACAGACAAACATCTATGTTTAATGCAATTTTTTTTTAATCTGAAACGATATACAGAACCAACTTTTAAAAAATTAGGTTAACCGGAATCTAACCTGCAGGAATCTAAACTCAGCTCCGAACTGAAAACAGTGAGCCCGATCTGCAGCTGATGCAGGACTTTAATTAAGACATTTTTCTCCAGAAGGAATTTCTGTAGCTGCATCAGGGCATCCTTCCAATTTCAGAAATCCCACGAGAAGTGAGATGATTAAACGACATGTAACATCAAAAGTTATAAGCAAAATTAATGAGAAATCAAGCTTACCCTATTTTTAATAAATTATGAAAAATTTCTAATTTAGTGGTCCTACTATTCATTCCTAGTCCTAGTATTCATTCATTAAAATTACACGCAAAATTTGCAGACAGATTACGAAATTTTAAAAGCCTGTCGCAGACAGCTACAGAACTTTCTGCCACTGGGAAAGTTAGTTTATATTAAAGTAATTATGATAAAAATGTACTAAAAGATTTCAGACAATCAATATTCAGAAATGATTTTCATTTCGTTTAGTGGAATAATTTAAAACCAGCTTACTCACTGTTTTAGACATTTTTCACTTAATTGCTTTAAATTTTAATTTATATATGTTTTTTATTGTATTCGGGAAATATATTTTCAAACAATAACAATTTTTAATATAATAAAAATTTCTTTTTTTAGCTATTATTTTTGTTTGTTGAAAATACATTACTAAAATAAATAAAGCAAACACATCCTCGGAAATATGGAAGTCTGTTGATTGAATAGGAGTTTTTTTTCCTTTTCAATACAAACGAATCTATGAAAAACCAATTAAATTGTTGAATAAAATTTATTTTACTTACCCATCATACGTAGTATAGGGAAAGTTAGTTTATATTAAAGTAATTATGATAAAAATGTACTAAAAGATTTCAGACAATCAATATTCAGAAATGATTTTCATTTCGTTTAGTGGAATAATTTAAAACCAGCTTACTCACTGTTTTAGACATTTTTCACTTAATTGCTTTAAATTTTAATTTATATATGTTTTTTATTGTATTCGGGAAATATATTTTCAAACAATAACAATTTTTAATATAATAAAAATTTCTTTTTTTAGCTATTATTTTTGTTTGTTGAAAATACATTACTAAAATAAATAAAGCAAACACATCCTCGGAAATATGGAAGTCTGTTGATTGAATAGGAGTTTTTTTTCCTTTTCAATACAAACGAATCTATGAAAAACCAATTAAATTGTTGAATAAAATGTATTTTACTTACCCATCATACGTAGTATAGGGTAAGTCTTGTAATCATTTTGAAAATCGAAAAATTTTTTTTGACGGATTTACACGTTTCAGACACTGGAGATTCCGAAAAACATATTTTTAGAAAAAAAAATTTGCCGTCCGTCTGTGTGTCTGTGTGTCTGTAAACGCTCTATCTCCCGAAAAAATTGAGATAGAGACTTGCAATTTTGTATGTACTTAGTATGTAATAATGGGAAGAAGCCTATTTCATTTCAATAACCTCGATTAACCGGAACATTTTTTTTCGGACTCTCGAAATATTCGTTCTGATGAAAGGTATATAAAAATTTTCGAAATTGTTTATTTTAAGAAATGAATATAAAAGACAATAAAAAAACATAAATTTTGAATAAAGCATGAAGTCGATCGGATAATGAGTTGCCGAGATATTTGGAATCCTATTTGCCACACTCTTCGATTTTTCATGACCCTGTATTTCATCCAAATTTCACTTCAAAGATATATTTTAATTGGAAATTTGAAGCTTAATAAGATGCAATAAACCGCTAGTTAATAGGATTATTATTTTTGGAGTTATAAGGAAAAACCTCTTTCAAGCAATTCAGTAATCGAGCCTTTAAAGTTTGTGACGTCATCAAGCCGCGATTTTATTTGAATTGCAATGCATTTTATAAGTAGTTTACACATTTTTATTTTAATATTTTACATTATGCATATCCATGATGGGTAAGTATTACGGTGGCCCCCAACGACTAGTTTCATTTAAGGCCGTTCTCGAAAAAGAAAAATCTGCACTTTGTTAAGTGCAGATTTTTCTTTTTCGAGAACGGCCTTAAATGAACAAAAAACTTTCTGACACATTCACCGATTCATTTAAACGCAAAAGCATGAAATTGAACTATTATAATGATGGAAAATTGAATAGGGTTTTTCATTTTTCGATAAATGTATTGCATTTTAAGTTGTAAGCAATTGTTGTCTCATGACGACCTTTCTCAGACTGTTGCATCTGGAAATTCAGTTCATAATGCCAACGTTGACTGCATTTTCCGAAAATCCCGTGCCTTTATCGAAAAATGAAAAACGTATTCGATTATAAATACATCTGCCAGTGAATTTGAGGACCGCTTTATGATGTATCATACTTTTCTTATAATTATGTCATAAAGACTTACTTTTTAAGATTAATATTTGAATGCACTTTCGTACTAGTAGAGGACTTTGAGCCAAATAAGAGAGAAGGCTGTAATATACAACAAATTACGGACCTCTCCTGCCCTCTTTCCCTGTGAGAGCGACTAATTTAGCAGTTATTAATGGACACTGTTCGCAATTGTATTTTAAAGCTAGTGTTGGCAGTTCCACTTTGACAATAAGGCGGGACAGCGGCTTCTAAATCAACACATAAAAATACACTAAATTCTACAAGAACGGAACCTGTCTATAATGGATTTCTGATTTAAACGTAAAAAATGCATACTCTCTTTCGAAAAAATACCCCAAAATTATACTTTCTAAGATGGATACCTCTCCAAAACGGAATATTTTTCTGATGATTATTTGAGATTTTCTCTTAGTAGGTTTTACTATTTTAAATAAACATATTAATCTTGCACAGTTAAAATATGTGATAGTGGAATTGCTTCGGCCCGAAACAAAATTCAGTTTTGGAGAGGTTTTCTATTGAGAAGTTTTAATTGTATGGTTATTCCTGCACTAGAAAGTTTATTATTATTTTTTTTAATTTTTTTTTTTTAACGTTTAAGATGCAGGATTTCGTTATAAACAGCTTCCGTTATCCCAGGTTTTATTGAACCATGTGCATTAAATTTGCGTAATAACTGAATCGTTAGGGATAGTGACAGGAAAAATATGTTGTTTTTAGACAAGTTTTCGTCTTAGCAGGTATAGATTTGTACTATATTCCTTTCGGCAAGAAAGAACGTAAAAGTTTTCTGTTATACGCAGGTTCTGTTTACACAGATTTTTTTTTTTTTTTTAGTTCCATTCGATGCAGACTAATGAACACCGTGGTACTAAAGAAAATTTAAGTGAATTTATGTAATATGTATCAAGGAAAATCGGAACTCCAAATAAATCATCTAATTTTAGTGATTATGCTTAATATGTGACTATTCTAGTATTATTCGCGTATTATTATAACATGTTAACAGCACTGAGACTGTGGGGCAATTTTTATTGGGTAAATAAATAAAATCAGTATGACATACGTGAAAAATTGCATGGCGCGCACAAAGAAATCATATTGTAAAGTAATAAAATGTCACAACGCTGCGCTAAAAAGTACCTCACAATCGCCGGATATTTATATCTGTGTATCTTATGCATTATTACAAAAAGACTTCAATGAGTATTAAAATAAAATAAGGTTAAAAATATTGAAATTATGATTATTAAAAAAGTGTTATGTGATTTTGTAAAATATTTTCACTAGGGGAAAATTTGTAAAGAGTCAATAACAATGTTTTATATGCTAACATACTCTTAAATTTTTTTATTCATCATTTTGTTATTAAATATTACAAATGAAAAATAAATATTAAAAGCAACCATACTTTCTCTCTTAAAAAAACACATATATATATATGCATATACAGAGCACTTCAAAAAAGATGTGACAAACTGTAAGAGGTGGTAGAGCACGCTACAATTAACAATTTTTGTATCGTAGTAAACTAGGTCGCAATGCATTTTAGTCAAAAATATAGGGTATAGACTTTAAGCTAAACCCAAATATTTATTTAGAGGTTAATAATATGACGCTATTTTAACGAAAAGTTCAACAGATTTACATTGCTTTATGCGGAATGCGATACCAAGAAAAGTGCTGGATGTGCACAGTAATTCAGTCAATGACACAGTATGTAATGTCAACTACATTCCGAAATATGGGGCACCTAATTCTGCACTGTTTGGATGCGGGTGATAATAACTTTGACCAATTCTCGTGATACGTAAATATTGTTACATTTGTCGCTAAACAAGGTAAGTCTCTTCGAGATTTTCGCTAAAATAGATTCATCATTTTAACAAAACAAGAATTAGGGTTTGGTTGGAGCGAAACACTCTGTATACATATATTCAAATTTTAATTGCTTAATAGGAGTATAGCCAACATAGTGAAAAAGTATGCATGTATATTTGACTGAAAAAATTCATTGTGGCCATGTTTCATATACAAAAATTGCTTTTCTAAGTAAATAAACTTAATTGTCTAAAATTTTAACAGTCAACAATCTGCATCAAGCTAATATTATCAATCTCTTTCCAGTTTAAAATTTATCAAATTTCAATTTTTTTAAAGGGCTAGACGTTGCAGGGTCTTCCTCTATGTAATTTAGTTAAATGTTATTATGTGTAGTATAGAAAAAGATTAGAAAGTCAAAAAAAAATTGAAGCATCTATTTTTCCTCAGAGTTAAGGCTATATGCACTGAAGAAGTGTAGGGTTAAACGGAGGGTGATTTCTGAGTTAAAGCCTTTCCCATAGCATTTAAAGATAACCAGATGTATACAAAACCTTGTGTTAAGATTGATTATAATGTGTAAAGATTAAAGTAAAAAAAGCATATACAGCCTAAAATTTTACTGTTATCTACAGGGCTTAATTTCTAAGGAAAAAAGTACCGGAGCCATAATATTCTGCAGTACTAACACCCGTAGCGTACCCCTCAGCCCCCCCCTACCCCCCCCCCCCCCCCCTCTATGCCGTCACTCCAATTTGCATATTTATATTTCATACATTATTTTCAAAATTCAAAGCATTGTTTTTTTATTTAGCAAAATAAAACTTTTAAATACATCTATCTGCGTATAACTTAGCAATCCACTATTCCATTTTTTAGTTATTACTACTTCCAAATAGAAACCTTTGCCTAATCTTAATGTTAATTAATTGGAGAATTCTGCGATTCAATAAGCTCAGGATTATGATTCAGAAATAGTGTTAATACAAAAAATGAATAGTTCGCAGCTATGCAGAATAGAAAAAGACTATTTCTGTTGACTCTTTATTCTGATCAAAATAGCATTAAAATGATTTGAAATAAATAAAAATTGAATTTAAGACATATTAAGCTGGAGCAGGGGTCGGAAAAAATACTTTTTATTTGTAGCGAACTACAACTACAACTACTTTATGAAAAATGTAGTTAACTACAACTACTTGCTTTAAAAAGTAGCGACTACAAACTACTTTTCAAAAGTAGTCACTACTTCGCTATTTTTCGCTACTTTAGTTATCATCGCTAATTAAATGCACCACAAACGATTTTTCCCCATAGACCATAATGTAACAGAATTCTTTTGAATGTCCCTGTAAGCGAGATATAAATGCTACACACTTCATTTTCAATACTCAACATTCAATGGTAAACTTCAATAACATATAAAACTTTCACGGCAATCCGAGTATATTTACAAGAGTTAGAGCACGGACAGACAGACAAAGCGAATTCATAGACGCTTTTTAATTATGTTGGAAAGTGTTAAATAGAGGAAATTTGAAAACAAAAATTGTAATAATCTTACACATTTATGAGAGTGATATAGCACAGTAGCGTTTAAGGTGGTTCTCAAATTCCTTGCTCAACAACGCGAAACTTTCTGACACATTATCTGACTCATTTTTAAACGCAAATGCATAAAATTGGCAGGTCTGACTATGGAAGCGATTTGGAATCGAAATGAATTTTCCGTTTTTTGAAAAATAAATTACTTATCGGGTTCGGGTTATAAGCGATTCGTGTCACGTTTTTTCCCTTTCCCCTTCTGCGGCGTCGGAAATTCGGTTGAAAACGCCGACTTTGACAGTGTTTTCTGAAAAATCTTCTGTCTTTACCAGGAAATAAAATAAAATAAAATAAAGAATAATAGGAAAGGTCTTTCGGTTACACAGTAATTACAATTGAATAATGATTTAGATATTCGGTGCGAGTTAGCAATCCAGTAATTATTATTAATAAAGAAAATGGTAACACCGCTATGTGCAACTTCAGGTTATAAGGGGTAAGCGTGAATTTGAGAGTTTAGGGATAATTTAGATGATTTATGATTAGATGAATCCGTTCTATTTCTTTTCCATTTTTTCCCCCCTTTAAATAAAGATTTTATATTTCTTTGCTTGCTGGGGGTTGGAGGCAAAAGGGAGAAGAAATTAGAGTTAGATAAAGACTTAACATAGCCAGACGACTATATTTTGGTAAAAACAATCGTAGTCGTATAAAAATACATTATATTAAGAAGATTTCTATGGATTTAAATGACAATACACGAAGTTTCTGACACCCAAACTATAAAAATTACAGTTTATTTGTGACCGTGCCCGTCGTTTATGGAAAAATCTATGACACTGCAAGTGAGATTTGTCGCTGACATTCGCAAATTGTTGCAGAGAACATATTTCGCACAAAAGAAACGAGTTATGATCACGTGACTTGAAGATTGGCATTTTTTCCTCCCTCCTAAAGTAGCGTGAAAAGTAGCGTCGATGCTCGCTACAAACTACTCATATTTTGTATCGCGCTACTCGCTACACTACAATTTTTTAAATGTAGCGCGCTACACTACAAACTACTAGAAAAAGTAGCGGCTACTGTAGTTTCGCTACTTGTAGCGCGCTACTTCCGAGCCCTGAGCTGGAGCTTGCCCAAACCCGAAGACTGATATAAAAACCGAGCCTGTTTCATCTCTATCTCTTACGTGAGCAGCACATTATGTCACTTATAAGTGTTTTGATACAAAAGAAAGCAAATGATTGAGATAGGAGGGAAAGAAAAGGGTCATTTAGGATTCGTTTTTCGGAAGCGTTATTGGACTGGGCTCTGGAGCGCAGTGTTTATAGCTCCGTTGATTTATGGCCAATATTTAAATATTTACTAAAAACAAAGAAGTACTGGAGCTGGTTTCCGGTGGGTTCCGGCGCATATTAAGCCCTGGTTATCTAATATCTATATCTATACTATTATATAAAGAGAGAACGCCTGACTAACTCATCAATGCCCAGCTGAAATGACTAAAGTCAGGATCACGAAATCTGGAAAGTAGATTGCTATTATTATCTAGGCAAGCAATAAAAAAAGATTTTTTAAAATCCCCCCCCCCCTCCTCCTTGAAAACGGTTAAAGTGGGGTCGAAAGTTGTAGGTCATTTTTTTCGTCGTATCTTAGCAGAAGTTAGGTAGGAACATAAAATTCAGCATATCATGTCCACTAAAAAAAATAGTTAAACACGTATTTCAGCGATTTTAGAAATTCACCAACTAAGGGGGTTAAATGGAGGGTCGAACGTTTTAAGTCATTTCGTCATATTTCAGCCGAAGTGTTAGTTAGTAGAATGAAATTCAGAATGACAAATCTACTAAAAAACAAAATAGTTATGCACTTATGTCAGCGATTTTAGAAATTCCCCCACTAAAGGCGGATATGAACACGACCATGGAAAGTTAGACGAATAAGACAACTATTGCTGATTTTTGATTAGATATTTTACGTAAGATATTTTTAAAAGGTATATAAATATTTTACGTAAAATATATTTTTTTTTTAAATTATTATTTATAAAGCCGAGGGACTTAGTATGATTGCGTCAAAATAAGATAAGTTTTTCTTAATATCATTTTGACGGTTTATGGACGCGAGTGCGTTGTTGTGATTGGCGTGTTTTTAGGATATTATAATTTTACTTATGTTACCCGGAAGACCAAGGTTAACTCGGGCGAAGCCGGGTGGTTCAGTTATATTAAAACAATTTTATTAGTTTCAATATGTACATAAACAAAAAAAAAAATTTATCAAATTTTTATAAACTTTAAATAAAAGTTTAAAATTTGTATGTACTACAATTTTGTCTCACTCCCGCTTTTATCCGATTTAGAAATTTGTTGACTCCTGTGTGACTACGTTTTCAACCCCCCCCCACTTCCAATACGAATTAAGTTGAAATAATTTTGCCAAAAGTTTTATAATGCTATAATCAAATATGTAGCTTTTGACCATATTTCCAGAATTTTACCCAGCGTTCCTAAAGGTTTGCCCTAAGTTTTAACAGCAGTAACTGGTTTTCTCAGTGTCCTTGGAAATTTGCTCATCGTTCCTACAAATTTCCATTTTTCCACTCACATGTGTAAAGTAGGACTACAATACAATCCGGGCTGACTCACACCGTCATTTAATTGCCCATAGGAGCAGGAGGAGAACGATTGGCCATGCATCGTGGCAACAATCGCTGATTGGTTTAAGTGAGCATCAAAATGCTTGATGATTCAGCCTGTATTATAGCGCGACCTACGTTATACACAGCCAGTGCATGACTGTTAAAACTGTTGGGAATCTGCAACCCTTGGTCTTGTCCCTGTACTCACATCTTTATATATCCTACCATATGCTCTTTATTTAATAATATTCATTCATCTTGATTTACAATAGTTCATTTAAATATCTTTCCTTTATTTATATTTCATACTTTAAATCCTATTTATTTAATATCTAAAGTTTACCTACAGTACTTATTTTTATTAAAGTTTTCCCTCTTCAGTCTACGGTTTGTTTACATCGCATTTCTGCTTATCGGGGAACGTCACTTCGTATCTTCCTTTCACCCTCTTCTGGAGTGGTTCAGATTGGTGATACTAGATGGCGGTAGTGGATTGTTTTAGTCACGATTTGCATAAGCAGTCGTACATCTCCACTCCACTCTCTTAGGAACATTCTGGATGCCAGAAGAGGGCATTGTTCTGTCATGCATAGTTAATCAGCATGCGTCAAAGATCAGTATATATTCTTTGCTGACTATGCTTACGATGCATTTGTTCTTTTAGTTTTATTGGAGGAATTGTAGTTGTTTTTCGTTTGCAGAGATGGCTCGATGTTATTTTTAAAGTGTCTTACTTCAGTTATTGACAATGATAGCTCGTGTGTAATAGTTATGAAAGTCGGTCAGTAGTTTTATAGTTGTCTTTTGGAAATGAAGTTCATCATTTATCAAGTTTGTCATTTTTCCTGTTCTTGGATGTTTTTCCTGTGAACTGAAATAGTGTTAGATGAATGACTGATATTTAGACCCGTCTTCATAACGTCCTGAGCAGTTTTAGATTGGTGACTGAAGCTGTCAAATAAACGAAGATAGTATGAAGTTTAATCGACTTGAATTTGTAGCCGTTGTAGTTTGTCATCTTGAATCATTTGAATTAGTTTTTCCTAAAACTGTCTAAGAAGTAATTGTCAACAGTTCATCTGAATTCTCTTTTAGCATCAATTGAAGTTCTAATTGGATCGTGAGGTTCAGAATGAAATTTGAACTGTTTTATTTTATTCAAGATGACGTTGAGTTCCGGTTACATCAGTTTCAGAAGTGATATTTAAGTTTTCCAGTTGATCATCTATATTATGTAAAGTACCTGTGTCATGATAAATGGTTATGTTATCATAACGAATTAAGTCAGATAAGTGTTTCAATAATGTTAATATATTTCTTATTTTATTTTTATATGTTGTTTTATTTAAAGTCTTTTTAATAAATGTTATTTGTTTTTAATTAGTAGTTTTTCATTTAATCCACCATCATAGTCTAAGCTACTTCTTTTTCAGGTTTAACTTTATTATATATTTAAGATTTATTTACTTGGGGTTTAAATCAGCTTATACGCTTCACACTGTTTAAATGTACTCTGCTAATTATTTAACCCCTTGGGAGATACTTTGTATTTCCCAAACAAATACGTCACATGGAGTGGATCATTTTTATATCGCGATTGGCGCAAACCGGCGCGCCCCCCATTTTGCACCAATCGCCGTTTCAAAATTATCCACACCATGTGACGTTTTAAACGTCATGCACCGGCCGTGTATAACGTAACGTAGGTCGCGATAACAGTAGCCCTACATAGACCCCAAGTCTATCATCTGCGGGTATAAAAACTGAGCTGCGCGACCGTCAGCGTCTCAACCGCCATACCCATGTCCTGAGGGACATATAACGCGCACGAACAGGGTCCGCCCCCGTATGCGCTACGGCGTCGGAGCACCACCACCTACGCATCACTCCGATTCTACGAAGTGGTGACGACATAGGTCGTTACGTGGAGGCTCCCATAATCAGGAGACCTCCACGAAGACAGCCGACGGCTTCGTCGCCGGAACCCCATGAGGGGAACAGGTTCTAAGCCATAATGTCGAGTTCCCCCGACGACCCTTGCTTTCTCGCGGCGTCCGATCATCGAGTCCTAGGGAAGGAGGAAACGACTAGTTCCTCTGCCGCGATTATTGCTTGTGCGATAGAAGGAACTTCTCGCCAACCCGGGACCACAAAGAAATTTTGCCCTTGACGCATAAACACGCCTTAGGTTGTCCTCTCTCGATGGCTTTGCTTCCGGTGAGCCCTACGGTCAGAACACAGATGGTATCCGATGGACTCCATCAAGAGGCAGAGGCGGATTACCAAATAGGCTGAGTAGGCTGAAGCCTAGGGGCACGACAAACTAAGGGCCCGGCGCTAAGTTTGTAACCTGTTTTTTGTCCTAAAAATATGTATGTATATATATGTATGTGTGTGTGTGTGTGCGCGCGCGCGTGTGTACGTTTGTATATATATATATATATATATATGTGTGTGTGTGTATTGTATATCAATGTATATACATATAGAGAAGGAGGGGGGCCCCAATGTGTTAAGCCTAGGGGCCCGGTAGGTGGTTAATCCGCGTCTGTCAAGAGGATCATCCACATGTAAAAACAACACATGCAAACACAAAACTTAACATATCACAAAAATGTTAGAAACAACGGAAAATTAGGTTTATACCCCCTACCGAACTCTGGTGGGCATGGAAAATTCCTTCAAGAACGCTAAAGAAGCAGTACCGGTCGAGGTTAGTTGCGTAAAAATTAGGTGAAGACTACCGCTAATCCAACCATCGGGCACGGAAAGTTCCAATTACGCAAAGACACGCTGGATTGGTTTTCGACCCGAGGGACCGAGTTTTGGCTTGATCGTCGTCGCGTTAGTCGACGAGTCTCCGGCCAGGTTTCTCGTAGTCGAACAACACGAGGAGTGGGTGATCCCCTCACCAAGATATGGTTTTCGTCCGCAGCGATCTGATGGGCCGCCTTTGGATTGAAACCCCATTTGGTTTTGGAAACCTCCTGCGCTGCCCAACCATTGAGATTGGCTCCCAACTGCTTCAGCTGCAGTGGATGACGTGGTGGCTGCGGGCCATGCGCGCCCCATACGCACGCACGCCGGTAGCTATTCCACCTTTGCCGCTGGTACGGTGCATATAGTTTTTGCATGCCATATCTCCCAGCGCACCACAGAGTCACCACGCATCGTGCTCTACGAAACCCGATCTCGCCGCCGTCAATTCCTTGGATAAGTTTGTGGAGATGGTTCAGCTACCGTTTGCTTGCCTTTGCCCAGTGTCACCTACCTCGGCACAAAAGAGAAGGACTAGTCTCCTTAGTGAGCCCCTTGCCCAAGCAACTGGGATTGATCTATGGGATGTCCTTCCAGCACCTACGGAAGAGACTTCGAGCATTGACGGAGTCCTGGCACCGCGGTGAATCTGCGCTTACGATAGGGGAACCCCCAGACCCCCAGGTCCTAAGGGACCTCGTTGAGGTCCCACAACGGGTCTTCTGAGTATCCCGGCTTTTTCGGACATCCCTTTTTCACCGGCGGACCACGATGAGGCGGTAGTCCGTCCGTCTCCTGTCCCTGCTTTGTCGACGAACATCTCACTATATCGAGAGTCCGGTCCTCTTCCCCACTTAAGAGGTCGAGTCGGAACAACCCGACGGAGAGTCGCAAAATGCTTGGCTTCCGGTCATCTTTCCCACTTAAGGGGCCGAGTCAGGACCACCAAGAGGGACCCTCCAGATCATCTGCGGGTATATAACAGAAAAACAGCAATAGGCGTGAAGAACATTTTAGCACAACTTTCCCTTCGTTCAATAAACAGTCTTTTCCGGAGAGCATGTACTCGCAGAGACGTAGCTGTTGCCACTCGTGGGTAAAGTCCATAGCGTTGCCCGGATTTTTAGAGTGTTCGAAGCGTTTTTTCCCGAAGTTCCTAAAGTTATATCAGCATCCCATTTGCGGTATGTTTCGAAGGAGAGGATTCCAGATTGAGAGTTTGACAGGGTTTTCAGATTTGTCCGGTATTCCTAGAATTTTGTCCAATGTCTAGAGTTCTGTTCAGCGTTACTAAAGTGATGCTATAATATCATTACCACGTGTTGCCCATTGTTCCTAGTGTTTGCCCAACAGTCTTATGTTTGTTTAGCTTTTTTAGAGACTTCCACGGCTTTGCCTAACATTCTTGCAGCATTTTCCAAGTATTTATAAAGTTTTGCCTAGCGTTCTTAAAGTTTTTCAGACTTTGCCTGTTTTTATATAACATTGGGCGCGTTCACAAACCGAACCCCGAGTTACATAGAGTAACGCACGGGAAACCCGAAGCGTTCAGATATCAATATCAAGTGACTTTTTGAGGGTTTCCAGTAGCATTCAAAGCCGGGACTTCGGGTAACCCACATTACCTGGAGAATTTTGTTGGGTAAAGTGATCACGTGGTTGGGAAATCTTATTTGTTTGTTTGCTTTATAGCTAACTGCAATTGTCAACTGTTGTTCTTTATGACTCCTACTGTACACTTGAGTCCTGACCATTTCATTGGTCTACCTTTAACAGGACTATGATATAATTGGCCAACGTTGGCTAGGATGCTTCCTGCAACGTTCGTACAATCAAAATGTAATGGTAGATTGGTTGACGGAAGTGTTTGATCGTAAACATGCCCATAACTTCACCCAAAAGCGTTCACAGCCGTTTTAACCGAACTTTACCCTGACAAAATCAGATGACGTCATTCCCCAATTATACGAGTAACCCGCGTTTCGGTCTCTGAACGAGCTCATAGTCCGTTTTTTTTAAATTATGCTATAGCATTGCCCTGTTTTGCTCAGTATTTCACAAGAGCTTTGTCCAGATTTGCACAACGTTCATAGAATTTTATCCAGCGTTTCCAGAGTTTTGACAAGAATTTCTAGAGTTTAACCTAGCATTTCAAATGTTTTACCCGACTTTACTCGTTTTCCTTTAGCATTACTCAATTTTGAACAGCATTCTTAAAGTTTTACGTGGATTTCACGTGTTCTGATAGCATTCCCAGGTTTTGTCTAGCGTTCCTATGGCATTGTCCCGTTTTGTACAGTGTTTCTAGAATTAGCCTAGTTTTGGCCAATGTTTAAAATTTTTGGTCCGGTATTCCTAATTTTTTGTCTGGCTTTGCCCCTGTTTCTATAGTATTGCAAAGTTTTGGTCAGTATTCCTAAAGTTTTTCAAAACGTTCCTAGAATTGTGTTCAGCAGTCGTGACTTTTACCCGTAATCCTATAGCATAGCCCAGTTTTTCCCATTGTTTCTAGAGTTTTGCCCAACAATCCTAGTTTAGTCTATCGTCCCTAAAGGTTTATCCGGCTGAGCCCAAATTTTTTTATAGCACTGCCCAGTTTTCCCTCTTTTCTTACAGTTTCGTCAAGTTTTGTCCAGTGCCCCTATAGTTTTGTCCAGCATTATTAATGTTTACCCAGTCTTGCACAGCCTTCCTGAAGTTTTGCCTAACGTTACTAAAGTTTTGTCCAGCGTTCCTAAGGATTTGTCCAGCTTTGTTCAACATTCTTGTGGCTTTGGCCGTTTTTTTCCCAATATCCTAGAATCCCTCCCCTACCGTTCCTAAATTTTTGACCTGCTTTGCTCGTGACCATATAAAATTGCCCTGTTTTTTCCAGTGTTCTCAGAGTTTTGCCAAGCGTTCTTCGAGATTTATCGGGCGTTCTTAAAGTTTTGCCAGGATTTAGCTGATGTTCCGAAAGTTTTTCGATGACTATAGGGAAGTTGCAATCAGTTGATCAACCATTGTACTTCAACTGGAGGTCAGTATAGTTCCATCAATCAGAACTGCCTATTTGTAGTGTGTGACCTCCATCATGACGTCAATTGCAACTGCCCCGAGGCTAACGAAAAAGACAGGCTACCGCGGTGCATTCCACTTATCTTTTTTTACAGATCGCTCGAGGCTAACGAAAAAGAAAGGCTACCGCGGTGCTTTACGCGTATCTTTTTTTTACAGACCGTGGGAGTCACGTGATGTTCGAATCCACCAATGCAAGTGTACGAAAAGAGCATCACGTCACTCTAGCGGTCTGTAAAAAAAGATAAGTGGAATGCACTGCGGTAGCCTGTCTTTTTCGTTAGCCTCGCAGACTGCTAGAGTGACGTAAAGCTCTTTTCGTACACCTGCATTGGTACATTCGAGCAGCACGTGACTTCCGCGGTCTGTAAACAAGGATACGCGTAAAGCCAGGGCTACGCTAGATACCGGGCTTGCTCATTCATTATCATGACGTCACAAAAGGTGGCTGGCCGCTACCAGCGATTGGTACAAAGCGAATCGACAAAATGAAAGACACACAGTGATTGGCACAAAAGACGGGCTCGTCGCTTTGCACCAATCACTGGTCGCGGCCAGCCACCTTTTGTGATGTCATGATAATGAATGAGCAAGCCCGGTATGTAGTGTAGCCTTGGTAAAGCACCACGGTAGCCTTTCTTTTTCGTAATTTGTATGGCTATATTTGAATTTGCTGGTGCCAGCTGAACATGTAATCAAAATCATGTTTTTTAATTTATAGCGTTATAAAAGGTGGGCAAGATTATATAATGGGTGGGAAAAAATTATGTGTGTAAGGCTTATTTCGTAATGGGGGGTGCCAACTTCACACGTGGTCAACAAAGATGTCTTTGATTTAGAGTGTTAAAAATGATAGTCAAAATTAAATAATGAGTGGGCAAAACTTCTACGTAACTTGTGTAGCTATATTCGAATTGGGCGGTGCCAGCTGAACACGTGGTCAAAACCATATTTTTTAATTTACAGCGTTATAAAAGGTGGACAAAGTTATATAATGGTTGGGCAAAACTTCTATGTAATTTGTAAATCTTAAATCGTAATTGAGGGGGGGGGGGGGGGGGGAGGTGCCAACTCCATACGTGGTCAACAAAGATATCTTTGATTTACAGCATTAGAAATGGTGGGCAATATTAAATAATGAGTGGGTAAAACAGTAGCACAATTGTTCTTTTTAATTTCGCAAGTACAAGAGAAATGGGTGTTCTGCATCATCAGCAGGTTCGAGGTTCAAGATGGCGGCCATGGTCTAAAGGTGAGGTAATTTTTGCGCAGTTTTCTTAAGGCAGTTCTCAAATTCAAAGGAGCTACTTTTTGACACATTTCTGAATTAATTTTCGTTCAGAAACACATGAAATTGACAAGTGTTCCTATTCAGAAACTATGTCATTGAATGACATTTTTCATTTTTTGGAAAAGGCAGAAGATTTTTTCATAAAACTTTGTCAAAGTGGACCTTTTTAATCGAAATCCTGGCGCGACAGCGCCAGGATTTCGATTCCAAATCATAGATTCCAAATCACTTCAACAATCAGGCCTGCCAGTTTTATGCCTTTACGTTTAAAAATGTGTCAGAAAGTTTCACATTGTTGAGCAAGGAATTTGTGATTACCTTAAAGAGATATGGCAATTGGCAAGTGGCAACATGAAAGAAAAACAGCATTCTTTTATTACTGCAAATGTTGCTTTACGTTATATTGTAACACACAAATATTTGTTCAAAGCAGTATATTTTTTCCATCACGTTTTAACAAAATCTTTAATACTGTAATCGAAATACAAGTAAAAATATTTCCCTGCTTTTTTCTTTTCTGCACAAAAGTAGAATATATTTTTCATCTTTCATTCTAAAAGGCTGTTTGCATGTACATATGGGAAGGGAAAAGGTCTATTGACTATGACAATACTCCATTTTTTTAGTATTATACAACTTCCTGATTCTTCTGGATTATGTTTAACGTTATGTTATGTTACGTTTATGTTAACTGGATTATGTTTAACGTCCCCTATTACAAGACGCCAATTAACACAAAAAATCCCTTACGGCTCGGCCTACAGGCACTTGTAGATTTCGAAGACGCAGGCCGTGGGGCGCCTGTTTGTTGGTAGTTACGGAAGAAATGACCTTTCTGCCATGATGCGACAGTTGGAACCGTCCACTTCGAAACCTAACTTGTTAACAGGCGGAGCCGGCAGGGATTTTTTTTTTTTTTTTGCTATAAGGGTTGGTTCTATAAAAAACTTGTCAACATAAAAGTTTTAAATACTATTAAGAGGAGTTATAATAATTTAAGTGGATTCGATATCTTTTGAATTGACGAAGTTATGAATTTTTTTCTTCTAAAACCCCCTTTCCCCCCCCCCCTTGGGGCCATTTTTAATGATATCAAAATTCTGCCATACATAAATTTTCGGCCCTTTTCCTAGAAGTAATAATAACTTTAAACGGATTCGATACGTATCATAATTAAGAAATTATGGGTTTTTTTGTTTTCACAAAAAGCCCCCCCATTCCCCCCCCCCCCCCCCCCCCCGCGCTTGGTGCGATTTTGCCCGTTAACAACTTGACCGATATTTTATGCCCCTTGATTTTATGTATCAGTTTGGAAGAGATTTGTGCAGAATTATTGCAGTTATCGTGTCCATAAAAAAGTGACATAGATAGATAGATATAGTCTTGAGAACTGGGGGGTGATTTTGGGTTCTGGGAGTCAGGATCGGTGTAGATCTGCAAATTTTTTTTTTTAAATTCCAACTTAGGGGAGAATGTAATAGGTAGTATTGCTTACGAAATCTATTTAATAGGGAGGTATTCAGAATCAGACTCCCCACAGAACGTTTTTTTTTCACTGAGAAAATTAATTGAAAACTGAAATATAAGGAGCACGATCTGTTTATATATTGAATCTTTGTTTAATTATGTTTTAAAGAGGTTGCAATGAGGCGGTTAATTTCAAAGCTAATAATGTCGTTTCATTGTTTTTTGATATCCATTGCTAATTTGTCATTCCAAATTCCTTAACGGAAATGTATAATATTTGGGTATATTTAGGAAATAACGTCGTATTTTAATTTTGTACAGTTGAAGAATAAAGGACATCAAGAAAAAAAGAGGGAGGTTGGGGGGGGGGGGAGAGGAGGATACGCTTTATAAAACTCTAAAAAACATTTTTTTTTTATATTTTTTAGACAAAAGAAATGTCTAAGTTGATGATTGCACACAGAGTTTTCGACCTTTTGTATTTGGTGGCACACAAATATACTAACTATTGCAACTAAATCTCCGCGACCCTTTCTTGATAAAAAATAAGGAAATTAAAGTAATATGTAACTGTTTTTAGTTTGTATATAATTTACATATATGTAATGTATTATCATGAACAAATGTTAAAAAAAAATCTATAGATCATTTATGTAGGCTACACAAAATAACTCGTAAGTATCACTAATGTATGAGCATGATTTGCTTAGGGCTGTACTCAAATCCAAAGAGCTACTTTCTGACACATTTCTGAACTTATTTTTGTTGGGAAATGCATGAAACAGGCAGGTGTTCTTATTCAGAAACTATGTAATCGAAAGACGTTTTCCATTTTTTGATAAAGGCAGAAGATCTTAAGGAAAATACTGCCAAAGTCAGCATTTTGAACTGAATTCCCAATGCAGCACAGCACGCGAGAAAAGAGAAAAAATGTGCCATCACGGGACACGAATCGCTTATACCTCGATAAGTAATTTATTTATCAAAATAAGGTAAACTCATTTTGATTCCAAATCACTTCAATAGTCAGACCAGCCAATTTAATACCTTTGCAATTTAATGAGCCGCGTTGTTGAGCAGGTCATTCGAGAACCATCTTAAGGATGTTTTTAATTGAGTTATTCATTTTCCAGCAGAAGAGAGTTTTGTAAACTATAAACAAATTGATGTACAGTGCTATCCAAAGAATCGAATACATTGTCGTCTATGGATAGTAATTTCGGAAAATACGATATCAGTCGTGTTGTGCGTTATTTTTCCGATTTAAATTTTAGTTTAATGTGAGGAGTGTTAAATCGATAGATAATATATGGAGCTGTACAAAAGTATTGAAGGTGAATGTCCAATTGAGTTATACTTTAACTGAGCTAAATTTTAGCACATTACGTAACACAGATCTATAAATCATATACAAGAAAGGATAAAAGAATTCGAATACCTTTTCGGCTCTAGACAATAAGTGCTGAAATCTTAGCAATGGTTCTGTTGCAGTATTCTGAAAGTGTTAGAAATTGTTTTATAATCTATGCTCGATGGATGATTTTTAGGGTTTCGTTCATCTCACGAAACCCTATTGCTCCCGCTCTGTTGTCTGTCCGTCACAGAGCCATTCTCAGAAACTACACTGCTCAAAACAATTAAAGGATATTTGAAGTTTTATATAAAATAAAGATATAAACGAAATTTTTTTTGCCGAAAATAGAAGAAGAGAATCACAAATGCAAATTTTTCTGGTTTTCAAACTGTGGAGTATGCAAATTTTGAGTTCGACGTCAAAAACGTCGCTTCAGCGGCAGCGAATGAAATTTGACTTCCAACTGGATAAAAGAGAATGAAGACAAGGATGATCGGTATTCAGTGATTGCTTTGTTTCGATGAGTACGATGTCTCAGCAAAGTCATTTGACAGATTCAGGAGCTTGGAGAATTGTTGATAGGTTAGAAGGGGGCCAAACTCAAGCCGAAGTAGCGCAAGCCATTGGAGTGTCACAAAGTGTCATTTCCAGGATCTGGAACCGTTTTTTGGAGAGTGGATGTGCAGGCCAAAGACCAGGGCAAGGTCGTAGACGGGCAACAACGCCCAATGAAGATCGGTATTTAGCGTTAACAGCTCGGAGACACCGAAACATGAACGCTACTCTTCTCCAACAACACCTTCGCTCGGCTACAGGCACCACGATTTGAACTCAGACTGTCCGAAACCGGCTCCATGCTGTAGGTCTGTATGCTCGCCGACCGATGGTATGCGTTAGATTAATATCAAGGCATCGTCGCGACCGCAGGGAGTGGGCAACCGAGCATGTCAACTGGAGGAGAAATGAATGGAGCAATATTCTGTTTTCTGACGAGTCCCGTTTTTCTGTGCATCCGGATAATAGGCGTATTTTCATCTGGAGGGACCGTGGCAGTAGGAATAATCCTGCGTTCGTGCACGAAAGTGTCAGATTTGGCGGTGGAGGAGTGTTGGTGTATGGTGGCATCTCCATTGACGGGCACACTGACCTCTACATCATTCGAGATGGAGCTCTGACTGGTCGCCGATATAGGGATGAGATCCTCAGACCTATTGTAGTCCCTTACGCTGCAGCAATCGGAGATAACTTCATTTTAATGGACGATAACTGCAGACCACATCGTGCAAACCTGGTGGAGGATTTCCTTTTCGAGGAAGGAATCGTTCGAATGGAATGGCCAGCGTGTTCTCCAGACATGAATCCGATCGAGCACGTTTGGGACGCTCTAGGAAGACGAGTTTCTGGCCACCAACAACCCCCACAAACTCTCCAAGAACTGGAAAGAGCTCTTCTGGAAGAGTGGGGCAGAATACCCCAACTCGTCATTAATAGCCTCATTGAGTCCATGCCTCAAAGGTGTTCAACGTTGCTGGCCGCCCGTGGAAACCATACCCCCTACTGAAAATGATTTTCTTTGAAGAAAACACCTTTTCTTATTCTTTTTTCTCATATGCACAAATTGTGTTTTTTTCCTTTTGTACACAAATGCGCAATAAAATGCATTTTTTTCTGCCAAACATGTGTAATTTATTCTCATATAACCTACTATGTCTGTCGACCATGTATCAATCAGCTAAAAAGTTTCCCAGATACAAAATCCACCTAAAACTGCAATATCCTTTAATTGTTTTGAGCAGTGTATATAACTCACAGAGTTGAAACTTTGCGTTTAACTTAGCTGACAGCTAAGAAGCCCAAAATATTAAAATTTGAAAAAATCGTATTATTTTAATAAATAGAGATAAAAAACTAGGGATGTAACGGATATCCGGTAAATATCCGATATCTGGCATATCCGGCTGATTTTTCAATATCCGAAATATCATCGGATATCCGAATCACAATCACCGGATATCCGACTTCTCTGCCGGATATCCGGTTCTCTACTACATAAGTTCTATCAATAATATGCGTAGGACATGATGGCAAATTGTATTCAAACATCCTTGATAAAAGTGACTTGTTTTTAATGCAAAATATGAAATATACTAGTAAGTATGACTTTATTAATTTTCTTTCTTACTTTTAAGTTAAACAATTAAACAGACCTATTTTTATTTTTGTTTGTTAACTTGTATGTTTAACAAACTTTATACTTATTATCTACTAATAAAAGAAAGTTTTGCTTTGTGTATGTGTGATGGCTACCAAAATCTACCGCACATAGGAGTCTGAAAATGTGGGTGAGGATAGTCTATGGCAGGTCCTGATGCACCTGAGGATCAGACTTAATTTTTTGTGACTTGGGTCCCTTTACGTTTTTGTGCCTTTAATTGTTAATAACTTGCCTCCTTTTTATCCGATCTTTTTCGTTTTTGGGGTCCTTTCTCCATTTAGTTATTCTCCCATTTCTAGATTCTAGTTAAGACCCTGGCCTGCTGGAGCCTGGTATGGGGGCCCCGTTGAAGCTTTTGCTCCCTAAATTGTTAATAACTTACCTTCTTTGAATTCGATCTTCTTCGTTTTTGGGGCCTTTTCTCATTTAGTTATTCACCCATTTCTACATTCCAGTTAGAACCCGGGGCCTCTTGAAGTTATTGTGTGCCATGCGTTTTTACCCCACTCCCAATTGTGTTACCCTCTCAATGCATACTGTAATATACTCGCGTATAAGCCAACCCCCCAAATTCGAAACAAAAACAGTTTTAATACCAATATTTTGCAGTAGTTTTTTTCGCGCCTTAAATTATTTAGAATTAAATGAGGTGAAATAAGGCGTAGAAAACCATTCTGAATTAAACATGTTTTCATCTTGAATTCGGGGGTCGGATTATACGCGAGTATGTACGGTAACTTTACAGGTGAGTCTTTGACACCTCTCTCTAGGCCACTACCCTCATAATTTTATTGGTTCCTAAGGCCCAATTTTTGAAGCATTTCTTTAAAATTTTATTCTAATGATATATCTTATGCTTAATTTAGACTAATTGAAGATCTAAAGTGCTAAATACTAGGAAATTTTTAAGAAGTTTTCTTCTCGCGGCCCTGCTCAAAACTATCAGATGGCTCCTTTTGGGTCCCCTACGATAGCTCCCTTAAAAATCATCCAATTCACTAGCTGTTTAGGTGTGTTCTTTATTATATAAATATGTAGTACCTATAGTCATTTGCTGATCTGTCCACATATAACAGCACAAAAACTACCCAACTGAATGGTCTGAAATTTAATATATATATAATCAATGCAGAATTTTGTCAAGTCATTTTAAGTTTTATGAAAATCGAATCAAAACTTAAAAAGATATTAATAAAAATATTTAGAAAGTAATTTGAATTTTAAAATAATTGGTACTTCTTCGCTATAGCAGCTTCCGAGGATTACTCGTCAAGTGACTAAATGTATCACCAAGTTATCTGACATGTATGACGTTTATAGTCATATATGACCAAGTTATAGTCACATTCTTCATTCTATTAAATCCTATCATACGTAATTAATTCAATGATATCCCATGATAGATAATGTTTCTTGGTTGCCATGGTGATTACCTCATATTTAAGATGGAGTCATTATTTCCCTTTTACTGAATTTAAAAACCGAATTTTTATACTAAAATTGTTTAATTATAGCAATTATATAATCTACCAACAGTTTTTTGGATAGATGTTTCCATAGAAATAGATAGTAAATGGAAAAAGAGTGTAAATATGGATTTCAAGTTCTGAAATTTTCAAAGCTAGGCTTCAGTTCCCCATTGGAATTTTCAGTAAATATCAACAAAAGATAAAATGTTGCCCACTTATAAAATGTACTTATTTTATGACGGAAATTAATCATATCATAATAACAGACAGTATAATTTATTTCACTGAAACTAGTTATAGCACGAACACACATAATTTGCTATGTTTGATGTACGATTTCCAACTTGTTTTTCTAACAACGTCTTAGGACTTCCAGCTACTACATGAACAACAAAAATATTTCTCAGACAAGACCCAGGCAACCTTTAAGTTTTTGTGCCATAAATTGTTAATAAGTTGCCCCTTGTTTATCCGATTTTCTTTATTTTTAGGGCCCATTTCTCCATTTAGTTATTCCCCCATTTCTACATTCCAGTTAAGACCCTAGCTCCCTTGGACCCCTTGAAGTTTTTATCTCTAAATTGCTAATAACGTGCCCCTGTTTAATCTGATCTTCTTCATTTTGGGGGGCTTTTCTTTATTTAGTTATTCCCTCATTTCTAGATTTCACTTAGGACTCTGCTTCCCGGTCTGGGGCCGTTGACTTTTTTGTTCCTTGAAAGACAAAAAAATTTCTCGGACCTCAGCTACAACCAATTTTGAATATTAATCTCCTTCTTGGGGCCCTTGGTGCAGCTTCTTTAAAAAAAAATCATTCAAACTTGAATTCTGTTTAAGGTTATTATCGTGGGCCCGGGCAACGCCGGGTGGGTCAGCTAGATTTTAATAAAGGAATTTTAATGCATAACCTGAAATTCTGTTTCATACCTGTATAAAACTACAAGGGAAAATATAACTTCATTATATTTAAAATTAAAAGTAATTATCTTTTTACTTATAAATCTCTAAAAATAACTTAAAATAAAACTAAATGTGATTTAAAGTAAAACAGTATTAAATAATTAAAACAGAAAAAAAGCATCAACTAAACCTATATTTGAAGAAAACTCTTATTAGTAGCCATATTAATAGATATTTTATGCTTAAATTAAAAAAAAAAAAAAAAGATGTATTTATTTGTGAAAATACTCTACAATTATAATAGGTATATTAATAAATGTGTTATGGTTAAAGTTTGTTTGCTTCTGACAGCATTGTACAAATAAACAGAATATTTTAATGCTTAAATTACATTTTTTATGCAACATTATTAATATACATATATTTAAAGAGCTATAGTTTTTGTAAATTATATTTCAATATATTTAAAATGTTTTAATGATGTGTGAAACATGTTTGTAATTTATTGTTCTGAGATGGCATTATATAAAGAAATAAGTAAGCATACACCATAACTAAAAGCAGCATATCTAGTGCCGGATATCCGGCCAGATATCCGATATCCGGAAGGCAAAGAGCTTCGGATATCCGAAATCCGATATCCGGCAAAATCCATATCCGGTTCATCCCTATAAAAAACCAAAATTTTAACAGTCTTTTCCTATTTCATTTAAACATTTTTCGTTTCAGCAGTTGCCAAAAATTAAAAATCCACAATGAAATTCTTTCTACAATAATTAATTTTCTATTGAACGATTTCCACGTGAAAAAGGAAAAAAAATGTTTCACCAATTGAAAAAAAGATTAATATATGAAATAAATTGATTGACGTCATAGTGGTAATAAAACGGAAATTGTCTAAGATTTCTCAATAATGCAAGGAGTATGAGTATGTGTATGTACACAAAGCAGATTAATATCATGTCATAAGAGAATTAAAAAGAAAATCTGACGTCATATTGGAAGTTTAACGAATTTTTCAAATGTTTGAGAATAACACAAAGCGAGTATCAATATGAGTAATAGAGAATATTTAAATATATGAGTTTGAGAAACATTTTTTGAATCATGATAAAAATTCGATTACGGAAATATTCGCCTATTTTAACATTTTGAAGGTGTACAACATGTTTAATTTTGAAATTATTTTTTTAAATATCGCATTTAGTCCGCATGAAAGATATTATGACAGAATATAATAGCGGGCTGGTTTAGATATTCGAAAAAACGAAAAAATAGAGTGGTAAAATTTTACTTTATAAAAAAGATTTTTGCTGAATGAAATTTATTCGGATTTAAAGAAAGGATAAAGTGTTTTGAAAGGAATATTAAACGAAACCCTTTGAGCGATTTTCGATCACACTTAACCACTTTTTTTTTTTTACTATTTATGCTTAAGCATCATTTTTATTTATTACAGAAAATATTATAAAATTCTGATTTTAATGTAACAAGTAACAAATTTCTCAATATAAAATTCGCAAAAGTGGCAAAAGCATTAAATTACCACAAGCTGTTATTCAAAATTTTTTTTATCAAACAGCTTTTTCATTTTTTGGTAAATGCATAAGATCATTCAGAAAGCGATATCAAATTTGACTTTATGAATCGAATTTCCGGACGCGACAGTGTGGTAAAGGAACAAAAACTGCCGTCATGAGACAACAATCGCTTAGAACTCAATATGTAACTCATTTACCTATAAAGGATAAAGTCTATTAGATTACAAATTAAGCTGCAAGTGGCAGCTTTTATGTTTAAAAATGAATTCCTAAATGTGTCAAAAAGTTTTGCATTGTTGAGAGGAAAAATATAATCTTGAGAACTGCTGGCAGCAAGCCTCCAAAGGAAAACATAGTTAAAACTATCATTATTTCTTCTTAATATATTCATTTAAAGTAATATATAAATAGAGTGTAAAAATTGTAAGTATGTTTATTATTTTTTATCTTCTAAAAAACGATAACTGTACAAATATTTATTTTTTATTTAAAATTGAAAAATTGGTAAAAGGTAATAGTCATAAATTAGATATTCTGAGTTAATTCCCTTTACAAATAGTGTGAATGTCCTATCTTCAGCTGTATATTAATATGCCTCTCAAACCATTACACAGATCTGTTATCTTAAATTTCACAAAAATGGACTATCATCATTTTTTCCTTTAAGCCTTTCACTTTCGCAAAATTATCCAGAAAGAAAACAAAGCCGAAGTTTTTTTTCCATCATTTAAACATTTCCGGGAATTTTACAAGTATAATTACAATATAGAAAAATGTATATTGCGGTAACTCCCCCCTCCCCAATAGCGGACATTTTGGTGATTTGTCCACTGTTCTTTAAAGGTTAAACTGTAGAAATATAGATGTGTTATGGGTTCAAAGAGGTGTCTGTTATTAAGAAGTGTCCGTTACGGAAATTTTCGTATATGCACTTTGCAATCTCCATAATTATTTTATTTAAAACTAGATTTTAAATAACATTCGAACTACACAAAAAAAACTCAGTTATGATTTTAAAAAATTTGTTTCACAAAAATACTTTTTTTAGCCATATTTTATTTGGATGCTGATTATATGCAGCCCAGACTTTTTCAAGCTTCCCCCCCCCCCCCAATTCCCCTCAATCATGAACCTTATGTTTTATTTGTTTTGCATTTTATTAAAATCTCCAGGTTAACTTATTTTCTTTTGCTGTTTGATGCTATTAAATATACCGTAATTTTCGGAAGAAACGCCGCGGCGTTTACGTGTTTTAAAGTTAAAATTTCAAGGGATGCGGCGTTTCTACCAATGCGGCGTTTACGTGCAGTTTAAAATTTTTTGTTGAAAATTGTTGTGAAAAGCAAACCTTCATTTAATGCTTTTAGTCTTACTGCCTCAGATACAATTTTAAACACATACATTCATTAACTTTCATTCATATTTCACCTTTATTTACATTCATTTAATCTCAGTATAAAGCTCATAAACAGTACATATCAATAGTATATCTTTATTATAAAAACGTAATTACTATAGTTAATATATATTCAACTTACCCATATTTCTCTAGTTCTCAGTTCAATATTAATAGTTCACTCTTTAAAAGCAGTTAATTTTTACTTTATAATAGCTGATAAATTATATTTATTTCATAAACATTCTAACGCCATGCTTCAGATATTTTCATTCATGGCACACGGCGATGTTCGATTGATACTATAATCGAATAATCGATTGGCGTAGTACGCTTTCGTTCCGAGAGATGGCAGTTAATTTTTACTTTACAATAGCTGATAAATTATATTTATTTCATAAACAGTCTAATGCCATGCTTCAGTTATTTTCATTCATGGCACACGGCGATGTTCGATTGAGACGATTATCGAATAATCGATTGGCGTAGTACGCTTTTGTTCCGAGAGATGGCGCCAGACAAGTCTTTGTCTGATTTGCTGATCTCGTCATTAATCATGTTTTTAGCCACGCGTCACTTCCCTGATCTTCCTTGAAATGTGTTTTCATCGGCAAGTGTATGTTTGGCAAGGTATATACACGCATTACATTGGTTGTTTAATTCGGATTTGTTTTGATTAACTAATCATTTCGTAAACAGTTGTCTTAGGATGGCTGTAGTGTTGTGTCGTGTGCTGTATATTTAGAATGGAACGATTTCTAAATTCAGTTTATTAATGTGTTTCTGTTTGCAAGTCATTAACGATTACAGCCTATATACCGAAATTTCACCTGCGGCGTTTACGACCATTTCTCTATTTTTTTGGTGCAATTTTTCGTCGTGCGGCGTATACGCCACTGCGGCGTTTCTTCCAGAAATTACGGTAATTATAGTAAAAATATTTTGTCTACAACATATCTACTTTAAGCTTTTCTCAGAGAACTGTAGTCAAGTACAGGTACCTTGGTACCTGTTACTTAGATATCGGTGTTTGAAATTATATTTTCTCTAAATCGTTTTACTCATCTTGAAATTCCGTCTGCAGTCTGCCTGTGTGGATATAAGGGCCTGTTTAGATAAATAGTGTGTGTGGAGGGGGGGGGGAACTGTTGGATTATAAAAAATAATATTAATTCACGCTCAAATTATTTAGAAAAGCCTTGTATTAACATTGTTCCGATCAACGCAGTTTTCGAAAAATAAAAAACGTTATTCGATTCAAAATCATTGTAATAGTCCTGCCGGCCAATTGCATGCTATTACGTTTAAAAATGAATTCGTGAACGTGTCAGAAAGTTTTACCTTGTTGAAGTGGACTTTTTTCTATTGAGAATCTAAGTTTAACGGGACCACAAACAATGCAATGATTAAAAGATTTAAAGAGCTGATTTAAAAAAAAATCTAAATTTTTCGTGAATTCGAAACACAAATAAAGAAAGGAAAAGGAGGAACATAAAAAATGATGAAACACTCGCACGCGCAAAGTTTTTAATATTAATCTTTAAAAATGTATTATTATTTTATGAGATAAAATAATATTATTGATATTCCTCCATTGTTTTGGCTAAGATAATATTTTAATTATCATCTTCAAAACAAGGTATTCGCATTTCTGCTTTAAATATCTGAGATCTTTAAAATTGGTCTGTGTTTTCTTTTACAAACAGAAAACAGTATTGAACACATTAAAACATTCAACATCCCCCCCCCCCCCCTCCGTCTAGACATTGGTATATAAATAAATACATTTTTTTAAATACCAAAATACTTATAATAAAAACTTTATGCATGAATTACTTTTATTTTAAATATTTTACTTAAATTATCATTAATTTCTCTTTCTTTTTTAATACTATAGGCCTCATTACGTGAAATATCTGCGTAAATAAATGCATTACATTTCAAACACAGGAAATTTAAATGTTATACTAAGATACTTTAATATATATATATATATCCTTTCTAGGTTTATTGTCTAAAAATCAAACGCATAAGCGAAATGACGATGAATCAAGAGAAATCTTCTAGTAGTCTCAAATTCTCATCTTCCCTGCAAAACGCAAAATAAAGCGAAAGCGAAAACCACAGACTGTAGTTAAAAAAATGTTCTATTGCGGAGATAACAACAAAGAATGTACAGTAAGTACCATGCATTCTTTGATAACAGTAACGAATGGATATCTTGGGGTTGCTGAAAAGACCCCACTGCCGAAAAATCACGATTGGCTTAACACAATGGCACAATATGCCAATATCACACACATCATTCTGGCAACCATATGTGTTGTTAGCCAATGCGTGGCGACTCTATTTGGCGGGGTCAAGCATAGGTAAAGTCGTCCCGCGATTTATCATCTGTGCCCGGCTCACACCAGGGGTGGGAAATTTTCAGAAAATCTTACCAGTAAGCAAGATGCATCGTACAATTAAAAATCGTTTGGACAACATGCACACAACTGCAAAAATAGTTAAGTACTATTACTACAATGAATTTTCATTTTTTTGGCATAGATGTCATATAGGCACCCCATTGGCGCAATTGCAACAAAATGGCCATTTTATGCCTCACATGGTAACCTGGTTATTTTGTTTATATTGCTGTTTACTTACTTTTATTTTTTATTTTAATTCTATAAATTGTTAAAAAAGAAAGAGAAAAAAAAGTTTTTAATTTTTGCATTTGAGTAAGGGTGTTACTTTTTTTTTAAAGTTTCTGGTGATGAGGTTTGTTTAGCGTGTGGGTGAGGGGTTACTGTGTATAGTGTATTTCAAAATGTTATTGCGTGTAAATAAAATTGTTTGAATTTTATATTGTAATCATTTTTAAAAATATATTATACCTCTAAAGGTTATTGTATACGTATTAATGCATTCAAAATGTACGACTATAAATAATTGTCATTATAATGTTAATCTCAAAATGCTATATAAATAACTATAACTAAAGTTTATGTAAAATATCAATTATTGTAATAATTTTAACGTTCGCCCAGCCTTGTAGCAAAATTAGGTAACGTTTATACTTTGTAAAATTGTAGTTTAACTTGTAATTATTGTAGCTAATGCCGGATAGTAATATTTTTCCCTCCCTAGGTTTAGGGGTTCGTCCTGGCCATTAGCCAAAAGCTGGTCCCTAGGGTGGGCGCTGTCTGTCTGTTTTTATTATATCAATATCTATTTATATCAAACTATCATTTATTTATTTTTATTTCCTTTTTTTAAATAACTAGGGGGCTCTGCCCCCTGCTCGCTACGCTCACCAACCCCCGTTCTGATTTCACAGCCTCTTAAAACCTGGTAATGTATCCTGTTTTAAAAAGATGATGATGATGATATTGATAGAGATTGAGCAGAGTTGTAAAGCACAGTGGTTAAGGTCTGTGGTGTGATTAAGTATATACCACATTGAAGAAACAGTTTATTTGAAATCAGAATTATATTTATTCATTCAACTTGAATGTTAAACTTAAATAAAGATATATACATAGACCTCCAGCCATTGCTGGGAACTTTGGTATCGCATTATAGCAAATAAACATTCAGAAAGGGGGTTAACTGTCCTTCCATCACATCACAACACCTTCCATGGAGTTGTTTCATCCTAGATATATACTTACTCCGTACCTCAAACTAGAATAAAATATGCATACAGTTACAGTTAAAAGAGAGTGCCTTTACGACCGAAATGCAAAAAGAAAAACCGGTTCGGAACGATTTTACTCCCGAACAAACTACTTGACAGAGAAAGGGGGACAAGATTTTGTCCAGATTTCCAACATGCGGCCCCATCGGTCGTAAAAACTTCCTCTTTCTTTTCATAGTCAAAATCAAAAATGTTACAAATGGCTCTCTGAAATTTTATATACAGTAGAGGTTTTGTTAGAAAATCAGCCTTATTAACTTTAGAACTTACATGTTTTAACTCAAAAACATTTTCATTTATTAATTGACGAATAAATTGACACTTTATGTCAATATGCTTAGTTTTAAAGTTTTCTTGACTATTTTTAGAAAAATAAATAGCAGATTCATTATCACAGTACTGAACTGGTTTTATTTTATCACATAAATTAAGTTCATTTAAGACATTTGCGTACCACGTTAGTTCTTTTACACTTTCAGTTAATGAGATAAACTCTGACTCCATAGAACTGAGTGCAATGCATTTCTGCTTTGATGATTTCCAAGCAAACGGAACGTTACCAAAGTAAATTATATAACCACTACTTGAATGTCTTTTAGTAAGGTTACATCCCCAGTTAGCATCAGAATATGCATATAAACTTGAGGATTTTACATTAGACAGGTTTATTTTATAACTTTTTGTAGCAAAAACATAATTCATTATATCTACCAATATCAACCAATGTTTATATGTATAACCATTACAAAATTGTGACATTATATTTACAGAAAAACTAATATCAGGTCTCGATCTATTTGATAAAAATGACAAACAACCGATTAATGATCTGTATGGATACTTTTTCATCAATTCATTTTCCACAATTTCATTTTCGTTAACTTTATCTGGTAAGATACAGCCAATTTTAAAGGGTAATTTAACATAACCTTTTGGTAAACCTTTATATTTTAATTCTAATCTTTCAATGTAAGTTTTTTGATGAATAAATAATGAATCAGCAATAAGTTCAAAGTTAACACCTAACAAATATTTCGTTAAACCTATTTCAGTAATTTCTAAGCTATTTTTTAACATATTAGTTACAGATTGCAGTATATTTTCATTTTCAGCAAACAAAACTAAATCATCTACATAGACAACTAAAATTGCATTACTTTTTAGTTTATATACACAGTTACACCATTTTAACTTACAAAATCCTAAATTATGTAGTATATTGTCCAATTCAAAATTCCATTCTCGGTCACTTTGCCGTAAACCATAAATAGATTTATTTAACAAACTTTATTTTCGGCACCTTTCATGACAAATCCTGGTGGTTGTTTCATAAATACAGTTTCTTTTAAAGACCCATATAAGTAAGCTGATTTTACATCTAATTGAATATGATACCAATTTAACATAGAAACTAATAAAATAAACATTAGTTTTATAATTGAAAAATTTACAACTGGTGAAAATATATCATTAAAATCGATACCTGGTTTCTGTTTAAAACCTTGAGCTACGAGACGTGCTTTGTACTTTTTCCCATTTTTTTCTGTGTTTTTAATATTATAAACCCATCTGCTTCCTACTATTGTGGCGTTTTTTGGGTGGATCAACCAACCGCCAGACCTTTCTTTTACTCATGATTTCAAGTTCTTCCCTCATCGCGGCGTTCCATTTCCCTCTTTCTGGGTTAACTTGTGCATCCTCAAACGATTTAGGGATTTCAGTATTGTGAGTTTCATGTTGGAATATCTCACTTAAATATGAATCATCCGAATCGCTAGTTGAAGGTTCATTTAAAGTTTCTAGATTAGGATGAGTAGTTTTAGGTTTAAAGTCAAATTTATCCAGTTCATAAGCGATTTTATTTTCTTGACAATATTTTTTAACATCATTTAATGATCTCAGTCTCTTATTTGTTATCGGGGTATAATAATACACGTCAATCCTGTTACTTTTAGTTCTAGGTTTTTCAATTCTTTTCCATTCTGAAATATTTATAGAAGTTAAAGTTATTTTACTCCCACTTTTCTCTTCGTCTTCATTTAAACTTACTCCTGGTAGTTTATGATTAAGATCTAGAGTTGCGTTACTTAAGCCATTTGATTCAATTTGAGATTCATTAAAATTCAATACAATATCCTTATACTTATTTACTCCAAATAATGTTTCTACCCCCTTTTTGGATTCATCTATACGCACATTAGGGTTTAATCTAGAGCTAGCCAAATAGCCAAAAAGCTAACTGAAGGCACCTTTTGCCCCCAAAGCATTTAGTGGATTAGCCAAATAGCAACAGCCAAAAAAATATGTATCATTTCCATTTTGTTGTTCTTGCCTTTCGTAAACCTGCAGCTGCCGCGTGAAAAAAAAAATCTCCAACCGCCTTTGTCCGACAACTCACTTCAAAATTTGTCTCGTCCTCTCTGTGCAAGCATCTTACAAATAGTATGATGTCATTTGCATTAAACAAGTATTGAGGAAATTAAAAGAGTTTGTTTATTTTTTTGTTGATAATCTTAACTTAGGAAATGAAACCAAAATGGTTCATGAATTGAAGTTGTTCAGGCTGGTTCTGGCTACAAGGGATAAAGAAATGAAACCAGCTGATTGTATTATTTTTCCATAAAAATGGTATTACTGACATATTTCCCAATGTGACTTCTTTGTATGAATTTGTAGCAACAATTCTGTTGTCTACAGCAGATTGTGAAAGGGGATTGAGTCTTGTGAATATAACAAAACCTGACTTGAGAAATAGACTGACAATCAAAAATTTAAGTAACTTAATGGTGATTAATTTGGAAGGGGAAGTTTGAAAAGAATTTCCATTTAAAAAAGCATTTGATGTGTGATGTATGGCCATTTCTCGAGAGGGTCAATCTTACAGAGTGGTGCACTGTTTGTATATTGTATAGTTACAAATAATACTCATTTATATAGAAATTTTATATAAATAAAAGCTTTTTTTCTTGGCTAAAGCTATTTTTATTTGGCTAACAGTTATTGGCGGCAATTAGCCAAAAAGCTACAAATCTCTTTATCCTAGATTAAACTCTAGCACATGAATAGTTTCTACAATTCGCCTTTCTTTTGGCATATAAATCCTATATCCTTTTGTTTTCATGGCATAACCAACTAAAATACCAGGTAAAGCTTTAGGTTGTAGTTTATTTCGTTTAACTTTAGGAACATTAACAAATGCTAAAGAACCAAAAATTCTTAAATGTTTTACTGAAGGTTTGAATTCTGTCCATAATTCTTGGGGTGTAAGACCTTGGGTTAAACTGTGTTCGGTTCTATTTTTTGTATGAACAAACGCTAAAAGAGCTTCCTCCCAGAATGATGGTTTTAATCCGCTATCATGTAACATTGCTCGAACTGCATTCATTGCTACTTTATTGAAATTTTCAGCAACACCCACCTGTTCTGGCGTATAAATGGAGGATCTTTCTATTTGTATACCCAAATCAGTTAACAATTTCTCAAATAATTTATGAATAAATTCTAACCCATTATCAGTTTGTACACTCTTTAATTTTTTACCAGTTTGTCTCTCAGCTTTCGCTAAAAACCTTTTAAAGTATTCAAAAACTTCCGTTTTATCCTTAAGTATATACACTTCAGTCCTTCTAGAATAATCGTCAATTATTGACAAAAAGTATTTCCCCCCTCCTAACGAGTTAACTGGGCTAGGACCCCACAAATCCATATACACTCTATCAAGAATTTGACTAGAAATGCGTTTATACTGATAATTCCTTTTAACTGAATGTCTATTAGATTTTGCAATTACACAAGATTCACACATCTTATTTTTGTTTTTACAGTTAATATTTTCAATACCTTTAACACAATTATTTTTACTCATTTTTTCAAGTAAAGGCAAATTTGTATGACAAAATCTATGATGTATAATTTCTGCATTTAAACTAGTCGAAAAGGCAAAATTTTCACATTTTGAAGCATAACCTTTAACAATATACAATTTATCTACTCTAGGTACAGTAAAACAATATCGATTAAATTTATCATACACAATCATTTTATTATTTCCCCATTGAATGTGGTTTCCTGCAATATCGATGTTGGACCCACCAATTAAATTTCTTCTCATATTTGGAGCATATAAAACATTTTTTAAAGTTATTTCTACATTACCTTTTACATCTTGTATGGTAAAGTCAATATCACCTATACCCAATACTTCCGACGAACAGTCCTTGTCTCCAATCAGCACTTGTTGGGGGGGGAGGTCCTTGTAGGTTACAAATAAACTCCTGTCATTCATAAAGTGAGAAGTAGCTGCTGAGTCCAGAAGAAATTCGACAATTTTCTCATTTGAAGACATTAGGGCGGATTCCGATTGCCTTGTAGTTTCACTGTAGAAAACTTGCTTCTTCCCTCTATAGTTTCTCTTTTTGAAACACCTTGTATCTGTGTGACCAGGTCGTTTGCAGTAACTGCATATTAAACTCGGCCCCATACGAGTAGCTGGTGAAGTACTAGAGCATCGAGAGGGTTCCAGGTCGCTTCCACTACTTGAAAACCATGGCTTTTTACTGGTTACAAAATTCTTCTTTGGAATGGTTGGTCTATCGGTAGGATTCTTAAACTTGGTTGTATAAGCATCACCTACACTGATAACCTCTTTACTTTCGTCTTTACGCTTTAAACAAATTCTTCCATATTCACTAATTAACTGTTTAGAAACATTTTCCAATTTAAATTCTGTATCATCTAACCTGTATAACATTTGAACGAGATTATCATATTCTTCGGGTAAATGACGGATTAACTGGAAGCATACTAACAATTCTGGCATATCAAAACCTGCATCTTTGATTTGAAACCTTTTTTCTTCAATTCTCTTGCAAAATAAACCGATGGTTTCCTCTTGCGAGTTTAACTTCATTTCAAAGAAATCATCCACTAATCCAGCTAAACGTGCCCGTGACGTTGGTTCGAAGTTTAACTTTAGGATATCCCAGGCAAATTTTTCGCTTTCGGTCTGAGCGATTAATATCTGGAATTTCCTTTCGATGGATTGATAAATCGTGGTATAAAGTCTGCGTTTACGCCATCCAAAATCACTTTTCTCTTTACATGCAATATCGGGATTCGTAATAAACTCCCAGCAATTCCGATCTATCAGTACACATTTGACGTCGAGCTTCCAAGAAGAATAGTTATAATCCGACAGTTTCGGGAAAGAATAAGTTAACTCTGGAACTTGTGCCATTATACTTTTTAAGCTATATATATTTCATCTAAAACACACCACACTGCATCTATTTGACCTTTAGCATAACATGGCCCATAACCATGATAGAGATTGAGCAGAGTTGTAAAGCACAGTGGTTAAGGTCTGTGGTGTGATTAAGTATATAGCACATTGAAGAAACAGTTTATTTGAAATCAGAATTATATTTATTCATTCAACTTGAATGTTAAACTTAAATAAAGATATATACATAGACCTCCAGCCATTGCTGGGAACTTTGGTATCACATTATAGCAAATAAACATTCAGAAAGGGGGTTAACTGTCCTTCCATCACATCACCACACCTTCCATGGAGTTGTTTCACCCTAGATATATACTTACTCCGTACCTCAAACTAGAATAAAATATGCATACAGTTACAGTTAAAAGAGAGTGCCTTTACGACCGAAATGCAAAAAGAAAAACCGGTTCGGAACGATTTTACTCCCGAACAAACTACTTGACAGAGAAAGGGGGACAAGATTTTGTCCAGATTTCCAACAGATATCACGAACGGCGACTTTCTTCTGTAATCAGGTTATAATGCTTTTTCATTTAACTGGTTATAATGCTTTTTCATTTAATTCATCTTATTTATTTTTAATATTATGTGTAAACACAATTTTTATGACGTAATTTTTTTTATTTCCTGCTTTCAACACGTAATCATTTAATTATTATTTTAAACTTTCATTATTGTTTTTAATAGTCTCGCGCAAATACATTTTTTATTTGAGATAAAACATAATCCTTTGCGCTTATTTAGAAATTGGCAACAATATAAAAAATGACTTTTTCAATAAAATATTTTTTACTCTATTTTTAAGGGTTTTTTTAATTTTTATTGTCCAACCGTGATAATTTTTTTAATTTCTGAAAGCTTGTTATATTTTGCGTCTGGTGGTATGATTTTCGAATCCGTAGGATGGCTAGATAAAAAGTAATAGCTCCTCAAAAAAGTCCCTTGTAAAAAAGCGATGAGAATAACCCGGAACATCTACACAGAATTTGATGGGTCCATTTCGTTTTTGGCTCAGTTCCAGATTACTTTTTTTTAATATAGAAGGATAGAAGCTATTTCATTTATTACGTTATTTTATTTTTATATTGAAATAAAAAATCGTGTGCTGTTATTGCATGCTATTTGTAACTAATAATCAAAAACAAAGTTTTCGCCAAATTGGTTGGGGAAATAAATCGCACCAATGTGGTGTGTATAGTACATCTGTGCCATTTTTTTATATAAAATAAAAATATATATACAATAGAGGAAAGCTTACCATAGTATAGAACTTAATAGAATGTTTACATCGCAGTAATTTAGAAAGTTGTAACATGCAGCTAATTAGTAAATAAAATTATAGTTTTTAGCATATATTTTATATTCTGCAGTTTTTCAAATTCACTCACCCTATCACAAAATCCACTCACCATTGGTTAGGTAATGATGTAATGTGTTGCTCACATAGGAGATGAAACAGGCTCTATTGTTATATCAGTCTTGGGGTTTGGGCAGGCTCAAGCTCCATCTGTCTTAAATTCAAAATTTTATTTATTTCCATTTCAAATCATTTTAATCGCTATTTTGATCAGAATAAAGAGTCAACTGAAATAGTCTCTTTTTTTGTGTTAACACTCTTTCCCTGAGCTTATTGAATCGAAAAATTCTGTGATTAAATAACATTAAGAATAGGCAAAGGTTTCTATTTGGAAGTAGTATTAACTAAAAAGTAGAATATAGTTGATAGCTAAATATATGCAGATAGATGTTCAAAATTTTGGTATTTCTCTATTATCCCGTCGACCCCTTTTCATAATAAAAAACGATCGCCCAAAATGCAGTCCCTATTGAGTTGGATGTCAGAAGCATTCTGCGTGTTTGTTAGGTCATCCAGCGGTTTTTAATTCGACATTGGCCTGTATTTTTCATTATATTTTACCGATTTATGACTTATTTCATTCATTAAAATAACAATTGTGTCCTTCAATTTTTATATTTTATTTATTTTGATATTGACTAATGGCAACGTTCACCCATTTATTGCGCGTTGCAGTTGAGCGATCGTTTTTTTTTTTTGTTATGAAAAGTGGTCGACCACCGTGGCTGAGTGGTCAAGGCATCACACTGCTAATCGCTTGCGAGTGTAAGGTGGGAGTGAGTTCGAATCTTGCTGGCTCCATTGCACACTCTTTGTGGAGCTTCCAGCTGTATTTCTGCCTGTAAGTGCTCGATGGGATAATAGAGAAGTACCGTAGTTTTTAAACAAATACTATAATTTAGTATTTAGCAAAACTGTAAAAAGACACCAAAACTAAGTGCAATATTTGAACAAAGTTTCATTTGGATATTTGAAAGAATTTCATTTAGTGGCCTTGGCAACTTTCCCAGGGGCTCAAAAATTTTCAGGAGGTGCTGAGCCCCCCTGGCATCCCTCTACCTACGGCCCTGCGGAGGAGGGGAAAGGGGAGGGGTGTGCTACGAGTGTTAGCACTGCAGAATATGAGGGATCCGGTACTTTTTTCCTTAGAAATGAAGCCCTGTACATAGGATCTTGTGGTTTATGTTTGCCATGTTTATTTTCAAACATTTCTGCAAGAATAGTTTATTTATCATTTTTTCATCTTGATCATTGTGTGTTCTAAACATGCTGTTCTTTATATTAAAATGTTTTTTTGTGTTCAGCGATTGTTGGATACTTGAAAAGTCTTTATATAGTGAAGTGCAACAAAATTTGTCATAAAAGAAGAGGGTGGGGTGGGGGGGGCATCCATGTAACAGTGAAACAGGAAAATGATATTTTGGGCCTATTTTCCTGTTATTGGGAAGTCAATCGAATAATTATTTCATTATTATTAAATTTGCATTTGATAAAGTAAATGTAGCAATAAAGTAGCCAAATTAAAAGTAAAGTAGCCGAGTAAGAAGCCTTGTAAAGTAGCCAAATCTATACTAATATTATAAAGAAGTAAAGATTGTTTTTTGTTTGTTTGTAGGGGATAATCTCTGGAACTACTGAAGCGATTTCAAAAGTGATGTTGGCAAATGGATGGTGACTATCCCTGCTCCAACATAGGTTATATTTTATGTCGGTGCCACTACCCCCAGAGAGGAGAGGGGTACAGGAGCAAAAAACGTTCTAAAATTTTGATTTTTTCTTATACTGAAGGTGTTAGAAACTTGAAATTTTGCATGGTACTTACTTATAAGATGTAAATGTTCTCTAAGAACAAATTCTAAAAAATTAAAAAGGGTTGAAATGATCGAAAAGCATTCTAAAAACATTCTAAATTACAACTTCTATGGAATCTCTGGAACTACAGAAACATTTTCAAAAGTGATGCGGGGGGGGGGAGGAAATTAAAAACATTCTAAAATTTTGATTTTTTCTTATACTGAAGGTGTTAGAAACTTGAAATTTGGCATGGTAGTTATTTATAAGATGTAAATGTTCTCTAAGAACAAATTCTAAAAAATTAAAAAGGGTTGAAATGATCGAAAAGCATTCTAAAAACATTCTAAATTACAACTTCTATGGAATCTCTGGAACTACAGAAACATTTTCAAAAGTGATGCGGGGGTGGAAATGAAAAACGTTCGAAAATTTTGATTTTTTCTTATACTGAAGGTGTTAGAAACTTGAAATTTAGCATGGTAGTTACTTATAAGATGTAAATGTTCTCTAAGAACAAATTCTAAAAAAATTCAAAATTTAAAAAGGGGTGAGATGATCGAAAAGCATTCTAAAAACATTCTAAATTACAACTTCTATGGAATCTCTGGAACTACAGAAACATTTACAAAAGTGATGCGGGGGGAGGAAATGAAAAACGTTCTAAAATTTTGATTTTTTCTTATACTGAAGGTGTTAGAAACTTGAAATTTGGCATGGTAGTTACTTATAAGATGTAAATGTTCTCTAAGAACAAATTCTAAAAAATTAAAAAGGGTTGAAATGATCGAAAAGCATTCTAAAAGCATTCTAAATTACAACTTCTATGGAATCTCTGGAACTACAGAAACATTTTCAAAAGTGATGCGCGGGGGGGGGGGGAGGAAATGAAAAACGTTCTAAAATTTTGATTTTTTCTTATACTGAAGGTGTTAGAAACTTGAAATTTAGCATGGTAGTTACTTATAAGATGTAAATATTCTCTAAGAACAAATTTTAAAAAAATTCAAAATTTAAAAAGGGGTGAGATGATCGAAAAGCATTCTAAAAACATTCTAAATTACAACTTCTATGGAATCTCTGGAACTACAGAAACATTTTCAAAAGTGATGCGGGGGGAGGAAATGAAAAACGTTCTAAAATTTTGATTTTTTTCTTTTTTTACATTAGTGTGGCTTAATTAGTAATTTCTGATTCTGAATTATCTGTGGCAGTAAAATTTCCTCTCATGAAAATAGGCCAACGAATTTCCACTTGGCATTTTTCAGGAATTATGCGGGTTTTGCTAGTTAAAAAAAAAAAAGTAAACACTATTTTATGCTGAGATATAATTTCAAAATTTATTTATTAATCTTTCATAATGTTACACTGTTATAATTAGACATGTCAAATATTTTAATTTAGGACAAAGAAGGCTGCTCTTTCTTCATGTGCTAACAGAGTGAACCTCAACATGGGAAACAACAAAACTAATTTACTCAACTCACCAACTCGTGTTCCTGTTAGGAGGTAGATTTCGTAAGAAATGCTACCTATTACATTTTCCCCTAGGTTGGAATTTTTGAAAAATGTTTGCACATCTACGCCGATCATCACTCCTAGAACCTAGAACCCAAACACCACCCCCCAGTTTGAAACTTTATACATCTATCTATATCACATTTTTATGGACACATCTCTTCCAAACGGTTACATAAAATCAAGGGGCCTAAAATCTCGGTCAAGTTCATCAATAAGCAAAATTGAACCAGGGGCTTTTTGTGAAAACAGGAAACCCCCCATAACTTCTTAATTAGGATACATATCAAATCTGTTTAAAGTTACTATGACTTCTAGGAAAAGGGCCGAAAATTTAGGTAGGACAGATTTTTTATTTTATTAAAAATGCCCTCAACTGAGGGGGGGGGGGGGGGGGGGGGGGGTTGGTGAATAGGAGTTTAAGAAAAAAAAAATTCATAACTTCATCCATTCACAAAATATCAAATCCACTTAATTTTTTATAAATCGTCGGTACTTTTCGGTTAGCCGGGTGCCAGTGATATATGTACATATATAAATATATATGTATATGCATATAGATGTATGTGTACATGTGCACATACATATATGTGTGTACATATATGTATGTACAACCTGTGGCCAGAAAGTTTGGTGAAGGAGCCTGTAGAGTTCGCTGCTGTACTAGTAGAATATCAACGCGCCACGTGTGGTGAAGGTCAATATCTGTTTGAACGTTTGGCAAGGTTCCAAGTGCGTTTATTCCCTGTTACATTTAACGCCAAGTGCGAAAGGTTTATTGTGGATTGTCGCGGTAAACAAAATGGATCAGATAATAAACATGTTGTTTTGTTTCAAACTTGGAAAATAAGCGAAAGAAACTTATAAAGATGAAGCTGTCACATCAAAGAGTGTTTATGAATGGTTTAAGCGTTTCCGGGAAGGGCGGACCAGCCTGGCAGATAATGCCCGGCCACACACCGCCTTGGTTGTATGGCAGTTCCTGGCCACGAATGGAGTTGTGACACTTGGTCACCCCTCTTATTCACCTGATTTGGCACCTGCAGACTTCTTCCTCTTCCCCAGATTGAAGTCAGCCCTGAAGGGAAAGAGATTTACATTCAACGCAACGTGACGGCCGAGCTGAAAGCCATTCCAAAAGAACTGTTTTATAGGAGTTTCCAGGACTTATATACTCGTTCCCAACAGTGCATTACCATCCATGGAGATTATTTTGAAGGACAGTAAATTGTATTTGATGCTGTACAATACTGTATTTGAAATAAAAATTCATTCACCGAACTTTCTGGCCACAGGTTGTATATACAGTCGACTCTGTGAAATCTGCCAATGTATAATCCGCCATCCATTTTCAAATGTAAACAATGGAAATATTACTTTCATAGTTAAGCTCATTAAAGAAATTACATATAGTTGTTTTTATGAATTATCAATTTTTAAATGCTTTAAATTGTGATTTAACAAGTTTTATATGATTTGCATGATGTATATTAAAATAATAACTTTAGGTAAGCAAAAGGAACAACTAAATGCAGTAAGTCGAGTAATTTACATTTTAAAACTAATACATTCATGTAACAGCTGACTAAAGAAATATCTGCAGAAATCACTAACTGATTTGGTCTTATTTGAAAGGCACTTTCGCTAAATACACCTTTAAACAACTTGGATATAAATATATATATATATTCAGATTTAAGCCAAAACTTAAATTCCCATTGAGTAAATGTTCAAAAAATTAAATAACAGCTAATGAAATTTAAATTTTATAATAATTCCAACATACTTAGAATTAAGAGCTAAAAGATCTTCTTAAGAAGATGGTTTAGCTCTTATTGTTTCACACCAGTTTCAACTTATTTTCTATACTTAGAATTATTAAATTACTTTTGAGTTATAGTGTTCCTTTTTATATTGTTATTTTTGTACAAATATTAGTAATTTATAGTTCAGTTTAAAAAGAAAACAAAGGAATGATCTGTAATCTGCAAAATTTTATAATCTGCAAAACTGTTGGTCCCAAACTGTGCAGATTTCACAGAGTTGACTGTATTTAAAAAATGAATAATATAAATAAAATTTGCATTGTATAATTAATTTTTCTTGAAATTAACTTAGTTATTAAATAATTTAAACCAGTTATGCATTATATTTTCCTTTTCTATTGTAATTTATGTTTAAATATTTCTAATTAATAGTCGGACTATAAAAAAATAAAATGTAAACAAAGAAATGATCTATAATCCGCCAAACCCTTGGTCCCTAAGTGTGCGGATTTCACAGAGTTGACTGTATATGTGTATGTAGATATTTTTGTATCTACATATATGTGTGTATATATACATGTATACTCCGTATAAATCACTGGCGCCCGGCTAACCGAAAAGTACCAAATCGTCTTAATATTACATGCAACTTTTATATTCACAAGTTTTTTATAGGACCAACCCTTACAGCAAAAGAAAAAAAAATTACCACACGCAGAAGTCTGAAAAAATGGGTGAGAATTGTCCAAAAACCATCCAACTTCAGATTCAGTTAGATCTTGACATAAATAGACGTTTATTATGTTTTGGTGTAGATATCCCAACAGGTGTCGCTGCTATACCACTCTTTTCTCATTTGTTACGATAGCTATATCTGAAGAACGGATGCACGGAATTTCATAAAACTGCAGATTCAGTGAGACGCTGACATAAGTTGTTGTTGATTAGGTTTTCGTGTAAATCTCCCAACAGGGGGCGCTGCTAGGCTGCCTTTTGCAGGATTGATTTTAGCAACAATCCTACCTCAGAATTTAATAGAACTTCAGATTCAATTAGACTGATATAAATTGGCGCATATGCGAAACCTGTGTGAAATAAAAGATCATCTGTTAATTTTACGTTTGATGTTTAAATTTCAGTTAGTTAACTATTTTAAGTGATGTTTGGTATTTTCATTTACATCAGACACATTGTTATTTAATGTTTAATGTATTTAATTTTCTTTAAGGTGCTGAGACTAGTATGTTTAAGTAATAACTTTTGGAAATGTTTGCTGATTGAATGATTTTCTTTTAAATAGTAAAGTTAACTTAGTCCAATGGTGAAAATAGGTTTAAATTGTGCATAAGCTGTGTAATAAAAGTAAAAATTTAACCCCTTTGCGACGAGCGTCCTTTACAGAATTTTTAATCTTTTACCACCGATTTTCGAAAACAGATATTTTCTTCTAATTGAATCGCAGAAATGCTGTCATTAAATAAGGCAAAGTTTACAATAAAAAATAACTGGTGGGAATAATCGAGGATTCTGAGCATCTTAGACGTCACATATACGTGTCGCTCGTCCCCAAGGGGTTAAAGTATTAGACTTTGGTTTCATATAAGTAAAGGACCCATTATCCGAAATTCTGAAATCTGGAAAGAATTTTCTGAATTTAAATTTTTACTAAAATTTTGCAGATACCCGAAATTTTTAGAAAATTTTATGGATTCCTAATTTTCTAAGTCCGTTTTTTCAATGAGTTAACCACTAAAATAATACGTTACTCCCCCCCTCCCCCCATTATTCCCTCTACACAAAAGAAAAAGGAGAATTTTGTCAAACAACTGTAGAAAGAATCACAAATTTTAAAATAACAATCGAGATAACAAATTACGAATGTTGTTGAACAATAGCAGGGAAAAAAAAGCAAATTTCATTTAACTAATGTGAAAAAAAGTAGCGAATTTCATCAATTGCTTCCGGAAGAAAATCATAGCGGGAGTAATAGGGTATCATTCATCTCACGAAAACCTATTACTCCCGCTTCGTTGTCTGTTCGTCACAGAGCCGGTTCTCAGAAACTATTTGACTTACTGGCATGAAAACTTGTGTTCTTATAGCTGAATACCTGCTATGAAGCTCAAAATCATAAAATTTGAAAAAATCGTATTATTTTCTTAGAGAGAGATAAAAAACCAAAATTCTAACAGCCTTTTCCTATTCAATTGAAACATTTTTCGTTAGAACAGTTGCCAACCCTTAAAAACCCACACTGAAATTCTTTCTACAATAATTCATTTTCTATTGAAAGATTTCCACGTGAAAAATGAAAATGAAATAAAAAGTTTCACCCATTGGGGAAAAAAAAAAAAAAAAAAAAAGATTAATAGGACGTCCTATGGGTCATAAAACGGAACTTTTCAAACATTTCTCAATAATACAAGGAGTATGAGTATGTGTCAATGCAGCTTAATAGGACGTCATTAGAGAATTAAAAAGAAACATAATCTGACGTCATAACGGATTTTTCAAATGTTTGAGAATTATACAAAGCGAGTATCCATATGAGTAATAGAGAAATAGTAAACAGATAAGTTTGAGGAACGTATTGAATCAGGATAAAAATCCGATTATGGAAATATTGGCTTATTTTAACATTTTGAAGGTCTCTATACAACATGTTTAATTTTGAAATAAATTTTTTTTTTTAATATCGCATTGAGTCCACATGACAGAATATAATAGTGGGCATCGCCCGCTATCGAACCGGTTCAGATTTTCGAAAAAACAAGAAAAATAGACTGGTAAATTTTTACTTTATAAAAAAATTACTTTTTTCGTTTTTGGAAAATGAAATTTATTTGGATTTATTAAAGGAAAAGGTGTTTTAAAAGGAATATTAAAGAAAAGTGTTTGTGCGATCTTCGATCACACTTACCAGTCAGTAACCCAGGTTCGCAAATCTCTGCTGGTTGATATTTTGAATTCTTTGTTAACTTCAGAGGTACTCTCGGTTAGTCAACGGAAGGTTGGAATGTGTATATATGATTGGCCAAAGGGATCACATGACGTACCAATTGCCTTTATCAGTTCTGTCCTCTCTTGAATCAGTTTTCAATAACAAAACAAAACAGAGTATTAAAAGAGCATAATTGTGGTGTTTACTTTTAGGTAAGTAAAATTACAAATAAATTTTGAATTAACATTTTGATTGGATGGTTTAGAAATACTGTCACAGTCAGAAAACGCTCATTTTTACAAAATTTTACAGTATTTTTTAAGTTACTTGATTAAAGGGAAATATATATATATATATTATCTAAGTTTAATAAACAATTTTATGACCAGGCTAACAGTAATAAGTGGAATAAAAGCAAATAACGAGCTAGATTTATTTATTTTGCAAGAATATTATATAAAAAGACATTTTCATATATTTATTTCTAATATATCTGAAATGCTTCAACAAACTTAGAGGGATGATAGTACTCATGAAGATGAACAAAAAATGCAATGGAACATGGGGTCGCAAATGACGTTTAAAGGATGAAAATCGAGAAAATGCATTTGGAAACTGACAAAAAAGAAACACTCCAGAAAATTATTTATTGCACAGAATAGGTATAACACAGCTCGTGATGTCCAGAGAAAACAAATATTTTACAACAATTGTTGAAAAGTGTCGACCACAGACATTATTACACAGAGGTACATCTACAGAGGAACGACTGGCAGACATGCTCGGAGATTCCGGGAGTTTCCTGGATTTCTCCTGCAGTGGTCACAATACGCACTACTACTTTTACTGGCGTCTCATAAATGAGGGATTTCATCTGTCCCCAGAAGAAGAAATCCAAAGGGTTAAGATCCGGCGAGCATGGAGGCCAAGCAATCCATCTTGACAGATAAACTCGATCAAGGTGGTTACGCATGTCCATAGAAAAATGAGGCGGAGCACCAAATTTGTTACTGCACGCCGGCTTGTGTAGCAGAAACCAAACCCGGTAGGATATTTATGGGTCTGTTTATAAGAAGATGGAAAATTTGTTTTGTTATCTCTTTCTGACTGGATATGCTTCAAGTGAAAGGGAAACCAGCTTCGTGCTACTAGACATCAGTTCTGCAGAAAAGCAGCATACAAGATTGCGATATTTTTATTAGTTTGGCGATTTTCACCCTTTAAACATCATTGGCGACCCCATGTTCCATTGCATTTTTTGTTCGTCTTAATGAAACATTTCAGATACACCCTGTATATTTTTTTTTTATTTAACTAAAATAATTGATTCAAATGAATTGGGCTCAGCACCCCCTGAAAATTTTTGAGCCACCCCCTTGGAAAGTTGCCAAGGCCACCAAAAGAAATTATTTTTCAAATATCCAAATGAAACTCTCTTCAAAAGTTGAACTTAGTTTTGGGGGCTTTTTACAGTTTTGCATAAATACTAAATTGCAGTATTTGTTTAAAAACTGTAAATAAGTGCTTCAATATGTGTGCATCCTATCTGCACATACTCAGAATTAGTAACCTTTTGCTGATGCAAACATTCACTTTTGCATTAGTTATTACTCAATTTTTTCATTTTGTAGCGTTTTCCATTATTAGCATAAAACAAAGTTATTCTAATGAGTTATATCCAATTTAAATACAAGTGGTTTTAGCTTTTGACTAGACACAAAAAAAAAAAATTAAAATGCAAAATACACTCTTGATTGTTCTAATGTTTTTTATCATATAAAAACATAACTTTAGAATCCTTAAGCGCAAGGAATATTCAGAATAAAATTAAAGGTTGCAACTCTTTTGAAACAGGTGAACTGTCAGCTTTTTATTTACTTATTGACATCATCACTTATTATTTCACTAGAATAATTATGCACTGAAAATGTTCATTATGCAGCCAGTGATGTGTAATAAAAAAACCAGAGGGCATGCGCTTTAGGCAGAGGGTATACCCTAAAAAGTATATGCTATAGTGTTTTTGAGAAGAGGGTATACGGTATTCCTTAAAATAATCTAAAAAGTATACTGCATAATCCACCATATATCCTCCATTACATTGTCTGCAGCCTTTACTTTTCTTAACATCAAATATAGTTATAAACATTTTAATAAGAAATATAGTGCCTACAATATGAATATACACTAATTTACCTTTCTATATAATATTTTGATCATATATATCTGTGTTTGTGCGTGCATGTGTCAGAGAAAGAGAAATAGTATGACCCCCCCCCCCTATATTTTCTTGAGCACCCCCCCTATTGTTTACTTCTAGCTACATCCCTGAATGCGAGCTAAAAACCAAGGTTCAGTTAGTCAACTTGACTATCGTTTTTAGATCCCATTTCTGCTGGTTGAGTTAGCGAATTGGATTTCAGGGTCAAACGAAAGTTAAGTCCTAATTGGGGAGTTAAAGTGGACGGTGAGTTACCGGGTTACCCACTTGTTGTCAATGGGTCCAGACGAAAATAAGTCCCGAAATTCGTCCATTCATTGCGATAGGAAACCGCGAATTTCATCCATTAGTCACGGATAAAATCGTGAATTCCGTTAAACGGTCGCGAAAAAAAGAATAATTTTGTCTAATAATTGCATAAAATGACAGTGAATTTCACGAAGCGTTGCAGAATAAAATCGTGATTTTCGCCAATCGGTTGCGAAAACAATCGCAATTATTGTCCAACGGTCGCAGAAAGAAAAGAATTTTATCAAACGATCACGGGAAAAAAAAAAAAAAATCTTAATTTCACGAACACTGTTCTCTTCCAGAAAACACTGTCAAAGTCGGCGGCGTTTTGAACCGAATTTCCGATGCTTTAGCGTCAGAAGGGAGAAAAACGCGTTGTCAAACAATGGAAAACTCACTTCGATTCGAAATCGCCTCAGTAGTCAGTAGGGCTGGACGATATCAGAAATTTAATATCGCAATATATCAACAAGTTAATATTGATATTGCTGATATATCACGATACTAATTTAAAGGGGAGGGGGGGGGAGAGCAAGAGTATTTGCTATTTTAAGATAAATGATATGGTATCAACAATTTAAACACAAAACCTAGTTGAATGCAACGAATTAAAATTTGTATATATATTTGCTCATAGAACATAATTTTTTTTCTACGTTTTTTAAAACAAAATATTTAAAAGGAAATAAACTAATTGTTTAATAACTATTTGCATTACTATTACTTTCATAAAGGTTTTCTTTAAAGATAGTATATCTCCTATTCTTCTCATTTTATTCTATTAACATATACTTTTTTTAAGTTTCATTTTCACCACTATGATATGATTAATATATGATTAAAAAGCACAATTAATAAAATGAAATTCAAAGTTGTCTACATAATAATGTATAGAATTTTTGTTTCATAGAATTTAATTATTTGTTTAATAATACCAAACTTTGTTTTACTTGGTTTTACAGTTTGGGGGGGGGGGGGGAGCTGAGTCTGATTTTGTTTATTCTGTACACGAAATGGGTCCGGGCCAAACCACCCATACATCACGATCCTTTCGTCATATATCCTTCGTTTAATCTTGGCGTAAAGAAATCCGTCCATCCTGAAAAACTTCATTTTATCAATTATCATTATCGTTTCTTATTTTTAATTTAGCAAAGGATTACCTTGGATGAATAAAAATATGAATTTAAGAAATTTAAAAAATATCGCATATTTTGAGAAACTTATGGTTTACTACAAAATTTAATCATGGCAACCATGTAATTTTTGTTTCATTTTTTTGCGTTAATTATTAACTAGCATTGTTTAAATTATTTAATGTATCTCTCATTCAAAAAAAATATATTCTTTGCTGAATAACTGATAGACATCAGTTCAGAAATTTAATTTACTAATAAAATCCACTAGAATAAGCAATAAGTTAAATTTCGATAATCTAGTGAAATTCAGTGTAAAAATTTTCAATGTATTTAAAGTACCTTTTTAGCTCACAGGCTATCAAAGCCTGAGAGCTTATGTGCCCGCCCGTTCTGTATGTATGTATGTATGTATGTATGTATGTATGTATGTACATACGTAACGCGATAACTCTTGACAGAAATAACCGTTTTGCTTCCAATTTTGTTTATAGGTTCCTTGTGATAAGGCGCTTCCCTGATTAGTTTTGGGGATTGATTGGTTAACTCTAAAGGAGGGGAACGGGGGCCTAACACCCCTTAATTTAGATAGGTTTTTTCATGCAGAATTGTCCAATTTTCTTCAAATTTTGTATATAGGTTCATTGTGATAAGGTTCTTTCCTGATTAGTTTTGGGGGTTAATAGGTTAAGTATAAAGGGGCTAACGGGGGGGGGGCTAATCCCCCCTCTTAATTTAGATAAATGAATTTTTCATGCAGAGTTATCCGATTTTCTTCCAATTTTGTTTATAGGTTCCTTGTGATAAGGCGCTTCCATGATTAGTTTTGGGGATTGATTGGTTAACTATAAAGGGGGGGGGGACGGGGGGCCAACCCCCCTTAATTTAGATAAATGGTTTTTTCATGCAGAATTGTCCAATTTTCTTCAAATTTTGTATATAGGTTCATTGTGATAAGGTTCTTTCCTGATTAGTTTTGGAGGTTCATAGGTTAAGTATAAAGGGGCTAACGGGGGGGGGGTAATCCCCCCCCCTTAATTTAGATAAATAAATTTTTCATGCAGAGTTATCCGATTTTCTTCCAATTTTGTTTATAGGTTCTTTGTGATAAGGCGCTTCCATGATTAGTTTTGGGGATTGATTGGTTAACTATAAAGGGGGGGAACGGGGGGCTAATCCTCCTTAATTTAGATAAATGGTTTTTTCATGCAGAATTATCCAATTTTCTTCAAATTTTGTATATAGGTTCATTGTGATAAGGTTCTTTCCTGATTAGTTTTGGGGGTTCATAGGTTAAGTATAAAGGGGCTAACGGGGGGGGGTAATCCCCCCCTTAATTTAGATAAATAAATTTTTCATGCAGAGTTATCCGATTTTCTTCCAATTTTGTTTATAGGTTCTTTGTGATAAGGCGCTTCCATGATTAGTTTTGGGGATTGATTGGTTAACTATAAAGGGGGGGAACGGGGGGCTAATCCTCCTTAATTTAGATAAATGAATTTTTCATGCAGAGTTATCCGATTTTCTTCAAATTTTCTATATGGGTTCATTGTGGTAAGGCACTGCCCTGATTAGTTTTGGGGGTTCACTGGTTAAGTATAAAGGGGGAACGGGGGTGGGGACTAACCCCCCTTAATATAGATAAATGGGTTTTTCAAGCAGAATTATCCGATTTTCTTCAAATTTTATAAATAGGTTCATTGTGATAAGGCGCTTCCCTGATTAGTTTTGGGGGATCATTGGTTAAGTATAAAGGGGGGACGGGGGGCTAACCCCCCCTTAATTTAGATAAATGGATTTTACATGCCGAATTATCAGATTTTCTTCAAATTTTTTAAATAGGTTCATTGTGGTAAGGCGCTTCTCTGATTAGTTTTAGGGGTACATTGGTTATTTATAAGAAGGAGAAACGGGGGGATGGTTCGCCCCTTAATATATTGTCGATTTCTTCATTTTTCGAGGGCTTATGTTAAATTCTTTGAAAAAAGAATATAATTTACATTTAGTGTGAATAGCCTGTGAGCTCAATGCCGTCAGTTTAACTGGGCAGTTTTCTTTTATTTATGAACGGGGCAACCAAAAAAGACCGAATCTATCCAATTCGATACACTCATTTTAAGCTTAGACATAAATTACTTCCGAATCCAAGAAACCGCACTCTATAAATAAAGCATTATCAATACTACACAATAATCAACGCTCATATTTTTCGTCATGACATATCAAAAGCTCAGAGTTATCGGAATAAGTCTGGACCAATCACAGCAGCCAAACAAGGACCGAGCGATTATTGTTATTCAGTAGCGAAAGTGTTATTCAGTATTTATCTGTAACGAACAGTAGAATTTGTGGTTTTTAAAGACTGGATGTATTGGGATATATTGGAATATTCCATACTTTGATATATAATAGATAGATAATCAGCGGAGGTAATTTTCCGTTTTTGATGAAGCAGGAAAGTGAATAAATAGATGGATCAAATGAAAAAAGGATTGAAGGACATATTGGTGCGGGATATTTGTCGCTGTTTTTCGGGGCTCAATTTCGCGGTGATCGTAAAACAAAACATGAATATTATTGTTATTGGGATATATCGGCTGAGTCAGAGTTTTAATATTGTTATTGCGATACTTAAAAATATCAATATTTGACCGATATATTGATAAATAATCCAGCCCTAGTAGTCAGGTGTGCCCATTTTATGCCTTTGCTTCAATAAATCAGTCAGAAATTGTGTCAAACTTTTGCGTTGTTCAGCAGATCATTTAATGTTTAAGGGAAGGGCACTCACTCCCTTTCATCTTTTATGACTTTCTTAGCCTGTCTAACGATCAGATGATGCTCAGGAAATATCCTTTCTTTCGCTGAAACTCCCCTTTCTTTTGTCGATGGCCACAAAATGATTCGCGAAGAATGGGAAGGGATTTGATTTATACCCAACTCAGGACGACTTCTAATAAGCGCAGCGATGGACACCCCCACGTTATCAGCACTAGTTCAATAATCGGTTTCAGAAATCGTATTCAGAATTTCTAAAAACGCGTCTATCCGTCCGAATACGAGAGTGAATGCAATGGACAAGGGGGGGGGGGGGGGGTAAAAAATGACCCATTCTCTGTGTGTGTGTTTCATAATGAATCTGATTCGGTCCAGTCGCTCTATTCATTTCCCCTCCGTGAATTTGGCAAGTTGCAGAAATTCTTTGGACGTTTTGGCAGGCATGGCGCAGACTTGGCAGCCATCTCTCACTCCCCATTCAAATCTTTCTCATTAGACTATTTTTTCATTTTTATATCAGATGTCCATAAAAATCGGTGCTCTTTTTTAATTTGTATTTTAATCTTACGAATCTAAGAGGGAAATATTATTCTCCAAGCGACTGAAAATAATGAAACTCTAAGAGAGAGAGAATCCCCCCCCCTCCCCCGAACGATAATTTTTATTACTTACCCATCCTACGTAGTATAGGGTAAATCTTGAAATCGTTTTGAAAATAGGATTTTTTCTTTTTTGACAGATTAACACGTTTCAGACACTGGAGCTTCCGAAAAACATAGTTTTAGACAAATAAATTTTGCCGTCCGTCTGTGGTGTCTGTAAACGCTCTATCTCCCAAACAAACGGAGAGAGAGACTTGAAATTGGGTATGTACTCAGGTTGCAATAATGGGAAGAAGCTTATTGAATTTCAGTCACCTCGAGGATCCGGAACTCCTTTTTTCGGACTCTTCGAAATATTCGTTCTGATAAAAGGTCTATAAACATTTTTGGAATAGTTTATTTTAAGGAGTGGCTCTAAAAAACAATTAAAAAAAACAAATTTTGCATCAAGCATGAAGTCGATCGGATCCTGAGTGGCCGAGATAGGGGTCATCCTATTTTCCACACGCTTCGATTTTTGGTGACCCTGTATTTCATCCCAATTTCAATTCAAAGATCTATTTTAATGGGAAATGAGGCGCTTAATCAGATGTAATAATCCGCTAGTTAATGGGATTATAATTTTTGGAGTGATAAGCATGTTCCTTTTACGCCATTCAGTCATCGAGCCTTTAAAGTTTAGGAAGTCATCCAGCTACGATGTTATTCGAATGGCAATGCATTTTATAAGTAGTTTACACATGTTTTATTTTCCTATTTTACATATTATGCCTATCCATGGAGGGTCAGTATGACGGTGGCCCCCACCAATTAGTTTAATTTGAATTTTAATCTGAGGGAAATATTCCCCAAGCGACTGAAAATAATGAAACTCTAAGAGAGAGAGAGAATCCCCCACCACCCCCTGAACGATAATGTTTATTATTAGATGCGTTCGTAATTATATAAATACGTAGCACCTATACCTTTTACAAATTTAAAAAACTGTGTAGCCAGGTATAAATTCTAGTCGCCAGTAAAAAAATTTTAAACCTTCCCCCCCCCCCCCACTCCCCAGACATTGATTTTCAAAAAAGCACAAAGTTTGCTATGAATTAAGTGAGAAAAAACTATAACAACCATAGTTTAGAATGATGAGTTACATAGTTTAGAATAGTACATAATTAAAAAAATCCCAGACGGCTCGGCCTACAGGCACAGGTAGATTTCGAAAACGCAGACCGTGGGGTGCCTGTTTGTTGGGAATGGTGGAAGAAATGACCTTTTTACCATGATGCAGTAGTTGGCACCGCCCATTTCGAAATCTACCTGTATCTGTAGGCGTAGCCGGCAAGGATTTTTTTTTTTCTGCTGTAACGGTTGGTGTTATAAAAAACGTGTCAATATAAAAGTTTTAGATAATAGTAAGAGGATTTATAATAAACTAGCAAGCTACGCCCGCTACGCTGGTCAATTTCTTTTAACGAACCTTTAATCAAACAAAATATTGACATTTCATAAACAACTTTTATATTTTAACAGAATAATAAGGCTACTATAATTTGTGACTCGTGCTATAGTCAATATACACGTCAGGACACGTCGCCCTTATCATTATCTTTTTACGCATTAAGGTTTCACTATGGTACTCCATTGGAAAATTTGGTAATTTTTGAAATTCAATATTTGAAAAATGGCATAATCATTAGATTTGAAAATTATATCAAGAAAAATACAATTTTTTACCTTTCAAACGCAGTTTGTCTAACAATTTTCTGACAAATACTTTTTAAGCTATCGTTTTTTTCAGTAACTGCAAATGTTTCATTTTCCGAGATTAATCTGTTGCAACAATTAGCAAAAAACCCAGTTGTCAGCAACGCATAGTTTTTTATTAAAGAGGCTGTGTCACCACCAATTTGCCACCATCACTTTTGAAATCGGTTCCATGATTCCATAGAAATTGTAATTTAGAATGACTTCAGAATGCTTTTCGCTCATTTCACCCATTTAAATTTCGATTTTTTTTTAAATTTATTCTTAGAGAGCATTTACATCTTATAAGTAACTACAATGCTAAATTTCAAATTTCTTGCCCCTTCAGTATAAAAAAGTCGCAATTTTCGAACAGTTTTCGATCCTGCACCCCATTGATGTTAGTGGCACCGACATAAAATATAGCCTATGTTGGAGTAGGGATTGTCCCCATCAATTTGCCACCATTACTTTTGAAATCGGTTCTGTAGTTCCAGAGATTTCATAGAAATTGTAATTTAGACTGTTTTTAGAACGCTTTTCGCTCATTTCACCCTTTTAAATTTCAATTTCTTTTTTATTTTGTTCTTAGAGAGCATTTACATCTTATAAGTAACTACAATGACAAATTTCAAATTTCTAGCTCCTTCAGTATAAAAAATAAAAATAAAACTGCCCAGTTAAACTGAGGGCATTGAGTTAACAGGCTATTCACACTAATTGTATATTATGCTCTTATTTCAAAGAATTTGAAATAAGCCCATCGAAAAATAATGAAATAAACAATATATTAAAGGGGGGGGTCATCCCCCCGTTACCCCCCTCATAGTTAACTAATGAACCCCTTAAACTAATCAGGTAAATCTCTAATTACAATGAATATATATACAAAATTTGAAGAAAATTGGATAATTCTGCATGAAAAACCCATTTATATAAATTAAGGCGGTATTAGCCCCCTCCGTTCCCCCCCCCCCTTTATACTTAACCAATCAATCCCGAAAACTAATCAGGGAAGCGTCTTAACCCAATGAACCTATAAACAAATTTTGAAGCAAATGGGATAATTCTGCATGAAAAACACATTTATATAAATTAAGGGGGGATTAGCCCCCCCGTTCCCCCCCCCTTTATACTTAACCAATCAATCCCGAAAACTAATCAGGGAAGTGCCTTAACACAGTGAACCTATAAACAAAATTTTAAGGAAAACGGAATAATTCTGCATGAAAAACCCATTTATATAAAATAAGGGGGTATTAGCCCTCCGTTCCCCCCTTTATACTTAACCAATCAATCCCGAAAACTAATCAGGGATGCGCCTTAACACAGTGAACCTATAAATAAAATTTGAAGGAAATGGGATAATTCTGCATGAAAAACCCATTTATATAAATTAAGGGGGGTATTAGCCCCCCTTCCCCCCTTTATACTTAATCAATCAATCCCGAAAACTAATCAGGAGAGCGTCTTAACCCAATGAACCTATAAACAAATTTTGAAGCAAATAGAATAATTCTGCATGAAAAACCCATTTATATAAATTAAAGGGCGGATTATCCCCCCGTTCCCCCCCTTTATACTTAACCAATCAATCCCGAAAACTAATCAGGGAAGCGCTTTAACACAGTGAACCTATAAACAAAATTTGAAGGAAATGGGATAATTCTGCATGAAAACCCCATTTATATAAATTAAGGGGGATATGCTAATATGATAAAATAAGGGGGGTTCCTTATACTTAACCAATGAATTCCGAAAACTAATCAGGGAAACGCCTTAACACAGTGAACCTATAAACAAAATTTGAAGGAAAACGGAATAATTCTGCATGAAAAACCCATTTATATAAATTAAGGGGGGGGATTATCCCCCCCGTTCCCCCCCTTTATACTTAACCAATCAATCCCGAAAACTAATCAGGGAAGCGCCTTAACACAGTGAACCTATAAACAAAATTTGAAGGAAAACTGAATAATTCTGCATGAAAAACCCATTTATATAAAATAAGGGGGGGATTAGCCCCCCGTTCCCCCCTTTATACTTAACCAATCAATCCCGAAAACTAATTAGGGAAGCGTCTTAACACAGTAAACCTTTAACCAAAATTTGAAAGAAATGGGATAATTCTGCATGAAGAACCCATTTATATAAATTAAGGGGGGGGGGATTATCCCCCCGTTCCCCCTCTTTATACTTAACCAATCAATCCCAAAAACTAATCAGGGAAGCGCCTTAACACAGTGAACCTATAAACAAAATTTGAAGGAAAACGGAATAATTCTGCATGAAAAACCCATTTATATAAAATAAGGGGGGGATTAGCCCCCCGTTCCCCCCTTTATACTTAACCAATCAATCCCGAAAACTAATTAGGGAAGCGTCTTAACACAGTGAACCTTTAACCAAAATTTGAAGGAAATGGGATAATTCTGCATGAAAAACCCATTTATATAAATTAAGGGGGTGATTAGCCCCCCCCCCGTTCCCCCCTTTATACTTAACCAATCAATCCCGAAAACTAATCAGGGAAGCGCCTTAACACAGTGAACCTATAAACAAAATTTGAAGGAAAACGGATATTTCTATGAAGAGTTATCGCATTACGTACGTACATACATACATACAGAACCGGCTGGCAAGCTCTCAGGGCTTGACAGCCAGTTTGATAACTAAACAAGAACGAAAAATAATGCGTCAAGCATAGATTATGTAACACTTTCCAACACTTCCAAAATAATTTTACAAATCATACCGTTTAATAAGCTAAAAGATGACATCTAAGTAAACAATTTGGAAAACGCATAATATATTTAAAAACATAATTTCAGGAATTTCCAACATATACGATATTCAGAAAAATATCCGAATACTTTTATTCAGCCCTGTATAGGATCTATAGATCTGTATATATACTACATAGGATGCTAAATTTTAGTTCAGTTAGGAAACGCGTAGCACAGTTTAAAATTATCCGTCTGGAGTTTGTCACTAAACGGAAATGTGTCCGCGAACTTTTGTGCTTCCCTGTATAGGATCTACAGAATTTATACACATCACGTAATAGACAAAAAGCGAGTTAAAATCGTGTTCAGTAACTTAAAACGCACTTCCAGGAATTATTGTTAACAGACAGTTGAGAATTCTTTTGTGTGTCCCTGTAAATGAACGATGACTGCTATGCTATACACACAATATTCTGTTGTAAGCCTCTTGTAATGCACCTTAGTGAAATATATAAATTTCAATGCGTTTAAAATAGTGAAACATTATTTAAATAAACCGCAGACGATTTTTCTCCATAGATGTAATGTAACGGAATTCTTTTGACTGTCCCTGTAAAGTAACTATAAGTTCTATGCACACCCTATTCCATATTAAGCTTCGTCTAATGCACCTTAGTGATATATATAAATTTCAATGCGTTTAAAATAGTGAAACATTATTTAAATAAACCGCAAATGATTTTTCCCCATAGACCGCAATGTAACGGAATTCTTTTGAGCGTCCCTGTAAAAAAACTATAAGTGCTACACACTTCCGTTGAAATAGGGAACATGCTATAGATAACGACAATAACATATAAAAATTGCAGAGCAATCCGAGCATATTTACGGGAGTTAGAGCACGGCCAGACAAACCGAAGTCATAAACACTTTTCAACTAGGTTGGAAAGTGTTAAAAATGGCAATTTTAGAACGTTTTTTGCTCCTGCACCCCCTGGGGTTAGTGGCACAGACATAAAATATAGCCTATGTTGGAGCAGGGGTTGTCACCATCACTTTTGAAATCGGTTCGGTAGTTCCAGAGATTACCCCCTACAAACAAACAAACAAACAAACAATCTTTACTCCTTTATAATATTAGTATAGATTTAAGCGAATTGGATATCGTGCGAATGGACGAAGTTATGCTTTTTTTTTTTTTTTTTTTTTTTCTTAAACTCCTATTTTTGCCCCCTTCCCCTTGAGGACATTTTTAATTTTACCAAAAATCTGTCCTATATAAACTTTCGCCCCTTTTCCTAGAAGTCATAACCACTTTAAACGGAATCGATACGTATCCTAATTAAGAAGTGATGTTTTTTTTTTTTTCCTGTTTTCCCAAAAAGCCCCTCCCCCCTATTGACGAACTTGACCGAGATTTGATGTATCCGTTTGGAAGAGATTTGTGCAGGATTATGGAAGTTAATAATAGATAGTTATAGATAAAGTTCTGAGAGGCATGATCGTCGTGGATGTGCAAAAATTGTTTAGAAATTCCAACGTAGGGAAGAATGTAATAGGAAGTATATTTCTTACCTGAAAGAGTCTCAATAGAGATTTCAAGTTCTGTGAAATTTTTAGTCATACGATAACAAAATGTTGTCAACTTAAAATGTTACGTATTTTAGGACGGAAATGAATCTTATCCTAATAAGAGACGATAGAATTCATTTCACTGAAACTAGTTATAGTACGAACTCACCTCATTTGTCACGTTTGACGTACAATTTCCAACACTTTTTACTTGCACGTGCTCCAAAAATGATCTTAAACGGCAGATCCCTGGCGTTTCAATTATCGATATTGAAAGTAGAGTTGTACCGAGTACTCGGTACTCGGCCAATACCGTGTAGTTGTAAGAATTTCATTTTTTAAGTCTCTTTGAAGAGAAATGAGATTATAAACTCGTCTTGTAAAAAATTATTTGAATATAATTAATGTATGCAATAATCCATAAAACTATTTACTTGGTATTACATACGGTCATTTTTAGGTGCGTTCGTAATTATATAAATACGTAGCACCTATAGTCGTCGCTTGGTCCGTCCGTCTGTCCGTCCGTCTGTCTGTCTGTCTGTCCGCATATAACAACGCAAAAACTACCCAACCAAATGGTTTGCAATTTAAAATATATTATCTTTGCAGAATTTTGTCGAGACATTTCAAATTTTATTAAAATCGAATCAAAACTTTAGGAGATATTAATAAAAATATTTATTAAGAAATGTGATTTTTTTTTTTTTTTAAATCGGTGCTTTTTTGTTATAGGAGCTTCCGATGGATGTTTAATCATCAAGCGACCGAGATACTTATTCTATTACAGAAATTAATCTGCAGACGATATAATTCATTTCACAGAATTAAAAATCATCAAGATCTGAATATTTATATAACTAGCTGATACATATATATCTGAATATTTATATAACTAGTTAAGATATTTGTATGAACAGTGTCATAAAATATATACTTAACTAGCTGTTTAACCCGTTCTACGCACGGGATATCATGAATTTAATTCTAAAACGTGCGTACGAACGCACCTCGTTTGTAACGTTTGACGTACAATTTCCAACTTGTTAAATTTGTAGGGAAATACGATGATTTTGGATAAAGAAACAGAAAATACAATAAATGCAATTAAAAAATATATCTCACACAGGTTTCGCATACACTAAAAACGAATCAGCTCCCATCTATATCACAAGGTCTAACAGAATCTCAATCTCAAGTTTTATTAAATTTCGTGTATTTAGTTCTCGAGATAGGGTGATCGCTAAAATAGTGTCAATCCTGGGAAAGCGCTACCTGTTGGGAGATTTACACCAAAACTTAATCAACAACTTATGCCAACGGGTGACTGAATCTGAAGTTGGATGAAAATCCGTGCATTCGTTCTTGAGATACAGCTATCGTGAAAATCATGAAAAAAGTAGCATGCATAACCGCGCCACCTGTTGCACTCTATACACCAAAACTTAGTCTATTTATGTCACACTCTAAAAAAAAATCCGTGAAAATACAAGAGATTTTCCGTAAAATTTTACGGAGAAGTTTCATTTTTCCAAAACAACAGTACAATTTCCGTTAATGACATTAGTTCCGTAAAGGAGATTTCAAATCCGTAGATATGCAGAAAGTTTTCCTTAAATTTGATAGATTTTTTTCAAAACAGTACAATATCATATTTCCCCATTTAGTCCAGGCATTTGGTAGAAAATAAAGGAAAGTTTTGGTGTAGTTTTTTTTTGGGGTCCCTTTATGTTTTTTGGGTCGCTGAACACGAATCCGAGGTTTTCCAACAAAATTTTTTTCGGGAAATATGTTTTTTTTACAAAAAAGTGTAAAAAAACGGACTTTTTTCCGTTTTTTCAAAATAATTCCAAAATTATGCATTTTACGTGAAAGTCGGCAATATATCAATTAAAGAAAATAAAATTTCTTACATTTTATGTATTGAAAGTTTTTTTCTCTGATCAATAGTTTAGCCGTGAGAGTGCCTCAAAAATGGGTGGAAAAAACAAAAAAATGTAAAAAAAACGGGAATTACGGTACTGTATGTCAATGTAACATAGAAACTAATCCTTTTACGCAAATGTTAACTATTAATGTTACTAAAGATTATATGTTTGACTATATTTTATGCATTTGAGGTAGAGGAAAAGCGCGGATCCGACACCAGGGGAAGGTGGGAGCAGTGGGGCAGATCCAGCTGCTCTCATGAGGCGAAGGTGCTACTCCTCGGGAGAGCTCGTATTCTAAGAGGCGGTAACATTGTAGTCCAGTAGAAATAGCATTTTACCTTACAAAAATTCGGGTAGTTCTGATTTTTGGGTATGTTGTAAAGGTTGACCCTCTAATAAAAAAACCAAGTTTTCGACCTTCTAGATCTTGTGTGTTTTTCACAATATTGAAAAAAACAATATTTTTCGGCACTTTTTTCGATTTTTCTTAAATAACTCAATTTTAGTGCATTTTACAAAAAAAGCACAGTTACAATTTTGTAGAACATAAAATTATCTACAACATGCAGTATTCATATTTGTAAATTGTCCAAATATGGGGTAAGATACGGAGCCGGGAAAATAGGGTTAAATTTGGAAAAAATGTAAAAATCCACAAATGACGTTAGTTTTTGCTTAATAACCTACTTTTAGTACGTTTTAGAGACAAAAGCACTTTCACCATATTGTAGAGCATAAAATTATCTACAACATGCAGTATTCATGTTTGTAAATTGTCCAAATAAGGGGTAAGATGATATGCCGGGAAAATAGGGCTAAATTTGGAAAAAAATGTAAAAATCCACAAATGACGTTAGTTTTTGCTTAATAACCTACTTTTAGTGCGTTTTAGAGACAAAAGCACTTTCAAAATTTTGTAGAGCATAAAATTCTCTACAACATGCAGTATTCATATTTGTAAATTGTCCAAATAGGGGGTAAGATACGGAGCCGGGAAAATAGGGTTAAATTTGGAAAAAATGTAAAAATCCACAAATGACGTTAGTTTTTGCTTAATAACCTACTTTTAGTGCGTTTTAGAGACAAAAGCACTTTCACCATATTGTAGAGCATAAAATTATCTACAACATGCAGTATTCATGTTTGTAAATTGTCCAAATATGGGGTAAGATACGGCAAAAACTAACATCATTTGTGAATTTTTACATTTTTTCCAAATTTAACCCTATTTTCCCGGCTCCGTATCTTACCCCCTATTTGGACAATTTACAAACATGAATACTGCATGTTGTAGAAAATTTTAGGCTCTACAAAATGGTGAAAGTGCTTTTTTCTCTAAAACGTACTAAAAGTAGGTTATTAAGCAAAAACTAACGTCCTTTGTGGATTTTTACATTTTTTCCAAATTTAACCCTATTTTCCCGGTTCCGTATCTTACCCCCTATTTGGACAATTTACAGACCTGAATACTGCATGTTGTAGAGAATTTTATGTTCTACAAAATGGTAAAACTGCTTTTTTCTGTAAAATGCACTAAAATTGAGTTATTTAAGAAAAATCGAAAAAAGTGCCGAAAAATATTGTTTTTTTCAATATTGTGAAAAACGCACAAGATGTAGAAGGTCGAAAACTTGGTTTTTTTATTAGCGGTCAACCTATAATAAATGAAACTACCGACTATCTTATGCTTTAAAAAGTTGATTATGACAATTTTGTTTCTAAAATGCACTAAAAGTGGGTTATTAAGCAAAAACTAACGTCATTTGTGGATTTTTAATTTTTTTTCCAAATTTAGCCCTATTTTCCCGGCATATCATCCTACCCCCTATTTGGACAATTTACAAACATGAATACTGCATGTTGTAGAGAATTTTATGCTCTACAAAATGGTGAAAGTGCTTTTGTCTCTAAAACGCACTAAAAGTAGGTATGAGCACTCCGGCGGAGGAGCACATTCGACTCATGAGAGAATGTGGAACTGCTCCACTGCTCCCACCTTCCCCTGGCGCAGGATCCGCACTTTTCCTCTACCTCAAGTGCATAAAATACAGTCAAACATATAATCTTTAGTATCATTAATGGTTACCGTTTGCGTAAAATGGTTAGTTTTTATGTTACATCGACATACACTACCGCGTAATTCCCGTTTTTTTACAGTTTTTTGTTTTTAACACCCTTTTTTGCGGCACTTTCACGGCTAAACCATTGATCAGAGAAAAAAACTTTCATTACATAAAATATAGGAAATTTTATTTTCTTTAATTCATATATTGCCGACTTTAACGTAAAATGCACAATTTTGGAATTACTTTGAAAAAACGGAATAAAGTCCGTTTTTTACACGTTTTTTGTAAAAAAAACATATTTCCCGAAAAAAATTTTGTTGGAAAACCTCGGATTCGTGTTCAGCGACCCAAAAAACATAAAGAGACCCCCCCCAAAAAAACTACACCAAAACTTTCCTTTATTTGCTATTTTTTATCCCCTAATGCCTGGACTAATTTCCGTAAATAACGTTCAGAGGTTTGCATACAGATATCGTCTTGTTTGAAATGCGAATTAAGATTGTTGTATTTATTAGGGTCCAGGATCTTCTAGGATCCAGGACTGGACCGGTCCTACCCGTGGGCCTATTTTCTGTCATTAGACACGGTCCAATCCTGGAGCTCATTCTAACCGGGCCCGTGTCTGGACGGTAATTTTTGGTAAAAATAATAATGATATTTTTTATTTTTTAGTGAAATCTTTAGAAATTTACTTTATTTATATAAATTACAGAAAAATATTTTTTTAAATCTACATTTTTTTCTGTATAGTGCTTCAAATTATGACTTTTTTCACTGACATTTTAAAATTTTATTTTAATTTTATTAACGTGAGGCAATATTAGGTTATTAAAGGTTTCGTAAAATAATATCTTTTCAAATTATTGGTATTGAACAAAACTGATTTGTCTTATAAATTTGAGAATTAAACTAAAATTTATTAATAAAAGTTAAAATTTCAGTGCATATTCACCTTGTTTAATAACTAACATTCATTAAGATACAACTAAATGTAAATATATTGCTTGAAGGTGCGTAAAAACATACATAAAAAAACATTTATATTCTCATTATACATGTTTATATATACCGTGTAGTTGTAAGAATAGTTAGGTAATAGAATTGTAACGTTCATTTTTTAAGTCTCTTTGAAGAGAAATGAGATTATAAACTCGTCTTGTAAAAAATAAGACAATAAAATAAAATTCACACTAGAAATAGAACAAAATCAAAAGCTTGCTTTTTTGGATGTACAACTAATCAGAAATATGGATAAACAGAATCTTGATTGCACAGTGTTTAGGAAAATTAACAGATCTAACTCCACCATCCCGTTTAATTGCAGTTCACCCATTAGTTACAAGTTAGCACCTTTCAATTTTTATGTGAAAAGAGCGTTTGAAGTTTGTTCATGCCTTTTCCTTAATGAAGAATTAGATGTAATTAGAAAAATAGCAGCCGAGAATTCAGTTCCATCTCGTTTCATTGAAAAAATCATAAATAAATTTAAAGTTGAAAGATGAAGAAAATCGGAATACAGGTACCATTGAAAGTTTGAAGTTTTGTAAAGTTAACTACATCCCACGGTTTTTTAGCTCACAGGCTATCAAAGCCTGAGAGCTTATGTGCCCGCTGGTTCTGTACGTGCGTATGTATGTATGTATGTACGTAACGCGATAACTCTTGATAGAACTAACCGTTTTACTTTAAATTTTGTTTATAGGTTCCTTGTGATAAGGCGCTTCCCTGATTAGTTTTGGAGGTTCATTGGTTAAGCATAAAGGGGGGAAACGGGGGGCTAACCCCCCATAATTTAGATAAATGGGTTTTTCATGCAGAATTATCAGATTTTCTTCAAATTTTGTATATAGGTTCATTTTGATAATGCGCTTCTGTCAATAGTTTTGGGGGTTCATTGGTTAAATATAAAGGGGGAAAGGGGGGGATAACCCCCCTAATTTAGATAAATGAGTTTTTCATGCAGAATTATCCGATTTTCTTCAAATTTTGTATATATGTTCATTTTGATAATGCGCTTCTGTCAATAGTTTTGGGGGTTCATTGGTTAAGTATAAAGGGGGAAAGGGGGGATACCCCCCCACTAATTTAGATAAATGAGTTTTTCATGCAGAATTATTCGATTTTCTTCAAATTTTGTATATAGGTTCATTTTGATAATGTGCTTCTGTCAATAGTTTTGGGGGTTCATTGGTTAAGTATAAAGGGGGAAAGGGGGATACCCCCCCCCTAATTTAGATAAATGAGTTTTTCATGCAGAATTATCCGATTTTCTTCAAATTTTGTATATAGGTTCATTGTGATAATGCGCTTCTCTGAATAGTTTTGGGGGATCATTGGTTAAGTATAAAGGTGGAAAGGGGGGCTAATCCCCCATTAATTTAGCTAAATGGGTTTTTCATGCAGAATTATCCCATTTTCTTCAAATTTTGTATATAGGTTCATTTTGATAATGCGCTTCTGTCAATAGTTTCGGGGGTTCATTGGTTAAGTATAAAGGGGGAAAGGGGGGATAACCCCCCCCCCCTAATTTAGATAAATGGGTTTTTCGTGCAGAATTATCCGATTTTCTTCAAATTTTGTATATAGGTTCATTGTAATGATGCGCTTCTCTGAATAGTTTTGGGGGGTCCTTGGTTAAGTATAAAGGGGGAAAGGGGGGCTAATCCCCCCTTAATTTAGATAAATGGGTTTTTCATGCAGAATTATCCGATTTTCTTCAAATTTTGTATATATATTTATTGTAATTAGAGACTTCCCTGATTAGTTTAAGGGGTTCATTAGTTAACTATGGGGGGGGGGGTAACGGGGGATGACCCCCCCTTAATATATTGTTGATTTCTTTATTTTTCGAGGGGCATATTTCAAATTCTTTAAAATAAGAGTATAATATACAATTAGTGTGAATAGCCTGTGAGCTCAATGCCTACAGTTTAACTGGGCAGTTTTCTTTTTTTATTGAAAGTATGAGACATTCACTCTTTAGGTTTGGCATTACATTAATCCCAGTCCCTCCCCCTAAGTTACGGGTTTTGTTAAACAATAAAATAGACCCAATCCAGGCTATCAATAGATCAGGAGTATATATTATACCATTCAAGAAAGATAATAAATATTTTATGTACATAGGTATGACAATGAGGAAATTCCGAGACAGAATAAAAGAACATGAAGCAGATCTGAGATTAAATAGACCCCACACTGCCTTAGCAAGATTAGCGCAAACTGAGCCTATAAAAGTTGATTTCAATAGATCCAAAATTATATTCCGCACAAATAATCACCTGGAAGCAATTATAAAAGAGTCTCTAGAAATAATGTCTAAAAAAGAAGTAGTCTGTAACGATGTATTATCATATGATATCCACGCAGTCTGGAATGAATTAATGCATCATTGATTACCTTTTTTCCAAACCCTTGAAGTGAAATAGTTTATTCCGGGCAAGCAAGAAAACGCAAAGAGGTAACAACTCAACTCAACAGAATTAGTTTTTTCCACTAATGATGACCGGGTTTCGGTTGAAAACGTTTTGGAATTTTTTAAAAGGACTTTAATGTGCTTTTAAATGTTTTTTATGTATGTTTTTACGCACCTTCAAGCAATATATTTACATTTAGTTGTATCTTAATGAATGTTAGTTAAAATTTATTATTTTATAAATTATAATTTTACAAATTTTATATTTTTTTCTTTAAATTTATAAAAATAATTAATGATTTTTTCTTTACTTTTATGAAAATGAAGTTTATAATTTTATAAAGTTTATAATATATTTAGTTAGTTTATAATTTTATAAATTAAACTAAATTAATTTAGACTAAATTAATAAATCCAAATTTAAACATACCTATCCCAAGGTCATTAATTTCAAAATTTTCGCTAAAAATCTTTTTTTTTAAATATTTTTAAGGATTCATAAAATAATATTTTTGCAAATTATTGGTATTGAACAAAACTGATTTGTCTTATAAATTTGTGAATTAAACAAAAATTTATTATTTTATAAATTTTTACGAAGTTCATATTTTTGACTTTAAATTTATAAAAAAAATTAATAAATTTTTGTTTACTTTTATAAAAATGAAGTTTATAATTTATTTCGTTAGTTTATAATTTTATAAATTAAACTAAATTAATTTAAGCTAAATTATCAAGTCCAAATTTAAACTTACCTATCCTAAGGACATTAATTTCAAAATTTTCTCTAAAAATCTATTTTTTTGTTTTGATTTTTTTTAATTATTCAGTTTAACAGAATCGTACACAAAAGCTCTCAGCAAAGATTAAATATAATAATTTAATTTATTATAAAATTGTTTATTCACATAAGTTTTTAAAATAAGAGATAAAGAAAATTTACTTTAATAGCATGTAATAAATACGTCTACTTAAGATAATATTGTTTTTACTGGAATTGATAAATAGATCAACAGACATAATTTTAAAAAGTATATGTACTATTGCAAAAAGAAACAATCATTAGTCTTAATGCAATGTTTTACGCATATAATACATAAAATGTTAAAATTTATCTGTTATAAAGCATCAAATAATAAAGCAAGATGTTAAAATTTATCTGTTATAAAGCATCAAATAATAAAGCAAGATGTTAAAATTTATCTGTTATAAAGCATCAAATAATAAAGCAAGATATTAAAAATTATGAAAATAAAATATTGAAAAAATCCATCTATGAAACCTTCATTTTTGCATCCTTTAGAATAAATAACAACATTTGAGGAAACGAAGTGTCCGCTCGTAGCGTAAAGGTACAGCCCGCCAGTTTAGTACACAGAAGTTTCCGCGTTCAAACCCCGTCGTAGTAAGTGTTGGTTAATTGCTAAGAACTCGCACAGAAGTGAAAGAAAAAATTAAACAGTGTTGTGAGATGTCCCTCGAGAAACATTTTTTTTTTTTTTTTTTTGGTCCTATGAAATTTACTTTAACGATATAAAAATATCTAAAAAAATACGGAAGATATCTGTTTAAAAACGGATATTTCAGAAATCACGGAAAATTTCCTGAAATTTACGGAATTTTTTTATCCGTTAAAATACGGAAATAGTACTGGCGTCTCGATTGCCAGTACAATTTCCGTTTTTTTTCAGGAAATTTTTTTTACAGTGCAAGGTCTAACTTAGGGATGCACTACCTGTGTCCCGCGATGGGTTTTCTGGTGGCCCGTGGATCAATTTCGCGATCGGACGCGAATTTCGCCGATCGGGCGTGAAAAAAATCGCAAATTTTGCCGATCAGATGCGTATAAATCGCGAATTTGGACGATCTGGTGCGTATAAATTGTAAATTTTTACTGATCGGCCTCGTAAAAATCGCTATTTTCGCCGTTTAGGCGCGTAAAAATCATGAATTTTACCGATCGGGTGCGAAAAATCGCGAATTTTGCGGATCGGGTGCGTATAAATTGTAAATTTTGCCAATCGAACGTGTAAAAATCGCAAATTTCGCCGTTTGGGCGCATAAAAATCGTAAATCTCGTCAATCAGTAGGAAAAAAGTGCGAATATAATGAATCGTGCGTGGAAAAAAAATGCAGATTATTTTCCATCCTAGCCAACTGAATTGGGTTATGCTGACTAAGGAGATTAGCATTTTTATGAACTTTTAGGCCGATCCTTCCCCGAAACAAAATTTTGTCCCACACTGCGGATTTTAGCTCTCGACAATCCAGTCATTTTTGTGACTGAGCATCCCTACTTGATATCCACATTTTATAAGTGAATATGTTAAGTAGTACAATTTATAATAACGTATGTTTCTCCTCCTCCCCACCTTCATTCATGAAAGAACAATTTTTTAAAGCTAAATTGACTCCTTCAAATAAAGTCAAGGAGTATTTTCACTCTTTAGCTATATCTCTTTTATAAATACAAACATAAACTGTGGATATACACTGTATTTCCAATGATGACCTGTCACTGGCGATTTTAGACGTTTTGTTAAATATCTGGAAATATACATGAGGAATTATCCTGAAACTTCAGGAGTGTAAACAACATGATAAACGTCCTATATTTCCGAGAAGATTTTTTCCCGAAACCCCATAAGACAAATTGAAGAAAATCGAATATATTTTGGATAACCCCTTAAAAACTAATATTGCAAAAGCATTCAAACTGTAGATTATGAGTAAGTGGATTATTGTAATCATTTGGGTTCATTTTTATGAAGATAGAGAAATTCAGGTTTTTATAAAAACAGTCCCAAATTTTACCAATGTTTTTGCTTATAATTTGCAGAGTTTTTAATATAAAAACAAGTTTCTTTCAGAAAATATGACAAACAAAATTATACATAATAATACCCTGTCATCAGAATTAAAAAATAATAAAAATTGGATGAAAAATGAGCAGGTTTACTAAATATTATTTCACTGCACATGCGCGAATTCAATCAAAATATACTGTGCATAATATATTAGCTAAACGTATAGACCAGCGGTTCCCAACCTTTTTACGGCCGCGCCCCACCAAAGCATCTCTAAAATGACGATGCCCCCCTCCCCCTATAATCTATTCTTATAAAAATTTAAAAGAATGAACTCCTGATTGAGTAAAAAGCATTTAACACTGATCCTGAAACATACCGAAGATAATGGATGAATCAAATACTTTTTTATAATCATCTGATACTACTCATAGTTTAATGTATCGTTAGCACATAAAGGGTTAAGACAGTCAGTTTTAATCACTTTGCAACGGTCGCTACGTATGCGTGTTATATAGAGTGCTCAGAATCCTTGATTAGATGAATCAATAATTTTGAATAAAGCATTTTTGTCTTATTTAATTACAGAATTTCTGCAATTAAATTACGCAACAATTTATAATTAGACTCATTGATAAAAGATTCTGTAAAGGAATGGCAAATAATTATTAAATATGCACTTGAATAGTTTCATGTGTAAAATTGATTTTCATGTGATATATTGCCAGGGCCCGACTAGCAAATTTTTGTGCCCAGGGCACTTTCAATTTTTCGTGCCCCCTTAGATTGGTTGATTTACTGATACAAGTTTTTTTTTACTTATTACACACTTATTTAAAAAGTGTCAACTCAAAAAATTAAGTTTTCCGGAAAATTGAAAATGGTTACACAAATAAAAATAAAATATCTTTTTCTATTTATTGAAATGTGCTTTTAACCGTAGATTGAGATATATTTTTGTCATTTCATTGTATTAATATCTCAAATATCACATTTTTTTCAGTTGTTCCACTTTTTGAATAAATATGCAATATGATAAAATTGAATAACTTGATAAATACAGTACACCATTTACTAGAAAATAATGGTAAGAAGTCTACTTATTAATGATGTTATTAATATTGTAGTAACTCCTCTATACCGACCTGATTAAGATGTTGAGTGGTAGCGAGATCAGATCATTGGTAAAGAGAATTATCTTGCATAAATTAAAAAATAGAATTTATTGCATACCAATATTAATTCTAATAAAATTATGTACAAGAAAGTTAATTACAGCATTTAATTATTTTTCGTGAGTCAATCGCTTATAAATTAATGACCTCTTGACTCTCAGTGCAACTCGATCAATCAAAAGTCTCAGGAAATTACTGTCAGTCGTAACTTCTAAAGAAAGTTCATTCGGAACAGGGCTCGTCCGTTCCTTCTCTTCGGAAAAATAATATACTAAATCACGATGCTTCAGAGTTAAAGAACTCTCACTATCGCACTTGTCGTGCTTTTTCACTTCGCTGGGATTTTCACCTGATACCTGCTGTATCAATTAAATAGAGGTCCGACCTCACTATTTCCAGAGAGTCACCACTCTCGTTCAGATCTATTTAAAAAACTGTCCTCTCTCCCTTTTTCATTCTCGCAGGAGAACTTCTTCTGGGGGCGGGGTTTTGTCGTGGCGGGCCCCTCGAAACTCTCCAGCCTCTTAGCAGCCTTGAGATCCCTCTGTTTCGTTTTCACTAAGTCCGTCATTGGACGTTCTAAGACAAAGGGCAAAGTTTCGGGCGCAAACCTAAAAATCGTGTGCAGAGATCGCTTCTCTCGCAGATGAACTCTTTCCCACGAACTCGGCAAGGATCAAAGCATAAGACCCCTCTTTGGGTAACGCCTTACCACTACATCACTGTCCGAACTTTCCGCTCACAGTACAATAGAATTCGGCGTCTGCTAGTCTTCAAGGCAAAAATAGCGAGGGAAGGTATGCAGTTAAGTGTACTCACAGGAAATGCTAGAATGACACATCGCGCACCTGGATGAGGAGGCCCAATTCTTTACATTAAATGATAAAACCAAACTGATACTGAGTGCAAACAAAAGTCCTAAAAAAATGTTGACAAAATGATTTTTTTAATGGAAATTTAGATGAAATTGTGAAAAAATTCGTGCCCCTCAGAAATTTTGTGCCCAGGGCATGGGCCCCGGGCGCCCATGCGATAGTCAGGGCCTGTATATTGCAGTGCGACTCATTCAATAAATAGTCGAAAAAGTTGTTTAAAATTCTAAAATACTTACAAACCAGAAAAATTATAAAGTATTTTTAAATATATAAAAGTACCTAAATATTTTCAAAAGTTTCTTCTATAATTATTCTGGTACAGGTGTATTTAAAATTTTTGAATCAACACTTTTCAAAAATTAAATAAAAAACTTATTTTTTTCCTTTTGTCTTTTAAATTTGAATGTGTAATTTTTATTTCTCTAATATTTCTACAACATTCATATTACAAAAGCAATTCAAAGGGTATGGGTTTAAACAAATCTGGAATTGCCCCCCTGAAAAGTCAAATTGCCCCCCTCTGTGGGGCGTACGCCCCCCGTTGGGAACCACTGGTATAGACCAACTTTTATGAAAGTCTCGAAAACATAGCTTGAAAATTCTGATAGTAATCGTCGATAGAATAAGCTCGAATTTCGCTGTTCCCAAAAGGAAGCAAAAAGATGATGGGTTGTATCCAAATGTACTAGCTTATCAAAGTTGGCATAAATAAAAATGAAGTGTCTTTCATTCTATATTTGATACAACCCCTCATCTTTTTGCTTCCTTTTGGGAACATCGAAATTCGAGCTTATTCTATATCAGATGAAAGTCGTTCTTGAGATAGAGCTACTGCGGAAATCGTAAAAAATATAAATTTTCCGAAATTTTCAAACATTTCTCAATATTAATACAAGGAGTATGTGTCAATACAGAAAACGGGTTAATATCACGTCCTATTGGGAGTTGAACGGACCTTTTTCAAATGTTTGAGAATCATTACAAAGAGAGTATCCATAAGGAGAAATAAAGTTAGATAAGTTTGAGGAACGTATTGAATCAGGATAAAAATCCGATTAGGGAAATAGTGGCCTATTTTAACATTTCGAAGGTCTCTATGCAACATGTTTAGTTATGAAATCGATTTTTTTTTTTTTTTTTTTTTTTTTTTTTTTTAATATCGCATTGTGTCCACATGACAGATATTATTATGACAGAATATAACAGCGGACTTCGTCCGCTATCGGGCCGGTTCAGATATTCGAAAAAAAACGAGAAAAATAGATCGGTCAATTTTTACTTTATAAAAAAAACGATTTTTTCTGTTGCTAAATGAAATGTATTCGGATTTATTAAAGGAAAGGTATAGTGTTTTGAAAGGAATAGTAAACGAAACCTTTTATGCCATCTTAGATCACACTTACCCACTTGTTAAAAAGACATTTCTAAATATTAATGTTTGTGTCTTTTCATACCAGAACAAGAACGAAAAATCATGCGTCAAGCATAGATTATGTAACACTTTCCAACACTTCCAAAATAATTTTACAAATCATGACCGTTTAATAAGCTGTTTATCTAAGTAAACAATTATCTACACTGTAAAAAAAAAAATCCTGAAAAAAACGGAAATTGTACTGGCAATCGAGACGCTAGTACTATTTCCGTATTTTAAAGGAAAAAAAATTCTGTAAATTCCAGGAAATTTTCCGTGATTTCTGAAATATCCGTTTTTAAATTTCCGTTTTTTAACAGATATCTTCTGTATTTTTTAGATATTTTTATATCGTTAAAATAAATTTTATAGGGATCCCAAAATATATATATATATATATATATATATATATATATATTTCCCAAGGAACACTTATAACACTTTTTTTTTTTCTTTCATTTCTGTGCGAGTTTTCAGTAAATAACCAACACTTGCAACAAAGGGGTTCGAACGCAGAAACTTCTGTGTAGTAAACTGGCGGGCTGTACCATTACGCTAAGACCGGACACTTCGTTCCCTCAAATGTTGTTATTTATTTTACATACTTTTAATTATGCAAAAACTTAAAGGTTTTCTAGTTAGATGGATTTGTTCAATATTTTATTTTCATATTTTTTAATATCTTGCTTTATTATTTGATGCTTTATAACAGATAAATTTTAACTTTTTATGTATTATATGCGTAAAATATTGTATTAAGACTAATGATTGCTTCTTTTTGCAATAGTACATATACTTTTTTGAATTATTTGTCTGTTGATATATTTATCAATTCTGAAAACAATAATTATCTTAAGTAGACGTATTTATTACTTGCTATTAAAGTAAATTTTCTTTATCTCTTATTTTAAAAACTTATGTGAATAAACAATTTTATAATAAATTAAATTATTATATGACTGAGAGCTTTTGTGTACGATTCTGTTAAACTGAATAATTTTAAAAAATCAAAACAAAAAAAAAATAGATTTTTAGAGAAAATTTTGAAATTAATGTCCTTAGGATAGATAAGTTTAAATTTGGACTTGATAATTTAGTTTAAATTAATTTAGTTTAATTTATAAAATTATAAACTAACGAAATAAATTATAAACTTTATAAAATTATAACTTCATTTTTATAAATTTAAAGAAAAAAATATGAACTTCGTAAAATTATAATTTATATAAAAAAAAAAAAATTTAGTGTAATTCACAATTTTATAAGGCAAATCAGCTTAGTTTAACACCTACATGCCGATAATTTGCAAAAATATTATTTTATGAAACCTTAAAAATATTTAAAAAACAAAAACAAATAGATTTTTAGCGAACATTTTGAAATTAATGACCTTGGGATAGGTATGTTTAAATTTGGATTTATTAATTTAGTTTAATTTATAAAATTATAAACTAACTAAATATATTATAAACTTTATAAAATTATAAACTTCATTTTTATAACAGTAAAGAAAAAATCATTAATTATTTTTATAAATTTAAAGAAAAAAATATAAACTTTCTAAAATTATAATTTATAAAATAATAAATTTTAGGGTTATTCACAAATTTATAAGACAAATCAGTTTTGTTCAATACCAATAATTTGCAAAGATATTGTTTTACGAAACCTTTAATAACCTAATATTGCCTCACGTTAATAAAATTAAAATAAAATTTAGAATGTCAGTGAAAAAATTCATAATTTGAAGCACTATAAAGAAAAAAAGTAGATTTAAAACAAAAAAATATCTGTAATTTATATAAATAAAGTAAATTTCTAAAGATTTCACTAAAAAATAAAAATATCATTGTTATTTTCACAAAAAATTACCGTCCAGTCACGGGCCCGGTTAGAATGAGGTAGAGGATTAGCCCGAGTCTAATGACAGAAAATAGGCCCACGGGTAGGACCGGTCCATGCCTGGATCCTAGAAGACCCTGGAGCCCTACTACGATGGTATCGGAAACCAATCATTCTCTGAAGCTTTCCGATGGAACGACCAGTTCCGAAAAGCCCGGCGAAAACGCTACCATGATGTCATCGGAAGCGATGTCATTCGGAAAAAGACATCGGATTCTCCCTTGAAATTCCCGACCCCATAAAATGCAGTGGAAAATACACACATTGTCGGAAGCGAGTCTTTGAAAGAGATTTTAAAGCAGTTGATATTGATTCGCGGTTTATTAAAAATGCCATCGACACACGTTTAATTAAGATATTTTGATAATCTTTTTTTTAAACAAGAGTGAAATGTTCAGATTTCCAGCTGTCAAAAGCTTAAAATGATATGATCGGTAGTTTTATAGAAAATGAAAAACAAAAATGAAACTTCCTTTTTGACCCAAAAAAGGGTTTTCTTTAAAAATTAACAAAAAATTAACACCTTACCCTAGAAATATTTAATAGCTATCATAAGAAAGGCCTTATTCTAAACTTTTAAATGATATGAAAATACATATTTTATAAGTTCTTGTTAAATAATTATGAGTATGAATACCGCAAATTTTCAAGAAATTCTGCTTAAATATAATATAACAGAGAAAATATTATAAGCTTTGAACTAATTTGAAACGCTAATAATAAACTACATTTGAAAATGTTGCAAGCAATTTTTTGTAGACTTAGATTGATTTTATTATTATTATTATTATTATTATTATTATTATTATTATTATTATTATTTTCTTTTTTTTTTTTGCGGGACGCTCTTTTTTCAAAATGAAAATTTAACGTAAAATAAGAAAAAATCTAATATGGATTTCAAAAAAATAATGCAGTGCTTATTAAAACACAGGCTAACAAAGAAAATGTTATTAATATGCTTTAAATAAACAGTGTGCTATGCCAAGAAAACTAATAGTTCTCGCATAAAAAAAAATAATAATAACAGAGAAACAAAGCGTTGCATACCCTAAAAATAATTGTCCAGATAGTATTATGAATACTTCACTATACTAAATATACCATTATGCTAGTCCATGTGGGCACTATCATTGTTTACCTAAATAAAATAATTATCCAAAATTTTCACGTTTTTTTTTCTTTTTCTATTTTTTTTTTAAATTATTTCAACTTAGAATTTTTCAAAAAAAAAAAAAAAAAAGAACAAAAAAGAACAAAAAAACTTTGGAAAGTATTACAGGTTCTTGAAGACTTTAGGATACAAAATTTTTTGATACGGCATATTTCATAATGACATCAAAAGCAACGTATTTCATGATAACTTTACAGTTAATTTTGAAAAGCTTCCAAGATAAAAATATATATATATATACTATTTGAAGATGATGTAAATACGTCTTCTTGGCTTTTGTTTCTTTTCCCCCTGTTCATGGTTTCTGTATTAAACTAATTTTTCAGAATATAAATTAAATAATGTTCAAATTTTTAGAAAAAAAAAAGTAGCTTTGACATTAAATGAAGCTTAATATCAGGACCGCATACATACATACATATAGTATATATATTTATATATACATATACAGCAACTGTTTTTTTTTTTTTTTTCTGAAAATTTGAGCAATTTTTAATTTATTTTTTGGAAGATTAATTTTATATAGGAGTCAAGGACAGACAAAAATGAATCAAAAGCCAAGAAGAATAATTTAGATCATCTTGAAATAACATATTTTTTATCTTGTTTGAAACTTTTCGAAATTTAATGTAAAGTTACTATAAAATTCGTTGCTTTTTGATGTCATGAGAAACTTTACAATTTTCTTTTAAATATCCAATGAAATATGCCATATTAAAAATATAGTAAATTAAAGTATTCAAAAGCTTGTATTCATGGAAGTTATATGTTCTTATACTTTCCAAAGATTTTCTTTTACGAAAATTTCTAATTTAATATTTTTATCTTCTAATAATCGGGAATTCTCTATGAATGTTATTAAATGACTTTATTATTTATACAACAAATTACAATAATTAATATTGATACAACATTTAATAATATATGTTTAAAGTAAAAAACTTTTGGAAATGTTGAATAAATAATTTATTTGGGTACAACGATAATGCCCATATGGAGTTGATTATTTGCTCTAATGCTATATTTATTATGGAAAAGTTTTAGTAAAAATATCTGGTAAATTATTTTTCCGGTATGCAGTGCATGGCATGTTTATTCTGCTAATTTTTTTCATGCGGGAGCAGTGGTATAATTAGTTTTGTTGGCATAGTGCACTATTTATTTAAAACAAATTAAAAACATTGTACATGATGCTTTGTTAGACAATGTTTTAATAAGCACTGTAATTATTTTCTTGAAATTCCAATTAGATTTTTTGTTATTTTATTTTAAATTTTCATTTTGAAAAGAGAGCGTCCTGCAAAGAAAAATTACTCTAAGTCTACAAAAAATTGCTTGCAGCATTTTCAAAGTATGCTTATTATTAGCGTTTAAAATTAGTTTCTAAGCTCAGAATATTTTTCCAGTTATTTTATATTTAAACAGAATTTCTTGAAATTCTTGGATATTTATGCTAATATTTATTTAACAAAAACTTATACAACTTTTATTTTTATATCATTTTAAAGTTTAGAATAAGAGCTTTCTAGTAATAGCATTTAAAATTGTCAAGCGTAACCTGTTAATTTTTTATTAATTTTTAAAGGAAAGCCTTTGTTTGTTCAAAAAAGGCAAATTTCATTTTTATTTTCCATTTTCTAAAAAACTACCGGTCATATCATTTTGATCTTTTGACAGCTGAAAATCTGAATATTTCACTCTCGTTTAAAAAAAAGATTATCAAAATATCTTAATTAGGCGTGTTTTGATGGAATTTTTAATAAAAACAGAAAGCATTATTAAGCGTTTCTTTTCTGTTTTCTCACGGGGGAAAAAGAGGGAACGACCGTGGGAACGTACTTTTTCTAACGCACTCTCATTGGTCAGTTTGTTTTTTTTCCGATATCTATTTGATAAGGAATCTTCAAATACGACGGCTATTACCGGTTGCTTCGTGGTACGGCTAAAATGCGTGTCGGATATTTTTTTCGGGAAACATGATAATCCCACATCGGATGCTTGCCGTATCGGGAGGATTTCGATGCGTTCGTAGTAGGGCTCCCTGGACCCTAGTAAATACAACAATCTTAATTCACATTTCAAACAAGACGATATCTGTTCTGTATACAAACCTCTGAACGTTATTTCCGGAAATGGGGAAATACGGGCGTTGTACTGTTTTGAAAAAAAAATCCATCAAATTTACGGAAAACTTTCTGCATATCTACGGATTAGAAATCTCCTTTACGGAACTAATGGCATTTACGGAAATTGTACTGTTGTTTTGGAAAAATGAAACTTCTCCGTAAAATTTTACGGAAAATCTCTTGTATTTCACGGATTTTTTTTAGAGTGTAAGTTAGGGGTGCACAACCTTTTTAAGTGAAGGGCCACTTACAAAAATGACTGGGTTGTCGAGGGCCACCATCAGAAAATTTTTGTTTCGAGGAGGTGTGACTGGGGGGGGGGGGAGGATCAGATTAAAAAAACATAAATTTCGGAAGGGTAGATTTAGCCCCCTAGGTTCCTTTCTTCCAGTCAACGTATTCAGTTCTGTTGGCAATGATATATCAACAGTTTACATTTGTATTTATACAAGAGATATAGCTGAAATTATTTGCAAAGAGTGAAAATACTCCTTGACTTTATTTGAAGGAATAAATTTAGCTTTAAAGATTGCAAGTACCAAAAAAAAATTCTGCTTTCATGAATGAAGGTGCAGAGGAGGAGAAATATATATTATTCTAAATTGTACTTCTTAACATATTCAGTCATAAAATGTGGATATCAAAGGGGTGCACAACCTTTATAAGAGGAGGGGCAGTCACAAAAATGACTAAGATTGTTGAGAGCCAACATCCATAGGGTGGACAAAATTTAGTTTCGGGCAAGGAGGGGGGTCTAAAAGTTCATAAAAATGCTAATTTTAAAAGAAGGGTTAGCTCCCTATACTCAACCACCTCCTTAGTCAGCATAACCCAATTCAGTTGGGAAGGATGGAAAAAACTTGCAATTTTTTTTCCATGCACGATTGACAATATTCAGAGTTTTTTTCCTAGTGATTGACGAAATTCACGATTATTACGCGCCCAATCGGCGAAATTTGCAATTTTTTTCATATCCGATCGGCAAAATTTGAAATTTTTCGCACCCGATTGGAGAACTTTGCAATTTTTACGCGCCCGATTGGCAAAATTCGCGATTTTTACCTGCCGATCAGCGAAATTCATGATTTTTTACGCGCCCGATCGGCGGAATTCGCGATTTTTACGGGCCTAATCGGCAAAATTCGCGAATTTTACTCGCCCGATTGGTGGAATTCACGATTTTTACGCGCCTGATCGGCAAAGTTTGCGATTTTTACGCATCCGATCGGCAAAATTCACGATTTTTACACAGACGATCGGCAAAATTTACAATTTACACGCACCCGATCGGCAAAATTCGCGATTTATATGCACCCGATTGGTAAAATTCGCGATTTATGTGCAGCCGATCGGCAAAATTCGCGATTTTTACGCATACTATCGACGAAATTTACTATTCATACGCATCTGATCGGCAAAATTCGCGATTTATACGCACCCTATTGGCGAATTTCATGATTTTTACGCACCCGATCGGCGGAATTTACGATTTTTACGCGCCTAATTGGCAAATTTTGCGATTTTTACGCATCCGATCGGCAAAATTTGCGATTTTAACGCAGTCGATCGGCGTAATTTACAATTTACACGCACCCGATCGGAAAATTCGCGATTTATATGCACCCGATCGGCAAAATTCGCGATTTTTACTAACCCGATCGGCAAAATTCGCGATTTTTACGCATACGATCGACGGAATTTGCGATTTATACGCACCTGATCGGCAAAATTCGCGATTTATACGCACCCTATTGGCAGAATTCGCGATTTTTACGGGCCCGTTTCGCAAAATTCACGATTTTTACGCGGGCGATCGGCAAAATTCACGATTTTTACGCAGGCGATCGGCAAAATTTACGATTTTTACACACACCCAATCGGCAAAATTCGCGATTTATATGCACTCGATCTGCACAATTTGCGATATTTACGCACCCAATGGCCGAAATTTTGCAAAATTCGCGATTTCTACGCACCTGATCGGCGAAATTCGTGATTTTTTCGCATCCGATCGGCGAAATTGTTCCGCGGGCCACCAGTAATCCGATCGCGGGCCACAGGTTGTGCACCCCTAGTGTAAGTAAACAATTTGGAAAACGCATAACCTATTTAAAAACGTAATTTCAGGAATTCCCAACATATATTTCCAACGTATACAATATTCGGAAAAATATCGGAATACTTTTATTCAGCCCTGTATAGGATCTATAGAATAGGATCTATAGATTTGTATATAGACTACATAGGATGCTCCATTTTAGTTGAGTTAGGAAACGCGTAGCCCAGTTTAAAATCCTCCTTCTGGAGTTTCTGTCCATAAACGGAAATGTGTTCGCGAACTTTTGTGCTGCCCTGTATAGGATCTACAGAATTGATACACACGCAGTAATAGACAAAAAGTGATTTTAATTTAAAATCGCGTTCAGCCACGTAAAACGCACTTCCAGGAATGATGGTTAAGAGACAGTAGAGAATTCTTTTGTGTGTCCCTGTCCATGAACGATGACTGCTATAGAGCAGTCACACTATTCACTATTCAGCAGTCACACTATAGAGCACACTATTCTGTAGTAAGCCTCTTGTAATGCACCTTAGTGATATATATATCCATTTCAATGTGTTTGAAATGGTGTCACATCCTTAAAATAAACCGCAAATGATTTTTCCCCATAGACCGTAATGTAACGGAATTCTTTTGAGTGTCCCTGTAAAGTAACTATTAAGTGCTAGGCACACCCTATTCCATATTAAGGTTCTTGTAATGCACCTTAGTGATGTATATCCATTACAATGTGTTTGAAATGGTGTCACATCCTTAAAATAAACCGCAAATGATTTTTCCCCATAGACCGTAATGTAACGGAATTCTTTTGAGTGTCCCTGTAAAGTAACTATTAAGTGCTAGGCACACCCTATTCCATATTAAGGTTCTTGTAATGCACCTTAGTGATGTATATCCATTTCAATGTGTTTGAAATGGTGTCACATCCTTAAAATAAACCGCAAATGATTTTTCCCCATAGACCGTAATGTAACGGAATTCTTTTGAGTGTCCCTGTAAAGTAACTATTAAGTGCTAGGCACACCCTATTCCATATTAAGGTTCTTGTAATGCACCTTAGTGATGTATATCCATTACAATGTGTTTGAAATGGTGTCACATCCTTAAAATAAACCGCAAATGATTTTTCCCCATAGACCGTAATGTAACGGAATTCTTTTGAGTGTCCCTGTAAAGTAACTATTAAGTGCTAGGCACACCCTATTCCATATTAAGGTTCTTGTAATGCACCTTAGTGATGTATATCCATTACAATGTGTTTGAAATGGTGTCACATCCTTAAAATAAACCGCAAATGATTTTTCCCCATAGACCGTAATGTAACGGAATTCTTTTGAGTGTCCCTGTAAAGTAACTATTAAGTGCTAGGCACACCCTATTCCATATTAAGGTTCTTGTAATGCACCTTAGTGATGTATATCCATTTCAATGTGTTTGAAATGGTGTCACATCCTTAAAATAAACCGCAAATGATTTTTCCCCATAGACCGTAATGTAACGGAATTCTTTTGAGTGTCCCTGTAAAGTAACTATTAAGTGCTAGGCACACCCTATTCCATATTAAGGTTCTTGTAATGCACCTTAGTGATGTATATCCATTACAATGTGTTTGAAATGGTGTCACATCCTTAAAATAAACCGCAAATGATTTTTCCCCATAGACCGTAATGTAACGGAATTCTTTTGAGTGTCCCTGTAAAGTAACTATTAAGTGCTAGGCACACCCTATTCCATATTAAGGTTCTTGTAATGCACCTTAGTGATGTATATCCATTTCAATGTGTTTGAAATGGTGTCACATCCTTAAAATAAACCGCAAATGATTTTTCCCCATAGACCGTAATGTAACGGAATTCTTTTGAGTGTCCCTGTAAAGTAACTATTAAGTGCTAGGCACACCCTATTCCATATTAAGGTTCTTGTAATGCACCTTAGTGATGTATATCCATTTCAATGTGTTTGAAATGGTGTCACATCCTTAAAATAAACCGCAAATGATTTTTCCCCATAGACCGTAATGTAACGGAATTCTTTTGAGTGTCCCTGTAAAGTAACTATTAAGTGCTAGGCACACCCTATTCCATATTAAGGTTCTTGTAATGCACCTTAGTGATGTATATCCATTTCAATGTGTTTGAAATGGTGTCACATCCTTAAAATAAACCGCAAATGATTTTTCCCCATAGACCGTAATGTAACGGAATTCTTTTGAGTGTCCCTGTAAAGTAACTATTAAGTGCTAGGCACACCCTATTCCATATTAAGGTTCTTGTAATGCACCTTAGTGATGTATATCCATTACAATGTGTTTGAAATGGTGTCACATCCTTAAAATAAACCGCAAATGATTTTTCCCCATAGACCGTAATGTAACGGAATTCTTTTGAGTGTCCCTGTAAAGTAACTATTAAGTGCTAGGCACACCCTATTCCATATTAAGGTTCTTGTAATGCACCTTAGTGATGTATATCCATTTCAATGTGTTTGAAATGGTGTCACATCCTTAAAATAAACCGCAAATGATTTTTCCCCATAGACCGTAATGTAACGGAATTCTTTTGAGTGTCCCTGTAAAGTAACTATTAAGTGCTAGGCACACCCTATTCCATATTAAGGTTCTTGTAATGCACCTTAGTGATGTATATCCATTTCAATGTGTTTGAAATGGTGTCACATCCTTAAAATAAACCGCAAATGATTTTTCCCCATAGACCGTAATGTAACGGAATTCTTTTGAGTGTCCCTGTAAAGTAACTATTAAGTGCTAGGCACACCCTATTCCATATTAAGGTTCTTGTAATGCACCTTAGTGATGTATATCCATTACAATGTGTTTGAAATGGTGTCACATCCTTAAAATAAACCGCAAATGATTTTTCCCCATAGACCGTAATGTAACGGAATTCTTTTGAGTGTCCCTGTAAAGTAACTATTAAGTGCTAGGCACACCCTATTCCATATTAAGGTTCTTGTAATGCACCTTAGTGATGTATATCCATTACAATGTGTTTGAAATGGTGTCACATCCTTAAAATAAACAGCAAATGATTTTTCCCCATAGACCGTAATGTAACGGAATTCTTTTGAGTGTCCCTGTAAAGTAACTATTAAGTGCTAGGCACACCCTATTCCATATTAAGGTTCTTGTAATGCACCTTAGTGATGTATATCCATTACAATGTGTTTGAAATGGTGTCACATCCTTAAAATAAACCGCAAATGATTTTTCCCCATAGACCGTAATGTAACGGAATTCTTTTGAGTGTCCCTGTAAAGTAACTATTAAGTGCTAGGCACACCCTATTCCATATTAAGGTTCTTGTAATGCACCTTAGTGATGTATATCCATTTCAATGTGTTTGAAATGGTGTCACATCCTTAAAATAAACCGCAAATGATTTTTCCCCATAGACCGTAATGTAACGGAATTCTTTTGAGTGTCCCTGTAAAGTAACTATTAAGTGCTAGGCACACCCTATTCCATATTAAGGTTCTTGTAATGCACCTTAGTGATGTATATCCATTACAATGTGTTTGAAATGGTGTCACATCCTTAAAATAAACCGCAAATGATTTTTCCCCATAGACCGTAATGTAACGGAATTCTTTTGAGTGTCCCTGTAAAGTAACTATTAAGTGCTAGGCACACCCTATTCCATATTAAGGTTCTTGTAATGCACCTTAGTGATGTATATCCATTACAATGTGTTTGAAATGGTGTCACATCCTTAAAATAAACAGCAAATGATTTTTCCCCATAGACCGTAATGTAACGGAATTCTTTTGAGTGTCCCTGTAAAGTAACTATTAAGTGCTAGGCACACCCTATTCCATATTAAGGTTCTTGTAATGCACCTTAGTGATGTATATCCATTACAATGTGTTTGAAATGGTGTCACATCCTTAAAATAAACCGCAAATGATTTTTCCCCATAGACCGTAATGTAACGGAATTCTTTTGAGTGTCCCTGTAAAGTAACTATTAAGTGCTAGGCACACCCTATTCCATATTAAGGTTCTTGTAATGCACCTTAGTGATGTATATCCATTTCAATGTGTTTGAAATGGTGTCACATCCTTAAAATAAACCGCAAATGATTTTTCCCCATAGACCGTAATGTAACGGAATTCTTTTGAGTGTCCCTGTAAAGTAACTATTAAGTGCTAGGCACACCCTATTCCATATTAAGGTTCTTGTAATGCACCTTAGTGATGTATATCCATTACAATGTGTTTGAAATGGTGTCACATCCTTAAAATAAACCGCAAATGATTTTTCCCCATAGACCGTAATGTAACGGAATTCTTTTGAGTGACCCTGTCAAAAAACTATAAGTGCTACACACTTCAGTTGAAATAGGGAACGACAATAACATATAAAAATGGCAGGGCAATCCGAGCTTATTTACAGGAGTTAGAGCACAGACAGACGGCAAACAAACCGAAGTCATAAACACTTTTCAACTAGGTTGGAAAGTGTTAAAAAGAAAAAAAATAACCTCTCTTATTTGATCTTTTTAAATTAATCCTTCAAAAATAACACTAATGTAACAATTTTTCAAATAAAATTTTGGCAGTGTTCGAATATTCGACACTTTCCGAGTGTTTTGATGCGTCCCTCATTTCATCGTCATTGCTGCAACTCAAGAACAGAAGCAGTAACACACATTACTGCTATTGTTCCTAACTTTTTAGCCCCCAGGCTATCAAAGCCTGAGAGCTAATGGGCCCGCCCGTTCTGTATGTACGTAATTCGATAACTCTTGACAGAAATAACCGCTTTGCTTCCAATTTTGTTTATAAGTTCATTGTGATAAAACGCTTCCCTGATTACTTTCGGGGGTTCTAGGGGGGAACGGGAGGCTAATCCTACCCCTTAATTTAGACAAAGGGATTTTTCATGCAGAATGATCCGATTTTCTTCTAATTTTGTATATAGGTTCATTGGGATAAGGCGCTTCCCTGATGAGTTTTGGGGGTTCGTGGGTTAAGTATAAAGGGGAGACTGGGGCTAACCGTCCTTAATTTAGATAGATGGGTTTTTATGCAAAAAATATCCTATTTTCTTCAAATTTTGTATGTAGGCTCATTGTGATAAGGCGCTTCCCTGATGAGTTTTGGGGGTTCGTGGGTTAAGTATAAAGGGGAGACGGGGGCTAACCGTCCTTAATTTAGATAGATGGGTTTTTATGCAAAAAATATCCTATTTTCTTCAAATTTTGTATGTAGGCTCATTGTGATAAGGCGCTTCCCTGATGAGTTTTGGGGGTTCGTGGGTTAAGTATAAAGGGGAGACGGGGGCTAACCGTCCTTAATTTAGATAGATGGGTTTTTATGCAAAAAATATCCTATTTTCTTCAAATTTTGTATGTAGGCTCATTGTGATAAGGCGCTTCCCTGATGAGTTTTGGGGGTTCGTGGGTTAAGTATAAAGGGGAGACGGGGGCTAACCGTCCTTAATTTAGATAGATGGGTTTTTATGCAAAAAATATCCTATTTTCTTCAAATTTTGTATGTAGGCTCATTGTGATAAGGCGCTTCCCTGATGAGTTTTGGGGGTTCGTGGGTTAAGTATAAAGGGGAGACGGGGGCTAACCGTCCTTAATTTAGATAGATGGGTTTTTATGCAAAAAATATCCTATTTTCTTCAAATTTTGTATGTAGGCTCATTGGGATAAGGCGCTTCCCTGATGAGTTTTGGGGGTTCGTGGGTTAAGTATAAAGGGGAGACGGGGGCTAACCGTCCTTAATTTAGATAGATGGGTTTTTATGCAAAAATATCCTATTTTCTTCAAATTTTGTATGTAGGCTCATTGGGATAAGGCGCTTCCCTGATGAGTTTTGGGGGTTCATGGATTAAGTATAAAGGATGATAAATGAGACTCATCCGCCTTTAATTTAGATAAATGAGTTTTTCATGCAGAATTATCGGATTTTCATCTAACTTTGTCTATGTTTTTTTATTGTCTTTTATAGTCATTCCTAAAGATAAACCATTTTGAATGTACCTTTTGTCAGAACGAATATTTTGAGAAGAGTTTCGGTTCCTCGAGGTGACTGAAATTCAACAAGCTTCTTCCCATTATTATATAATAAGTACATACCCAATTTCAAGTCTCTATCTCCATTGGTTCGGGAGATACGGCGTTTACAGACACACACACACAGACAGACGGACGACATATATATATATATTTTCTAAAAATAAGTTTTTCGGAATCTCCAGTGTCTGAAACGTGTCAATTCGTCAAAAATAAAAAATCTATTTTCAAAACGATTACAAGATTTACCCTATACTACGTAGGATGGGTAGGTAATAAACGCGTGCGGAGACACGCCTATTTTATCTTTTTTGTACTGTTTTTTATAACCATAGCACGACATAATGCGGTATTTTATTTTTGGGGCAACATTGATTTGAGAAAGATCTTTCATTTCATTTGTGGAAACAAACCAGGGTTGGGTTTCTTCCGGAAGAAACTGGTTTCTTCCAGGACAATGGAAGAAACTGGAAGAAATGGAAAAATATGAAAGAAATGGAAGAAACTAACAAAAAACGAAACAGATGCTCAAAATTAAAATTTATTAACTATATAAAATAATTAAATTCAAAACCTAATTATATGAAATTTAAATTGGAAACTTTAATTGTATAAAAAATATATTATCGATTTCTTCATTTTTCGAGGGCTTATTTCAAATTCTTTGAAATAAGAATATAATTTACAGTTAGTGTGAATAGCCTGTGAGCTCAATGCCGTCAGTTTAACTGGGCAGTTTTCTTTTTGCCTCCGCCAAGTCGAGAGAGGACAGCCGTAAGCCGGTCGCAGACATTTAGCCAAAAACCAAATAGCCGACAAGACATTTAGCAGACAGCAATTAGCCGACAGGACATTTAGCCGACAAGTACATTTAGCAGACACGTATATTTAGCCGACAAGACTATTAGCCGACAGCGACATTTAGACGACAGGACAATTAGCCGACAGAGACAAATAGCCGAAACGGACATTTAGCCGACAGGGACATTTAGATGACAAGACCAAAATAAGACATGATACGGGACATTTAGTCGACATTAAGCATGTGTCACGTGACTTTTGATACTCGCATTTTTAAAAGGGGCCCCCATCTCAGAATCTAAGGGGCGTAAATATTCAAAGCTTGCACAAAGCAACTCAAAAAAAAAAAAAAAAAAAAAAAAATCAGCTTTCAGAAATTCTAAAAATTATTCGTATATCTTAATTACAAGCTGATATATTATTAATTATTATTTCACTAAATAGTTTATTTCTATTATATGCTTATTTTAAAAGGCAGTCACGTGCTGTTGTGGAATGTGGAACTAACAAACCGCGCTTTCATTTAAAGCGCTCATTCACACAGCATATACGTCTCCCATACATTATTCAGCGTCAAACACCCCCCCCCCCTCCCTCCCCTAAAATACATCCTAATCTGCTTCCCCCTTTATCTTACTGATTAAGGTGGAGCTTACAACGTGGTGCGGGGCAAGCCCTAGATGTTCGCTCCCCTATATTCGTTAATTCCTAGTGCAACTGAATGTCGCCCGATACTTCACTGTGTCATCTAAATACACATGTCGGCTAAATATCCTGTCGGCTAATTGTCCTGACGGCTAATTGTCCCAGTCGACTAATTGTCCGTTCGGCTAACTGTCTCTGTCGGCTAATTGTCCTGTCGGCTAAATGTACGTGTCGGCTAATTGCTGTCTGCTAAATGTCATAGACCCATCCTGCAGCCCTAGAAACTTGACATTTGGAAAAAAGGTAGTGTTTAGGATACAAAGAAAGGAAAAATTATAAAATCCGGAAAATTCAACAAATTCCATCAAAATTGAAAATTGAAAACAATACGATCTTGTAGCCTTAGAAACTTAAGATTCGGTGTGAAGGTAGTGTTTAGTATCCAGAAAAAGAAAACATCAAAAAACACCAAAAAAATCGAAAGCAAAAAAGAAAAATTGGAAGAATTTCAAATAATCCAATTTTGTTGCGCTAGAAACTTGGAATTCAGAATAAAGGTAGTATTTAGGATGCAAAATAAGAAAAAATTAAAAATTCCGGAAAATTCGGAAAAAAAAATTCGAAAAATTCGAAAAAAAAATGAAAAAATTAAAATAATTTTATTTTTTCGCCTTAGAAACTTAAAATTCGCAGTAAAGATAGTGTTTAGGATTCAGAATAAGTTAAAATAAAAAACGCTATAAAATTCGAAAATAAAATCGAAAAATAAGGAAAATTTGAAAATAATTCGATTTCATAGCGCTAGAAACTTGAAATTTGGAATAAAGGTAATATTTAAAATACTAAATAAGGAATAATTAAAAAATGTGGATAATTAAAAAAATACCCATAAATTAGTGCAGACGATATATGAACTCAAAGTTTCGATTTTTTGTCACTCACACACTCACTCACTCTCGCGTCATCAAAAAGATCGGGTAGATCCCGCAGCCATAGAAACTTAAAATTTGGAATAAAGCTAGTGTTTCGGATACAAAGAAAGGAAAAATTATAAAATCTGGAAAATTAAAAAAAAACATTCGAAAATTCAAAAAAATCGAAAAAAATTGAAAATTGAAAATCACATGATCTTGTAGTCTTAAAAACTTAAAATTTGGTGTGAAGGTAGTGTTTAGAATTATTAAAATTCGCAGAAAAAGAAAACAGCAAAAACACAAAAAAAAAAAAAAAAAAAAAAAAAAAAAAAAAAATTGAAAATAAAATAAAAAAATTGAAAAATTTCAAATAATCCAATTTTGTTGCGCTAGAAACTTGGAATTTGGAATAAAGGTAGTATTTAGGATGCAAAATAAGAAAAATTAAAAAAATCCAGAAAATTCGAAAAAAAAAATCAAAAAATCGAAAGAAATTGTAAAAAATTAAAATAATTTGATCTTTTGGCCTTAGAAACTTAAAATTCGCCGTAAAGATAGTGTTTAGGATTCAGAATAAGTTAAAATAAAATCGAAAAAAATTGAAAATTGAAAACCACATGATCTTGTAGTCTTAAAAACTTAAAATTTGGTGTGAAGGTAGTGTTTAGAATTCAGAAAAAGAAAACAGCAAAAACACACACAAAAAAAAAAAAAAAAAAAAAAAAAAAATTGAAAATAAAATCAAAAAATCGAAAAATTTCAAATAATCCAATTTTGTTGCGCTAGAAACTTGGAATTTGGAATAAAGGTAGTATTTAGGATGCAAAATAAGAAAAATTAAAAAAATCCAGAAAATTCGAAAAAAAAATCAAAAAATCGAAAAAAATTGTAAAAAATTAAAATAATTTGATCTTTTGGCCTTAGAAACTTAAAATTCGCCGTAAAGATAGTGTTTAGGATTCAGAATAAGTTAAAATAAAATCGAAAAAAATTGAAAATTGAAAATCACATGATCTTGTAGTCTTAAAAACTTAAAATTTGGTGTGAAGGTAGTGTTTAGAATTCAGAAAAAAAAAACAGCAAAAACACACAAAAAAAAAAAAAAAAAAAAAATTGAAAATAAAATAAAAAAATCGAAAAATTTCAAATAATCCAATTTTGTTGCGCTAGAAACTTGGAATTTGGAATAAAGGTAGTATTTAGGATGCAAAATAAGAAAAATTTAAAAAATCCAGAAAATTCGAAAAAAAAAAATCAAAAAATCGAAAAAAATTGTAAAAAATTAAAATAATTTGATCTTTTGGCCTTAGAAACTTAAAATTTGCAGTAAAGATAGTGTTTAGGATTCAGAATAAGTTAAAATAAAAACGCAATAAAATTCGAAAATAAAATTTAAAAAATCGAAAGAAATCGAAAAATAAGGAAATTTTGAAAATAATTCGATTTCATAGCGTTAGAAACTTGAAATTAAATAAAGGTAATATTTAAGATACTAAATAAGGAAACATGAAAAAATATGGATAATTTAAAAAAAAAATAGAAAATTTAAAAAATAGAAAGAAAGAAAGAAGAGAGAAATTGAAAATAATATGATCTCGTAGTCTTAAAAACTGAAAATTTGGTGTAAAGGTAGAGTTTAGGATTCAGAAAAAGAAAAAATTAAAAACACAACAAAAATTGAAAATAAAATAAAAAAATCGACAAAAAAACGAAAATTTGAAAATAATTCGATTTTGTAAAGCTAGAAACTTAAAATTTGGAATAAAGGTAGTATTTAGGATACAAAAAAAAGAAATAAATAAAAAATCTGTAAAATTCGAAAAAAAAAATCGAAAATTAGAAAAATGGAAAAAAAAATTCGATTTTGTAGCTTTAGAACTTAAAATTCGACTTAAATTTATTGTTTAGGATACAGAAAAAGGAAAAATTAAAACACAATAAATTCGAAATAGAATAAAAAACTTGAAAAAGATCGGAAATTTCAAAATAATTCGATTTTGTAGCGCTAGAAACTTGAAATTTGTAATAAAGGATACAAAATCAGAAAAAATTAAAAAATCCAGAAAAATATTTAAAAAAAAATCGAAAAAATCGAAAAAATCAAAAATTGAAAATAATTTTATCTTGTAGTCTTAGAAACTTAAAACTTGGTGTATAAAGGTAGTATTTACTATTCAATAAAAGGAACAATTAAAATATTCGTTAAATTTGAAAATAAAATCGAAATATCTTTAAGAAATCGAAAATTCGAAAACAATTTGATTTTGTACTGCTAGAAACATTAGTTTTAAGATAATTGTCGTATTAGCTAGTACAACGCCCCCAATTGTTTTATATTATTTCCCCCGGATTATTTCCCCAGTTTTCTTTTCTTTCGTTTACGAATTTCGTTATAGAAAAGTTCCGCTATAGACTGGCTACGATATAGGCGATTTCTTTATAGACAGGTTTCTTTTCTTTCACAGGTTGTTACTCTATTTACTTCACATATGAAATATGGATTGTTAAATGATGTTAGCCCCACAAAAATTTTCACAGCTCTCCCTACCCTCCCGACATTACTGGCTGGTTATGGCTTGATAGTCCTTTCTAAATAATAATAATAATTTCTTTCATGGTGACTCTAAGATTCACTTGATTTATCTCTAAATTGAATCTAAATGATCCTAAGAAGACGGATCAAATAATTACTATATTGGCATGACAATCGGGTAACTTAGAATTAAAATCGAAAAATCAATCAATTTATAAAAAGTCGAAAATTTGAAAATAATTCGATTTTGTAGTCCTAGAAGCTTGACATTTGGCAGAAAGGCAAGGGTTTAGTACACAAAGTAACGAAAAAATAAAAAATACGTTAAAAAAAACATCGAAAAAAGGAATATAGTTTGATTTATTGGAAATTTCCAGAAATTTTAATTTTGGCTTTCTTTTTATACTAAAAAGTTCTTTTATGTTAAATATCAAGTATCTAGGGCTGCGAGTAATATCTCAGATGGATAGCACCTATCCTGGAAGCAATTGAGAGTACTTTTGACACCCCCCCCCCCTCCCATAACTTAGTGCTTGCCTAGGAACTTGAAATCTCTTTTTATCTACAGTACTTAGCAAACGAAACTAAAGCTTCAAATTTTTTATACCTGTAAATAATAGGGACAGAGTGTGGGCTTAGCGAAAATCAGTGGATGATCTCCAAAAAGAACCCAAAATCAAGAAAAAAAGGATTACTTACAAAAGTGAAATCTCATCAAAAAGTCACCTATAAAAAATGCAGCCAAGTCTCGTAACTCATTTACCGTAAAAAGTACTGAGATCGTATAAAGCCAAGTTTAACTATCTTATTAACTCTGAAATTTTCATTCACAAATCACTCCTAGTCTCTACATCTTTAGTTAATTATTATTTTGTGACTTGGCAATTACGAAGCACAGGAAAGTTATTACACGTTACTATATGTTATGGGATGGGATGGGATAATTTAATTAAGGCAAATTATATACGCACAGGGAAGTTATTACACTTTAATATGTTATAGTATTATTTGATTAAGACTAACTATATACATCACATTCTCGTGCTACATAATTGCCAAGTCACAAAATAATAATTAACTAAAGATGTAGAGACTAGGAGTGATTTGTGAATGAAAATTTCAGAGTTAATAAGATAGTTAAACTTGGCTTTATACGATCTCAGTACTTTTTACGGTAAATGAGTTACGAGACTTGGCTGCATTTTTTACAGGTGACTTTTTGATGAGATCTTTTTTTTTTCAATGGGTGAAACTTTTTATTTCATTTTCATTTTTCACGTGAAAATCGTCTGATAGAAAATTAATTATTGTAGAAAGAATTTCATCGTGGATTTTAAATCTTTGGCATTGCTCTAACGAAAACTGTTTAAATTGAATAGAAAAAGTCTATTAGAATTTTGGTTTTTTATCTCTCTTTATTAAAATAATACGAATTTTTCAAATTTTAATATTTTCAGCTCTTTACAGCTGATATTCTGATTTATACACGAAGTTTCAACTCTGTAGATTACGTAGTTTTCGAGAATGGCTCTGTGAGAGACAGACAACGGAGCGGGAGCAATAGAGTTTCGTGAGATGAATAAAAAAAAAAAAAAAAAAAAAAATTGCGGATTGTAAGAGGCTCAATAAGATTACAAAAAACAATGCCTTTCAGAGCTGATGTACTAGTAGTATAGTATACATTTCAGATATTAATAAAATAATGCTTTCAAGATCCATTAAAGTAGTTTAGCTTTACGCCGAGGATAAGAACACCTCCTTCTCTACAACAATGCCTCGATCTCTGTTCCTTTCGATCCATCATAAAAGTAGAACTAACTCTATACGTCTGGCGGCACTTTGCCAGATACCTGTACCACCACCACACCCTCCCGAAAATCGATCGAATCCTCCCTTACTACAGAATGAGCGGAATTCAAATTTTACAGAAAAAGGCGTCCAATTTCCCTCTCATTCACTTATTTAGGATTCTTCTCTCAGGGGTCCTGTTTAGGGATCCTTCAAGGCTGTTCTCAAATCCAAAGACCTTTTCACCAGAATCCAGATACGCAGGGCCAGTTTATCGAATAGGCCCTTGAAGCCCGAGTTTACCCACTGAAATACAAAGGGGCGCGCAAATTTACTTTTCAAAACTAATTTTTAGGGGAAAATTTTCAGTCAAGAAAAAAACAAAAAAAAAAACAATGGCACTCCGGGAGTGCCGACAGAAGTGAAAACTTGAACAATTACGTGTGTATTTTTTGAATCGTCAGGAAACGTTTTATTGCGCAGAAAATACTTAAAAATGAAGTGTTTTTTTTTATTCCTTATTATAAACTACTACGACAAAAATTATATTACAATTTTCATTTAATGCGCTATTGTACATGAAAAATAATGCATATTATTTTACATACAAAAATTGCAATCTATTGCTTAAAACGTAAATTTACAAATAAATGAAATATGAAATTTAATTAATTGGTATTCTTTGAAATGAATACCAATGAAACATGCATTTTCATTCACAATTTAAACAACTCTCAGTACATTCATTATTTCTTCCATAAGATGTAGTTTCATATCTTTTGTAATAACATTTATCTGCAAAATAGGGTTCCCGCTTCCTATCACTCCAAAAATGACTTCTTTGCTGCCTGTCTTGTTTACGGTATTCGTGAACATTATGCTTTTTTCTATCTTCATACTGCGCGTATTGTTTGCGGTATCTATAATTTCTATCAACAAACTTTTCTTTTCTATAAAATGATTTCACTTCATTTCCGTATCGGTAACCACGTTTCTTAAAACTTTCGTGAAATATTTCATTCAAGACCTCCTTATCATAGTATTAGACCTTACAATCAGCAAGTTTCCTTTGAACGCTATACACGTGGTTCAAAACCACATGGTTGTCCTGCTACTAGCGCCTCTACCGTCAGTAACAGGAGTATTTTTAAATTTGTTTTCCATACATGTTTTCTTATTTTCTTTATGATATACTGTATGGTTGTCCTTTTCAAATGAGAGTTATTTATATGTTATATTAATTATTATGTTTATACGTATGAAGAAGTGAAAAGTCTACATGAAAAGTCCCATAATCAGGTCCACAGCCAATTGGCGTCAAAGATGGATATACAAATGTACTTAGCTTTGATTGGCGTATCTTAACTAGCATGGTTTGGCGCTGGCGCATATTTAATTTCTTTGTTGTAACTGACGTACATTTCAAAACGCATTGTTGCCAACATCGCGCATGTTTGACGCCACCTTGGCTTATGGACACTATTACGAAAGATTATCAGTGTTTTCATTTATTATAACGTATCAATTTATCACAAACTTGCTAATAGAAATCTTGCCTTTCGTTCAGCAGATGCTGATGGTTATATCGATCTAGAAAATTTGAAAGTGTCGAGCTTTATGAGTGAAAGCAAACATAGTTTCCATTTTTATTCGACTAGTTTGAAATAACAAAAAACAAACGGTCTTATATAATAAATATAGTTCCATTTAATGTGTATGAATTATAAATACTATTATTGTTTATGTACACAGGCTGCATCGTACTATTGACCAATAGCTAATTTATAAACTATAGTTTTGGAGGTATTACTCCATTTGAAAAAGTTTTTCAAATGTTGTTGTTCTTTGTCATATTAAATGCTATTTGCGTCAAAATAGTGGGTTTTTTAAAGGTTAGCGAATTAAAATTTTTATATATTATTTGGATCATATAGGTTATATTTTAAAAAGAAATTCCTCTTCAATAGAGAACATGCCTTAATAATAATAAAAGTAACTAAACCATAATAATGTATATAGGTTCCATGGCAATCCAATTATTTTACGAAAGTTAGAAGACGGATGGACAGACAAATATACGAGCTGAAGTCATAAAAGCTTTTTTAAAAAATTGGAAAGCATAAAAATGCTTAATAATGACTTAAATTATACGTGTCCCCTCCTCCCCAACTTTCCTCCCAAAAAATAAATTCTTGTCATGCTACGCTCATGTGTTTGTAAATCTTTAATGGGGATTCTTCTGTAATCAGGCCTACATCTAATTGGCTTGTTACAGTAAGTGCAGTTTGGCAAAAAAATAAGGTACTTTTTGGTTAGCCGGGTGCCAGTGATATATATATATGTATATATGTACACACATATATACACATATCTACATATACATATATATACATACATACACATATATGTATGTATATATATACATATATATTTATATATGTACATATATCACTGGCGTCCGGCTAACCGAAAAGTACCAAAAATAATTTAATTTTTTAACCAGTGTTGTAACTCCCGTACACTTGGAACCACATTCTTCCAGCATCGCTCATATTTTGCGCTAACTTTGGCTGTGGACCTGATACTACAGAAGATTGACTAATACTATAGTATGTAATAATTAATCTTATATTTAAATCTTCATTTTCAACAATATTTTTGAAAACTTGATGATAATTGTGCGAAATATTTATTTATTTATTTATGTATTTATTTATTTTTGTGCAATTCGAAAAATGTTTTTTGAATTTTATCAATAACGCGAAATTTTTTCATAGCTCCATTTTTTAAAATGCATTTTCTTATGAACTAGTATCGGTAGTATCCACCAGGCGGCGATACTTTTCGGAGAAAGTCCGTTAATAAGTTGGCAATTTCCGCGGACATTTTCACACAAAGACTTTCTCCGGATTGTCAAGTTTGATCTATGATAAGGGAGTCTTGATTTCATTATTTTCATTTTTAGCTCACAGGCTATCAAAGCCTGAGAGCTTATGTGCCCGCCCGTTCTGTATGTATGTATGTATGTATGTACGTATGTACGTACGTAACGCGATAACTCTTGACAGAAATAACCGTTTTGCTTCCAATTTTGTTTATAGGTTCCTTGTGATAAGGCGCTTCCCTGATTAGTTTTGGGGATTGATTGTTTAACTATAAAGGGGGGAACGGGGGGTCTAACCCCCCTTAATTAAGATAAATGGTTTTTTCATGCCGAATTATCCAATTTTCTTCAAATTTTGTATATAGGTTCATTGTGATAAGGCTCTTTCCTGATCAGTTTTGGGGGTTCATAGGTTAAGTATAAAGGGGGTAACGGGGGGGGGGGCTAATCCCCCCTTCTTAATTTAGATAAATGAATTTTTCATGCAGAGTTATCCGATTTTCTTCCACTTTTGTTTATAGGTTCCTTGTGATAAGGCGCTTCCCTGATTAGTTTTGGGGATTGATTGGTTAACTATAAAGGGGGGGGGACGGGGGGCTAACCCCCCTTAATTTGGATAAATGGTTTTTTCATGCAGAATTATCCAATTTTCTTCAAATTTTGTATATAGGTTCATTGTGATAAGGCTCTTTCCTGATTAGTTTTGGGGGTTCATAGGTTAAGTATAAAGGGGGTAACGGGGGGGTTAATCCTCCCCCCTTATTTTAGATAAATTATTTTTTTCATGCAGAGTTATCCGATTTTCTTCAAATTTTGTATATAGGTTCATTGTGATAAGGTTCTTTCCTGATTAGTTTTGGGGGTTCATAGGTTAAGTATAAAGGGAGTAACGGGGGGGTTAATCCTCCCCCCTTATTTTAGATAAATGATTTTTTTCATGCAGAGTTATCCGATTTTCTTCAAACTTTCTATATGGGCTCATTGTGGTAAGGGGCTTCCCTGATTAGTTTTGGGGGTTCATTGGTGAAGTGTAAAGGAGGGAAACGGGGCTATCCCCCCTCCCCTTAATTTTGATAAATGGGTTTTTCATGCAGAATTATCCAATTTACTCCAAATTTTGTATATAGGCTCATTGTGGTAAGGCACTTCCCTGATTAGTTTTGGGGGTTCACTGGTAAAGTATAAAGGGGGGAACGGGGGGGACTAACCCCCCTTGATATAGATAAATGGGTTTTTTAAGCAGAATTATCCGATTTTCTTCAAATTTTATATATATTTTCATTGTGATAAGGCGCTTCTCTGATTTTTTTTGGGCGTTCTTTGGTTAAGTATAAAGGGGGGACGGGGGGGCTAACCCCCCCCCCCTTAATTTAGATAAATGGATTTTTCATGCAGAATTATCCGATTTTTTCAAATTTTGTATATAGGTTCATTGTGGTAAGGCGCTTCTCTGATTAGTTTTATGGGTTCATTGGTTAATTATAAGAAGGAGAAACGGGGGATGGTTCCCCCCTCTTAATATATTGTCGATTTCTTCATTTTTCGAGGGCTTATTTCAAATTCTTTGAAATAAGAATATAATTTATAGTTAGTGTGAATAGCCTGTGAGCTCAATGCCGTCAGTTTAACTGGGCAGTTTTCTTTTATTTATATTACTTCCGTTTATTTTTCTCGTGCTCGTTAAATTATAATATTTTCCGTGTTTTGTTATTTCATTTTCATCTTTTGATTTGGTCTCGCCAGTTGAGTCACTTTTATTTGTTTTCACCGCGCGTGCTAAATTTATCTTGAAATTTTTTTATTCATAATACCAATCATTTCGCTTTCTGCACGTGAACTATTTCCTTTTGATACTTTCGCTTCATTGTATGAATTGGCAACATATACAGTGGTGTCGGTAACAGGGTCATTCAATGATTTTTTCCCATCTCAAAAAATGCCCAACGCGCCTAAAGAAGTTTTCACTTCAAAAAAAAAAAAAAAAAAAAAAAAAAAAAAGCCTTTTACAAAAGAGTATAAGTGTGTCAGTAATAGTCTGAGGAAGAATGTAGTAACTATAGTTAGGAGTTAGGGTAACTGACTATAGTTACTAAATTTTCCCTCAGACTATTACTGACACATTTATACTCTTTTTTTTTTCTGTCGATATAACAAATGGTATAAAAACAGTGATTCAATGCGACTTGTTTTCATTTTCCTTACGTTTTACATTTTAATTTCAACCGTGTTAAAAATATCAGAACATTTAATCTGTATAATTATAATTTGTTTATAGTCATAAAAAAGTATAGAAATGATATAAAACGGGAGAATAGGTTATTTAAATAAAGGAGAAAGTCATTGGCATTGAGGTGATACCCAATTTCTGTTTATAAAATTGTGTTGCAGCCAAGCATAAATGGACGTCCAATATGGGTTGTTCAAATAGTCGCACCTGTTCCCTATTTGTAAATTAATGTGTTATGTATAATTATGTATATAACAAAATATTTTTTATAACTAGTTTAACATTAAAAGTGTTGTTGACTCGAAATTTGGACGGTAAAACTTCAAATGGTTGAAGCATGATAGGCAGAGTAAAAAGGTTAATGCGGTTACTTATTATAATGTCTTAAGCGGGCCCTGCAGATACGTTTTACGTCACCTATTTTTAGGTATTACATTCTCCCCTAAGTTGGAATTTCTGAAAATTTTTTGCACATCTACGCTGATCATGACTCCTAGAACCAACCCCCAGATGAAAACTTTATCTATCTATCTATATCACTTTTTTATGGACACGATAACTCCCTTAATTCTGCACACATCTTTTCCAAACTAATACATAAAACAGAGGGTCCTAAAATGTCGGTGAAGTCCGTAAATGGGCAAAATCGAACAGAGCGGGAGGGGGGGGGGGGGGGGGGGAATTTTTGTGAAAACAGGAAAAAAAAAAAAAAAACCATAACATTTTCATTATGATACGTATTGAATCCGTTTAAAGTTATTATGACTTCTAGGAAAAGGGCCGAAAATGTAGGTAGGACAGATTTTGGATACAATTAAAAATGGCCTCAGAGACGAAAAAAAATAGGGGTTTCAGAAGAAAAAAATTCTTAACTTCGTCCCTTCACAAGATATCCAATCCGCTTCAATCTATATATTTAAAACGCTAAGCGTTTTCTATCGACAATCTGTGAGAACAAATTACATCATTCTTTTTTTAAATGAAAGATATTTGAACACAAATTTGCTATCGTACATTCGTTTGTTCGAAAGTTTTATTAATTAGTCGTAATTTTAAATTAAACTTTTACTTCTGAATATGACGTCATAAAGTCGGTAATCGGATTTGCGAGGCACAGAGTAACGAGAAACTCCGTGGTTGCAACGATAAAAGAGAAATAATAAATATTAAAGGCACGTGGCTTTTAGGCCGATTTTTTATTAGCTCATTAGCTCACAGGCTATCAAAGCCTGAGAGCTTATGTGCCCGCCGGTTCTGTATGTACGTACGTATGTATGTACGTAACGCGATAACTCTTGATAGAACTAATCGTTTTACTTTAAATTTTGTTTATAGGTTCCTTGTGATAAGGCGCTTCCCTGATTAGTTTTGGAGGTTCATTGGTTAAGTATAAAGGGGGGAAACGGGGGGCTAACCCCCCATAATTTAGATAAATGAGTTTTTCAGGCAGAATTATCCGATTTTCTTCAAATTTTGTATATAGGTTCATTGTGATAATGCGCTTCTCTGAAAAGTTTTGGGGGTTCATTGGTTAAGTATAAAGGGGGAAAGGGGGGCTAATCCCCCCTTAATTTAGAAATTGAGTTTTTCATGCAGAATTATCCTATTTTCTTCAAATTTTGTATATAGGTTCATTTTGATAATGTGCTTCTGTCAATAGTTTTGGGGGTTCATTGGTTAAGTATAAAGGGGGAAAGGGGGGGTAATCCCCCTAATTTAGATAAATGAGTTTTTCATGCAGAATTATCCGATTTTCTTCAAATTTTGTATATAGGTTCATTGTGATAATGCGCTTCTCTGAATAGTTTTAGGGGTTCATTCGTTAAGTATAAAGGGGGAAAGGGGGGCTAATCCCCCCTTAATTTAGAAATTGAGTTTTTCATGCAGAATTATCCTATTTTCTTTAAATTTTGTATATAGGTTCATTTTGATAATGTGCTTCTGTCAATAGTTTTGGGGGTTCATTGGTTAAGTATAAAGGGGGAAAGGGGGGTAATCCCCCTAATTTAGATAAATGAGTTTTTCATGCAGAATTATCCCATTTTCTTAAAATTTTGTATATAGGTTCATTGTGATAATGCGCTTCTCTGAAAAGTTTTGGGGGTTCATTAGTTAAGTATAAAGGGGGAAAGGGGGGCTAATCCCCCCTTAATTTAGAAATTGAGTTTTTCATGCAGAATTATCCTATTTTCTTTAAATTTTGTATATAGGTTCATTTTGATAATGTGCTTCTGTCAATAGTTTTGGGGGTTCATTGGTTAAGTATAAAGGGGGAAAGGGGGGTAATCCCCCTAATTTAGATAAATGAGTTTTTCATGCAGAATTATACCATTTTCTTAAAATTTTGTATATAGGTTCATTGTGATAATGCGCTTCTCTGAAAAGTTTTGGGGCTCATTGGTTAAGTATAAAGGGGGAAAGGGGTGCTAATCCCCCTTAATTTAGAAAAATGAGTTTTTCATGCAGAATTATCCGATTTTCTTCAAATTTTGTATGTATATTCATTGTAATTAGAGACTTCCCTGATTAGTTTAAGGGGTTCATTAGTTAACTATGAGGGGGGTAACGGGGGGATGACCCCCACCCCTTAATATATTGTTGATTTCTTTATTTTTCGAGGTGCATATTTCAAATTATTTGAAATAAGAGTACAATATACAATGAGTGTGAATAGCCTGTGAGCTAAATGCCCTCAGTTTAACTGGGCAGTTTTCTTTTTATTTTAATTTGCAAGTATAATTTCGGTAAAATTATTTATCGCGTGCACTTCATTTTTATAAGCGAATAAAAATTCATTTTTATTGTGACGTCATGGGAATATTGTCCATTGAGTTTATTTTATCATTAGGCATTATAATTTTGTTGATGCCATTTTTTCATTACAATAAATACAAAATATTTTTTTATTTGTATACATGGTGTTTAAGCATGAAAGTAACGCATATAAAGTACGTGTGAAAAGTGCGCCGGTGAAAATGACGTTATGCTTAGCTTGAAATGCGTTTTAACATTGATAAAACTAAAGAGAAAAATTTATATGATCGTGTCAACATGACGTAATTTTAACTGATTTTTCCATTCTTAATTATAAAGATTAGAATTGGAGCCTTTATTGATTGCTTCATCTTGATAGCATACCTTGATTACATGTTACCAATTACTTTTTATTTTTAGGTAGCTTTCAATACAAAAAAGTCCTTCCGGCTTGTACCGGGAGGAAAAGGTAGTTTCGTATCTTCGTTTTAAAATTTTAGCTAATGTTACACGAAAACAGCAAGTTAAAATGCAAAGAAACGTTTACAAAAGATTCGTTAATACTGAATTTGAATAAGAAATTCGCCAAATTATTGAGCAATAGCCAAATTGGCTTCATTTATGAAGACTTATTTTGGTCGCCAAATTTGGCGATATTTCGCCAAATGTCGCCAAGTTTGGCGAGAATTTGGCGCTAACGGATATGAATATATAGTTTTATATGTATGATTGGAAAAATTATTTCAACAATGAAAATTTTTGTAATGTGCTGTCTTGTTTCAAAATGTCAGCCACCCTAGAATTTCAAACTGCTCTATCTCAGCCGTTTTTTAAGATAGAGGTAAAACAAAAAATGCTCTGGAATCCTCGTTTCAAGGCCTAACACTGAACTAAAAAATAAATTTGAATTTTTAACTTTTTTGTATATTTATTTTAGTTTTAAATTTTAATTGGCCGCCATCTTGAAACAAAATGGCGGACCAAGCTGGCCAACGAACTCGGTCGAGACATTGGTGAGCTTAATACACACAATTAGTTTCATCAAAATTGATTTATAAATACGAGCGTTATCGTATGACATAGGTCAGATATATATATATGGAGATATATATATATATATATATATATATAAATCAACATTTGAACGGAGGTTGGTTTTGGGGTCTGGGGGTCATGATCGGTGAAAATATATCGAAATTTTCCGGAACTGCTTTCCTCCGAACGGCTGCAATAGGTAGCTTTATACTTTTAGGTAGCTTTCAATACAAAAAAGTATAAAGCTACCTATTGCAGCCGTTCGGAGGAAAGCAGTTCCGGAAAATTTCGATGTATTTTCACCGATCATGACCCCCAGACCCCAAAACCACCCTCCGTTCAAATGTTGATTTATATATATATATATATATATATATATATATATATATATATACATATCTGACCTATGTCATACGATAACGCCCGTATTTATGAATCGATTTTGATGAAACTAATTGTGTGTATTAAGGTCACTAATGTCTCCACCGAGTTCGTTGGCCAGCTTGGTCCGCCATCTTGTTTCAAGATGGCGGCCATTTAAAGATTTAAATTAACTTAAAATCTAAAATAAATATACAAAAAATTTAAAAATTCAAATTTATTTTTTAATTACGAGTTAGGCCTTGGTACAAGGATTCCAGAGCATTTTTTGGTTTACCTCTATCTTAAAAAACGGCTGAGATAGAGCAGTTTGAAATTCTAGGGTGGCTGACATTTTGAAACAAAACAGCACATTAACGCGATTACTCGCAAATTATTTTCTTTCATTGTTGTAATAATTTTCCCGATCATACGCATAAAACTATATATTCATATCCGTCAGCGCCAAAATTGGCGACATTGGCGACAAAATTGGCAAAATTGGTGACATTTGGCGAAATATCGCCAAATTTGGCGACCAAAATAAGTCTTTATAAATGAAGCCAATTTGGCTATTGCTCAATAATTTGGCGAATTTCTTATTCAAATTCAATATTAACGAATCTTTTGTAAACGTTTCTTTGCATTTTAACTTGCTGTTTTCGTGTAACATTAGCTAAAATTTTAAAACGAAGATGTAGGAAAGCTACCTTTTCCTCCCGGTACAGGCCGGAAGGACTTTTTTGTATTGAAAGCTACCTAAAAACGAGCTGAAAGAAAATTACGACACGGATATTCATGTTTCAACCGTCAAACGTCGTCTAATATCTTATGGATTACACAGCCGTCGACCCACAAAGAAGCCTCAAATTATATCTACAAAAAAACAAGAAGGTACGAATTGCGTTTGCAAAACGGCACAAACTGTGGACGAGTTCTGAATGGTCTCGTATTTTGTGGAGCGACGAAAGCGAATTTAATTTGGGATTAAGTACATTCCACGTCCTGTTAACAAAAAATATGTGCCCACCATCAAACATGGAGGTGGCAGTGTTATGGTTTGGGGCTGTTTTTCACGCCATGGAGTAGGACCGCTAGTTCGCATTGAAGGGAATATGGATCGATGTATGTATGAGAACATATTAAAGACGCAAATGCTGCCCTATGGTAAAGAGAACATGCCACCTGGGTGGTACTTTCAACACGATAATGATCCAAAACACAAGTCCAAGCACATAACTGAATTTTTGAAAAGTAAAAAAGTTAAAGTTCTCGAATGGCCAAGTCAAAGTGCTGATCTAAATCCCATAGAGGAGTTAAATCAGAATAAGATGTAAAAATTATTCGAATAAAGAGGCTTTATTTCAAGCTCTTAAGAAGGAGTGGGAAAAAATTCCTTTGGATCGAATACAGAAGTTAGTCGACTCGATGCCGGCTCGTTGTGAGGCTGTTATAAAGGCTAATGGATATGCTACTAAATATTGATTCATTTAAAAATAAAAATGATGTTTAAGTGTTAAAAATTTTCATTTAATTACAGTGTCAAAATACTTTTGATCAATCATGTTCTTTATTTTTAGTTTGATTTTGTAATTTTGCTATCAAACCACAATTTCTTTTACATAAATATGTAGACAAATCAAGTTTCTTCCAATAAAAAATAGTTGTATATTTGTGTCTTTTATTTGTATTAAATTAGCCCAATTGTCCTTGTCAAAATACTTTTGAGCGCTACTGTATATATATATATATATATATATATATATATATATATATATATATATGGATATATATATATGGATATATCTATATATATAAATCAACATTTGAACGGAGGGTGGTTTTGGGGTCTGGGGGTCATGATCGGTGAAAATATATCGAAATTTTCCGGAACTGCTTTCCTCCGAACGGCTGCAATAGGTAGCTTTATACCTTTTTTGTATTGAAAGCTACCTAAAAGTATAAAGCTACCTATTGCAGCCGTTCGGAGGAAAGCAGTTCCGGAAAATTTCGATATATTTTCACCGATCATGAACCCCAGACCCCAAAACCACCCTCCGTTCAAATGTTGATTTATATATATATATATATATCTGACCTATGTCATACGATAACGCCCGTATTTATGAATCGATTTTGATGAAACTAATTGTGTGTATTAAGGTCACTAATGTCTCGACCGAGTTCGTTGGCCAGCTTGGTCCGCCATTTTGTTTCAAGATGGCGGCCATTTAAAAATTTAAAACTAAAATAAATACACAAAAAAATAAAAATTCAAATTTATTTTTTAATTACGTGTTAGGCCTTGATACAAGGATTCCAGAGCATTTTTTGGTTTACCTCTATCTTAAAAAATGGCTGAGATAGAGCAGTTTGAAATTCTAGGGTGGCTGACATTTTGAAACAAAACAGCGCATTAACGCGATTACTCGCAAATTATTTTCTTTCATTGTTGTAATAATTTTCTCAATCATATTCATAAAACTATATATTCATATCCGTTAGGCCAAATTCTCGCCAAAATTGACGACATTTGGCGAAATATGCCAAATTTGGCAACCAAAATAAGTCTTCATAAATGAAGCCAATTTGGCTATTGCTCAATAATTTGGCGAATTTCTTATTCACATTCAGTATTAACAAATCTTTTGTAAACGTTTCTTTGCATTTTAGCTTGCTATTTTCGTGTAACATTAGCTAAAATTTTAAAACGAAGATATAGCAAAGCTACCTTTTCCTCCCGGTACAGGCCGGAAGGACTTTTTAATTATATGTTAGACGATTTCATTTTTGAATAAAAAAATTCACAAAAGTAAAGGATTTCTGGAAAATTAAAATTATTAAAAATAGTGTTGTAGATGTGTGCTTTATTTACTATGTTCTTTTATTTACTGAATATGAGATGAATGTAAGAATATACTATTTGTGTGATACATCATAGGGCATGAAATTTTCTTTTTTGCCATGGGGAATATGGCGGTAATGTTGAACTGATTTGCATTATACAGTTGTTTACGGATTGTTTGTTTTGAGTTTGCATCGGAAATAGTACTGTATTTCATTGGGGTAAAAAAACTTTTAAAATAAAATATTTGAAAGAATGTTTCATACGCACCCCTTCTTATGTAATAAAGAAGCTTAATTTATTGATATTGTTATAGTATTTTTTCCCCGTCAAGTTTTGACGGGTTCCATCTAGTTTATTATAAATCCTCTTAATATTATCTAAAACTTTTCTATTGACACGTTTTTTATAGGCCAACCTAAGGCTTGGTCCTATAAAAAACGTGTTGTAAAACCAAACGTGTTGTAACCAAAACCGTGTTGTAACCAAAAAAAAATAATAATAAATAAATTAAAAAATTAAAACCAAAAAAATCCGTGCCGGCTCCGCCTGCAAACAAGTTAGATTTCGAAGTGGGCGGTCCCAACTGCGGCATCATGGCAAAAATGTCCTTTCTTCCGCCATTCCCAACCAACAGGCGCCCCACGGTCTACTTCTTCGAAATCTACCTGTGCCTGTAGGCCGAGCCATCAGGGATTTTTTAAATCCATTTTAGTTCAAAAACGCGTGAAATGGGCAGGTGTTATTCAGAAACTTTGTCATCGAAACACTTTTTTCGTAAAGGAAGAAGATCTTTCAGAAAAGACTGTCAAAGTCGGCGTTTTGAACCGAATTCCTGACGCTTCAGCGCCAGATAGGATAGAAACGTGTCGTACGAATCGCTTATAACTCGATAAGTAATGGATGGATCAAAAAATGGGAAAACTCAAATCACTTCAATAGTCAGGACTGCCTATTTTATGCGTTTGCGCTAAAAAAAGGAGTCTGAAGTTTCGCATTGTTGAGCAGATCATTTCAGAACCACCCTTCACATTTTTTTTCATCTCAAAACAAGACCCTTCACAAAACGGAACCTTTCACAAATTTAGCCATTTTAAAAGTAAAATCGGACTGTCACTTTTAAATATATAAAGGAAATATGCGTGTTTTACATATACATATATTTTCTTTTAAAATGCATAAATAGTGATAACCTCAATAGAAAGATTCTTTCAAATTCTCAAAATTGTGAATAGAATTTTCACAAATGTAAAAAGCTGTTCACAGTTTCACAAACACGGGACCCCGACGACTGTTTTTGACAACCATTAGATAGAGGATAAAATAAGCACTCGCCAATCGACGAGTAATACTGAAAATTGGGCGATTGACTTTATTGCCACCACTGAATGGAAAATGAGACTTTTTTTCCCCGCTGTCGCTCGACGAATTTTGAAACCATTAGGCGAAGATTTTCTCGAAAGCATTTGGCGAATTTCGAGATTTTTTCCACGAAATCATTTGACGAATTTTGCGATTTTTTTTCTCGAAACCATTTAAAGATATTCTCAATTTTTTACCTGAGACCATTCGACGAATTTCGCAATTTTACGCTATCGATTGACGAATTTCGCAATTTTTCCGCTATCGAATGACGAATTTCGCAATTTTTCCGCTATCGATTAACGAATTTCAGGATTTTTTCTGTGATCGTTCGACGAATTGCGCACTTTTTTCCGCTGTCGTTCGACGAATTTTGTAATTCTGTTCCGTGATTGTTAGACGAATTTCGTGATTTTTTCCCCGAGATCATTTGGCGAATTTCTTGAATTTTTCACGATAGTTTGACGAAATTAATTTTTTTCCTGCAATAATTTTGCGAAATTCGCTATATTTTTTGCGATCGATTGGCAAAATCTGCTATTTATTTCCTGGATTCCTTGACAAAATAACGTTCTTTTTTGCAGTCGTTTGACGAATTTCGTGAATTTTACCGTGATTGATTGACGAATTTCGCGATTTATTTCCCGAGACCATTTGCCGAATTTCCTGATTTCTTTCCTGAAACCTTTAGATGAATGTCGCGATTTCGTTCCCGACATCATTTGACGAATTTCGCTATTTATTCCACAATTGTTTGACAAATTTCGCGATTTTTACTTTCTTTATCTTTAGAAGAAGAAAGTATTGGATTCATGAAATTTTTCGACTTGTGGTTTTCGACGGATTTATGCGTTTTAGAAGGTCCTGAACACGATTGGACTGTTTTTAGAAAATGTCTGTTTGTGACAAAAATATTGTGAGCTCTTTATCTCAAGAACTAATGCGCGAAATTTAATAAAACTTTATATACAGTTAGTCCCTAATATAAATGGGTGCTGATTAGTTTTTGGTGAAAATCGCCCGACAGGTGGCGCTGCTAGGCTGCATCTTTCGCGATTTCCGCAATAGCTCTCTCTCAAGAACTAATGCACTCATTTTCATCAACTTCAGATTCAGTTAGACCTTGACATCAGTAGACGTTGATTACATTTTGGTGTAGATATCCCAACAGGTGGCGCTGCTATACCACTTTTTTCATTATTTTTAGAATAGCTATATCTCAGGAACTAATGCACGGAATTTCATCCAACTTCAGATTCTGTTAGACCTTGACATAGTTAGACGTTGATTACATTTTGGTGTAGATATCCCAACAGGTGGCGCTGCTATACCACTTTTTTCATTATTTTTAGAATAGCTATATCTCAGGAACTAATGCACAGATTTTCACCAAACTTCAGATTCAGTTACACGTTGTCATAAGTTATTGTTGATTAGGTTTCGGTCTAAATCTCCCAACAGGTGGCGTTGCTATCCTGCATTTTGCAAGGTTTATACGATTTTAGCAATAGGCCTATGTTAAGAACTAAGGCACGAAATTTACTAAAATTTTAGATTCAGTTAGACCTTGATATAAGTTGGTTGCTGATTCTTTTTAGTGTATGTGAAACCAGTGTGAGATAGAAGAAGGTTTTGGGATTCGCACATCCGACTAGTTAGAAAATGTCTGTCTGTGACTCTGTCTGTCTGTCTGTATGTGACAAAAATTTTGTGGGCACTCTATCTCAAGAACTAATGCTCGGAATTTAATAAAACTTTATATTCAGCTAGTCTCTGATATAAATTGAAGCTGATTAGTTTTTGGTAAAAATCGCCCAGCAGGTGGCAGCGAAAGGATATATGTAAAAATGCAAACCTGTCTATAGCCGAAAAGTAAATATCTTAAAATAATATCTGCTAAGATTGAGACCTGCCTAAAACGAAATTTTTCATCACTTCCACTTGCGATTTGAAGTTTTTACTGTTTTTGTATTTATGATACAGTAAACATTTCTCATTCAGAGGGGAGGGGGGGGGGTCGTACAGTCCCCGACCCACACCCTTGGCTATGCCTCTGCCCTCAAACACCCCCCCCCCCTCTCAAGAAAGTTCTGAAATAGCATCTCTGCTTAACACTTATCATGAAGCTGACGTCACATAGTAGAGTTAAAATCTATTGAACTTAAATTTTAGCGTTTGTAGATGTCAACAAAATAGGTTGGCATACTATTCCGTTAAATGCAACAACAACTTATCACTCATCATGTTTCTTACCTTTCTTTCACAGTGACAATAATAGCCCATTAAGTGCAAACATTTTTAAATGAAACATCCCCATTTATTTTTTAGGGTTTCGTTCATCTCACAAAACCCTATTACTCCCGCTCCGTTGTCTGTCTGTCACAGAGCTATTCTCAGAAACTATGTCACTTACAGAGTTGAAACTTCGCATATATAGCTGAATACCAGCTATAAAGAGCTCAAAATATTAAAATTTGAAAAAATCGTATTATTTTAATAAATAGAGATTAAAAAAAACAAAATTCTAACAGCCTTTTCCTATTCAATTGAAACATTTTTCGTTAGAGCAGATGCCAAAAATTAAAAATCCACGATGAAATTCTTTCCACTATAAATAATTTTCTATCAGACGATTTCCACGTGAAAAATGAAAATGAAATAAAAAGTTTCACCCATTGAAAAAAAGATAAATATGAAATAAAATTGATTGACGTCATAGTGGTAAAAAAACGGAAATTTTTAAAGATTTCTCAATAATACAAGGAGTAAGTGTGTATGTACACAAAGCAGATTAATATCACGTTATGAGAGAATTAAAAAGAAAATCTGATGTCCTATGGGAAATTTAACGAATTTTTCAGATGTTTGAGAATAATACAAAGCGAGAATCTATAGGAGTAATGGAGAATAGTAAATAGATAAATTTGAGAAACATATTGAATCGTGACAAAAATCCGAATATAAAAATATTCGCATATTTTAACATTTTGAAGGTGTACAACCTGTTTAATTTTGAAATTATTTTTTTATATCGCATTGAGTCCGCATGATAGAATATAATAGCCGGCTTCGCCTGCTATCGGGCTGGTTTGGATACTCGAAAAAATAGACTGGTAAATTTTTACTTTATAAAAATAAAAAAACATGAGGTTTTTTTTTTGTGGGGGATGGGGGGGGGGGGGTTGCTAAATGAAATTGATTAGAATTTATTAAAGAAAGGATAAAGTGTTTGAAAGGATTATTAAACGAAACCCTTTGAGCGATCTTTGATCGCACTTACCTACTTGTTTTATTATTATTATTTTTGTTGCTATTTTTTTATTATTGGGACTTTTGGAAACTGCACATGTGTCGTTTAAAGCAAATTTAGAATCCGTTTTATAACCCAGAACATTTGACTGCCAAACATACCACATTTTTGTCAAAATCTCTTATGTTTGTCGCCAACTGTTGACATTGGCCATCTAATGCGGAATAAAAATCATTTTCCCTTCAATACAATAGCACTGAGGAAGCCTGATACACTAAGCCTGAATCACTACATTCGAATAAAAATCTTTTCTTTTTATGAATGACAATTTACTGATGTAAAATGTCTTTGACGTACAAGAATGAATGCTTCTGAGCAGAGGCAAAACTAGCTTTTTTTTTTTTTTTTACCAATTAGGGCATACACATGGATTTTGGCGACTCCCACCTCCACAAAGTAAATTTACAAATAGTTTTTTACTAAGTTTCTAATAGCCGACTTATTTTTTTCATTTTTGTGAAAATTATGAATATTTATTTCTACTAACATTGTTTTAATGGAATAATGTTGATAAGAAGCAAACTAATTTTGCACTAACTTTTTCTGATAATATTAAAAAATATGATTTAAAAAATGAGTCGCTATTCGGCAACTGGATATTGAAGTATTCAGCCAGTTTGAATATCCAGTTTGAGTGCCAAATAAGCAGGATATCCGGCAGGAGACGGATATCTGGTGCATCTCTAATCTACTGACAATTGAAACTCTGGGGTGTGACCTTTTATCTTTCCTTCTGCATTATGTCGCGTTACAATTTTGGGAGTTTCAAACCCAATAAATATGCATTTTACACCTTCTACTTTTACATTGTTTTACGGAAGGTGCCTTCTCTTACTAAATCGATGACGCTGGACAACTTTGTAATTGACTTTTTTACCGTATCTCTTACCGTATTTTAAATAAGAACACTAACTCCAATATTAGCCACCAGGTGGCGCTGAAAGCGGTTTCCTTGCGTAGCGCATGACAACTTTACTATACCTAGACCCCCATTTTTATGACTAAAAATTATTGGGGTGACAATGGACTTTAGCGGGTACACTCTATATGTGAATGTGGCTAAACTTTCCCACCACATTCACATAGCAACAAGCGGTTCTCACGATGAAACCAGTGACGTCAACGGACCACAAGAATGCTGAAATATATCTTTGCCCTCGCTGGCCTGGGAACAGAAAAGTTCAGATTTAAATCGGATGCGCAAGAGAATCAGATGTAATCTTTGCGATGCCCTCGGGACGTGCGAGAACCGGCCGAATGTTGCTGAATTTCCCTCAGTCAATAACTGCAAAGCCTGTCAATAAGAGTGTATTATAGTTAACATTGAGTCAAGATCCATTAAACTCTTGTTAAATTTTAATTAAAGCCCCTGTTTATTTCTCATTTTTATGGGTATGGTTTCTTTCCTTTTTATTATTTTTTGAACTTTATGATTTTTTCTCTATTTTGCTGTGGTAGTCCCAAAATCATATTCTTTAGCAATGCTATGGCTAATAGGATGATGAAACCACGCATTTCATTTGTGGTATTTAGGCATTTGGGGCCTGAAGATTCTGTCTAAATTCCACAAATTGCATTCATTCAATTTTTAATTTAATTTCTTCTTCTTTTAAATAAGTATATTGTATCTACATTCAGTGTGTTGGGGAACACTATTAATTATTACATACTAATTCATAATTGCATAGTTTTTGTTGGTGTTACGGTAATGTTTCATTAATGGTTATATATATATATATATATATATGAACCCCCCCCCCCCCCCCCCTGATCTCCTTAGTTTCTGAGGTCCGAATCAATGGTTCAGGTCCCAATGTTATTTTCACCATGCCTGCATTTCAGCATCTCAAAAGTCAAGTATCATACTTGCTCTGTAAACATATATATTTCTTGTTTTAATGAAGTGTGTGTTATTCTCTTCTTCAGGTGAGCGGTCTGACGCACGTCAACATCCCCGTGATGCTGATGCCAGACGATTTCAAAGCATTCAGCAAGATAAGAGTGGACAACCACTATTTCAACAAGTGAGTTTATTTCGATTGCATATTAAAGAAAACTGCCCACTTAAACTGAAGAGGCTATTCACGCTCATTGTATATTACACTCTTATTTCAAAGAATTTGAAATAAGCCCTTGAAATATAAAGAAGACACTATATTAAGAGGAATCATACCTCCGTTCCGCCCCTTATAATTAACCCATGAACCCCCAAAACGAATCAGGGAAGCGACTTACTGCAATGAACCTATATACAAAATTTGAAGCAAGCACAACACTTATAGTTACTTTACAAGGACAGTCAAAAGAATTCCGTTACATTACGTCTATGGAGAAAAATCTTTTGCGGTTTAATTAAAAAATATTTCACTATTTTAAACGCATTGAAATTTATATGTATCACTAAGGTGCATGACAAGAGGCTTACTACAGAATAGTGGGTGTAGAGCAGTCATCGTTAATGGACAGGGACACACAAAAGAATTCTCTACTGTCTGTTAACAATATTTTCTGGAAGTTCGTTTTAAGTTACTGAACGCGATTTTAAATTGAACTCACTTTTTGTCTATGACTGGGTGTGTATCAATTCTGTAGATCCTATACAGGACAGCACAAAAGTTCGCGAACACATTTCCGTTTATGGACAGAAACTCCAGAAGGAAAACTTTAAACTGGGCTGAGCGTTTCCTAACTCAACTAAAATGGAGCATCCTATGTAGTCTATATAGAAATCTATAAATTATATACAGGGTTGAATAAAAGTATTCGGATATTTTTCCGAATAGTGTATAGGTTGGAAATTCCTGAAATAATGTTTTTAAATAGGTTATGCGTTTTCCAAATGGTTTAATTAGATGTTATCTTTCAGCTTATGAAACGGTCATGATTTGTAAAATTATTTTGGGAGCATTGGAAAGTGTTACATAATCGATGCTTGACGCATGATTTTTCCTTCTTGTTTAAACATAATTCAGGAATGAACTGTCATTTTGAATTTAACTCTGTTAAAGGTTTCTAAGAAGTGAATTCTGCTAAAAAATTGGGTACTTCTAGCTTATAGCAGCCTCCACTATCACGATGGATGATGCCATGATTGTTACTACGATTTCGGCAAGTTCATCACAACATCCTATATATATTCTAAACACTCCTATAGGTGCCCTATACATCATTATATGCATATTATATACATCTTATACACATGGCATATATATACACATCCTATAGACCAGCGGTTCCCAACCTTTTTTCTTTCACGTACCCCTTGATTGCAGTTTTCATTTAGGAGTACCCCTTTTCTCATAAACACCCTACTCACTTCGCATAACGCACACATGCATTATTATTATTATTATTATTATTAATCTTTTTACCAGAGCTAAACAATTTAATCGACTCAAATTACGTTGATATTTCTAACCTTTTTTTTTTTATGTTGCTTTTTTTAATTAATTTCCTTTTTATAATATTAGCTTAACATGAATATACCAATAAAATAGAATTTTTAAATAACTTACGAAGAAAGTTTATAACAATTTTCTATTATGATATACAAGAAGTGAAACATAGCTTTTAATACTCTCAATGGGAATCATGTTTCATGGAGTTTAATTTTTTTTAATACCAGACACAGATAGTGAGGAGCACCGTCATGTTTATTATGATATTTTTTTCTTAATGTGTTTAAAAAGAGGACAATGCCCTTTCGAAAAGACATGTATATTTGTGATAGGCAACAAGTATCACCAAGTTCTTGGTTCGCGAAGATGGAGGACAAACATAAACAACGATGATTAAAGGCGGGCGAAATTGTGATCATTTTGGAGTTACACACGAGACTAAATTTGGAATCTAAAATTATCAACTTTGTTTATGTGTTTCAGTTGAACCATTTTTGTGATTTCCACCATTACCGATATTATTTTCACGTACCCCAGGTTGGGAACCACTGCTATAGACTACAACTTGGTCATATGCAGCTTGGTCATATAAGTGTTATATACATTCTGTATTATTATTATGTCATCTGTGTTTTATAATTTGGCGATTCATTTGGTCACTTGGGGATTCATCCTTATGTGCCGCTATAATCCAAAAGTACCAAAAATGTATAGTACTACTGTGTGTTCTGTGTGTTCCACTGTGTGTATATTTTTACTTTCTTCTATCTTTACAAGAAGAAAGTATTGGATTCATGACAATTTTCGACTTCTGGTTTTCGACGGATTTATATGTTTTAGAAGATCTTGAATACGATTGGACTATTTTTAGAAAATGTTGTCTGTCCGTCTGTATATGACAAAAATTTTGTGGGCGCTCTATCTCAAGAACGAATGCTCGGAATTTAATAAATGAATCAATAGACAAGTGTTGCCAACAAGAAAACTATTTTCTTAGGTGGTTTAGTATTTAATTTGAGCAGAAAGTGTCAATGGAAAAAAATCTGTGACTTCATGCGATGCGTTTCTGTAAACTGCAGCTGAGATTCACAAATTTTTAAGCAGAAAAAAATTTGCACACAGAAGCAAGTTTGCCACATCTGAGGTAGCGTTAAAAGTAGTGTCGCTTCTCACTACAAACTACTGATTTTTTGTATTGTGCTATTCCCCGCACTACATTGTTAAAAAAGGTAGAGTGTTACACAAGCGCGCGGATACAAGGGGAAGGTCATGGGGGTCATGACCCCCCTCTAAATGAAGCACATTTCTATAAAATACCTTTTTTTAATATAATTATATATAAAAGGTGTTTAAATATATTTTTTTTCTCCGTTAAAAATGCTGATACATTCACAGAATTATTTTTATACAGAAACACATGAAAAATTGCAGTTATAGTTTAAGCATCAAACATCAAAGAATCGAACAACGTTTTACATTTTTCTATAAATGTCGTACATCTTGAATTGTATCTGATTGCAACCTCAAGGCGACATTTCCATGACTGTTGAGTCTCAAAAGTCGGCTTAAAATATGAACTTTGGTAACATTTTCTGCAAAATTAAATAAAATAAAAAACTAAAAATGGTGACTCCTATTTCTTATCATCTGAATAGAACATAGAACCTACAAATTTTATACATTTACCAAAGCTGCTATGGCTCAAGGAATTTTTCAGAGAAAATAGCAATAAATTCCTATTGAAATTTTTGCCTAATCGCACGATCAAATATTGCGAGTTCTTTTTATAAAAAATTACTGGTATTTCCCCTGAAAAAAAATCTGACCAGTAGCAACCCTGATTTACGAATATACTGTAAATTTCATGCCTTTACGAATGAAAAGGAATTCAGGTTATGTTAGAAAATAGCCAAGACTTAAGATACAAAAATTGTCATGAAGACATGTGACCCACCCCCCCTCCCCCTTCCTCCAAAATAGACATGACCCCACTCTAAATGGAGGGCTGGACCGCCTCTGGTGTTACACTACTAACTACTGTCGTTTTGCTACTGACCCCTGCTCAATAATATACATGAATTGCACGATATTCCAAGTCTATTTAGGGGAGTTAGAGCATGGACAGACAGACTAACTGAATTCATAAACACTTTTCAATGATGTTGGAAAGTGTTAAAAAGAGTGGGTCAGAACTTTAAGTGCACCTCACTGAAATACATGATTCCCAGCCGAGCGAGCTCATTTTGTTTTGTGTCTGTCTGCCAATAAAATTGTAGTGTTTGTGTGTACTGCTGACTAATAACATGTTTCTGTGTTTGTCAGAGAGAGCATGCCCAGTCATTTCAAGTTCAAGGAATACTGCCCCCTGGTGTTTCGAAACCTCAGGGAAAGATTCGGCATCCAGGAGACACAGTACATGGTGAGTATCTATCTCTTCTCTTTACCACTCCCAGAGGTTTAATCCCATCCATGCAGGGCGGTTAGGAACATGCCCCAACATTCAGACAGACAGGGCCGGTACAATGTCACACGGGGTCATTTAGACTGGTACAATGTCACATGGGGTCATTCAGACAGACAGGACTGGTACAATGTTACACGGGGTCATTCACACAGATGACAGGGTTGATATAATGTCACATGGTGCCATTCAAACAGACAGGGCTGGCACAATGTCACATGGGGCCATTCAAACAGACAGGGCTGGTACAATGTCACACAGGGTCATTCAGACAGATGACAGGGCCGGCACAATGTCGCACGGAGCCCTGGCAAGGCACTTAGCAGGACCCAACATTTCTGACTGCAATACTCTACTAATAAAAATTATTTTTAAAAATTGTATGCAGGGTGATTCCAAATGCAGGCTATAAACTTTAAGGGTTGGTACAGGACACTGTAACAAACAATTTTTGTATAGGTGAGCAGGGTAAAAAATACAGGGCATCTCACTCCAATCTGAAGCCGCGTCTTCGTTCGTAACTTTAAAAGTAGCGCAGATACTTTAACGAAATCCGAACAGTATGCTTACGACTCATACAAAGATAAGTCTGTTGAGAATTTTGTTAAAGTTATGAAAAAAAACGCGACTGGATTGGACTGAGTCATTTTGGCTCTATAAATGTGTTTCTCTTGTTTGTTACAGTGTCCTGTACCATGAATTTGGAATCACCCTGTCTATGTCATAGAATAATTTATAATATACAGTCTAAAATGACATGCAAATTCTTTCTGATATAATTTGCCTAATTTTTAATTTCTAAAAATCTTTGATCCTTTAGGATATTTAAATATTTATTTTTTGGTGTTTACATTCAGGATCCTGAAGGATGACTCTGTTTGTAGGGCCGTCTGCTCAGGGTCCCATATGACAGTCGAAGTCTTGTTAGGGGTCCATACTATTCGAAATAACATTACCCTGTGTAAAATAATGATTTATAATAATTGGTCTTTCAGTGTTTTTAACCATTGGTTGTTGTTTTCGCTCGAAAATGGACCTCTTAATGTCATTTTTTTAAAAGCGTTTTTAACAAAATTCTGTGACTATAGAAGAATTTTTTCTTTGAATGGGCAATAGAAATGCATAAAATCGTTACAAAAATAATAGATGGAAATTATCCGATAGGGGAAAAAAAGCTGAATACAAAAATGGATGTCGGATGAGAAATTGTCTTGCAAAGCCAAAAATGGGGTCTTCCACTTAAATTTCCTCACAATACCTTTACACTCAGACATCTATCTAAACAAGAGTTAAAAGTGTTTGTAGGAAGGATCCAATAAAATATATATTAAGGATAAGATATAGTAATGGGAAATGCGTTTCAATCACAGCGGCGATGGTTCAAACGAATATTCTTGCATGGACAGATCTCTTCCACTGTAGTCATGGAAAATGCATTTATTTGTAGAGGGTTCCGATGAATATTTTTAATTAATTTGAAAAAAAAAAGTAATTTTTTGAAACATTTTCCTATTTGTTAAATTATAATTTTTTTTTTCTATTTGTTTTTAAATTATTAATTTTTTAAAGTTTTTCCTGACATTTGGATCATGCAAAAAACCACGCAGCTGGAGACAAAAGGTTTTGTGGATTTGTGAATTTTATAAATTTTAAATCATCCCTTTGTTAAAAGTTCCTCAAAATAGCCATATTAAATGTTAATAAAAATCAATATACAAGTAATTTATTAATTAAAATAAAAAATGTAATGAAGAATCTTGAAAAATTTGTTAAACATTGGATCAATTGTAGTTTCAGTAATTTTTTTTAAACTTATCTTTATTGTGCTGTTGGTGACTGTGGTTGTACTTGATCAGCAAAAATTACTCAGCTTACAATTCACTGATTAAATCTTTCTTTGTTTACATTGCAAATGATGTGTGCTATAATTTTTCTGTATGGCTGTATCTATAATTTTTCCTTTTCATTTACTTATCCATACCTTAAACTGTAGCCCAAAATTCAATTGCTTTCCTTTTCCATATCAAAATTCATTCCGTTTTAGCCTTCTCTGTTTATTGTGCCTCATCCAATGACTATAAAGACTGTGGTTGTACTTGATCAGCAAAAATTACTCAGCTTACAATTCACTGATTAAATCTTTCTTTGTTTACATTGCAAATGATGTGTGCTATAATTTTTCTGTATGGCTGTATCTATAATTTTTCCTTTTCATTTACTTATCCATACCTTAAACTGTAGCCCAAAATTCAATTGCTTTCCTTTTCCATATCAAAATTCATTCCGTTTTAGCCTTCTCTGTTTATTGTGCCTCATCCAATGACTATAAAGACTGTGGTTGTACTTGATCAGCAAAAATTACTCAGCTTACAATTCACTGATTAAATCTTTCTTTGTTTACATTGCAAATGATGTGTGCTATAATTTTTCTGTATGGCTGTATCTATAATTTTTCCTTTTCATTTACTTATCCATACCTTAAACTGTAGCCCAAAATTCAATTGCTTTCCTTTTCCATATCAAAATTCATTCCGTTTTAGCCTTCTCTGTTTATTGTGCCTCATCCAATGACTATAAAGACTGTGGTTGTACTTGATCAGCAAAAATTACTCAGCTTACAATTCACTGATTAAATCTTTCTTTGTTTACATTGCAAATGATGTGTGCTATAATTTTTCTGTATGGCTGTATCTATAATTTTTCCTTTTCATTTACTTATCCATACCTTAAACTGTAGCCCAAAATTCAATTGCTTTCCTTTTCCATATCAAAATTCATTCCGTTTTAGCCTTCTCTGTTTATTGTGCCTCATCCAATGACTATAAAGACTGTGGTTGTACTTGATCAGCAAAAATTACTCAGCTTACAATTCACTGATTAAATCTTTCTTTGTTTACATTGCAAATGATGTGTGCTATAATTTTTCTGTATGGCTGTATCTATAATTTTTCCTTTTCATTTACTTATCCATACCTTAAACTGTAGCCCAAAATTCAATTGCTTTCCTTTTCCATATCAAAATTCATTCCGTTTTAGCCTTCTCTGTTTATTGTGCCTCATCCAATGACTATAAAGACTGTGGTTGTACTTGATCAGCAAAAATTACTCAGCTTACAATTCACTGATTAAATCTTTCTTTGTTTACATTGCAAATGATGTGTGCTATAATTTTTCTGTATGGCTGTATCTATAATTTTTCCTTTTCATTTACTTATCCATACCTTAAACTGTAGCCCAAAATTCAATTGCTTTCCTTTTCCATATCAAAATTCATTCCGTTTTAGCCTTCTCTGTTTATTGTGCCTCATCCAATGACTATAAAGACTGTGGTTGTACTTGATCAGCAAAAATTACTCAGCTTACAATTCACTGATTAAATCTTTCTTTGTTTACATTGCAAATGATGTGTGCTATAATTTTTCTGTATGGCTGTATCTATAATTTTTCCTTTTCATTTACTTATCCATACCTTAAACTGTAGCCCAAAATTCAATTGCTTTCCTTTTCCATATCAAAATTCATTCCGTTTTAGCCTTCTCTGTTTATTGTGCCTCATCCAATGACTATAAAGACTGTGGTTGTACTTGATCAGCAAAAATTACTCAGCTTACAATTCACTGATTAAATCTTTCTTTGTTTACATTGCAAATGATGTGTGCTATAATTTTTCTGTATGGCTGTATCTATAATTTTTCCTTTTCATTTACTTATCCATACCTTAAACTGTAGCCCAAAATTCAATTGCTTTCCTTTTCCATATCAAAATTCATTCCGTTTTAGCCTTCTCTGTTTATTGTGCCTCATCCAATGACTATAAAGACTGTGGTTGTACTTGATCAGCAAAAATTACTCAGCTTACAATTCACTGATTAAATCTTTCTTTGTTTACATTGCAAATGATGTGTGCTATAATTTTTCTGTATGGCTGTATCTATAATTTTTCCTTTTCATTTACTTATCCATACCTTAAACTGTAGCCCAAAATTCAATTGCTTTCCTTTTCCATATCAAAATTCATTCCGTTTTAGCCTTCTCTGTTTATTGTGCCTCATCCAATGACTATAAAGACTGTGGTTGTACTTGATCAGCAAAAATTACTCAGCTTACAATTCACTGATTAAATCTTTCTTTGTTTACATTGCAAATGATGTGTGCTATAATTTTTCTGTATGGCTGTATCTATAATTTTTCCTTTTCATTTACTTATCCATACCTTAAACTGTAGCCCAAAATTCAATTGCTTTCCTTTTCCATATCAAAATTCATTCCGTTTTAGCCTTCTCTGTTTATTGTGCCTCATCCAATGACTATAAAGACTGTGGTTGTACTTGATCAGCAAAAATTACTCAGCTTACAATTCACTGATTAAATCTTTCTTTGTTTACATTGCAAATGATGTGTGCTATAATTTTTCTGTATGGCTGTATCTATAATTTTTCCTTTTCATTTACTTATCCATACCTTAAACTGTAGCCCAAAATTCAATTGCTTTCCTTTTCCATATCAAAATTCATTCCGTTTTAGCCTTCTCTGTTTATTGTGCCTCATCCAATGACTATAAAGACTGTGGTTGTACTTGATCAGCAAAAATTACTCAGCTTACAATTCACTGATTAAATCTTTCTTTGTTTACATTGCAAATGATGTGTGCTATAATTTTTCTGTATGGCTGTATCTATAATTTTTCCTTTTCATTTACTTATCCATACCTTAAACTGTAGCCCAAAATTCAATTGCTTTCCTTTTCCATATCAAAATTCATTCCGTTTTAGCCTTCTCTGTTGTAAGCCTCATTTTCACATTTCAGAATCTTTTGCACCCGTTCAATTCTGTACTGGCAAGGGCGTTGATTGACTGATGCTAATGACCGCACTGCATTTTTTTTCTCGTCTGTTTTCTTATGTGCTGACTGATAAAAAGGGATGAGAGCCCTTAGAGAGAGAATTTTTGCTGGTCCCCCCCCACACACAGAGTCATCATCCAACTCTAGAATTTATTTGTTTATTATGGGAATTGATTTTAATATTATGGAAATTCCTTTATTTCCAGTTTTAATTCCATTAAATGACTAATGTAGTGGAAGTATTTACAGGACTTTATGTGCTGAAGCAAAAAGTGTTTTTAGACTTATATATTATGTCTATGTTTATCTCAAAGAATTGATAAGTAAATAACTATTGAGACTGATCAGCAATTGAGAAATGAAAATGGAATTGTCCTACCTTTTCTTTCGACGATCGACATACTTGTATAATCCATGTTAAATCATGATATCCATTAAGGTTCCTTCATAATGTGCACAATCCTTTGTAATTAGGTTTCTATAAAAGAGCTTTTATATGAAATTATTGACTGAAATAATAAGTAATTTTTGCGTATAAGCAAAAGATATATATTATGTAGTTGTACAGTTAATTGAATTTAAATTTTAGATTAAATTTAGTAAGTTACAAAAAGATATTCATATTCTAAAAATTACAAGAGCCATTCGCTCTTTTTAAATGTGTTGACCGGATGAGTTTTGTAACTTAAATGTTTTTCAGTCCAAAAGAAAGAGAATGTTCTTGTTTTTTGTCCTTGAACTGTTTCTAGAGTCATGAGATTCTCTTTAATTGGAGTTTTCTGGCCTATTTCACAAATAGACGAGCACACATCACGAACACATATAATACACTACTCATTAGCTGTGATTTCTTACTTGTTGCACCCATTATACAAGTTCTTTTAAATGATGTTTTCACTCACTTTGTTCATTATTGGATGATATAAATAAAATGGTCATTAAATGATTCACTATGGCTTTTTAAAGACGATAAGTTGGATACTGCATTTGAAGATAATTGGATGTAATAGTCAACAAGATATTTATGTTCGCGGATCTGTTCATGAGATATTGCACTCACTAAGTGGAAGAAAAAACTTCTGTTGCATTTTCTTTTTGGAACAGCTGTGTTTTTGAGTGCTTGCAGAGATTCTAGTTGAATCCAATATGAGGAATTATTTGTAACATATTGTTCATTTGTTGAAGAAGTTTTACTATCGTTATGGTCTATTAACCAGAAACAAATGCTGAGTTATTTATGTTCTTTTAAGTGCAAATGGAATAATCCTTCATAATTGGGCTGCACGCAACAAAGGTAGATAAATAAAGAAACAAGCTTGATTTTTTTTTTTTTTTTTTTTTTTTTAATCAGTCAATTGAGATACAGTTGTTGTCATGTCTGAAAGAAGGGGTGCCAGAGCCTCAAGAGAGGTTGGACTTCTAGAGCTGGTCTCCAAATTTTTAACCCATTCCAGATGAGAGATTGGCACCTCCAGAGGTATAGTTTTCAAACTTGGAGGACATTGGAGCCACAAACAGATTTTACATGCACCAACTAAAATGAACGTACACGGTCCCACAACAGCCGCAGTCGAGAGAGGTTGTCACCCTCCCAACCACTGACCAGGGTCGATGCTGCTTCACTTTCGGTGATATTGATGAGAACCGAGTTCAATCGTCAGTGCCAATGCGGGACAATTGAGATACAGTTTTCAAACAAATTGCATTTGAAGGAACATTTTTCTTGTCTATTCGACGGTGTAAAAATTTAAATTATGCCACGTTTAGAAGTTAAAAAAAATTGCAGTAAAAGCTAAATTTTTGGGTCCGATATTAGCATTGTCCATAGGACATGAGTGTTATTCATAGAGATATTTTTGCTTTAAGATATACCTAGATTAGAATAGCCATCAGTGTGCAACAAAAATGGCAACTCTTAATTGTTTGTGCCTAAAATATGACTTTTCAATAAAGTCTGCAGGATCATGTGCTATTGCAGGGGTAGTACTTGTCCTGAAATTCCTGGTATTCCTGAAAAAAAAAAAAAAAAAAAACGTCCTGACATGTCCTAAAATAAGGTAGTCTGTCCTAATATTCCTGAAATTTTGTGAGTTTTGTGCTCTATCGGCATTTGATATCATCCAATAGGGGGTAGGTGTACCTTTTTACTGATGCAAAATGATCACAAAATTCACAATTTTCTTCAATTTATCGTTAAGAATACTGATTTTTGTCGATTTGGCCAAAAAAATTTAATTTTTGGTGATCAGTTACCAAAAATCACAATTTTTATCGATGAGTCATTAAAAAAAGATTTCTATTTTCATCTGTCAGTCACAAAAAAACCCGCAATTTTTACCAGTCAGTCATAAAAAGAAAATATTTTTCAATTTTCATTGATCAGCGAAGAAAAAATTTATTTTTGTCCTTCAGTCATGCAAAAATTGCAATCTCTTAGCAGCTTGGTCAAAGGATTCTGGTAAAATGACTTTTCTTTTAAATGTACCTATACTTTTAAAACAAACAAATTGTGTATGTAGTGTACTATTTATGATAATGAAATGTATTGAAGAGGGAGGTAAGGGTTTTTTTCCGTTAGTATGCCAAGCAAATGTGTCCTGAAATATCATCTAGGTCTAGTACTACCCCTGCTATTGTGTTAGTACTCATGTTAAGAAGTCAACTGAAGTTGACATTTGTTAATGATGTTCTAAAACTATTTTATATTGTAAAAATATGTGAAAATTTTTGTGTATGTTTTTTTGGCAAGCAGGGCTGCAGTGGAGGGGTATGTTTAATGAAATTCCAAAAAATACTCCCTGGCTTTTTACATCACAGGTGGTGAGTACATGGATTCAATTCCCCCACCCTCTCCACTCTTGTGAAGGGTGCTGTATATATATATATTAATATACGCTGTATTCTGTATTCTCTAGGAGCAGCATGGCGCTGCTATTGGTTATTATTTATTAAACTAGTTATGTTTTTAACTTTAAGTTATTATTGAAGCCTAAAGACATTCTAATACGACCTCAAACACTACAGGTGCGCTATAACCTGGGGGAAAAAAGTGGGGGGGGACGCTCATAGTTTCGAACATTAGGGTCTGTTTGATACTGAACCTTACCTTTCATTTTGAACTACAGAGAAAATGAATTGTAAAATTAAACAATTTAATTCAAGTTTTTTTACTTGTAATGTTTTAAATAGCTCGCCCCTCATTATAAAGTTGAGAACTTTATTTCGTGTTATTCTGAAAATGTCAGTCCATGCAGATCTGTAGATTGAAGCTCTATACAATTAAGTTACAGTAGAAGATCTTTATAACGCAATTCTCCATATAACGCACAACTTCTCAGATGTAAACAATGAATTTTACAGTTAAGAAACACCTGCATTATAAATAGTTGCTATTTATTCTCTAGAGGACTCAATTTGATACCTCAGTTCAACTTTATCTCTTTCATTCAGAGCTAATGACTGAAAAAAATTGCTTTAATTTGATACAGGTATGTTTGGACAATGTGTGGAATGATGTGAAAAAAATTATAATCTGGACAACTCCTGGTAATAAAGAATGCAAAATAAAGATAGTCTAATGTTTTTGGTATGTTTGACGCATATTTGGCCCTGTTTTACAAGCTAAATTTAATGTAATGTGAAATGTGATCTATATAATGCAAAATTCTATATAACGCACAACTTCGTGTTTTTAGGTTTGTGTTATAAAGATCTTCTACTGTATATCATTTTAAATAGTAATAATAACACAAAGAAAGTGAAAAACATACTTTTGTCAGAATTCAAACAAAGTTAGAGAGGGAAGCGATACATGGAAAATTATCTGAAGTGATAAACACATTTCAACTTGGTTGGAAAATATTAAAAATCAGTGCTTTATTTCTTAAAATAGTTAATTTATTAGCATGAATATGACTTAAAAAATGAATAAGTTTGGAAAGTCCTGCCTTTTGAAAATAAAAAAGTGAGAGGACGCCATTCGCCTCCATGTCATTTGTGTTAATACGGTTTCCCCTACTTACTTCCTTACTAAGCTTGCGTTCTTTCGTTCCGAAGAATTCCCTGACCAAGTCTCAGCCGGTGCCCGCCGAACCTGGCAACAAGAAGCTGTATGCGTCCTACGACCGTCTGTTTGTGGTGAAGGCGCTGCAGAGAGAAGAAGTGGAGTTCATGCACACCTTGCTCAAGAAGTACCACCCGGTAACATCTCTTTTTTATCAGTCTAATATTTATTATGAACTACTAAATCTACACATCACTGTTCATTCATCTCGCTCATTTTTTTAACATTATCTGCACCCTATTCGATGTCCCAAAAATTCAATCTTTTTAAAGTTATTGATACATTTATAAGAATATAAAATTTATCGAACAAGTATTGCATAAAACACAATGTTATGCAATGATACAGGATATTTCTTCAGAATAACAATACAGGGTCATCCCATGGTAACTTACGTTACATTTAGAGTAATTGACTTTAGTCATTTTCATAATAGAACACCAAAAAAATATAGAAAATGTAATGTTGATGGGATTGGTTCATTAAAAACCTATCCAAAGCGAAATTTGGATGAAAGTGACCCACTTTGAGTGCTATTTTTTTAACACTGGTCATTCAATATTGATTAGGGTAACTGACATTCTTTTTGTCAGAAACGTAAGTGACCCTAGTCAATATAATTTTCAGCATTCAAGAAACAGTGTACTCAATTTAAGTCATTTTTATCCAAATTTAGCTTTGTTAGGTTTAATCAACAAATCCTATCAAGATTACATTTTGAATATTTTTGGGTGTTATATTACTAAAATGACTGAAGTCAATTATTCTATTCTAAATGTAACTTAAGTTACCATGGAATGACCCTACAGTACATAAGGAGGAGGGGGGGGGGGTCTGCCTCCCTGAACCCACCATTGTCACTTTAATATTCTATACTCAATTTCCAGTAATTGAGCTATTTCAATCCTTGAGTATATGTCTGAATCTATTTACTATTTTAATTTCATTAGAATAACCACCTCTTTGTACAAGAGATTTTATCCTATCCTTAAACGAATACAGTACAAGACCTATTATCCGGCACCATCGGGATCGATCCGATTCCAGTTTTCGGAATTTTGCAGATTTCGGATCCATGCCAAAAACACATAAATATTGCATCAGCAACCCCCACCCCCCCATTCCTTTTCTCTTTTTTTTTTTTTTTTTTTTTTTTTTTTTCTCCCATGATCTAGTTTTTTAGATAAGCGCATTAGAGAAAATAAGTTTAAAAATACTTACCATTCTTGAAAGAAATTTCTAAAACTATAATATAATAATAACTTTAAATTTTCAAAAGCTTATTTCTTGTATTTTATACACTGATAAAATGTCATGTTCTTTGAAAAATGTTTTTTGTTCCATTCCACTTATAAGTTCTTTAGTTAATTGAATGCAACGTTCTATAGAAATAGTCTCTGCATTTTCTGCCTCTTCTACATCGTCATCCTCAAGATTTGAATCGGTGTCTTTTTTCAGTACTTCGCTGGCAATCTCTTCATCTGTTAGCCTGAGCACAGTCGGGGCATTTTCATCGGCATTTAATGAGTCTTCTATCATTTTCTCATCAAATTCTACTTCACATGAAATGCTTTTAGCATATTCCATTAGTTCTTGAATAGTTTTGTCTTGGTGCGATACGTGGAAACCGGAAAACTTTATTTTCCTTTTCTCCATCGAGAAAAATTGAAGCAGGCCAGATGTTGTGCCAAGCGTTAATCAGCGTGCTTTGTTTAACGCTATTCCATGCATTAGCAATTGACCAAAGGGCATCTTTAATTGTAAACTTTTTTTGGAATTCATTCATTCCGTTTCCGGAAGCCCAATGTTGTAAACATTTTCGAATGAAATCTGCTTAAGCGAATTTATAATACCTTGATCCATTGGCTGGATCAAGGATGTACAATTTGGAGGTGTTATCCTTTTCAAGGGTATCTGCATTGGGATGGGTGATCTAAAAGAAGTAAAATCTTTGAAGCCCTACGTTACTTCGATGTTTCTTTGCTTCCAGTACAAAATAATCTTCGAACCATTCTCTAAAAAGTTCTTGGGTCATCCAAGCATGCTTATTACTCCTGTAAAGAACTGGCAAGATGACCACATTTTTTAATGCGGTCATCTTACTAGCTTACTACTTTTCCCAATAATTAATAATTTGCACTTATGAGTGCCTGCTGCATTACTGCAAGTAAGCACCGTAAACCGTTCTTTACAATCTTTAATACCGGATGGGGCACTTTCTTCTGCAGTTACATATGTTTTCCTTGCAAGGTATTTCCAAAATAATCCCGTTTCATCTGCATTATAAATAAGTTCCGGTGAATACTGACCATCAGAAATAATATTTGCAAATTCCTCGCAAAAAGACTCTGCACTTTCATTATTTGCAGATACTTTATCGCCACAAATGCTTAATATTCTCAAACCATGACATTTTTAAAATTTATCGAAACATCCAGAAGAATAAACACACACTGTTTTCAATCCTAAATGTTCATGGAACACTTTAGCTTGCGCCATAATCAATGAACGATCCAAGGGCACTTTTTTGCTTCTTCGTTGCCAAATCCATTCCATTAAAACCTCATCTAAATTAATATTTTTTGACTGGTGTAATGTTTTCTGTTCTTCCATTAACTTCTTTGAGTCACTGTCACTATAAAATTTTAACAGTACCGTTTTCTGTTTTTTTATATCATAAATTGTAGAGCTCCCTACGCCATATTGTTCACAAAGTAATTTTACTGAAGAACCTGCATCCATTTTTTTTAAGATCTCAACTTTTTGAGAAATACTTAGAGCTATTCTTTTCCTTTTTTTCCCCTCATATGAATCGCTTTTGTCACTGAGTCGCTTAGACATCGTAAATTGAAAAATAAAATCGCAAAAACACAGACACAACTAGTTGGATGTGTCAATCCCAAAACTTTCTTCTATCTCACACAGGTTTCGCATACACTAAAAAGAATCAGCACCAATTTATATCAATGTCTGACTGAAGCTCAAGTTTTATTAAATTCCGTGCAATATTTCTTGAGATATGACTATCGCTAAAATCGTGTAAATCCTTCAAAATGCTGCATAGCAGCGCCACCTGCTGGGTGATTTTTACCAAAAACTAATTAGCACCCATTTATATCAGAGACTAACTGAATATAAAGTTTTATTTAATTCCGAGCATTAGTTCTTGAGATAGAGCTCTTGCGGAAATCACGAAAAATGCTGCATAGCAGCGCCACCTGCCGGGCGATTTTTACCAAAAACTAATCAGCACCCATTTATATCAGGGACTAACTGAATCTAAAGTTTTATTAAATTCCGGGCATTAGTTCTTGAGATAGAGCTATTGCGGAAATCGCAAATAATGCTGCTTAGCAGCGCCACCTGCCGGGCGATTTTTACCAAAAACTAATCAGCACCAATTTATATTAGGGACTAACTGAATCTAAAGTTTTATTAAATTCCGAGCATTAGTTCTTGAGATAGAGCGCCCACAAAATTTTTGTCACATACAGACAGACAGACAGACAGACAGACAGACAGAGTCACAGACAGACATTTTCTAAAAATAGTCAAATCGTGTTCAGGACCTTCTAAAACGTATAAATCCGTCGAAAACCGGAAGTCGAAAATTTCCATGAATCCAATACTTTCTTCTTGTAAAGATAGAAGAAAGTAAAAATAAGCAAACAACTGCAGAATTGCTTAAATACTCGACAACTCGACTGAAAAATGATAAACAAGTTTTTATTTGATTGCACTTTGAGATCATTCTAGAAAGAGAGGATTGATGGGGTGGCCCGCCCTAATGCCCTTTTCTGATAAAATCCCATGCCTCTTTTCCAGGTATAAACCAACCCTTCTTTTTTCCCAGATAAAAATTGTCTCTTTCTTTTTCTTTTTTTCAAGCAGTAAAATCTTGCTTTGTTTGCATTGTACTTTCAAAAATTCCTTAGCCATCTTTCCTTAGAATGCTAGTAGGATATTTCTGGAGTAATTGTTCCCCACTCACTTTGCTCTCTTCTCCGTGATATGTCACTAATCTTGGACTTGACATGAGTATTCACTCTTTCAGATAAATGAAACATAAAGGGTTCATTTCACCTTCTTTATCTTTAGTGAAATAGTATTATGACCTTTTGCTCTGACCTTTCTTTGACCATGCGATGACAGCTTATGCTTACACGAAGTTTATACAGAATCAAAAACAGCATTTGTACTTTTATCTTGTAGTTAAGTGAACACATTTTGATAAGAAATGAGAAAAAGTTCTGAAAGTTATCTGGAAAAAGTTTCAAAAATGTTGTCGAAAGATCGTAAGAAAAGAGAAAGTGATCGTGAATACCGGGGGGGGGGCACACACTCACCCCTTCCAGAGCATTGAAATGTCCCCCCTCGGAAGATTTGAGATTTTATGCCTTTAATGCTTAAAAAATGCACCCACCCCCCACCAGAGCCACAAAAATCCCTCCTGAAGAAAAGTGTCTGAATTCAACATTGAGCGCAGATTGTCGGATACTTGAAAAGTCCAGATAGTTGAGCACTACATCAGTCATGAAAGAAGAAAGTTGGGGGAGGGGGGAGGTACCTCGATGTAACAATGAAACAGGAAAATGATTTTTTGACCTATTTTCCTTTCATCGGGAAATTGATCAAATGATTCTTTTATTATTCTTAAATTTGTGCTTTATAAAGTTAATTTTGATGAATTATAAATGAAAGTAAACAATATTTTGTGTCAGAATGTAATTTTTAAATTTATTTATTAATCTTTTATAACGTTACATTATTTATATTTAAACATCTCATAATGATTTTAATTTAGGACTAAGATAAATAACAAATGCTGTTCTTACTTCATGTGATAATAAATTAAGCCTCAACATGCAAAAAGTAACAGGCAAAACTAATGAAGTCAACTAAAAACTAGTGTTTTTGTTAGATGTTTTTCAAAGACTCTTTTCCTAAAACATCAACTTTGCGTCCCTTCTTTTTTTTTTTTTTTTCCTTTTCGGAAAAAGCACGTGGACACTTGGAAAATTAAATTCTGTATGATTCGCATGTATTGCCTCAAATACATCTGAAATACAAGAAAAATAAATAAAAAATGCAGCAATCCACAATAATAATGAATCTTTTCTGCATAGCTAAGAACATTCATTATCAGATGCAAGATAACATCCGACTTCACCCCTCAGATCACCAGAAAAAAAAACTACAGTCAGCTCTTTTTAGCACTTTCCAACCTAGTTGAAAAGTGCTTATGACTTCGGTTTGTCTGGCCGTCTGCCATCTGTCCGTGCTCTAACTCCCATAAATATGCTCGGATTGCTCTGCAATTTTTATATGTTATTGTCGTTATCTATAGCATGTTCCCTATTTCAACGGAAGTGTCACTTATAGTTTTTTTACAGGGACACTCAAAAGAATTCCGTTACATTGCAGTCTATGGGGAAAAATCATTTGCGGTTTATTTAAATAATGTTTCACTATTTTAAACGCATTGTAATTTATATATATTACTAAGGTGCATTAGAAGAAGCTTAATATGGAACAGGTGTGCATAGCACTTATAGTTACTTTACAGGGACAGTAAAAATAATTCCGTTACATTACGTCTATGGAGAAAAATCGTCTGCGGTTTATTTAAATAATGTTCCACTATTTTAAACGCATTGAAATTTATATAGATCACTAAGGTGCATTACAAGAGACTTACTACGGAATATTGTGTGTATAGCAGTCATTATTCATTTACAGGGACACACAAAAGAATTCTCTACTGTCTGTTAACAATAATTCCTGGAAGTGCATTTTAAGTTATTGAACGCGATTTTAGTTTTAACTTGCTTTTTGTCTATTACGTGGTGTTTATAAATTCTGTAGATCCTATACAGGGCAGCACAAAAGTTCGCGAACACATTTCTGTTTATTGACAAACTCCAGACGGAGAATTTTAAACTGTGCTACGCGTTTCCTAACTGAACTAAAATTATCATCCTATGTAGTATATATACAAATCTATAGATCCTATACAGGGCTGAATAAAAGTATTCGGATATTTTTCCGAATATTGTATATGTTGGAAATTCCTGAAATTATGTTTTTAAATATGTTATGCGTTTTCTAAATTGTTTACTTAGATGTTAGCTTTTAGCTTATTAAACGGTATGATTTGTAAAATTATTTTGGAAGCGTTGGAAAGTGCTATATAATCTATGCTTGACGCATGATTTTTCGTTCTTGTTTTTTTATGATTGAAGTGGACTGTTTTGGGAGGTCTCTAATTCTCTGAAAATTTAAGGTATTTTAATAGAAATTTGGTAAGTTGCCTTATTTATTATTATTTCAATTCGCTGAAAATTTGAACACAATCGGATAATTAAGAGAGAAGATCCCAGAAAAAGTTGCACTTTCTAAAGGAAAGATTTCTCTTTCAGCCTGCTGGAATGAATGAATGAATGACCTATTAAACATTCTGCCCTTCGACCTTGAAGCAGTTTTTATCTGGTTCATTCTTTCAATGAACTTGGAACACGGCAGCTCGCCGTAGGGAGGAAAAAGAAAAAATAACTTTTTTCAGATTACATTTCCGTATTTATGGATATTTTTTTTTTTAATTGTAGTTTTTGTTATTATTCATGATGAGATCATAAAAATGCTGGTTCTTTTAAATTGTAGTTTTTGTTATTATTCATGATGAGACATAAAAATGCCGGTTCTTTTAAATTGTAGTTTTTGTTCATGATGAGATCATAAAAAATGCCGGTTTTCGGAATATTCCGGTTTGCGGAATGCCGGATAAGAAGTCCGATACTGTACTTATATTTCAACTACTAAACATCCTATGTTGCTGAAATGGAATAAAATTTCGTGTATAAAATATACTTATACAAATGTAAATTCCTCTTATGCGACCTATATTCAATTTACGCATTCAACGTTTTTATTATTTTCATTTGGAGAAACAATTGGGTCATCATTTTTTAGTAGTTAAAATAAATTATCATCTTTTTTCATTAAAAAAAGCATATTAAAAACTTAAATCATCCGAAAATTGACAATTTTTAATAAAATTTCGCGTCAAAATAATGCGATTCACTCGAATTTACCTTTGTTGATATTCTTTGAAATAGGGTTGCTTAGCAACCCTTTATTGAAAGAGAGAAGAAAAATGCATTGGAAATTTTTGTAACAAAAGGAGAAATTAAAAATGTTTCATACATTTCAAATGAATGCATGTAATTTATGCAAAATTCATTTCGAAATTCATTCATAAATACATTGGCAAATTTTCAAAGTGATAGGATTAAAATAAGATCTTCATTTCGTGAATTTAGCATCCACAGTTATCCCAATGCGACATTTTCTTTTCGGTGAATGTTAAAATTTTAAAAAATCGTCTGCGTTCCCATAGGAAAGCAGGATGACCTAAAAAGAAATGTTCTCTATTTTTCGAACGAATGAACACAATGGAACTAAAAACTATACAGCTCATTCCGGGTACCTCACCCACATACCCACCCGAAATCAACCTAATCAAACGTTTTTTACGGCAGTTATCGCGGAACAGACCGACAGAAACCAAAAACTTTTTGCATCTCCACAGTGAGCCTTCACTGATGTTTTGGCAACTAGTAAATCTGCAGATCAGGAGCCTCAACGTCAGCTCTGAAAGTCGTTTTTTAATCTCACTTTTCATATTATTTATCATCTTACAATCTGCAATTTGATTTTTTTATATTGCATACATATATGTAGGCCTATAAAATACTTCGGAGGTTTCAGACATTAGAAGCATTAAATTAAACATGATTTATGCAATGATATTCTGAAATTCTTATGAACTTCTTATTCTTGTAATTTTTTAGATAAAAATATGCATTTCTTATTTTGATATTCTTTGAAATAGGGTTGCTAAGCAACTCATAAATGAAAGAGGAAAGGAAAAGAAATGCATTTTAAAATGTGTAAAAAATAGAAAAATAAAATGTTTTCTATTTCCCGAACAGTTGCAAAAAATATTCCATTCATTTAAACAATCAATTTCTAAATTCTAATAGATGTATTGGCCAATTTTCAAAGCTATTGCCTATATTTAAGACATCCATATAAAAAAATTGAGTATCCGTCATTTTAAGTTTAAATCCATTATTCCAATAGGCGATTTTCATTTCAGTTAAAAATGAAATTTGAAAATCGTCTGCATTCCCATAGGAAAGCAGGATGACCTAAAAAGAAATGTTCTCTATTTTCCAAATGAATGAACCCAATGTAACCAAACTCTAGACAGCTCATTCCGGGTACCTCACCCACATACCCACCCAAAATCAACTTGATAGGAGGATTTTTACGGAAGTTCATTGCGGAACAGACAGACGGAAACCAAAACCTTTTTGCGTCTCCACAGTGAGCCTTCACTGAAGTTTCGGCAACTAGCTTACCCACCTGGTGTTGCCAGGGCCTGTGATAAAAAAACCTTAAATAAACCCCAAATTTGTATTATTTTATATCTTTAATGGCAAAACCGTAAGAAAACATTTTCTTCTTTTTTCATGTAGGATTGTTTCATAGTTTAAAAAAAAATAGCTTTTGTTGCTTGTCCAAACCCTTTGAAATTTTTAATGGAGCAGTTTTACAGCTGTAAAAATTAGGTCAGAATTATAATCCTGGTTGGAAAATAAATATCTTTTCTTTTCACGTTTTTTGGTTTTTACGTCAGGTTCGTTAACATAAAAGAAAAAATAGTATTTGTTGCCTAAACTCTCTGAAGTTTTAGTCTTTTATAAATATAACTGTTTTCAAGTCCCCTATAGAATTATGTAAAAATATATGCATAAAACTAGCATATATAATAAATGTTAATAAAAATCAATATACAAGTAAAATAAAAATTTAATGAAGAATCTTAACAAATTTTAATCCTTATTAAAAATTTTGGATAGTTTAAATAGTGAAAGCGTTACCTGAAGCCAAGTGTGATCGTGCAGAAACATCCCTGGTTTTTGTTAAAAATTTCTCAGTTTTTTTTTTTTTAAATATTTCTTCTCATTTGAACGTTTCAAAATTGTTCTAAGTGATGTAAATCTGGTCTTCTGAGATGCTCTGAAAAGATGGTGTTGAAATACGAACGTTTAGTAATGTTTAGTGTAAGGGAAAGAAAATCTTCTCATGAGGCACAAAATGACCTGCGTTTGCTGGTGTTTTTGAAAGGATTAAAATCCATATTTAAAAAAAATAATTATACAGTCTATTAAAAGAAGGTTTCAGCTTTAAGGGCATATGTTTGGTTTGTCTGTATCTCTAAAATTGCATTCTTGAAGGGCCTTGGCACAAGGGAATAAACATAAACTGTGGAAAACGACTCTTTTTCCAAATTCTTTTTCAAAGGGTTAACATCATTTTTTTTTTTTCGAATTGCTTGTGGCATTTGAGAAATAAGAGTGTGATCTTTCAGAATATGATTTTCCTTTTAAATAAAGCAAAAGATTGAGTCGATAGAAGTTGGAACAGAATTGTGAAATAACGGCATTCTTCATTCTCATTCACTATGGTAAATCTGGTTCTGGGCAAGCATGAGTTGTAAAAGCCAGCTCGCAAAGAAAGAGATGAATTATTGATCCGTTTATAATTAATATTTTTGTTAATTATTAAAATATTAAAATTCTGAGACTAAAGGGCACCAGGCCTCACCTAAATTTTCAGACTTCTAGGTGCAGAAGATTACGCTCACCATCGCATGCAGACAAACAGCTTTCTTTTATTAATATCGATAGAATCAGGGCTCAACACATTTTCATCTGAGCTAGGTACCCATTCTAAAACCACAAATAACAAAAGTACAATTTTATGGGTAGACCAACATGTTTTGAACTATAGTTATTATAGATGTTAGCCCTATATATATATTTTTTGGGCCTTGAAACTTATACTCAATGTCACCTTTTCGTACTTGTCTAATTTTCCCATTCAATCCTGTGTTCAGTTTCTTCAGTCGCTATCGTTTTCCATTTCTGATATCGTTCAAATCTTTCTTTTCGTTTTTCAACTCGCCGATAATGTTTACTTTCCATACTGTTCGTTTCGATATCGTTTCTCACATCGACTATCGTTTTCTCAGCCTTTTTCCGGATTCAGTTGCAACCGCTAGCTATGACATCATTTCATTCGTAACGCTATAGAGGAGCATGCGCTCAGAGGCCATGCCGCAGTTTTCAAAGGTACTCTAAATTACTTTGCCGATAGGCAGTTTAAGAACTTCTCAACTTTGCACATTAGGAAGGGGGCATTTTCGGAAAGCGGTATGTTGATGCTTTTTAAAAGGGATGAAAAGGCAGTTTGGTGAGCGAGCGAATGATAGCAGCAGCTAGGTTATACAATGATAAATTTTAAACAAATGTTTTAATGCTGCAGTAATATTTATTCTTCCGAAGTCCATTTGATATTGTGTTTTGTTAATATGAAAGTGGTTTTTTTTTTTAAAGTGACATGTGCACCCATATTCAGTTTTGTGTTTTCTCTACTGTGATGTCAACTTATCTACTTTTGGTTTCATCAAATACGAATAGAATACGGCAACTAGCTTACCCACCCGGTGTTGCCAGGGCCTGTGATAAAAAACCTTAAATAAACCCCAAATTTGTATTATTTTATATCTTTAATGGCAAAACCGTAAGAAAACATTTTCTTCTTTTTTCATGTAGGATTGTTTCATAGTTTACAAAAAATAGCTTTTGTTGCTTGTCCAAACCCTTTGAAATTTTTAATGGAGCAGTTTTACAGCTGTAAAAATTAGGTCAGAATTATAATCCTGGTTGTAAAATAAATATCTTTTCTTTTCACTTTTTTTGGTTTTTACGTCGGGTCCGTTAACATAAAAGAAAAAATAGTATTCGTTGCCTAAACTCTCTGAAGTTTTAGTCTTTTATAAATATAACTGTTTTCAAGTCCCCTATAAAATTATGTGAAAATATATGCATAAAACTAGCATATATAATAAATGTTAATAAAAATCAATATACAAGTAAAATAAAAATTTAATGAAGAATCTTAACAAATTTTAATCCTTATTAAAAATTTTGGATAGTTTAAATAGTGAAAACGTTACCTGAAACCAAGTGTGATCGTGCAGAAACATCCCTGGTTTTTGTTAAAAATTTCTCAGTTTTTTTTTTTTTAAATATTTCTTCTCATTTGAACGTTTCAAAATTGTTCTAAGTGATGTAAATCTGGTCTTCTGAGATGCTCTGAAAAGATGGTGTTGAAATACGAACGTTTAGTAATGTTTAGTGTAAGGGAAAAAAAATCTTCTCATGAGGCACAAAATGACCTGCGTTTGCTGGTGTTTTTGAAAGGATTAAAATCCATATTTAAAAAAAATAATTATACCGTCTATTAAAAGAAAATTTCAGCTTTAAGGGCATATGTTTGGTTTGTCTGTATCTCTAAAATTGCATTCTTGAAGGGCCTTGGTGCAAGGGAATAAACATAAACTGTGGAAAACGACTCTTTTTCCAAATTCTTTTTCAAAGGGTTAACATCATTTTTTTTTCTACGATTTTTGTTTTAAATAAAGCAAAAGATTGAGTCGATAGAAGTTGGAACAGAATTGTGAAATAACGGCATTCTTCATTCTCATTCACTATGGTAAATCTGGTTCTGGTCAAGCATGAGTTGTGAAAGCCAGCTCGCAAAGAAAGAGATGAATTATTGATCTGTTTATAATTAATATTTTTGATAATTATTAAAATATTAAAATTCTGAGACTAAAGGGCACCAGGCCTCACCTAAATTTTCAGACTTCTAGGTGCAGAAGATTTCGCTCACCATCGCACGCACACACACAGACAAACAGGTTATACAATGATAAATTTCAAACAAATGTTTTAATGCTGCAGTAATATTTATTCTTCCGAAGTCCATTTGATTTTGTGTTTTGTTAATATGAAAGTGTTTTTTTTTTTTAAAGTGACATGTGCACCCATATTCAGTTTTGTGTTTTCTCTACTGTGATGTCAACTTATCTACTTTTGGTTTCGTCAAATACGAATAGAGAGGAAGGCTTACGCTAATATATTTTACATCTTTTCAGCAGTGCTTCTATAATTATGTGGATTAAAATTGAGTCTCCTTTTTATACTGAACTGTGATAATAAATGAACAGTGTTAAATACTCTTATGAAGTAACTTACCAGTATGTGAGTTGGACTTGGTTTTGTTTTGGAAAGTTTAAAGTTATTTCATGCTATATTATTTTTTGCCACCTTGTCTTTTTGTTGCCATATGCCATTATATTTTTATTTAATTAAATTGTCTGTTATGCTTTTCATCTTTATTTTATTTTGTGATATGTCAAATAAACATTAGTTTAATTTAAACCTAAAAACTGTGTTATCAATGTGTATTATCTACATTCAACACTTTTAGTCACTACCTTGCCAATTTCAGCCATCAAACTTCCACGTACTCTGTTTTCCAATTTAATTACATTTTTAGACCGGTCCCTGTATACGGATCACGGTTATGGGCCCAGGCTTATTTAAGCCATATTAACCCTTTAAGGGCCGTAACCTTTGGCAAGGATTAGCTGACAAGTGTTAGTAGAAGGCGGCAGTTAGACCCACTAGGGAATTTTAGTGGGGGGGGGGGGGGGGGGTATTTACATAAAAATTTCATAAATTTCAGTATGACAGTTAAAAATTAAGATATTTATTTTTATGAAATTTTGTTGAAAAATTAAAATTTTTTTTGGTACCTTTTTGTACATTTTTTTTGGAAAAAAAAAAAAAATTCTTCCTTGGCAATGGCTAACATACAGGTGAGCATAAACAAGCTAAATTTCCATAATTATGGAAACTGGTCAGCTGACATCAAGTTCCTTCTATTGGACAAAAATGCCTGGGGCATTGTTAAGGGAACAGAGACTGTACCTGATACAAGTGATGCAGCAGCATACAAGGACTATCAATCGAGAGTTCGTTCAGCACTGTCCATAATCTACCTGAATGTCGAGCCTGACTTCCGTCGAATAATTGAAAACATTGATGATCCTAAAGATGCATGGGCAAAGCTCCGATCCCATTTCCAACCTGATAATAGAGCCCGCCACATGCAGTTATTCTCAGAATTGTTAGCATGCAAAATAGCACCAGAGGAGTCGATAGATATGTACGCTGCTCGCCTCAACTGAATCGCTGACCAACTGAAAGCAATGAATGAGCCAATTAAGGAAATCTATCTTTCGTTCCAACTTCTTAGATGGCTCCCTCAAAAATACGACAGTCTAGTCCAGAACATACTCCGTTGGCCAGATTCTAAATTTGTGTTTTCTGACATCTTGATTGAACTAGTCGCCGAAGAGTCTCGTCTTAAACTGAGGTCAGAGGACAAAAACCAACTTGCCATCCAGTCCCACTTTTCTAGAAGTCGTCATCCACCAAATAACACGAGTTACCGACGAAAACCTAAAGGCAGATGCCACAAGTGTGGAAAGACTAGTCATTTCAAAAATCAATGTAAGGCCTCTTCTCCAGCCACGTCGGGTCCCGAGTTCTTAGTTGGCACCAGTTCCAGAGAGTCTTCTACATCCAGAGGTAGCCCTGTCCATCATCAGAACAGAAATGGAGCTCCTAGAGCCAGACCGAGTCGAAAGCATCAAAGTACATTCCATAGTCAGGTAAACTTCCTCATTCAATCTACTAACCTTAGTTAAGGGGGAAGGCGATGCTTGGGTGTTCGACACCGGTGTCTCGCACCACTTTTGCAAAGATCGAGGACTTTATGTATCTTTTCAGCCTCTTCATAACCACGAACTTGCCGTTGCTGTCGATGGAGCAACTTTCCCAATTGAGGGAACTGGCACTGTTAATCTTAATTTAAATGGATCAACTTTGTGTCTAGGGGATGTTATGTATTGTCCAAATTTAAGACGTAATCTTATTTCTGGCTCTCGCCTTGATAGTAGAGGCGCAACATTCAAAGGAGGGAAAGGGAGAGTTAAGGCCTACACAAATGATAAAACACTATTTAGGGCCACCCTTAAAAATGGGATTTATTACATACACCCTGATGCCAATTCTAAAAGTAAAAGTAAATCCAACAGCAACATAGAGTTTAAACAGGTCCGTTTTGAGGCCTCGACAGTACAAAAGGATGACCTCAGATTATGGCATCGTAAGCTAGGTCACCTCAGTCCCACACTAATGGAACATACACAGAGGTGTAATGGCGTAAAAGGCTTACCACACATTAAAGACCGAGATTTTCATTGCGAAACGTGCAAACTGAATAAACATAGACGCACATCTTTTAAACCATTAAATCAAATCCGGTCTAAGAAGCCACTTGAACTTTTACATACAGATTTGTGGGGACCTACTACTGTAACTGGGAGAGGTGGAGAAAAATACTTTTTAACAATGACAGATGATTTTTCCCGTAAGGCATCAGTTTACCCCTTAAGTAGCAAACCACAAGTTTTTAAAGTTTTCACAAACCATGTCAAAAGGGCCGAACGTTTTCTAAACACGAAACTTAAGCATGTACGTAGTGACAATGGGCAGGAGTTTTCAAACGAAGCTTTTAAAAGATATTTTGAGGAAAATGGAATAAAACACGAATTCACGAACACATATACTCCAGAACAAAATGGCGTCTCGGAACGGCTCAATCAAACCATTGTAGACGGGGCACGTTCTATACTACATGAAAGTAAACTAAGTCTGAAGTTTTGGCCAGAAGCCATTTTGTATTTTACTTACACTCTGAACTGTGTTTGCCACAAGTCGCATAAGAAAACTCCATTTGAATATTATTGTGGAAATAAACCGTCCATAAGACACTTGAGTCCTTTTGGCACAGTTGCATATGTGGGATTACCCAGACAACTCCGAAGCACCAAATTTGAGCCTAAAGCTAGAAAGGGGATTTTAGTAGGGTATGCAATGTCTACAAAAGGGTATAGAATTTGGCTGCCAGACACAAATAAGATCATAGAAACAATTAACATAAGATTCAGTGAAGAAGCAACCGTTCCCAAAGACACCTACGTTGGAACTGAACAAGGCCCTATTTATTCTTTAGGCACAGACCCTTTTGCTAGTTTAGAGCAGCACAACAGAAGCGATCTGGGACCCACTTACACACTATCATCTGAACCTCCCGAAATTGACCCACTAACAGAAATTCAACCTGACAAATTTCATAAGTCTGTAATTCCAAAAACAGAACCAAGCACCTCAGGTTTTTCTGCTTCCGCCGCCAGACACCCATCTATGGATGAGAGTGAGGAGGAGGGCGAGGAGCTTTCAAGAATTTTGAGGGAAGCTACCTGGTTCAGAAAACCTGTAACAAGGCCTGATGGAAGGCGTACAGACATTTACTATTATGAGTTTGGAGGGACACAGAGGTTAAGGTCAATTAGAGAGGTCCGTGACTACTGTCTAAAACATGGAATTAAATTTAATCCAACTACCTTTTGTTTTAGAGGAGCAGACAAACATGAAGGGATTGTACATGGACACTCACGGTGCTCAAGCGCTAGCTCTAGTCCAGGCATTACACCACCACATTTCTCCATTTTAGAATCCAACAATACCGATGCATGACTAGACCAGGCTATACCCAATACATACAAACAGGCTTTAAAATCACCTCAATGGGAGCTGTGGAAACAAGCAATGGGGGAGGAATTAGCAGTAATCAACAATAGAAAAGTATGGGTCTTAACTAATCTTCCACCCAATAAAGAACCTCTTGGATGTAGGTGGGTTTTCACCATTAAACGTAATGATAAAGGGCACATAGCAAGATACAAAGCAAGACTAGTAGCACAGGGCTACAAACAAGTTAAGGGCGAGACTTACGATGAAACATTTTCACCAGTAGTCAATTTTAGTTTAATTCGCTTTTTCTTTGCTGCTTTAGTGTCTTGTCACGGGTGGACTCATTTACAATGTGACGTGAAAGGAGCGTACTTATACGCCCCATTAACCGATGAGGTCTATATGAAACAGCCCCCTGGTTTTGAAATAAAAGGGAAAGAACACCTGGTTTGTAAGCTTCAAAGAGCATTATATGGGTTGCATCAGAGCGGGAGAGTGTGGTTCTACGAATTGCATAAAGTTTTAATTTCTCTTGGTTTTAAAAAGTTAGATTGGTGCAATTGTGTTTATACATTTTCTGATTACATTGTTTTATTATTATATGTTGACGATTTTGTCATTTTAAGCAGACATCAAAAATACACTAAGCATTTCGATATAAAAATCTTGGGTAAAACCCGTAAGTTGCTTGGGGTGGAGTTTGAGGAAGATGAGGAAGGTGTAGTCTCTATACATCAAATGCAATACATTAAAGAAATTTGCACACGTTTTGAGGAGTATAACTTTCCCATTTCTTCACTCCCGATTAGTAAAGGGGTCGTCTATTCGAAATTACAGTGTCCTCAAACAGATGCAGAAATTCAAGAAATGCTTAACTACCCATATAGAAGTGTGTTAGGGTGCCTATCCTTTTTAACAAGCAGAACACGCCCTGATATTGCTTATGCAGTAAACATATTCAGCCACACTGGGTCGGCCTCTTAAAACTTCTGGGTTACGTTAACTATACAAAACATTATAAGTTAAATTTACCTTGTCATAAAATTAACCTGATCACATATACAGACGCAGATTTTGCAGCCAATCGTGATGACAGGACATCTATGGGTGGTCAACTACTTATGCTAGACAAAGCTCCGATAACATGGAGAGCTTTTAAACAAAAATCAATATGTTTGTCTACTATGGAATCTGAGTTTGTGGCCTTAACAGAAGCAACTAAAGAGCTTCTTTGGTTCAGCCGTATTATCACAGAATGTTATAATAAACACATATTTTCAGGTACACAAACTAAACCAACTTTATTAGTAGACAATATGGCAGCAATAGATTTCATTAAATCCCCCATAGAAAACTGTAGGACAAAACACATTGATGTTAAACTTTTCTTTGTACGCGATTTATTAAACCAAGAGATATTTTTAGTAAAACACGTTAATAGCAAATCCAATCTCTCTGACATTTTTACAAAACCACTTACAAAAGCTGCTCTTCTAAAGTTCATTGAGGCTATATTTATTTTTGGCTCTTAAAAATTAAAATGTACATTTAAAACTTAAAAATACTCTCCTCTCCTTTTGAATTGTTGGAAAAAAAAATTGTTTCTTTTCTTCAAGCATTAAAAGCTTGTTTAAAATTTTTCTAGTTAAACATATAAAGTTTAACTTGATCTCTTTTGAATTTTTGAATACCGAAACTTGTATGTTTCATGATATGTCTTTTTATATTAATGTTTGAACCTTGTGATTATACATTTAGCTTTTCTGTGATAGCATCGTGTTTATACCTTGTTTTAATTTTTATTTCAGAAGGATCCTTCATAATCAAATTTGATTCTATATTTTAAGTACCCTCATTTCCAATGGCATGGACAATTTAACTCCCGCTGGAATGTGATCAGACCTCATGTTGGTTTTCCGGGGTTACGAGCAGCCTCAGGAAGCGTCTCGCAGAGGTGACAATGTAATTGCCAGAGTGACCTGTAGGGGGTAGCGGCCTTCGTGAGTGCTCTGATCACTGGAAGGCCTGTCGCGGGCATCTTATTTTTATTTCCGTAAGTCCCTCATTTTTATTAATGGAACTGCCACTTTTGTCCCGTCCGTGCTATTGGAAATCGAGTTGTAACATGTATTTTCAATCCTATTATGCAAATGTTTATCAAATAGTTTTATAAGTATTGCATAAATTATTTTTTTTGTGTGCACACATATATATTTTTTTAAGTGAGCTCACTGAAATTTAAATATTTGAAATACATATATATATTTCTATTTCTTGTCTAAGAAAAATGTGTGTTGGTAAATGTAGCCATATGTTAGTATGGTGAGGTATAAGTTTTTAATACAAGCAAGAAACAAGAACTTTCTTTGTGTGTTTTGAAAGAAAATTTCCTGTTTTTTTTTAAAAAAAAAAGGGGGTTCAGCTGTCTTTGTTCAACAAGTGTGTTCCCTCAAAGTGATGAGGACCTCTGTTATATTTTTTATATAAGTGTTTATATGCATATACCTGTATATTTACTTGTTATAATTATTGTTGTACTTGTGTAATTGTTGTTGAAATGTGTTTATAAATATTGTTGAATGTGAATATATGAATGTGGATATATTAACCGAATTTTACGGATTAACCATGAATGTTTCTTATTGTTATGTTATCAGATAATTTTAGTATAAGTGTCAAGGAGGGGGGGGGGGGCAAATGTTAGCCCTATATATATTTTTTGGGCCTTGAAACTTATACTCAATGTCACCTTTTCGTACTTGTCTAATTTTCCCTTTCAATCCTGTATTCATTTTCTTCAGTCGCTATCGTTTTCCATTTCTGATATCGTTCAAATCTTTCTTTTCGTTTTTCAACTCGCCGATAATGTTTACTTTCCATACTGTTCGTTTCGATATCGTTTCTCACATCGACTATCGTTTTCTCAGCCTTTTCTGGATTCAGTTGCAACTGCTAGCTACGACATCATTTCATTCGTAACGCTATAGAGGAGCATGCGCTCAGAGGCCGTGCCACAGTTTTCAAAGGTACTCTAAATTACTTTGCCGATAGGCAGTTTAAGAACTTCTCAACTTTGCACATTAGGAAGGGGGCATTTTCGGAAAGCGGTATGGTGATGCTTTTTAAAAGGGATGAAAAGGCAGTTTGGTGAGCGAGCGAATGATAGCAGCAGCTAGGTTATACAATGATAAATTTTAAACAAATGTTTTAATGCTGCAGTAATATTTATTCTTCCGAAGTCCATTTGATATTGTGTTTTGTTAATATGAAAGTGTTTTTTTTTTTTAAAGTGACATGTGCACCCATATTCAGTTTTGTGTTTTCTCTACTGTGATGTCAACTTATCTACTTTTGGTTTCGTCAAATACGAATAGAGAGGAAGGCTTACGCTAATATATTTTACATCTTTTCAGCAGTGCTTCTATAATTATGTGGATTAAAATTGAGTCTCCTTTTTATACTGAACTGTGACAATAAATGAACAGTGTTAAATTCTCTTATGAAGTAACTTACCAGCATGTGAGTTGGACTTGGTTTTGTTTTGGAAAGTTTAAAGTTATTTCATGCTATATTATTTTTTGCCACCTTGTCTTTTTGTTGCCATATGCCATTATATTTTTATTTAAATAAATTGTCTGTCATGCTTTTCATCTTTATTTTATTTTGTGATATGTCAAATAAACGTTAGTTTAATTTAAACCTAAAAACTGTGTTATCAATGTGTATTATCTACATTTAACACTTTTAGTCACTACCTTGCCAATTTCAGCCATCAAACTTCCACGTACTCTGTTTTCCAATTTAATTACATTTTTAGACCGGTCCCTGTATACGGACCGGCGATCAATAGATAATCTTCTAAAAGTTTCAAACTTAACCTTGGTGTAGATGGCAGCAATGAATAACATTTTTACAAAGTTGTGAGATTTCTTTTTGTCCATGCTTTAAAAGTTTGAACACTGAAATGTTTTGAGTAAAATTCCATTATTAAATGAAATGTTCTAATTCTTTTTCGGTACTTCTCTATTATCTCGTCGACCACTTTTCATAACAAAAAACGATCGCCCAACTGTAACGCGCAATAAACAGGAGAACGTTGCCATTGGAATATCAAAATAAATAAAATATAAGAGTTTAAGGACACCATTGTTATTTTAATGAATGAAATAACTCATAAATCAGTAAAATAAAACAAAAGTACACGCAAATGTCGAAATTAAAAACCACTGGATGATCTAACAAGCATGTAGAATGCTTCTGACATCCAGTCAATGGGACTGTATTTTGGACTTTTCATCTTACAGTTGGACGATAGTTTTTTGTTATGGAAAGGGGTTGACGGGATGATAGAGAAGTATCATTGCTTCTTGTTTCTTTATTGATACAAAATTTTCCTACTTGATACTTACAGTAGACGGCTGTTGTTTTTAGCATATTTTTTTATCCTCTTCCTTTTGGTGGCTACAGGTATTTTATTAGAAATCTCTTTTTGGCTTGAATATTTCCGAGTCTGTGTATTAGATCTTTTAAATGTGGTTTTGGAGCTTCACTTTCTGGAGTCTGTACTTAGTTTTGGAGATTTGTAATGTCCTTATGCCATTCTGGATTCCAAGTTCTGCTTATCCATTTGGGTATGTTTTTCTGCAAGCAAACCTGCTGTCTTCTAACTTGAAATATTATATGTGCTTGAAATACACTGTCATGACAGCTACAGCATTTTGCTCTCCAGTAGTGTTGTCAGGCAAGTTATAGAAATAAAATTGATTGAGAAATAGAGCTGATATGCTACTAAGAGTAAGTTTAAGTTCTGTTTTTCATTTACAGACCTTCTAAAAGTTATTAAATGTGTTTAAGCTGCTTTTCATTAAATAGTAATACAATTAAAGTCAAATCGTATTAAAACTTAGTAAAAAATTAAACTCTTTCAAAGTGATTTAACAGCACTAAAATTGATTCAGAAAAAAAAAAAAAAGTCACTGGTTCCAAAGACCAGTAAGCATGAGAATTTACGGGTCCGCTTACATAAAATTCTATTAAATCCCCTTAACAATTTGAGTGGACTTCCTGAAATATTATATTGAACTTACTTTGCAGTGATCCAAAATTTTCAGCATAATAAAAGGTAAAATTATAATTTGCTAATAAACAAAACTATACATAACTATACATAACCAAAACTATACATAACTATGCATAACCAGGGCTTAACATTTGTGGTCGCCAGGTCACCACTGGCAACCAAGCCTTTTTACCTGGCGACCAAGTTAGTTTAATCGGGTCGAGTTTTTTTTTCTTGGTGCAAAAATTAACCAAAGAAATTAGCACAAATGGCATTTTTTTCTCCCCCAATCCTGTTCGTGCGCAACAAGCAGTGATCTTCCTCTGCTCTCATACTTTTAATGGAAAAACCGAATTTAAACAGCATTTTCCATCTCATGCACAGTAAATGCCGTCGTTTTTCACTCTAGCCATCTAGCATGTCACGTGATTAGAGTGTAGGGGAAGAGTGAAAGTTTCAATAAAACTGTAAGAAATAGTGTCAATCCAGCCTTCATGTCATCTAAAATTGAATACAATGCTAAAAAATGCTTCAGTTCAGAATTAAAACTGATTAATCAATCGCATTCATTTTAAAGAATAATAACACATAAATGATTATAAGTAATTCATTTGAAATAAATTTACAAAACTAAATTAAAATTTTGGCTCCTTAGTTTCATTAGAAAACTTAGTTTATATTACCTTTCTAAATTATGTAACTAATTCTAAACGATACTTGTTATTATTTTTTATCAATTCATAAAAAAACTTTCGTGCTTTTTGAAAATCTATGACAGAAAGGAAAAAAAAAAGGGGGGGGGGGAGAGAGGGTAAATATTTCTTTACCGACAACTAGAATTTTTTGCTGGCTACCAGATTTTATCATATTTGTAAAGCCCTGTGCTTAACCAAAAACTATAAAATTATTAATTAGTAGATATTTTCAGGGGTCACAGCGTCCTATATTTTTTTTAATAATCCCCACTACTATTTTCAAAATATAATATTCACAATATCCTTCTATTGCACATTTTAAAGAAATCTACCATGAAATTTATAGTTTGAAAATAGTGGTATCAAATATATAAAAAAAAAATACAGGACGCTGCAACCCCTGTATTTTTATTATTATTATTTACTTCAACTGACTGTAAGGTTTAATGTTTAATGCATTATTTTTCCCTCCTGCTCGAATCCAGAGTGTTTCTGGTGGAATTGGATCATTAAATCTGAAACAGTTTCATTGTTTAGCTGGTTTTATTTTCACCCTGAAACAACTATGAAAACAAACCTACTCAACTGTAAAGCTTTTTCATACATCAATTATATATATATAAACATTTTATTTTTTTATATACAATTTACTTCTGTTGGTATATAAGAATAGATAAATGGCTTCTCTATATTCAATAAATTGTAGAGATAAATTGCTTGTGTATTTTGAAATGGTGACTAGGTTGCCGGATAATAGATTGCCAAGGCCATCTCCTCTCTCTCGCCCAAGGTCCCTATTATGCTGGAAAAGTATCGATTATTTTTATAGAAAGTGGCATGTATTTAGTTTACAACACTTGATTCCAAACAAAATAGGAGTGACAGATAACGAATGTAGCTACAGTGTTTGTAGTAGAATTATTAAAAGTATTTCAATGATTGTTTATCTTTACAAATTTCTGTGCTGTTGAATAAAATTTTAAAGGAATGAAAATTTAAGTATAATAGGCTATTTCCAAATGTACCCTTCCAAATGTTGTACTCAATTTTTCATTTGACGAAATAAGTTAATTTACTTTTCCCAGTCAAAATGAGCTTTGACCATGGATGGGTCAAAACCTATTTTGACCAGTAACAACCCTGATTTCTGCTGTTTTTAGGGTTTCGTTCATCTCACGAAACCCTATTACTCCCGCATCCTGCTCCGTTGTCTGTCTGTCCCAGAGCTATTCTCAGAAACTATGTCACGTACAGAGTTGAAACTTTGTGTATATAGCTGGATACCAGCTACAAGGAGCTCAAAACATTAAAATTTGAAAAATTCGTATTATTTTAATAAATAGAGATAAAAAAACAAAATTCTAACAGCCTTTTCCTATTCAATTGAAACATTTTTCGTTAAAGCAGTTGCCAAAAATTAAAAATCCACGATGAAATTCTTTCTACAATAATTCATTTTCTATTGAACGATTTCCATGTGAAAAATGAAAATGAAATATAAAGTTTCACCCATCGAAAAAAACATTAATATGTAATAAAAATGATGGACGTCATTGTGGGAATAAAACGGAAAATTTCAAAGATTTCTCAATAATACAAGAAGTATGAGTACGTGTATGTACACAAAGCAGATGAATATCACATCATTAGAGAATTAAAAAGAAAATCTGACTTCTTATTGGAAGTTTAACGAATTTTTCAGATGTTTGAGAATCATACAAAGCGAGTATCCATATGAGTAATACAGAATAGTAAATAGACGAGTTTGAGAAACATATTGAATCATGATAAAAACCCGATTATGGAAATAGTCGCATTATTTTAACATTTTGAAGGTGTACAACATGTTTAATTTGAAATTATTTTATTATATAGCATTTAGTCCGCATGACAGATATTATTATGTCACAGTATAATAGCTGGCTTCACCCGCTATCAGGCTGGTTTGGATACTCGAAAAATGAAAAAATAGATCGGTAAATTTTTACTTTATAAAACACATAACTTTTTTTTTGGTTTCTAAATGAAATTTATTTGTATTTATTAAAGAAAGGATAAAGTGTTTTGAAAGGAATATTAAACAAAACCCTTTGAGTGATCTTTGATCACACTTACCCACTTGTTATGTTGTTGTTTTATATGATAACTGCAATCAGTGTCATGTTGTCATTTTGTATTGACAGTACATTGTGGAGAAACACGGCAAGACGTTGCTTCCTCACTACCTGGGCCTGTACCGTCTCACAGTGGAAGGAACCGAGACGTACCTGCTCGTCATGAGAAACATCTTCAGCGCCAGCCTCAAGATTCACTGCAAATACGAACTCAAGGTACGTCACCCACCGCTCGATAAATAGGTTTTATTTTTCAGATATAGAGGTTGTCTCAAAAGTCTCTGTACAACTTCAAAAATTTATTACAAAAAAAATAATAGGCCTACAGCAAAAATAATTACAACAGTACATAGAGTCACTTAAAAAGTTTTTTTTCTACTGTCTTAGTAAACTTCAACATGAGATCCTTTCGTTGCATGAAGAATATCAAGTTGATATTCCAATTCCATCCACGTGCATTTCAGCATGCTAACATCAACAGTAGTGACAACTGTTTGATGAAATCTGAACAAAAGTGAACAGTCTCATGGAATCGAAACAAAAGATCCAAACAGCAGTAACTTCTGTTGATGTTAGCATGAAAAACATTCGTGGATTGAATTGGAATATCATCTTGATATTCTTCGTGCTACGAAAGGATCTCCTGTTGAAGTTTACTAAGACAGTAGAAAAAAACTTTTTAAGTGACTCTATGCACTGTTGTCATTATTTTTACTGTAGGCTTATTTTTTTTGTAATAAATTTTTGAAGTTGTATGGAGACTTTTGGGACACCCTGTAGTTTGTAGAGTATTTAGTTTTTCTTTATCTGAAAAAGAAATCATAACTATTCAGAATATGTTCAAAAGTTATCACGAGAAACCAGTGTTTTGAGAAAATGGACTTTAAAGTTTTGCCTTCCCGGTCCATGTCACAAAGGCTGTCATTTCAGGACTTTTTCTATCAGATCAACTTTCTCAAAGATTCAAATATTATAAATATCCTTCATTTGTTCACATCCTTAGGAATTTCCACTCATCACTGCATTTTCTTGACTCGTAAAACTTACCCATCATGGATACGCATACTATAAAATAGGAAAATAAAACATGTGTATCACTATTTTAATATAAAATGCATTGCCATTCGAATAAAATCGTGGCTCGATGACGTCCTCGACTTTAAAGGCTCTATCACTGAATTGCTTAAGAGAAACATTCTTATCACTCTAAAAATGATAATCCTATTCACTAACAGTTTACTGCGTCTCTTTACTAATTAAAATAGATCTTTGAATTGAAATTGGGATGAAATACAGGGTCACGAAACATCGAAGCGAGTGGAAAATGGGATGACCCATATCTCGGCCACTCATGATCCGATCCACTTCATTCTGGATGCAAAATTTATGTTTTTTTCTATTGTCTTTTAGAGTCACTCCTAAAGATAAACAATTTCAAAAATTTTTATAGACCTTTTATCAGAAGAAATATTTCGAGAGTCTGAAAAAAAGAGTTCCGGATCCTCGAGGTGACTGAAATTGAATAGGCTTCTTCCCATGATGACCTACTCAGTACATACCCAATTTCAAGTCTCTCTCTCCGTTTGTTCGGGAGATAGAGCATTTACAGACACACACACAGACAGATGGACGGCAATTTTTGTTTTTCTAAAAATATGTTTTTCGGAACCTCCAGTGTAAATCGCGTCAAAATTGTTTTTCCGATTTTCAAAACAATTACAAGACTTACCCTATACTACATAGGATGGGTAAGTAAAACTATTTTTGATAGTTTCATCCTGTCCAGGGCAATACTATCCTTTAACTTATAAGCCTCCAATGACTCTTCAATAGTATTTTTCCAAGTCATTCTTGATCTGCCCCTCCTTCTTCTCCCTTTTGGACTCCATTCGAAAAGGATTTTTTGAACACTCTCTTTTTACCTACCATCCTGTAGGGTAAGTCTTGTAATCGTTTTGAAAATCAAAACAATTTTTTTGAAGGATTGTCACATTTCAGACACTGGAGATTCTGAAAAACCTATTTTTAGGGGGGCAGGGGGAAATTTCTGTCCATCTGTGTGTGTATCTGTAAATGCACTATCTCCTGAACCAACTGAGATAGAGACTTGAAATTGGGTGTGTACTTAGTAGGTGACAATGGGAAGAACCTTATTGAATTTCAGTCACCTCGATGATCCGGAACTATTTTTTTTTTGGGGGGGGGGGGGGGGGCTCCTGAAAGAGTCGTTCTGATAAAAGGTCTATAAAAAAAATTTTGAAATTTGTTTATTTTAAGAAGTAAATATATGAAAAAAAACATAAATTTTGCATAAAAAATGAGGTCTATGAAAGGATGAGTTGTTGAGATATGCGTAATCCTATTTTCTACACGCTTCGTGACACTGTATTTCATTTCAAAGATATATTTTAATTCGAAATGAGATGCTTCATAAACTAAACTGTTAGTGAATAGTATGTATCATTTTTGGAGTTATAGGGATGTTTCTTTTATAAGCAATTCGGTAATAGAGCCTTTAAAGTTTAGGATTTCATTCGAATGGCAATGCATTTTATAAATAGTTTACACATGTTTTATACTATGCGTATCCATGTTGTGTAAGTATTACGTTGGCGCCCAACGACTCGTTTCATTCTGTGTAGATGCCCCTATCATCTAAGCTTATTATGTTGGATCATCTTTGACTTGCATGATTTGATGTATTCTTTTGTTTTTAACTTTTTCCAAGTCTTTATGTTCTTGCCTGATCTTTGCCACAAGTCCATATTTCGTTAGAAAGGAATTTCTTTATCTGGGAGAGACTTAAGATTCCCAACTGTCAATGAATCATTTAGTTTTGGGAAAAATAAAACTACTCCCCACCCAGAACAGAATTCAGCAATTGCTTTTTCTGCCTTCACCCATTCACTTTGGCTTGATCCATCCAAATCAATCTAGGAGGAATGATAGACCCATGGTATTTGAATGCCTCAACAGCTTTTTAGGATTTCGTTCATCTCGAGAAACCCTATTACTCCCGCTCCGTTGTCTGTCCGTCACAGAGCCATTCTCAGAAACTATGTAACTTACAGAGTTGAAACTTTGTGTATATAGCTGAATACTAGCTATAAAGAGCTCAAAATATTAAAATTTGAAAAATTTGTCAATATAAATAGAGATAAAAAACCAAAATTCTAACAGCCTTTTCCTATTTAATTGAAACATTTTTCGTTAGAGCAGTTGCCAACCATTAAAAATCCCCGATGAAATTCTTTCTACAATAATTCATTTTCTATTGAACAATTTCCACGTGAAAATGAAAATGAAATAAAAAGTTTCATCAATTGAAAAAAAACAAGTTCGAAATTATACGTCAAACGTTACAAACGAGGTGCGTTCGTACGCACGTTTTAGAATTAAATTCATGATATCCCGTGCGTAGAACGGGTTAAACAGCTAGTTAAGTATATATTTTATGACACTGTTCATACAAATATCTTAACTAGTTATATAAATATTCAGATTATATATGTATCAGCTAGTTATATAAATCTTCAGATCTTGATGATTTTTAATTCTGTGAAATGAATTATATCGTCTGCAGATTAATTTCTGTATTAAAATAAGTATCTCGCTCGCTTGACGATTAAACCTCGGAAGCTCCTATAACAAAAAAGCACCGATTTAAAAAAAAAAATTCAAATTTCTTAATAAATATTTTTATTAATATCTCCTAAAGTTTTGATTCGATTTTAATAAAATTTGAAATGTCTCGACAAAATTCTGCAAAGATAATATATTTTAAATTGCAAACCATTTGGTTGGGTAGTTTTTGCGTTGTTATATGCGGACAGACAGACAGACGGACGGACCAAGCGACGACTATAGGTGCTACGTATTTATATAATTACGAACGCACCTAAAAAAGATTATGACGTCCTATGGGTAATAAAACGGAAATTTTCAAAGGTTTCTCAATAATACAAGGAGTATGACTGCGACCTACGTTATACATAACGTATAACGTAGGTCACGGTATGACACGTCATTAGAGAATTAAAAATAAAATTAATCTGACGTCCTATCAGAAATTTAACAGATTTTTCAAATGTTTGAGAATAATACAAAGTGAATATCCATATGAGTAATAGAGAGTAGTAAATATATATGAGTTTGAGGAACGTATTGAATCGTGTTAAAAACCTGATTATGGAAACATTCACCTGTTTTAACATTTCGAAGGCGTACAACATGTTTAATTTTGAAATTATTTTTTCTTAAATATCGCATTGAGTCCACCTGACATATATTATTATGACAGAGTATAATAGCACGCTGGTTTAGATATTCGAAAAAATAGACCAGTAAATTTTTACTTTATAAAAAGCATGACTTTTTGTTGTTGTTGCTAAATGAAATTTATTTGGATTTATTGAAGAAAGGATAAAGTGTTATGAAAAGAATAATATACAAAACCCTTTATGCGATCCCACTTACCCACTTGTTGTATATTTCTATCATCCAACAAGATATCAGTTTAAATAATAATAATAATTCACAACATCTTTTAAGATTTTTTGTGTGTAACATCACAAAATCTCGATACCTGGAATTTTTTTTGTTTTTTATTGGTATACATAACCTGGAAAAGTCAGGGAAGTTCGTTGCTGATCTGGAATAGACACCCTGTTACATTTTTTTTATCCTACTCAAACCTTTCTGTGACCATTAATATCCTGCTGTGCCTATTCAATTCAATAGGTGATCTTTACCATAAGTGGACAAAATAAATCTTTTTGTTGTTGTTGCTAAATGAAATTTATTTGGATTTATTGAAGAAAGGATAAAGTGTTATGAAAAGAATAATATACAAAACCCTTTATGCGATCCCACTTACCCACTTGTTTTATATTTCTATCATCCAACAAGATATCAGTTTAAATAATAATAATAATTCACAACATCTTTTAAGATTTTTTGTGTGTAACATCACAAAATCTCGATACCTGGAATTTTTTTTGTTTTTTATTGGTATACATAACCTGGAAAAGTCAGGGAAGTTCGTTGCTGATCTGGAATAGACACCCTGTTACATTTTTTTTATCCTACTCAAACCTTTCTGTGACCATTAATATCCTGCTGTGCCTATTCAATTCAATAGGTGATCTTTACCATAAGTGGACAAAATAAATCTTTTTGTTGTTGTTGCTAAATGAAATTTATTTGGATTTATTGAAGAAAGGATAAAGTGTTATGAAAAGAATAATATACAAAACCCTTTATGCGATCCCACTTACCCACTTGTTTTATATTTCTATCATCCAACAAGATATCAGTTTAAATAATAATAATAATTCACAACATCTTTTAAGATTTTTTGTGTGTAACATCACAAAATCTCGATACCTGGAATTTTTTTTGTTTTTTATTGGTATACATAACCTGGAAAAGTCAGGGAAGTTCGTTGCTGATCTGGAATAGACACCCTGTTACATTTTTTTTATCCTACTCAAACCTTTCTGTGACCATTAATATCCTGCTGTGCCTATTCAATTCAATAGGTGATCTTTACCATAAGTGGACAAAATAAATCTTTTTGTTGTTGTTGCTAAATGAAATTTATTTGGATTTATTGAAGAAAGGATAAAGTGTTATGAAAAGAATAATATACAAAACCCTTTATGCGATCCCACTTACCCACTTGTTTTATATTTCTATCATCCAACAAGATATCAGTTTAAATAATAATAATAATTCACAACATCTTTTAAGATTTTTTGTGTGTAACATCACAAAATCTCGATACCTGGAATTTTTTTTGTTTTTTATTGGTATACATAACCTGGAAAAGTCAGGGAAGTTCGTTGCTGATCTGGAATAGACACCCTGTTACATTTTTTTTATCCTACTCAAACCTTTCTGTGACCATTAATATCCTGCTGTGCCTATTCAATTCAATAGGTGATCTTTACCATAAGTGGACAAAATAAATCTTTTTGTTGTTGTTGCTAAATGAAATTTATTTGGATTTATTGAAGAAAGGATAAAGTGTTATGAAAAGAATAATATACAAAACCCTTTATGCGATCCCACTTACCCACTTGTTTTATATTTCTATCATCCAACAAGATATCAGTTTAAATAATAATAATAATTCACAACATCTTTTAAGATTTTTTGTGTGTAACATCACAAAATCTCGATACCTGGAATTTTTTTTGTTTTTTATTGGTATACATAACCTGGAAAAGTCAGGGAAGTTCGTTGCTGATCTGGAATAGACACCCTGTTACATTTTTTTTATCCTACTCAAACCTTTCTGTGACCATTAATATCCTGCTGTGCCTATTCAATTCAATAGGTGATCTTTACCATAAGTGGACAAAATAAATCTTTTTGTTGTTGTTGCTAAATGAAATTTATTTGGATTTATTGAAGAAAGGATAAAGTGTTATGAAAAGAATAATATACAAAACCCTTTATGCGATCCCACTTACCCACTTGTTTTATATTTCTATCATCCAACAAGATATCAGTTTAAATAATAATAATAATTCACAACATCTTTTAAGATTTTTTGTGTGTAACATCACAAAATCTCGATACCTGGAATTTTTTTTGTTTTTTATTGGTATACATAACCTGGAAAAGTCAGGGAAGTTCGTTGCTGATCTGGAATAGACACCCTGTTACATTTTTTTTATCCTACTCAAACCTTTCTGTGACCATTAATATCCTGCTGTGCCTATTCAATTCAATAGGTGATCTTTACCATAAGTGGACAAAATAAATCTTTTTGTTGTTGTTGCTAAATGAAATTTATTTGGATTTATTGAAGAAAGGATAAAGTGTTATGAAAAGAATAATATACAAAACCCTTTATGCGATCCCACTTACCCACTTGTTTTATATTTCTATCATCCAACAAGATATCAGTTTAAATAATAATAATAATTCACAACATCTTTTAAGATTTTTTGTGTGTAACATCACAAAATCTCGATACCTGGAATTTTTTTTGTTTTTTATTGGTATACATAACCTGGAAAAGTCAGGGAAGTTCGTTGCTGATCTGGAATAGACACCCTGTTACATTTTTTTTATCCTACTCAAACCTTTCTGTGACCATTAATATCCTGCTGTGCCTATTCAATTCAATAGGTGATCTTTACCATAAGTGGACAAAATAAATCTTTTTGTTGTTGTTGTGGTTCGAATTTAGATTCCTGTGGCCAAGGTTAACCTGAATTTTCAAAAGAAAAGCTTGATTATGTATTTCTTTTAAATGCTAAAAGGTGTCAATGAACAACATAAATACAAATTAAAATAACTTTTATTAGGTTGTTTGATATATTTCGACTCACTTCAAGTCATTTTCGGAAACAAATGAGAATATTCCAGAATTGCGCGGGCTTGGAAGTTATTATTTTCATGTACTTTTTTTTTTTTTAAATTACACACGTTATCTTTTATTTTTTCTGGGTTGTTTAATTTTCATATCTGTGACCACGGAGTCACTCGAGCTACAGTTTTGGTAAATCAAAAGAGGCCGCATCGTTACCTATTGTATTTTTGCGTGTTAGTATCTCTATGGTTTCTCGTATTATGGATGGATAGTATAGACTGGAGGGAAATATTATTTTATTTTCAATTGAAATTTATTTGGATGGTTTCTTCCTGATATCATCTTGCCAGGGCTATGGTTTTTCCATTCTACTTAATATCAGCTATAGGCTTTTTTTTTCTGTCATTAAATTTCCTGCTGGTCATGCCTGTGTAGTCATTCTTGGATCCTGAATGTGGTTTCAGAAGAAAAACTACCTATTTGAATATCAATGACTCTTTCATTTTCATTTTTCAACATAGAAGATTAAATTCATGTTATTCCATTTTGTATCTGGGTTTTGTCTCTGATTTGGGTTGGGTTGCAGGTCGAGGAAAATTGTTTTGTCGGATTGTGGGTTGACTTTAAATTGAATTTTCCAGTATTACCCAAGGATTCACCTTTTGCATAAACTCGTTTGGAATAAGATCTTTCGAAGAAATGTGTTTCATTTTCTTTTTCATTTCTTTTTCAGGGCACAGCTGTTGACAGAGAAGCTAGCATCAAGGAGAAGGTAAATATTTCTCTTGTCTCATTTCTGTTGCCACAAACAATGATAGAACAGTTTTTAACCATTGGGAAAAGGGTTGTTGCTTTCGGTCGAGAATGGACCCAATGATGTTCGCATTTCACTATTTTGACCGTTTTTAACAAAATTCTGTCACTTTAAAAGAATTTTTCTTTGATTAGGCAATAGAAATGCATAAAATTATTACAAAAAGATAGATGCAAATTATCTGATAGGAAAAATAAAGTAGTAAACTAAAAAAGTAAAGTAAAGTGCCTGTTATAGCAAACCCCCAAGGATGAAATATTTTGGTTTCTGTTTTCATTCATATATTTGTAAATTGGGTACTTTCGTGTTATAGTGGCCCCCAAGGATGAATCATAAGCGACTTAGATTTATTGCCCCATTATAAAGTTTTGTATGACATCATAATACTATATGATATATCATCCTTATATATTATTTCTCCTGTCAACATCCCTTTTACTCAGAAAATATGAAACGCAGAACAACGAATGAGATACCATATGAAAGGTTTTAGAACAGGCTTCTGACATAGACCACTTAACAATTCGTGAAAACATGTTTTTGATTAAAATTTGCTGAAATTAAAAAATTAAATCGGCTTTGTTTTCATGAAAGAAATGAAAGGTTTTTCTGAAATTATTGTTGCCAAAAAAATAAAATACCACATAATATGATGCTCATAGCAATTATTATAAAAAAACACCGCACGGGTTTATTTTATACTTATGATTAAAAAGCGAAATTGAAATTGAAATGTTTAGATTAATATTTCCCATGGTTTTCCCGAAGCGAATGATGTCATCCTCTAATGCAGTCAAAATACGATTGTTAATTTTTTTTTTTTTTTTTCTCGCGCGTGCCTTTAGCAATCTTGGATCAGTTTTTAGTCTAACTTTGATGGAATAAATTAGATGATATTCTGGCTTGACTAACAACTAAATGTTGTTTGCAGATATTTTTATCCTTGCTTTTTCTTTAGAAGTTTAAACCTGCATCTAATAAATATTACATATTTATAAAAAATGATACTTCTCTATTATCCCGTCGACCACTTTTCATAACAAAAAACTATCGCCAAATAAACGGGAGAACGTTGCCATTGGAATATAAAAAAATAAATAAAATATAAGAATTTAAGGACACAATTGTTATTTTAATTAATAAAATAACTACTAAATCAGTAAAACATAATGAAAAATACACGCAAATGTCGAATATAAAACCACTAGATGACGTAGCAAACACGCATAATGATTCTGACATCAAGTAAATGGGACTGCATTTTTGGCGTTTAATCTTACAGTTTGGCGGTAGTTTTTTTGTTATGAAAAGTGGTCGACGGGATAATAGAGAAGTACCTAAAAAATATTAGATTTCAGTGCGAAATCTTCGCACGGGCCCTCTGGTCCTATCTATTACGGCTAAGTTATAATTTTAAGTTTTAATGTAATTTTAATAACTTATCATAACCAATCGATTGGTGCCCACTAAATCAAAATCCATACTTTCGACATACAACAAGATAACAAAGTGAATGCTAACATTCAAAAATTGTATGCTTGTATGCTATATACTGCGCGGGCCGGCGATTCCCAATTACGTTTTCTTGACCACGGGCTCTGGGGTGCTATATATGGCGTATATCCCGGTCAGGTGATCAGCCTAGCCTAAGTCGAAATTCCTAGTCTAACCTAAGGCGAAATTAGAACCTCTAGTATGGCATGGCAATGCGCTAACCACTGAGCTACTGCGCGTCGCATGATTGTACAGGTAAAATATTTAGATTATCCTCTTCTATTGAAATTTAAATAAGTAGTCGCACCGTGATTATAATATGTACAATTGTATAATACAGTTTGTGGGGGGAGGTAGACTACAATAGAAGTATTGAATACACTGGCATATATATATGCTTGACTTCTACTGCTAATTTGGCGACCAGCACTTGTATATATTATTTCTCCTGTCAACATCCCTTTTTCTAAGAAAATATGAAACACAGAACAACGAATGAGATACCATATGAAAGGTTTTTGAACCGGCTTCTGACATAGTACACTTACATTTTTTAAAAACATGTTTTTCGATTAAAAATTGCTGTTATTAAAAATTAAATCGACATTGATTTCGTAAATGAAATGAAAGGTTTTCTGATATCAGTGTTGCCACAGAAATAAAATACTGCATTATCGTATGACGTCATCCTCTAATGCAATTAAAATATGATTGTCAATTTATTTCTTGCGCGTGCTTTTTGAGAAAATATAGAGCTTTTAATAGGGTTTTTAATTTAATTTTTACGCGTGCGTCACCTATTGTTTATTTGTTTTCTTTGTTTAATCATGGCTGTTTATATGCGTACTGTATTGGAATCGGAGCACAAGTACATTACGTAATTTAAGAATTAACTTCCAAATATACATTTCATTAGGATTTACAAAAATTGTAAATATTTATTTTTTAATATTTCATTAAGCTGTTAATATGCCAGCGAAGTCTGACGTCACTTAAACGGCTGCTGGACCACAAAGTTTGAACGCCCCATGTTTAAGTTCCCATAGGCTTTCAAAAAAATGGTGTACCAAATATTGATTTACGTATTTAAGAAATTTCGGTATTACTCTATTGTCCCGTTGATCACTTTTCATAACAAAAAACTATCGCCAAATAAACGGGAGAACATTGCCATTGGAATATCAAAATAAATAAATAAATAAAATATAAAAATTTAAGGACACAATTGTTATCTTAATTAATGAAATAACTAATAAATCAGTAAGACATGATGAAAAATACACGCAAATGTCGAATTAAAAACCACTTGATAACATAACAAACATGTATAATGCTTCTGACATCAAGTAAATGGGACTGCATTTTTGGCGTTTAATCTTACAGTTTGGCGATAGTTTTTTGTTATGAAAATTGGTCGACGGGATAATAGAGTAGTACCGAAATTTCTTTAACAATTTTGCAAAATCTGAGGAAATGCTTTCGGCACAGATGTCATATACACACCACATTGGCGCAATTTTTCCCCCGCTAATTTGGCGAAAACTTTGTATATTTACTTTTGTTTGTTTACTTTGTTTATTTACTTTTTAAACGTTGTTTATTTACTTTATTTTGTATTTTAATTCTATAAATTATTGTTATTATGTATAGCCACATTTACTTATATCAAACTATCATTTATTTATTTGTATTTCTTTTTTTAAAATAATAGAAGCTATTTCATTTATTACGTTATTTTACTTTTACATTGAAATAAAATATCACATGCTATTATTGTATGCTATTTGTAACTAATATTAAAAAACAAAATTTTCACCAAATTGGCGGGGAAAAAAATCGTGCCAATGTGGTGAGTATATGACATCTGTGCCATGCTGGCATATAAATTCCCCAAACATCTGATTCAATGTTTAAATTTTTTTATAATTCGTTTTTTTCTTTTTTTTTTTTTTCAGTATAGGGGTCTTGGCAACCTAGAGAAATAACCTTGGCGAGATAAGAAAATTTGGCAAAATATTTTCTGGCAATTTATTTGCACAAGCAATCATTATATATATTATTTCATTTGTCAACATCCTTTTTTCTATGCACATACAAAACATACAACGATGAATGAGGTATTCGAAAAGTTTTTGAACAAGTTTCTGAGAAAGTACAACTGCATTTCGTTAAAACGCGGTGATTGAATAATAATAAAAAAAAAATCAGTTAATTAAAAATTAGCGCTAAAACGTACCAGGAAATAATCACAAAGATTGCAGTGTGAAGCTTCGCACGGGTCCTTCTGGTGTATATTATTTCTCCTGTCAACATCCCTTTTTTTCTGAAATTACGAAACGCAGAACGACGAATGAGATAGCATGTGAAAGGATTTTGAAAACGCTTCTGACATAGCACACTTAACATTTCGTTAACCTTCCTACCCTGAATGGGTCTAATCAACCCATTTCTATTATTTATTTCATGATAGCTCCTTCGGGTTTTAATTAAATGCTCTTACATTTTAAGTATTCCTCAAACAGATAAATATCTTTGGTTTATAATTTTTTCAGACTTCAGGAATTATTATTTTTAGTCAGAATAAAAAAAGTCACATATTACCTGAATGGGTCTAATCGACCCATATCACTAATCGCATATCAATGCCTGGAAAATAATTAGATTGTGTGTATTTCGAATAATGATCGGTAGATGGCGCTATCATACTGATATACTCAAGTAATGTTTTTCTTGTTTTGGATTGCTTTTTACAGGTTTGCTAATTTTAGCTGGTGTATATAAGTCCGCAGGAGAATCTCTCAAAGAGTTATGGAGCGAAGAAGATGGCCCCGACATTTTTCGTGCAACTATATCTTTGCAATGTTTTGAAATTATTAGGGAGTTTCTTATGTTTGACAACAAAGAAAGTAGAGTAAATCGGCGTCGTTTACATAATCTAGCTGCAATAAGATCGTTGTTTGATATGTTTGTTACTCAGTTGCCAAAGATGTTCATTCCTTACAAAAATGTTACAATTGATGTCCAGCTTGTGCCTTTCCGTAGTAAATGCCCATTTAGGCAATACATGCCATCAAAGACAAGATGGAAATATGGAATTAAAATGTGGTTGATGTCTGATGTCAAAATAGCTTATGTTTGCGCTGCTGAGATCTATATTGGAAATCTTTCAGATGGTGAGCGAGAAAAATATCAAGGTAAAAATGTTGTGTTGCGCCTGGTAAATTCGATTGAAATGTACCACTCGAAATATTACGGTTGATAATTTTTTCACAGATTATATTTTTGCTAAATATTATTGAAGAAAAAATTAACTATTATTGATACTCTTAGGAAAAATAAGCCCTTTATTCCTTTTGAATTTCAGTCATCAGGTGAGCAAGAAACATTTTCCCCACGATTCGGTTTTCAACCAGATATGACACTTGTTTCATATGTGCCGAGAAAAAAAAAATCAGTAATCCTCCTTTCAACTATGTATCACGAGGGAAAAGTTTCAGATGAGAAAGAAAAGAAACCAGATATAATTTTATATTATAATGAAACTAAAAGTGGAGTAGATACTACTGATAAATTAGCTGCACTAGGCGATGGCCTGTTCGTTTATTCTGCAATTTAAATGACCTAGCTGCAATAAATGCATATGTTGTTTTCATGCCTGTAAATCCTTTTTACAATCAAAACAAACTATACAAAAGGCGCCTTTTTCTGAAGGAACTTGGCAAACAGATGACCGAACCTCACTGAAATATTAGGATAAATCAAAATATCCGAGTAACCATAATGAAGAAATTTGCTTAGGCAACAGTTAAAAAAAAGAAAGTATTAGTTCAAATAAACGTGGAAGATGCATAGAATGTGGTCCAAAGAGAGATCGAAAAACGCAGAGGAAATGTACTTCATGCTTATCTTTTCTTTGCCAGGAGCACCTAAATATGTACTGTAAATCTTGTTTATCTTATAAAATGTATCAAAAGCAATGGAAATAAAACAAATTTGTAATATTTTTTTTATTATTATTTTCCAAGTTATTGCTTATACAAACAAGGCATTAGAAAGAAGAGGGGGAGGGAACGGAGTAAAAAGTGTGGAGGGGGGGAATTATAAAATGTATTGTCTCTAATAGTGAATACAAAAATAATATATGAAATAAAGCTAGATAAAAATACTTGTTTTAAGCCAGATTAAATATATACTAAACTGGGTCTAATCGACCCATTCAGGTAAAACGTAACTTTTTTTCAACAGGGTAGGAAGGTTAAAACATGTTTTCGATTAAAAATTGCTGATAATTAAAAATTAAATCGGCATTGTTTTCCTAAATGAAATGAAAGGTTTTCCTCAAAACATTGTTGTCAAAAAAATAAAATACCACATTATATGATGCTCAGCAATTATTATAAAAAACACCGCACGGGTTTATTTTATATTTATGATTAAAAAGCGAAATTGAAATTGAAATGTTTATATTTCTATGTCCCATGTTTTTCCCGAAGCGGATGACGTCATCCTCTAATGCAGTTAAAATACGATTGTTAATTTTTTTTTTTTTTCTCGCGCGTGCCTTTAGCAATCTTGGATCAGTTTTTAGTCTAACTTTGATGGAATAAATTATATGATATTCTGGCTTGACTAACAACTAAATGTTGTTTGCAGATATTTTTATCCTTGCTTTTTCTTTAGAAGTTTAAACCTGCATCTAATAAATATTACATATTTATAAAAAATGGTACTTCTCTTTTATCCCGTCGACCACTTTTCATAACAAAAAACTATCGCCCAATAAACGGGAGAACGTTGCCATTGGAATATCAAAATAAATAAATAAAATATAAGAATTTAAGGACACAATTGTTATTTTAATGAATGAAATTACTAATAAACCAGTAAAACATAATGAAAAATACACGCAAATGTTGAATTAAAAACCACTTGATGATTTAACAAGCACGTATAATGCTTCTGACATCAAGTAAATGGGACTGCATTTTTGGCGTTTAATCTTACAATTTGGCGATAGTTTTTTGTTATGAAAAGTGGTCGACAGCATAATAGAGAAGTACCTAAAAAATATTAGATTTCAGTGTGAAATCCTCGCACGGGCCCTCTGGTATATATATATATATATAACATTTCTTGCCATAGGTGGCCAAGTTAGGGTCCTATAGGATGTATATATATAGGACATGTGTATAGGATGTCTATAAGACGTAAATAATGTGTGTACAATGACGTAACATTGTTTGGAATATATAGAGATGCGTACATTAGGATGCCTCTAGAAGCTTTGCGATGATCCTAACTGCAACCTTGGTAATAATCATAATGATGCGACACAAAAGTACAGTAATTGTTTTTAAGCTTTTGGAACATTTTTCCAGTGGTTATTATAATTTTTTTTCTTCTTCTTCTTCTTTTTACACAATACAAAGTGATAATTAGAACAATTCGACATGTTCTCAAAAATTGTTTTGTTTTAAGGGTAAAGATAAAATACTAAGTAGATGCTTATTTATTACTATTTTTAGAGGACCATTTACCCCAAAATGGATCAAAAAATCGATTTTTGTTTTAAAATATTACATGAAAGCCTGTTTAATTCTGAATATTTTAACACCTCATTTAAACCCATATGGCAATTATATCACGCGATATCGTCAATTTTGTTAAGACACCCAGTGCAATTCCCCATACAAATGAAAACTTGGTGCGATCCAAAGGTTCACCACTGCTTGGCGCGTTTTCAAAAAATTGCCAAATTTGTGCGTTTCTGCCTGTTGTCTCCCGGAGTGGCAACCTCCAGAAGACAACAGGCAAAAGCGTGCAAATTGAAATGGCGATAATCAAAATAAAGCAAAAATACATATTTTAAAACATTTAAAAGCAAAATAATGTCAAAATAACGTTTTTAAAAACACGGTTTTTTTGTTTTTAAAAAAAAATCCACTTTTTGGAATGGCTAGATAAGAATTAAACTCACCTGCTTTTGTGCGGAGTGTTCCGAAAACCACGCAAATTGAAATCGCGAGAATCAAAATAAAAGCAAAAATAATTAATCTAAACCTTTAAACAGCAAAATAACATCAAAATACATTTATGAAAAATAAAAGAAAACCAATGATCTCGACCTAATCCTTACTCAAGCCACCATTTAGCGCTTTTAAAAAATGATGCCACATTGGCGATTTCTAAATTGTTTACTTACATTTATCGTATTCAGGGATCGTATTGTAACCCACAATAAGCAAGTGGTAAAATGTTGCCATTCTTAATTTTTAAATAGTTACACATAGGAAAAGTAATGGATTTAGCAATAAAAAGGTCCCTGAAAAATAGATTGCATTTATACGAGAGTAAAATTTTATTCGTTCAAAACAATTTGGACAAAATACATAATTTAAATACAGAATTATTAAATTAAACCCTACAGAGTTGATTTTTTTAGATACTGCATTTATGAGTGAAATAAAATATTTTATTTGACAAATTTAATAAGATACATATAAAAAAGATAATACGAGCAGTAAAAAGCAACGTTTTCATCGATATTACATAAAAGTTAACGATTAATGTGAAGTTGAAAAAACGAAAATACACGAAATTCCTTACTGCCGCAATCACTGTACCGCACGTATGATCGCTTCGTGAACATGAAACCGAAAAAAAACATCACTGGATACAGCAACCTCGTCGTATCGGAATCCCAAGAAAAACACGAAATTCGTTAATGCCGCGATCACTGTACCGCACGTATGATCGCTTCGCGAACATGAAACCGAAAAAAAAACATCACTGGATACAGCAACCTCGTCGTATCGGAATCCCAAGAAAAACACGAAATTCGTTAATGTCGCGATCACTGTACCGCACGTATGATCGCTTGCGAACATGAAACCGAAAAATAAACATCTCTGGATGCAGCAACCTCGTTGTATAGAGATCACAAAAATACACGAAATTTGTAAATGCGGCGATCACTATACCGCATGTATGATCGCTTCGCGAACATGAGACTTCCATGAAAACTGCAATCAATTAATTCACACTGTTCTAAAGTAACAAGAGTAGCCACTCACATACATAAATTAAAAAAAAAAAAAAAATCAAGATTTAAATAAAGAAGCAGATGATGAATATCATGACATAACCATTTAATGACATAAGTGTTATTTAACTGTATTAAAAAAACATGTTTTAAATAACTAATAAATCATTAAATATCATTAAAATACAAATAAAAGTCGAATAATCATTTGATGACGTAACAAATACGTCATACGTAACAAACGCGTCATCACAAAAAATATCATTGCTCAGCCTTTCCAACAATAAAAGAGCTACATCTGGCTAACTATCGACGATTTGGCACGATTGAGAAATGATGAGGGTTGCAAGAGTCAGTCCTCTATCGCGCGCGCGCTAGCACGCCAATACAAACGGACGCCAAGCAGGGGTGAACTCTTGGATTCACCCGAAAACTTTAAACTACTTTTTCTCCGTGTTCCTATTTCCTTCATTTTCATGTTTTAAAAATGCTAAGGCTTTTTTTGTATTTGAGATAGAGATTTAAAATTTTTTGTACATGTTCTTTATTATATGTATGACATGGAATGTGGACATGGTGTGCATGGAATTAGCCTTTCTATTTTTATTATTATTATTATTTTTTAATAAAAATATATGAAAATGTGTTAGCTTTCATTGTTTTACACTGTATATATCAGTAAAAAAAATTGTATTAAATGTATTATTAGATTATCTAAAAATTCATGTGCACAATTGTGTAATACACATGAGAAAATCTTAAAAAAAAAAAAAAAAAAAAAAGAACAAAAATATTAATTTTTAAAAAAGTAGTAGGGAAGTTCAAAATTTTTTTTACTTTTAAAATTTTTTAATTAAATATCCAGTTTTTTTTTTTTTTTTTTTTTTTTTTAAAGTACTTTTATTTGAGCATTGAAATGCACTGCGTTCAGAAGTTGAACCCTATTTTTTAAAATAAAGAAAATTGTTGAAAAGTCCCCTTAAATAGTATCAATAACTATTGTTTTTTTAAAATGAAATATTAATAAGTTTTTCTGGGAGAATGGAGTACCACCTGTTAACATTTAGAGCAGATGCTATCAAAAAGAAAACATTTCAATTCAATTTTCTTTTTTACATTTCACATCTTTTTCCACTCGAGTTGTAGCAAGGGCGGTGAAATGATGGATGCACTGTTTAATCGGAATATCAAAACACTCAGCCTGCCGAATATTCAAACTACTTGAAAAATTATTACAATCCTATTTTTTTTAACTGTAATAGATTCATTCAAAAAATTTTTAAAAGAGAGGTTACATTAATTGATTTATTTTTTATTTTTTTATGAAAAAAGACACGTAAGACAATTAATTATTAATGATAGTTAAAAAGTTTTTTTTTTTTTTCTTTATCCGTTCAACATGGACAACTTAAGATGAATCAAACACAAGTTCTTCAATATATTACATTAAAAAATTAATATTAAATGACAAATTAGTAAATAATTAAATAAATTACATATCTAATGACATCATTACATTACAATTAATTAATCTTTCTTATTTTATTTTCACTATTCGGGAGTGTCTGTTATGGAGGTTTTACGGTATAGGGATCCAAATGAACAAAAACAAGCAGGAAATTGTACTTTAAACGTGACAAATGAGGTGCGTTCTTTTCGAGCTATAACAAGTTGTACAATGTCAAAAAATCATCGTTATTATTTCAGTGAAATAAATTACTTCGTCTGCTACTAACGAAATGAGGATGCCTTTTTTTTTCTAATAACGTATGCCATGTTGACAGATGCAATTTTTTTTTTTTTTGACACCAGACAGCGCTGTCAATTCACCTTGAGGATCTTACTTTGTGAAGGATGACCTCCATGTAGTTTAATATTTTTATGACTCACGGTGAATGAATCTTTTGTTTGTTAATTTTAATGGATGGAGATATTCGGCTGTTAACCGCATTTTCCACTGAAGTTATCTATACATATTTCAATGTCACTCCTCTCTCAAGCAAACCATTTCTTTGAACGATCTTCCTAAAAATGTAACTTGGACGCCATTTTATTCGAAAAGATAATTTTTAATAAAAATGGCTGCTTGACCTATGGAAAAAGATGTAGTTGGTTTTCCTCAGTCACATGATACAGGTTATGCACAATAGGATTTAATAAAATGAAGAAAACTTTTTAACACTTGCCGTCTGTCCGTGCTCTAACTCCCGTCAATGGGCTCGGGATTGCCCTGCCATTTTTGTATGTTATTGTTGTTATGTATAGCCTGGGAACATAACGAATATCGGATTATTGGATGTGTTATTATTTGGATTATGTTATTTTTTGGACTATGTCATATAATCCTTTTTTAACACTTTTTCCAACCTACTTGAAAAGTGTTTATGACTTCGGTTTGTCTGGCCGTAATATGTCCGTGCTCTTAACTCCCGACAATGGGCTCGGGATTGCCCTGCCATTTTTATAGGTTGTTGTTGTTATGTATAGCCTGTTCCCTATTTCAACGGAAGTGTGTAGCACTTATAGTTTTTTTACAGGGACAAGAATTCCATTACAGGACGGTCTATGGGGAAAAATCATTTGCAGTTTATTTTAAGGATGTTACACAATTTCAAACACATCGTAATGGATAGATATCACTAAGGTGCATTACAAGAAGCTTAATAGGGATTAGGGTGTGCATAGCACTTAGAGTTACTTTACAGGGACCGTCAAAAGAATTCCGTTACATGACGTCTAGGGAGAAAAATCATTTGCGGTTAATTAAATAATGTTTCACTATTTTAAACGTATTAAAATTTATATGTATCATTAAGATGCATGACAAGAGGCTTACTACAGAAGAGTGTGTGTACAACAGTCATCGTTCATTGACAGGGACACACAAAAAAATTCTCTGTCTGTTAACACTAATTTCTGGAAGTGCATTTTAAGTGGCTGAACGCGATTTTACATTGAACTCACTTTTTGTCTATTATTGGGTGTGTGTAAATTCTGTAGATCCTATACAGGGCAGCACAAAAGTTCGCAAACACAGTTCCGTTGATAGACAGAAACTCCAGAAGGAGAATTTTAAACTGCGCTACACGTTTCCTAACTCAACTAAAATTTAGCATCCTAATATAGTATATATGCAAATCTATAGATCCTATACAGGGCTGAATAAAAGTGTTTGGATATTTTTCCGAATAGTGTATAAGTTGGAAATTCCTGAAATTATGTTTTTAAATAGGTTATGCGTTTTCCGAATTGTTTACTTAGATGTTGTCTTTCACCTTATGAAACAGTCATGATTTGTAAAATTATTTTGGAAGCGTTGGAAAGTGTTACATAATCTATGCTTGACGCATGATTATTCTTTCTTGTTAAGTTTTGATTCGATTTTCATAAAACTTGAATGGACTCAACAAAATTCTACAATGATTCTATATATAAAATTTCAAACCATTCTGTTGTGTCGTTTTTGTGCTGTTCTATGCAGACAGACGGACTAGACGACGACTCTAGATGCTACGTATTTATATAATTCCGAACATACCTAATAAAAAGCCATTTCACACTGACAAACGTAGGAATGGCTATGGGATATATATTTGGTATACAGTCAAACCTAATACTTTAAAAAAACCTTGTATAAAAATATTATCACATAATTCCTAACATTTCTTTGTTCTATATACAGTAATCCCTTAACATTCGTGGGGGTTACGTTCTAGGAAAACCCCGCGAATGTTGAGTCTATCTCTCTGCACTAAAAAAGGAGTTGTGTTCTCTAAAAGTTTAATTAGAGTGGCACAGCATTTCAAAGAACAAATGTATTAACAATACGTTATGCATAACATATGATGGTGAATGCACACACATATTCATAAACATGAAATTTATTTATGGAAGAACTGGCTAGAGAAATAATTAGAGCTAAAAAAGCACAGGTTTTTTGTATAAAGTAATTTCAACTCTCTGTATTCACAAAGACATGATAATGTATTAGTGGGTCAATATTAGAGTTGCAAAGACGAGAAATATCCCGATTTAAGCTTGGGAATAAATTGGGGTTTTTTTTTTTTTTTTCGGGAATAAATCAGGTCTTTGGAGAATAAACCGGGGTTATTGGAAATAAACCTGAGAATAAACCTGCTTTTTGCAACTGTAGTCAGTATGCGATGCAATATTAAAATACAATATTTAAATACAACTAAATGCTTCAGAAATACTGTTATTTTTTATCTCAGCTCCATCTGTTCGAGAACCTGCACAATTTAAATTAATAGATTGAAGACGCCGTTACATTACCACTTCTAATATCCTCATTGCTATGAGTATTCTGCTTTTGTTATTTTGCTTTCCTGCAAATTTCCCTCTCTTCTTTTTCAGTTGACAACTGAAAATTGATTTGTAAATAGAAAACACAGAAGAAATAATATTTCCAAAAAAGAAAAAAAGTCGCAAATAATCAAGTCAGATTCTCGCGAATGTTACGTTTCTCCGCATTTTCATATTCGCGAATAATCAAAACTCGCGAATGTTGAGGGATTACTGTACATACAAGAAGAAAGTATCGGAATTGAGAAAATTTTTCAGCATCCATTTGTGGATGGATTGGGATGTCCTGAACACGATTTGATTATTTTTGGAAAATCTCTGTCTGTTAGTCTTTCAGGCTGTTTTATCTCAAGATATAATTGGATCCAACTTCAGATTCAGTGAGACCTTGACATAAATAATTTGGGTGCTTGATGCCGGGTTTGTAAATATCCTGATATTTTGATATATATTTGATATTTTTGATAGATATCCGATATTTTCAAAATAGTCAACTTACTGCTGATAATAAATATTTTCAAGCAATAATATAGATTAGAAACTAAAATATATTGCACTTATCATGAAAACTGAAACAATATACTAAAACTGTTTTTTTTTCCCCTTTCTTTTTTTTTTCTCACTTTGAACAAAATTGAAGATCAACTCATCAACAAAACAGAAACAATTTGCTTTATACACTTATAAAAAAACAAAAACAATTATAAGATTTAGTATCAGCTATCAAGAAATCAGAAATTTATAAAACAAAAAATTAAATACCAAATAGTTTTTTGTTTTTTTTATTGAAAAATGTAAACATAAATGTATAGAACTGATTATCTAAATTAGACAGTTTATCTTTCTATATCTGTCCTGAATAAGTTATGTCCCATATAATCTAGATTTAAAAATAAAAACTTCAAACAAAACTGGGATAAGGGTTTTTTTTCGTTTCTTTAGCTAGAAAAGTAACAGCCAGAGACACATGTTCTTTATCTACAGAATAATATCAGTTGAAAATTTCATTGACACTTATTTTGACTTAAAATATCAAAAATATCTTGCACAATGATATTTTGAAAATAAATATCAAATAATGTAAAAATATCAACAATCTTGATATTTTGAAAATATAAATCTGATATATATCATGATAGATATCATGATATATATCCATTGATATATATCAATGAACCCTGTGTATAACACCCAACAAGTGGCACTGCTATACTGTTTTTAATTACTGCGACAAGTATCTCAAGATGTAATGAAATTTCACCAAACTTCATACTCTGTTAGAACTTGACATAAAAAAATGCTGATTATGTTTGGTTGCATACTGATCTACTATGCTGTGTTTTCACGATAGTCCTGTCTCAAAAACTAGTGCAGGGAATTTCTTCAAATTTCTGTTAGACCTTGACATAAATAGATGCAGATTTAGTTTTGACTTTGAACGCTCAATGGGGGAGGGGCTGCTATCCCATGTTTCGCAAAAGATTCCTGATCAGTGGGTGCAATTGAGTGAGCAGGATATGCAGTATTATTAACTCCCATGCACGTTTAACCCCACTGTTGACAGAATCACTTATTTTTTATGCCCACTTCTGACTGTGGACATGATGTTTTTTTCTGCAATGAGCATTATAGATGTATCTTATAGTTTTTTTTAATTAAAAGATATCGTTACAACCCCAAGAACATACCCTGAATAAATGTTTTTTTTAACCATTGGGAAAAGGGTTGTTGCTTTCGGTCGAGAATGGACCCAATGATGTTCGCATTTCACTATTTTAAGCGTTTTTAAAGAAATTCTGCGGCTTTAGAAAAAATTCTCTTTGAATAGGCAATAGAAATGCATAGAATCGTTACAAAAATGTTAAAGTTACAAAAAGGATAGATGAGAGCTATCCGATAGGAAAAATAAAGTAGACATTGGGTACTTTTGTGTTATAGCGGCCCCCAAGGATGAAATATTTTTGTTTCTGTTTTCATTCATAGATTATAAATTGGGTACTTTCGTGTTAGAGCGGCCCCTAAAGATGAATCGCCAAGCGACCCAGATGGATTGCCAAATTACAAAGCATGTATGACATAATAATAATATAGGATATACAGTGGGTGATCGGTTAACGAACTTAATCCGTTCCAAAATAATTTTCACTAACCGAATTGTTCGTTAACCGATCATAGATTTAGTATAGATTTGTATGGAAATTCGATTAATTCGTTCTTAAAAGCTAAATAGTATATAAAATTTAATAGAATTTCTCTCTAAAATTTTTTGTATTTAATATGGACATTGTATTTTGATTGCTTTGTACGTGCCGTGCCGTACTTAAAAAAATAATAAATGGCATGCCCTTTGTAAAAACTTTTAGTATCACTTTCATTGACTACAGCATTAAACCATATCAGTTTATCAAAAACTCTATTAGTTCCCTAAGAGATCGGGGACCCGATAATGATCAAGTGGAGCCAAACGCCTGTTAATAATTTAGGATCTAAAATTCAATTAAAATAATTAATTTGCAATTAAAAATATTTCCTTAAAAAGGGACACAAACTATAAAAATGAATTATTTTAATCTGATCATTCTAATTTGGTGGACCTAAAATGTAGGGCCTGAATCCCCAGTACTCCATAAATTAATTAGGCCATAAGTTCTTGTGGGGAAAATATTTCCCAAGCATTTTTTTTGTAATGTTTCATTTATTTATATTGTAAAAGTGACTTGGATTTAGCTACCGTTCTTCGTTTTCCCTCCTGCCAGCTGCTGTTACGGCGTTTGTTTACATTTTCTCTTTCACATCCGCTCGGTTGAGCTGTTTTGCGGCGCTTCTCGGTCATGGATCATATTCGGCATTTTTGCTTGCGACCGCATTTATTTTTCTTTAAGTTAAAAATGTTGTTTAAATTCAATTAGTAAGTAAAAAGCCCTTTTAAAGTCATTTTTATACTTAAAGTAGTTTTCTAAATTCTTGATAATTGCCGAAACGTCAGTGAAGGCTTACTGTTGAGACCCGAAAAGTTTTTGGTTTCTGTCTGTCTGTCTGTCTGTTTGTCTGTCTGTCTGTTCCGCGATAACTGCCGTAAAAATGATCCGATTAGTTTGATTTTTGGTTGGTATATTGGTGAGATACCCGGAATTAGCTGTATAGTTTTTAGTTACATTTGGTTCATTCGTTCGGAAAATATAGAACATTTCTTTTTTGATCGTAATGCTTTCCTATGGGATTTCAGACGATTTTGAAATTTTTCAGTCGTTGAAAATAAAATGTCGCATTTGATTAATGTATTTAAACGGTAAGTTATGAAGGCTAAAATTTATCAAGTCAGGTGTTAAATTATTCAAATTAATTTGAAATTTTGTTAATACATTCGTCAGATTTTTAAAATTAGGTGTATAATTTTTGGTGCAATTTTATACATCTGTTCTAATAATATAATACATTTTATTCTATCATTTTCTGCAAATTTTAAAATGCATTTATTTTTATTTTCCTCTTTAATTTAACCATAACTTAGCAACTAAATTTTAAAGAATATCAAAATAATAAAATTCAAATAATTCAGACTATTTTGCTACAATATTTTATTGGGTGATTTTAATATTTTATTGAGAGATTTTAGTATGCTATTGCCATCGAGTTAGATCAAGATGTACGTATGTAAAATAAATATTATAGAATGACCATCAAAACTGTTTTTCCGAAACAAAAATTGTAATAACACTAGATTTCTGCAATAGATATAAGTGAAATACAGTAGATTCAGTTTACATTTCCATAAGTTGCTTTTGTACACGAGATATTATTCAACTTATCTATCAGATGCGAGTGTTTCGTGGTTGGCAGGTAAGTAAATATTGCTATTTAGGTACTAGGATAACATGAAATTATTTTCTGAATTTTTGCTTATCCTAATAAAACCACTGTGTAGAACGAAATCCAAGATATACTAGAATCATTCACACAAACAATAGGAAATCACGAATATAAATTTAATAAGTTTACGGAAAACATTTCTTTTTAGGTCATAATGCTTTCCTATGGGAATTCAGACGATTTTGAAAATTTTCATCCATTGAAATAAAATGGCGCATTTGATTAATGTATATAATGCGTAAGTTATGAAGGCTAAAATTTATCAAGTCAGGTCTTAAATTATTCAAATTAATTTGAAATTTTGTTAATACATTCGTCAGATTTTTTAAATTAGGTGTACAATGTTTGGTACAATTTTATACATCTGCTCTAATAATATAATACATTTTATTCTATCATTTTTTACAAAAATTTCCAGTGCATTTTTTTTCTCTCTTTCAATAAATTTTTGCTATGCAACTATATTTCAAAGAATATCCACAAAGGAAAATTCAAGTGAATCGCATTATTTTTACGCGAAGTTTTATTAAAAATTGCCAATTTTCGGGTTTTAAGTTTTTAATATGATTTTTTTTAATGAAATAGATGAGAATTTATTTTAAGTACTAAAAAATGATTACCAAATCGGTTTTCCAAATGAAAATAATAAAAACGTTGAATGCGTAAATTGAATATAGGTCAAATAAGAGGAATTTAAATTTGTATAAGTATAATTTATACACGAAATTTTATTCAACTTCTGAAACATATGATGTTTAGTAGTTGAAATATAATTATTCTTTTAAGGATAGGATAAAATGTCTTGTACAAAGAGATGGTTATTCTAATGAAATGAAAATTGCAAATACATTCAGACATATACTCAAGAAATAAAATAGCACAATTACTGGAAATTGAGAATAGAATATTAAAGCGACAACGGGGGGTTCAGGGGGGCGGAGCCCCCCTGAAATAATGTATTGTTATTCTGAAAAAATACAGTAACAAGTAGTTTATCCTATCATTGCATAACATTGTGCTTAAGGGGATACTTCTAAAATTTCCAAAACTTTCGATAAATTTATATTCTTATCAATGTATAAATAACTTAAAAAGATTGAATTTTAGTGTGTCAAATATTTTTCAGATAATGTTAAAAATTAGTAAGAACAATGATTTTTTGAGCTGACGTTGAGGCCTCTGATCTGTAGATTTACTAGTATTTAATAAATTTTTATGTAAATGAAAGTAAAAATGTTAATTATTTTTTAACTTATTCAAATCGTATGGTCGTTCCTGATTGGCCGATAGGTTTTTGTTCCAGTTTAAAAGGGACGGCGATTTCATTTTCGGTATCTGTGAGGTCGGTGAGGTGAGATGAAGTGTCTAGCTGCTCTCCTGATGGATTTAATCAAGTTTGAGGCATATTTTCCCCTTCTTTGGACGAATTTTTGCAGTGAATATGGTATGTTGATATGTAATGGCACTACGTTTTTCTATAAGGTTTAAAAGTCATCGATGGTGCTATGTTCATGTCACTTTAATTCTACAACCCTGTCTTTATTATCTTTTCTGGAACAGCAAGTAATGTTCTTTTTGCCAAATAAAAGTATATACAGTGGACTCTCTCTATCTGAACACTCTCTAATGTGAACACCCCGGTATTATGAACACTTTCTGACGGTCCCGGCGAAACTCCATAGACTTAACAAAAGATGAACTCTCTGTATTCTGAACACCCTCTAATCTGAACACCCCACTATTATGAACGCTACTTTTGATCCCCATTCTAACCCGCCTCTCTGTAATCCGAACGTGTGTTTGCAGTCGGAATGCGAGAAATTCCCGCATCATGGGAATTCGAAAAAATTATGGCAGAAGAATAAAAGGGTTCAATGAACTCGATTTAAAAATAAACAGACAAAATCATTTCTAGATTTCAAGATCTACCCGATACTGAAATTTGTTTGAATAATTCAGATAAAATCTTCAGTTAACAAAACAAACAAAACATTTATTATAACCAAAAAAAAAAAAGAATTCGAAAGAATATTTTTGTCTTTACCGTACATTTGCTCAACTAACTAGAACATTCTTATATTTTTAATAAACAAAAAAGTGCAGATATGAAATTGTTGCCTTTCAGAAAAAGTAAATCATGATAATCAAATTAAATGAAATGATCAAAACAATCAATTATTAGGCAAAGAGATACAAGAAAAAATAATGCAAAAAAAATGTCACGTGATTCTCCCTCTTCCGAGCTAAGATAAAAATAAAAAGATTGCGCAACAGAAATGCCCACCTCTCAATGTCAGATAAGAGCCAACAGGTGTTAGATGGAGTGGTCAAAAAAGGATTATGATTTCTTTTCTGCACACCTGGTTGGCAGCATTATTGATTCTGTTTCTTTCTTCCTTTATGCTCAGCAAAGGTAACATTTTTTCGCCATTTCACTATCGTTGCAGGGAAAGAGGCACAACACTTACGCAGATATGCCAGAAAAATAAGTAGGAAAACGAAAAAACAGAAAGAACTGAAGCTTCAGGAAAAATACGAAGTTGTTCAAAAATTAAAATCAAAAGTAAGTCAAAGGAAAATTGCATCTGAATTTGGAATTTCAGTTGGTCAAGTCAACGACATCAGCAAGAAAGAGAAAAAAATTATAGCCGCTTTTGAAGCAAATAAACCTTTCTCAAAGTGTAGAATTTTCGAAGAGAAAACGGGAAACGAGAACATATACAATCACGTCTGGAAGTTTTTTGCAAAATGAGAATGAAGAATCTTCCTGTCACCGGAATCCTGCTACAGCAGATTGCTCTGGGTTTTGCAGAAAAGGTGAAAATCATGGAATTCAAGGCATCAGAAGGATGGCTGACTCGCTTCAAAAGTCGGCATAACATCGAATTCAAAAAAGTCATTGGTGAAGCTGCAGACGTAAATATCGACACTGTGGAAGAATGGAAAAGAAAGCTTCCGGATATAATGAAGGATTTGGATGCTGCTGACATTTTCAATGCCGACGAAACCGGTCTGTTTTTCAGAGCTCTTCCAAATAAAACACCAGCAGAAAGAAGCGAGAAATGCGTGGACGGAAAAATGTCAAAAGAAAGATTTACCGTCATGCTCTGTGCAAGTTTTACGGGTGAGAAGCTCAAACCACTTGGGATTTTACAAAGTGAAAAATCACGATGCCTCAAAAATGTGAAGATAGCATCATTGCATGTGCACTATAAATCAAATCGAAAAGCCTGGATGACATACACAATTTTCTCACAATGGTTGGAGGGCATTAACGAGATGATGAAGAGAGAAGGAAGAAAAATTCTTCTTTTTGTGGATAATGCCAGATCATACACAAATGTGCAGCTGAGAAACGTGAGCCTGAAGTTCCTGCCACCGAACGGTACTTCTATAATCCAACCACTGGATCAAGGAATAATCAAGACCTTTAAAGCTCACTACCGAATTCATTTTTTGAAGAAAATGTCCGTGGTGATGGAGGAGGCAAATTCGGCAACCAAAGTAACAAAGAAGGTCAATCTCATGAATGCTGTCCATTGGATATCAATGGCTTGGAATGAAGTAACCCCTTACACCATCCAAAAATGCTTCTACAAAGCTGGATTCTCGTGTGAGAATGAGCAATCAAGGATAGGGGACCAAGAAGCAACAGCTGTGAGTGACATGAGGTCAATTCTTCAGGCGCTTCATACTGAAATTGAACCTGGAGCTTATCTCGAAGCTTAAACCTTCCTGTTTGCGACAACATTGTTGAAGAGGAAGAGGGTAAGACGAAGCAGAACCAGAAGAGACTGATGAAACAAGAAGTACGATTACCTTCAAGCAATATGACCAAGGGATTCAAGACCTGTTGAACTATGCGGCTGAACAACATCCGGAAGCCTTTCTACTTCTTAAACAACTAGATAACATGTACACTGCACGAGCATACACAGTGCAAAAACAGACTAAAATTACTCACTTTTTTAAGTAATGTACCGATTATGTTTTGAAGTAATGTATTGTATGTATGTAATTGTATGATTTGTAAAAATCTTTTAATATAATTTTTTTAATTAAAATTTTAATAGTTTCTAAATTTAGCACCTCCATCTCAGTAACTTGCATGGTTAACCAGGCTAAGTATTCTATACAGTCTATAAACACAATATATAGTAGCAGTAGTAATGCATTTCTCAATCTCCCTCTATTATGAACACCCCCATAATCTGAACATTTTTGATCGGTCCCATGAGTATTCAGAATAGAGAGAGGCCACTGTATATGGAATTCCTCGCATCTTTATTGAAGACTTATGTAAGTAAAATATTTTACACATCTTAATTACAATTTTTAAATTGCATGCTTATCAAATTGGTTTTTTGCACTATTTTCAAGAATTTACTCTTTTCCACTCTGCTACAATGTTACCTTGGGTTTTAACCCTTCTGCCAGCAAGAGGGGCACCAGAAAACCCACAGTTCTGTTAATGTTTCAAAATGTGTTCTAAGTCGATAATAAACACAATTAAATACAGTTCTGGAAATCTAACACAGCATTGCTTCTTCTTGGCTTTGTTTTGTGAGGTGTTCGTTAACCGAACATGTGTTTGTTATCCGAACATAATCTCTCGCGAAAGTGTTTGTTAACCGATCTGTTCGTAAACCGATCACTCACTGTGTATATATATATATAGCATTTCTTGACGTATGTGGCCAAGTTATACGATACATATAGGACATGTGTATAGGATGTGTATAGGGTGTATATAAGACATCAATAATATGTGTATAATGACGTAGAGGGCACCTAGAGGAGTGTTTGAAATATATATAGATGCGTCTGTAAGATGCCTGTATAAGCTTTGCGATGATCTTGGTGAAATCATAACTGCAACCATGGCATCATCCTAATGGTGGAGGCCGCTCTAACACGAAAGTATGATAAATTTTTTTTTTTTTAAGCTTTCGGAACATTTTTTCAATATTTATTGAAATTTGTTAAATTATTATTTTTTTTTTTTTTTTTTTTTTTTGGGGGGGGGGGGGGGGTGACTATTGTTGGTTTTGGTAATGGGCGATGGCATTATCAAAACCTTTTCACTTTGTCTGCTTGAAAACACAAATATTCATCACACAGGTGTAGAAGTGATCTTAACACTAGAACGTCCAGCCAGAGTCGATTCGACTCTGACCCAATGATTAAATGTTGATTCAAACCAGAAATTTCTTCATACTATCTGTTAAATATAAACCACACAGAAATAAGTTAAGTAATTTTATGTAGAAATTCTTGTTTAAAATAATTTTATAAAACTTGAGTAAAATATTTGGGCATTCTAGTGAACCCCTTGAACTTTCAAAAATGAAAGCTTGATCTTCAGGATTTTTAATTAACATCTCGGCTAATTATGAAAAAAAAAGCAAAAGCATGAGTCTTGGCTGCATTTAGACCTGTTTTCATCTATCCTCATCCAAATTTGCAGACCTTTATGTGAAATAGGTTTCCTTAGGCATCACCAACTAACAGACACGCACAAACATTTTTTTTTTAATTATTAATATAGATTACTACAGTACAGGACCCATTATCTGGAAACCTTGGGACCAAAGCAGCATACTCAACCTGCGGCCCAGCGACCTTTTATATGCAGCCCAAGCTACACAATCATTAATCCATGTTTATAAAATTAATTGAGAAGATTCTACAATTGAAAAAAAAGCATTGAGCAATTACACTGTTAAAAATTTGTAGCAAACTGTCTAGTCATTTGACCATTTTTTAAAAAAACGGTTACATAGCCTTAATTTAACTCTATTTTTACCATAATATGTGTAATAATATGATCAGAATAGCATTAAATTATGGTTATGTAACCATTTTCTATAAAAACGGTCAAATGACTGGACAGTTTGCTGCAAACATTTAACAGTGAAGAGAAAATCTCTTTATTTTTTTCTTTAGAACTGAGAAATCCTGCATTATTTTTTTTTAACGTTTTATACTTATTATATAGTTAAAACTGCTTTTTTCGGTTGAATGTTTGTCATGGGAACAGTTGGCACAAAAAACTTATTACACTACTATTTCCAAACAACAATCTTCATGGCATATTTCCACAACATTTGCAATAGAGAAATCTACCACCAAGTTTATTGTTTGGAATGAGAATAGTGGTGTTTTTTGGTAACATTTCTCCTGTGACAAACGTTCACCCCTACTGATATTAACTTTGTTATATTGTTTTGTTATACTACTTTTGTTATCTTGTTATTTTAATTACCTTTTTTTTAAGTATATGTTGCGGCCTGCCTAACGTCGCAAACATATTTTTTGCTGCCCGTCACAAAAAAAGATTGAGTATGACTGGACCAAAGGCTTCCCTGATTTTGGATCCTTCCGAAATTCGGAATTCCTTCCCCCTGAAATCCCAAATTCTCACTGTAATTTGTCAAAAACATAATTTAAACAAACATTCCTGCATTATTGAATAGTAACAATGAATAAATAAAAAAATGAAATCAGTAACGAATATTATTTAATCTACAAATTCTACCCTTTTTAGGTGCGTTTGTAATTATATAAATACGTAGCACCAAGAGTCGTTGTCCTGTCTGTCCGTCTATTTGCATATAACAGAACAAAAACGACCCAACTGAATGGTTTGAAATTTAACAATATAGAATCGTTGCAGAATTTTGTCGAGTCATTTCAAATTTTATGAAAATCGAATCAAAACTTAAAATGATATTCATAAAAGCTTCCTTCATTCTATTAAATCCTATCCTATGTAATCTATATAATAAAAGAAGCACAAGTCATGTGACTGAGGAAAACAAATTTGGACTAACCACTTCTTTCTTTTTTTCATATGCCAGATGACCCTTTTTATTCAAAATTATTTTTTCGAATAAAATGGCATAAAAGTTACATTTTTAGAAAGATTGTTCAAAAAAAATGTTTGTTTGAGAGATGAGTGACACTCAGAAATGTACAGATTCTGAGATAACTTCAGTTGAAATGAGGTGAACAGCCCAACATTTATCCCAATATCCATTAAACACAAGAGATTCGTTCATTGTGTAATCTATATAATAAAAGAAGCACAAGTCATGTGACTGAGGAAAACAAATTTGGGCTAACCACTTCTTTTTTTCATATGCCAGATGACCCTTTTTATTCAAAATTATTTTTTCGAATAAAATGGCATAAAAGTTACATTTTTAGAAAGATTGTTCAAAAAAAATGTTTGTTTGAGAGATGAGTGACACTCAGAAATGTACAGATTCTGAGATAACTTCAGTTGAAATGAGGTGAACAGCCCAACATTTATCCCAATATCCATTAAACGCAAGAGATTCGTTCATTGTGTAATCTATATAATAAAAGAAGCACAAGTCATGTGACTGAGGAAAACAAATTTGGGCTAACCACTTCTTTTTTTCATATGCCAGATGACCCTTTTTATTCAAAATTATTTTTTCGAATAAAATGGCATAAAAGTTACATTTTTAGAAAGATTGTTAAAAAAAAATGTTTGTTTGAGAGATGAGTGACACTCAGAAATGTACAGATTCTGAGATAACTTCAGTTGAAATGAGGTGAACAGCCCAACATTTATCCCAATATCCATTAAACACAAGAGATTCGTTCATTGTGTAATCTATATAATAAAAGAAGCACAAGTCATGTGACTGAGGAAAACAAATTTGGGCTAACCACTTCTTTTTTTCATATGCCAGATGACCCTTTTTATTCAAAATTATTTTTTCGAATAAAATGGCATAAAAGTTACATTTTTAGAAAGATTGTTCAAAAAAAATGTTTGTTTGAGAGATGAGTGACACTCAGAAATGTACAGATTCTGAGATAACTTCAGTTGAAATGAGGTGAACAGCCCAACATTTATCCCAATATCCATTAAACGCAAGAGATTCGTTCATTGTGTAATCTATATAATAAAAGAAGCACAAGTCATGTGACTGAGGAAAACAAATTTGGGCTAACCACTTCTTTTTTTCATATGCCAGATGACCCTTTTTATTCAAAATTATTTTTTCGAATAAAATGGCATAAAAGTTACATTTTTAGAAAGATTGTTAAAAAAAAATGTTTGTTTGAGAGATGAGTGACACTCAGAAATGTACAGATTCTGAGATAACTTCAGTTGAAATGAGGTGAACAGCCCAACATTTATCCCAATATCCATTAAACACAAGAGATTCGTTCATTGTGTAATCTATATAATAAAAGAAGCACAAGTCATGTGACTGAGGAAAACAAATTTGGGCTAACCACTTCTTTTTTTCATATGCCAGATGACCCTTTTTATTCAAAATTATTTTTTCGAATAAAATGGCATAAAAGTTACATTTTTAGAAAGATTGTTCAAAAAAAATGTTTGTTTGAGAGATGAGTGACACTCAGAAATGTACAGATTCTGAGATAACTTCAGTTGAAATGAGGTGAACAGCCCAACATTTATCCCAATATCCATTAAACGCAAGAGATTCGTTCATTGTGTAATCTATATAATAAAAGAAGCACAAGTCATGTGACTGAGGAAAACAAATTTGGGCTAACCACTTCTTTTTTTCATATGCCAGATGACCCTTTTTATTCAAAATTATTTTTTCGAATAAAATGGCATAAAAGTTACATTTTTAGAAAGATTGTTAAAAAAAAATGTTTGTTTGAGAGATGAGTGACACTCAGAAATGTACAGATTCTGAGATAACTTCAGTTGAAATGAGGTGAACAGCCCAACATTTATCCCAATATCCATTAAACGCAAGAGATTCGTTCATTGTGTAATCTATATAATAAAAGAAGCACAAGTCATGTGACTGAGGAAAACAAATTTGGGCTAACCACTTCTTTTTTTCATATGCCAGATGACCCTTTTTATTCAAAATTATTTTTTCGAATAAAATGGCATAAAAGTTACATTTTTAGAAAGATTGTTAAAAAAAAATGTTTGTTTGAGAGATGAGTGACACTCAGAAATGTACAGATTCTGAGATAACTTCAGTTGAAATGAGGTGAACAGCCCAACATTTATCCCAATATCCATTAAACACAAGAGATTCGTTCATTGTGTAATCTATATAATAAAAGAAGCACAAGTCATGTGACTGAGGAAAACAAATTTGGGCTAACCACTTCTTTTTTTCATATGCCAGATGACCCTTTTTATTCAAAATTATTTTTTCGAATAAAATGGCATAAAAGTTACATTTTTAGAAAGATTGTTAAAAAAAAATGTTTGTTTGAGAGATGAGTGACACTCAGAAATGTACAGATTCTGAGATAACTTCAGTTGAAATGAGGTGAACAGCCCAACATTTATCCCAATATCCATTAAACGCAAGAGATTCGTTCATTGTGTAATCTATATAATAAAAGAAGCACAAGTCATGTGACTGAGGAAAACAAATTTGGGCTAACCACTTCTTTTTTTCATATGCCAGATGACCCTTTTTATTCAAAATTATTTTTTCGAATAAAATGGCATAAAAGTTACATTTTTAGAAAGATTGTTAAAAAAAATGTTTGTTTGAGAGATGAGTGACACTCAGAAATGTACAGATTCTGAGATAACTTCAGTTGAAATGAGGTGAACAGCCCAACATTTATCCCAATATCCATTAAACGCAAGAGATTCGTTCATTGTGTAATCTATATAATAAAAGAAGCACAAGTCATGTGACTGAGGAAAACAAATTTGGGCTAACCACTTCTTTTTTTCATATGCCAGATGACCCTTTTTATTCAAAATTATTTTTTCGAATAAAATGGCATAAAAGTTACATTTTTAGAAAGATTGTTAAAAAAAAATGTTTGTTTGAGAGATGAGTGACACTCAGAAATGTACAGATTCTGAGATAACTTCAGTTGAAATGAGGTGAACAGCCCAACATTTATCCCAATATCCATTAAACGCAAGAGATTCGTTCATTGTGTAATCTATATAATAAAAGAAGCACAAGTCATGTGACTGAGGAAAACAAATTTGGGCTAACCACTTCTTTTTTTCATATGCCAGATGACCCTTTTTATTCAAAATTATTTTTTCGAATAAAATGGCATAAAAGTTACATTTTTAGAAAGATTGTTAAAAAAAATGTTTGTTTGAGAGATGAGTGACACTCAGAAATGTACAGATTCTGAGATAACTTCAGTTGAAATGAGGTGAACAGCCCAACATTTATCCCAATATCCATTAAACGCAAGAGATTCGTTCATTGTGTAATCTATATAATAAAAGAAGCACAAGTCATGTGACTGAGGAAAACAAATTTGGGCTAACCACTTCTTTTTTTCATATGCCAGATGACCCTTTTTATTCAAAATTATTTTTTCGAATAAAATGGCATAAAAGTTACATTTTTAGAAAGATTGTTCAAAAAAAATGTTTGTTTGAGAGATGAGTGACACTCAGAAATGTACAGATTCTGAGATAACTTCAGTTGAAATGAGGTGAACAGCCCAACATTTATCCCAATATCCATTAAACGCAAGAGATTCGTTCATTGTGTAATCTATATAATAAAAGAAGCACAAGTCATGTGACTGAGGAAAACAAATTTGGGCTAACCACTTCTTTTTTTCATATGCCAGATGACCCTTTTTATTCAAAATTATTTTTTCGAATAAAATGGCATAAAAGTTACATTTTTAGAAAGATTGTTAAAAAAAAATGTTTGTTTGAGAGATGAGTGACACTCAGAAATGTACAGATTCTGAGATAACTTCAGTTGAAATGAGGTGAACAGCCCAACATTTATCCCAATATCCATTAAACACAAGAGATTCGTTCATTGTGTAATCTATATAATAAAAGAAGCACAAGTCATGTGACTGAGGAAAACAAATTTGGGCTAACCACTTCTTTTTTTCATATGCCAGATGACCCTTTTTATTCAAAATTATTTTTTCGAATAAAATGGCATAAAAGTTACATTTTTAGAAAGATTGTTAAAAAAAAATGTTTGTTTGAGAGATGAGTGACACTCAGAAATGTACAGATTCTGAGATAACTTCAGTTGAAATGAGGTGAACAGCCCAACATTTATCCCAATATCCATTAAACGCAAGAGATTCGTTCATTGTGTAATCTATATAATAAAAGAAGCACAAGTCATGTGACTGAGGAAAACAAATTTGGGCTAACCACTTCTTTTTTTCATATGCCAGATGACCCTTTTTATTCAAAATTATTTTTTCGAATAAAATGGCATAAAAGTTACATTTTTAGAAAGATTGTTAAAAAAAATGTTTGTTTGAGAGATGAGTGACACTCAGAAATGTACAGATTCTGAGATAACTTCAGTTGAAATGAGGTGAACAGCCCAACATTTATCCCAATATCCATTAAACGCAAGAGATTCGTTCATTGTGTAATCTATATAATAAAAGAAGCACAAGTCATGTGACTGAGGAAAACAAATTTGGGCTAACCACTTCTTTTTTTCATATGCCAGATGACCCTTTTTATTCAAAATTATTTTTTCGAATAAAATGGCATAAAAGTTACATTTTTAGAAAGATTGTTAAAAAAAAATGTTTGTTTGAGAGATGAGTGACACTCAGAAATGTACAGATTCTGAGATAACTTCAGTTGAAATGAGGTGAACAGCCCAACATTTATCCCAATATCCATTAAACGCAAGAGATTCGTTCATTGTGTAATCTATATAATAAAAGAAGCACAAGTCATGTGACTGAGGAAAACAAATTTGGGCTAACCACTTCTTTTTTTCATATGCCAGATGACCCTTTTTATTCAAAATTATTTTTTCGAATAAAATGGCATAAAAGTTACATTTTTAGAAAGATTGTTAAAAAAAAATGTTTGTTTGAGAGATGAGTGACACTCAGAAATGTACAGATTCTGAGATAACTTCAGTTGAAATGAGGTGAACAGCCCAACATTTATCCCAATATCCATTAAACGCAAGAGATTCGTTCATTGTGTAATCTATATAATAAAAGAAGCACAAGTCATGTGACTGAGGAAAACAAATTTGGGCTAACCACTTCTTTTTTTCATATGCCAGATGACCCTTTTTATTCAAAATTATTTTTTCGAATAAAATGGCATAAAAGTTACATTTTTAGAAAGATTGTTAAAAAAAAATGTTTGTTTGAGAGATGAGTGACACTCAGAAATGTACAGATTCTGAGATAACTTCAGTTGAAATGAGGTGAACAGCCCAACATTTATCCCAATATCCATTAAACGCAAGAGATTCGTTCATTGTGTAATCTATATAATAAAAGAAGCACAAGTCATGTGACTGAGGAAAACAAATTTGGGCTAACCACTTCTTTTTTTCATACGCCAGATGACCCTTTTTATTCAAAATTATTTTTTCGAATAAAATGGCATATAAGACATTTCACTGAAATAATAACAAAGATTTTTTTTTACGTTGATAAACTAGTTATAGTAAGAACTCACCTCATTTGTCACGTTTAACGCACAATTTCCAACTTGTTTTCTTTACAGCTGTACAATTGACATAAAAAATGTTGATCCCTATTTTTAATACATCTCATTTCTTAAATAAAAATTTTGTTTTGTTTTTTAACTGCTTTTGCTACTTTTTAACAAAAAGCTCTTGATTTTTATACATCCTATGCATTTCGATTATGAAACTTTCTAAGCTAAAGTTTGTCAGAAAAATGATTTGTAAGAAAAAAAATCCCTGACGGCTCGGCCTACAGGCACAGGTAGATATCGAAGACGCAGACCGAGGAGTGCCTCTTCGTTGGGAATTGCAGAAGAAATGACCTTTTTGCCATGATGCGGCAGTTGGGACGGCCCATTTCAAAACCTAACTTGTTTGCAGGCAGGGATTTTTTTTTTTTTTTTTTTTTGCTATAAGTGTTGGTCCTGTAAAAAATGTGTCAATATAAAAGTTTTAGATAATATTAAGAGGATTTATAATTAATGTAAGCGGATTGGATATCTTTTGAATGGACGAAGTTATGAATTTTTTTATTCTAAACCACCCCTTCCCCTCCCCCTTGGAGCCATTTTGAATGCTATCAAAAATCTGTCCTAGATAAATTTTCGGCCCTTTTCCTAGAAGTCATAATAACTTTAAACGAATTCGATACGTATCATAATTAAGAAGTGATGGGTTTTTTTCTGTTTTCACAAAAAGTCTCCCCCCCCCTCTTTGGTTCAATTTGGTCCAATAACGAACTTGACTGATGTTTTATGCCCCTTGATTTTATGTATCCGTTTAGAAGAGATGTGTGCAGAATGATGGAAGTTATGTCCATAAAAAGGTGACATAGATAAAGTTTTGAACTGGGAGTGGTGTGTGGGTTCTGGGAGTCATGATTGGTGTAGATCTGCAAAAATCCCAACATAGGGGTGAATGTAATAGGTAGTATTTCTTATGAAATCTACCTAAAATGTGGGGGTGTTTACTGAAGTAACATACTCTGGCCTATATAAGCCTACCAAATATAAAATACAACCAGTCTTTTGTGTCTAATTTGAAAACAAATGAAGATAAAAACAGGAAATTTAGAAGAATTGTGCTTTAACAATAGAAGGACAGAAAAATCTTACCTACTGTAATGGCAAGAAGTTATGCACCATTAATTATTTACTTAACCTTCACTTTTATTATTTAAAAAAAAAATTAAATTTTCTTAATTTTACTTAATTATTTTACTCTATTATAAGCATTTATTACATTCAAATGACTGCTTAAAAATGTAAACAAAACAGTATCTGCCAAATTCTAAAATCTGGGCAACCTCTGGCTTTAAGCTACGTTGATTTAAGAGCCTACGCTAGTCATGCGAAGAAACACACAAGCTAATGTTAAGTCTATGGGAAGGTTCTTGCATGATTTCTCGCTTGCATTTTAATATTTTTAAATGATTTTTTTTTTTTTTTTTTGCATAGGATAGCTGAGGTTGATCTCTAACGTTGTTAGTTTTTACTTTTTTTATTTGGGTTGCAGTTTTTTTATAAGCGGACATTTTCAATTTTGGAACCGGTTCTGAAAGTGTAAGTACCCGTATAAAGAAAAACTGGAACGAAATTCGAAAAAGTAAAAACTAACAATGTTAGAGATCGACCTCAGATATCCTATGGAAAAAAGAAAACAAACATTTAAAAATATTAAAATGCGAGCGAGAAATCACACAAGAACCTACCCATAGACTTAACATTATCTTGCACGTTTCTTCGTATGACTAGCGTAGGCTCTTAAGGCAGTCTACTGTATATGTGTTGGAGAAATATTCTACGGGAGTCTTGTATAAATTTCTGACTTTTGGTTATAAAGTGTTAGAACTTTTTATGTTAGCCCTTTTAAAAATACATGTTTTCTAGTTATTCTGGTTTGATTCTTTTCCACTTAAGTGTTTTTTTTTTCAGGCGAAGCCTTTACCGACCTTAAAAGATGGCGATTTCGTGCAAGATGGCTGCAAACTTCACATCGGTCCCCAGAAAAGGGAGAGGATCCTCGACATGCTCAACGCAGACGTTGAAGTACTTTTTCTCATACTGAGCATTTTTTTCCCCGATACGCTAGAAATTGCATATTTCCAATGACAATACAGTGTTTTCAGAATTTAATTATCCATAAATCGGTCAATATTTATTAAATGTGATTAATAACAGATAATCAGTATACATAACAACAAATCTATAGTAATATTATAAAGTAGTAAAGATTGGTTTTTTGATTGTTTGTTTGTAAGGGGGTAATCTCTGGAATGACTCAAGCAATTTCAAAAGAGATGGTAGCAAATGGATGGTGACAGTCCCTGCTCCAACATAGGCTATATTTTATGTCGGTGCCACTACCCCCAGAGGGGTGCGGGAGCGAAAAACGTTCTAAAATTTCGATTTTTTTTTTTATACTGAAGGAACTAGAAACTTGAAATTTGGCATGGTAGTTATTTAGAAAATGTAAATGCTCTCTAAAAACAAATTCTAAAAAAATTCGAAATTTAAAAGGGTGAGATAAGCGAAAAGCGGTCTAAAAACATTCTAAATTACAATGTCTATGGAATCTCTGGAACTACACAACCATTTTCAAAAGTGATGGTAACTGTCCCTGCTGTATTTGATATCGGTGACACTACCACAACGGGGAGAAAGGGGGGGTAAAAGAGCGAAAAACATTTTAAATTTTTGATTTTTTTTTTTCGACATTAGTGTGGCTTAATTAGTAATTTCTAAATTATCTGTGGCAGTAAAATTTCCTCTCATGAAAATAGGCCAACAAATACCACTTGGCATTTTTCAAGAATTACGCGAGCAAAGCCGCAGGTTTTGCTAGTAATCAATATAAGTAGAATGATGGAAATCCTGAATGGATAGTTTAAATAATGCTTTTTTTTTTTTAATTTCCTGTTGCCACACCTTAAAAAGAAACTGAAAAATGAATTTCCATTTTCAATTTAGTAGTTCTACCAAACATAAATAAAAGCGGCGAATTTTTCATAGTTGGAGAAATTCAATCACATAGTGTCTTGGAACAACATGAATTGCAGTTCATGAAATTATTTTTAAAGTAAACATTGTATGTTTATAAAAGTGTGCTTTTTAGCTCACAGGCTCAAATCCTGAAAGCTTATGTGCCCGCTGGTTCTGTATGTAAATTTTGTATGTATGTATGTACGCATGTACATAATGTGATAACTCTTGATAGAACTAACCATTTTACTTTAAATTTTGTTTATAGGTTCATTGTCATAAGGCACTTCCCTGATTAGTTTTGGCGGTTCATGGGTTAAGTATAAAGGGCGGGACGGGGACTAACCCCCCCCCCCCCCCCTCTTTAATTTAGATAAATGTGTTTTTCAAGCAGAATTTTCTGATTTGCTTCAAATTTTTTTATACATGTTCTTTGTAATAAGGTGCTTCCCTCATTAGTTAATTATAAGGGGGGGAACGGGGGTTGATACCCCCGTTAATATAGTGTTCATTTCTTTAATTTTTGCGGTGCTTATTTCAAGTTCTTTGAAATAAGAATATACAATGAGTGTGAATAGCCTGTGAACTTTTCTCTTTTTATTTAACAATTTCCAACTATGTTAGAAAGTGTTTATGAATTTGGTTTGTCTGTCTGTCTCTTCATGCATCAGCTCATGTAAATAGAGTCTGATTGCCATGCAATTGATATAGGTTTACTATGGTATGTTCTGTGTTAAAAATGAAGTATACTTACCGTTTATACTTCATTGACACAGACACTCAAAAGAATTCTGTTCCATGACAGTCTATGGGATGGGGTAATATCATTTGTGGTATATTTCAATGATGTTGAAACACATTTAAATGGATATGATAGAACTAACCATTTTACTTTAAATTTTGTTTATAGGTTCATTGTCATAAGGCGCTTCCCTGATTAGTTTTGGCGGAATTTGTCACTGGGGTGTGCATCACTGGGGTGTGCATAACATTCATTGTTCCTTTACAGGGACAGTCAAAAGAATTTGGTTATTATACTGTCTAAGAACAATTATTGATGGAAGTGTGTTTTAAGTTGTGATATGTGTTTTTAAATTAAACGGATTTTTGTCCTATATATCAGTGTGCATGAAATTTATGTATGATATACAGGGCAGCACAAAAGATCTCGCGTACATTTCTGTTTAGAGACAGAAATGGCTGAAAAGGAGAATATAAAACTGTGCTATGAGTTTTGTAACTGAACTTAACTTTAGCATACTATGTAATCTATATACAAATCTATAGATCCTGTACAGGGCTGCACAAAAGAATTTGAAATATTTTTCCAACTATGGAGGGTATTTCCTGATATTTGGTTTTTAAATGTGTTATGGGTTTTCCAAACGGTTTACTGAAACATCCTCAATGAATGGTGAAGTTTTGTTAAGTAATTTGGAAGTGTTGCATAATCCATGCTTGATGCTTGATTTTTTTCCTTTTTTTTTTGTATTTATTAAGAGTTGGATTTATTTAGAGTTGGAAAATATCCAATAAATTAGGAAGAGAATCTGTAAAAACACAATGTACACAGAACTAAATCCAAAATGGAATGCCTGACAATTTCGTGTGGTAAGTCATACAAAAACTCATGTTCATTTAATGATGCTAAGATTAAAAGATAGAAAGATTCCGATTCCATAGGGAGGATTATCACAAATAGAAATGAGTCGTTAAGTGCCACCGTAATACTTACCCATCATGGATAGGCATACTATAAAATAGGAAAATAAAACGTGTGCGTCACTATTTATAAAAATGCATTGCGATTCTCAAATAAAATCGTGGCTCGATGACGTCCTAAACTATAAAGGCTCTATGACTGAATGGCGTAAAAGAAACATCCTTATAACTCCAAAAATGATAATCGTAATTGACTGCATCAGATGAAGCGTCTCATTTCCAATTAAAATACAGGGTACCGTATTTTCGGGAATATGCGCCACACCTATCGTAAGCGCCGCATCATTAAAAAATCGGTAAAAAAAAAACAAATATACACGTAAGCGTCGCACCCATTAGAAGCACCGCATCATTGAAAAATCGGTAAAAATGAAATAGTCACGATAAAAAACTATCGGCAAAATTGGATTAAAAGTAACAAGAATAGCGATAAAATGTTACAAGATATATGAATTAACAATAAAACACAGGTTATCTTAAAATACAATAGGAAAAAAAATTACGTACTACGCCAATCGATTATTTGATTATCATTTTAATCGAATATCGCCGTATGCGGTGTGCTTATGAAATAAATATAATTTATCAACTATTGTAAAGTATACAATAAATACTTTTAAAGAGTAAGCTATTAATATTGAACAGAAAATAGAGAAATATGGGTAAGTTAAATATATTTTGACTAGAGTAATTACGTTTTTATAATAAAGATATATTGTGATACTATGTACTGTTTATGAACTTTATACTGAGATTAAATGAATGTAAATAAAGGTGAAATATGAATGAATGTTAATGAATCCATGAGTTTAAAAGTGTATTTGAGGCAGTAAGACTAAAAAAAACCTGAAATGAAGGCTTGTTTTTCACAATATCCAGATTTTGCCATGTTGAGGAAAAAAGAATCATTGTACCCGCCGCTCTTGCGTATGCGCCGCATCGCCGATATTTTGAACTTTCAAACACGTATGCGCCGCGGCGCTTACTCCCGAAAATACGGTAAGTCAAAATGAATATAGCGATTACAAACGGCTATAACTATTTAATGGAAAAGAATTTATTGATAAGATTAACACAGAATGTAGACGGAACTTCAAAATTTTGTATACATATGTCATAGATGTTCTATGTGACTTTCCTTGTGTTATATGAGACTACTCATATAACTAGTGCAAAAACTAAAGCTCCTATAATATTTATATTATTGCACTATTTTAATACATCCTATTACTAAGCAGAGAATAATTTGCAACTGAAAGCGTATGCTGAAATAAAGACCATGTAAAAATGTAGTTAAAAATGCAGTTGTTTTTATTCATAATTTCCATGAGCAGTGAGTGTAAAATAAACTAAAATGATAACCAAATAAGTTAAAATAAAACATCAGCTTTTATTAAATCGTTAAGAGAAAAAACAGCATTTATAAAACAAAATATTCTTGAAACTAAAACATAATTTAGATGATAAAACAAAAGAATGATGATGTTAAAAGTTAAAAACAATTAATAAATATATCGCTAAACATGTCGCTCCGATGCTCATCTTAAAAGTTTTAAAAGCCTCATAAACATCAAGTATTTCATTAAACTGCAACAACATTCAAAGTAAAAACGTGCTGATAAATAAGCTAAAAAATAAATACTCCATTAACTATCAATCTATTCATCATTGTCTTCCAGTATAAGCCAGAGCTCCTTCAAAAACAAACACAGTCTAGACAAACACAGACATTTCAAATTTCCAAAACAACATATCAGCGACCATCAACTACCGTGACTGAATACCATATATACACATCGTCTGAGCCGGCACACGCCGTGAATGAAAAACGTAAACAGGAACCGCCCCCAGCTCCAACCAATACGATACAAGGTCATCGCCAACGCACGTGTCGAAACCAAAAGTGCGTTCGTGGATTAGCAGCGGCATCTCTCAGCAAACTAAACCGCTACTGTCCATTTGGATTACAGATCGTGAACGTGCTCGGCAGGAAAACATTGCGACCCGATTTCTGAGCACGTGAAAAATATAACGTTAATGCCGTATGGATAAATGAAACAATATGAAAAGCTGCAAAGCAAAAGGTAAGTTCAAGATATAAAATAACTGTAAATAAATATAATGTAATATATAAACCAATTTATAAGTGATATGAAAAGAAACTGAGGGAATTGCTAACACCTTGGATACACGAACGACATCTAGGCGGTAGTCCATTTCACGCCATACATTCTGAAGCATTTGTTCAGTCACCGACGCAAGTGCATTAGAAATGCGTACTTTGAGTTCTTCAATTGTTTTGAGCATGGAAGGCACATACGTCTTTCACATAATGTCACATAACCCCATAGAAAAAAATCGCAGGGTGTCAAAGTACGCATTTGTAATGCGCTTGCGTCGGTGATTGAAGAAATGTTTCAGAATGTATGGCGTGAAATGGACTACCGCCTAGATGTTGTCCGTGTGACTAACGGAAGTCACATAGAACATCTATGACATATCTGTACAAAATATTGAAGTTGCGTCTACATTCTGTGATTCTTATCGATAAATTCTTTTTCATTAAATAGTTATAGCCGTTTGTAATCACTATATTCATTTTGACTTACCCTATATATCCTTGAATTGAAATGAAATAGAGGGTCTTAAAAAATCGAAGCGTGTGGAAAATAAGATTCCAAATAGCTCAGCAAATTATTATCTGATAGACTTCATTCTTTATGCAAAATTTATGTTTTTTGTTGTCTTTTATAGTCACTCCTTAAAAAAAAAAAACAATTTCGGAAAAAATTATATACCTTTTTATCTGAATGACTCTTTCGAGAGTCTGAAAAAAGAGTTCTGGAGAATAGAGGTGACTGAAATTCAATCAGCTTCTTCCCATTGTCTGAAATGTGTCAATCCGTCAAAAAAAAATGTTTCGATTTTCAAAACAATGACAAGACTTACCCCCTATACTACGTAGGATGGGTAAGTAATAGAGCATCCATTTCTGTTGTGCTGTCACCTCATCTTCAGAAGATACCCGATCTTTACCCCCCCCATCAAGAGAGACTCTTCAGGATTCGCACTCTAACTTGAAAATTCATGAAACAGGACTCTCTCAAATTTTACAATTGTGAGTCAACACTGGACTTGCAAATTGTCATGTTTCTCCCTGAGACATCTCAGTTGTCTGTCTGTCTGTCCTCCCAAACTCAGCACTGGATAAAGGTTGGATTGTTTTATTGGCTGAGTCAAAAGATTCCTGTATTTATAAAAAGGATCAATTTTCTTATTTTCTGTATTCAACGACTTACCACTGCTTTTGAGTGTGGTTGACAAATCTGTTTTCTACATCTGTAAGCTTTAAGGGAATAGACAAAAGTGATATATACAGGGTGTATTAAAAAACCTTGACACATTTTAAAATTTATAAAACAAAATATATACAAGATAGAAACTAGAAATTCACGTATATGTGTTACTTGAGATATTAGAGGTTTTTCTTTAATAGAGTCAATAAATTTCAATAGGTGCACCTTTCGTAGCACGGAGAACATCGAGTCGATAATCTATCCCATATGTCGATAATACACTATATGGCCAATGATGACCAGTCACTTGCAATTTTAGACGTTTTGTTAAATATCTGGGAAGATACGTAAGGAATTATCCTGAAACTTCAGGGGTGTAAACAACATGATAGACGTCATATATGACTGCGAAGATTTTTTCCCAAAACTCCATAAAGGCCCGTCAACAAATTGAAAAACGAATGTCTTGTGGATAAACCTGTAAAAACTAATATCGCAAAAGCGTTGAAATGATAGCACATGCTTAGGAGGCTTCTTTTAATAAACTGTGTTCATTTTTATGAGGATAGCACGTATACTCATGGAGAAGTTAAGGTTTTTAGAAAAATAATCCCAAATTTCACCAAGCTTATAAATTTCAGAGTTCTTAATATAAAAGAATGTTCTTTTCAGGGACGATGACACACAATATTATATACAATACCCTTCAATCAGAATTAAAAAAGAATAAATATTGGATAAAAAAGGAGCAGGTTTACTAAATATTGTTTCACTGCGCATGCGCGAAATCAATCAAAATATACTGTGCATAATATATTAGCTAAATGTATAGACCAACTTTTGTGAAAGTCTCAAAAGCGTAACTTGGAAATTCTGATAGTAATTGTCGATAGAATAAGCTCGAAATTCACTGTTCCCAAAAGGAAGCAAAAAGATGAGGGCTGATTGTATCCAAATATACTAGGTTATGAAAGTTGTCATAATAAGAATGAAGTGTCTCTCATTCTATATTTGGATACCGCCCCTCATCTTTACCCCCAAGTGCATTCCAACATCAATTGCTTGACACACGAAATTGCTGCCATTATGTGTGTTTTCAGTTCTTCAACACTTCACTTTTGCTTCATCTGTGAAAAGGATGTTTTTTTAAAAAATCACTATCTTCTTCCAGATAATGGAGCATTTGTAGAGCGAAATCAAAATGACGAGGTTTGTCATTCCTTTGTAAATTTTTCAGTACCTGCACTGTATATGCATGAAGGGGAAGGAAGCATGCGATGCACTGATGGAAATGGAACGGATCAGTGCATACTGATTTCGGCAGGCTATGAGAAAAAGCTTGGCGGATTCTGTAAATGTTGCTATCACAGAGCAACGAGTGCCCTCTGTTGATTTTTTTTTTTTTTTACACAGAAAAAAAAAAACTCCAATGTCTAAAGTAACACATACGTGAATTTCTAGTTTCTATCTTGCCTATTTTTTTCTTATAAATTTTTAAAATGTGTCAAGGTTTTTTGATACACCCTGTATATATATATATATATATCCCATTTCATTATAATTATTATATTTATTTATTTGTGGTAGCTACTACTGTGTTAAAGTCTCCCGTTTCAGCACCTTTTAGGGTAATCCATGTTCTAATAAATACGGAGATTTTTTTTTTACTATCATTAGTTTCTCATAAACACTTTTCAACATAGTTAAAAAGTGTTTATGAATTCGGTTTGTCTGTCTGTCTGTCCATGCTCTAACGTGCATAAATATATATGCATAGTCATGCAGTGGATATAGGTTATTGAGGTTTACTATGGCATGTTCGGTATTGAATTGGAAGTGTGTGGTACTTATAGTTTTTTTATAGGGACACTCAAAACAATTCCGTTGCATGACAGTCTATGGAGAAAAATCATTTGCGGTTTATTTTAAGAATGTTTAAATATTTCAAACAATTTGAAATACATATAGGTGGCTAAGGTGCATTACAAGAGATATAGAATATTTATATCTATAGAATATTTTGAGTATAACATTTATTGCTCATTGACAGGGACACACAAAAGAATTGGGTACTGTCTGTTTACAATAATGGCTGGAAGTGCTTTTTCAATTGTGTAACGTGTTTTTCAATTTACCTCATTTTTTTTTTTATTACTGGGTGTGTATCCATTCTATAAATCACATACAGGGCAGCACAAAAGTTCTGGAGTCCATTTACGTTTATGGAGGGAATTTTTAAAACTGTGCTACACGTTTCCTATCTGAACCCCAGTGGCAGAACTATCTTCAAGTGTCTGCAACGCTAATAATGTTTTCAAAAATAGTCTGCAATACGCAATATATCATATAAATATATTATTGCTGCTGTTGTAGTTGTAGTGCTAATTAATTAAGCCATCAGCATTTCTCTGCCTTTCTGAGTAAAAAAAAATTCTGAAATTCACAGCAAATATTCTGAAAGGTTACAGCAGTTTTGTGGCCTTTGATGAAATTAGCATTTTTTTCTGCGGCCATTTGACGAAATTTACGTTTTCTCTGTGGCCCTTTGATGAAATTTGCATTTTCTCCACGATCCTTCAACGAAACTCAAGGGTTTTTTTACAGTCTTTTGACATAAGTTTATGTGGCCCTTTGATGAAATTTGCATTTTTATTGCAATCTGTCGACAAAATTAGCCATTTTCCCAGATCCTTTGATGAATTTCACGCTTTTTCTTTGGCCTTTGGACAAAATTCGTGTTTTTTCCGGGCTCCTTCGACGAAATTTGCCCCTTTTTTTTTTTCGAAATACTTCGACGAAATTTGCCGTTTTTTCGAGATCATTTGATGAGATTTGCCGTTCTTTTGCGATCCTTCGACAAAATTTACCGTTTTTTCGAGTTCCTTCGAAGAAATTTTCAGTTTTTTTTTTTTTTAGATCCTTCAACAAAATTTACCGTTTTTTGGCGATCCTCCGACGAAATTTGCCGGGGTTTTTTTTGTGATCTGTTGGCAGAATTCTCCGCTTTTTTGCAATCCCATTACAGAATTTGCCATTTCTTCCACGAAATTGACAGTTTTTTTGTGATCCTTTGACGAAATTAACAGTTTTTTCGACGAAGTTGGCGTTTTCTCCGTAGCCCTTCGGTAAAATTCGCATTTTTCCGCAATCCTTCAAAGAAACTCATGGTTTTTTTTTACAGCCTTTTGACGAAATTCATGTTTTTTCACGGCCTTTTAACTAAATTTGCGTTTTATTCGCGATCTGTCAACGAAATGAGCCATTTTTCGTGAAAACGAAATTCGTCGTTTTATTCGCGATCCTTCAACGAAGTTTGTCGTTTTTTCGCTTAATTTACGCACTATAGCGCGTCCGCGGCATTGCTGTATGTTTTTAGTCTGCAGATGCCCTAAAAAGTCTGCGACGCCCGTCGCAGCATCGCGTACATTCTGCCACAGGGATCTGAACCAAAATTTTACGTTTCTATTGAGAGTTTTGATATATATACAAATTTGTAGATCCTATACAGGGCTGAATAAAAGTATTTGGATATTTTTCCTAATAGTGTATAGGTTGGAAATTCTTGAAATTACATTTTTAAATAGGTTATGCATTTTCCAAATTGTTTACTTACATGTTATCTTTCACCTTATTAAACGGCAATGATTTGTAAAATTATTTTGGAAGCATTGGAAAGTGTTACCTAATCTATGCTTGACGCATGATTTTTTGTTCTTGTTTGTTTTTTCCAGTCAGGCTCACTCCTAAAATGTCAAGTGAAGCACCCCATCCCATTTTTACACAACTGTACTCTATTCATTTATGTAAAGATGTTCATTTTGAAATGGATTTCTCACTCACTTCCTCGTGTGCTATAATTCTAAAAATTGCCATTCATTTTCCTTTCCCCAAGCATGTATGAAACGCTGTCCCGACAGCTAATGAATCATTGGGTGATGGATTCAATAAGATCTTTGACACAATTGAAAATCAGCTTTGCATTGGATGGGTAGTGGAATGGAATGGCGGAATAAACTCATTGACATAATCCTAAATGATTCATTATAGGATTGCTGTACAAAATATTAAAAAATTCAACTCAACTTCAATGGGTAACAAAGACTTTCAATTGACTAGCAAGAATGGCTGACTCATCCTTTTTTTTTTAAGAGGCTACTTCACTCACTAATGTTCATCCTATGAGAGACATTTTTTTTAAGTATCTCGTTTGTATTTCAATATTTTTGGTTGGTTTTTTTTATGCAATGGTCTATCCTGGTACAGACGGAAAAGCACCTTAGGACTTGCGATTGGAACTTTTATTTGGCGAGCCGTGCAACACCCACTGGCAACTTGACAATTATAAAGATAAATAACTTAACTTTTTGGACTGGAAGAGGTTGCGCTTCTGACTTTAGTTGCAGACTCTTTGGTGCGCAGACGATAAATCTGCTTTTTGAACTGAAGAGACTTTTATTCATGAAAGAATTTTGTTCTAAGTATTTTTAAGTGCTCACAAGCTGTTTTGTTAATTTTGGTAGCAGGTTCTTTTTTTATGAGGTTACTTTCACTTACAAAATAGGTTCAGAAAATAAAAATTTCCTCATTTAAAAAAAAAAAAAAATCAAAAAACTTAAAAACAGCAGCCTGCATAGAGAAAAACCTTAGTTATCCAATACAAAAAAAAAGTCATTTAAAAATATTGAAATACAAACGAGATATTTAAAAAAAAATCTTTGTCCCGTAGGATTAACATTTTCACGTAAGGATGTAGTCATCTCTTAAACACATAATTTTTGCAATTGTAAGAAAGCATCCATTTTCATGCAGAATGTCATTTGCTTTGAATTTTCAAGCACTGCTGGTGTCCATTTGTTAAAATACTTTTTATTCATCCACTCGAGTTCAAATACATTTTTTCAAACTTGCAGTGGATGACACTGGATGTTAATACAGTTTTGTTCAAATATTCATTCATTCATTCAATTTAATTAATTCATTTTAGTTTTATAGGGGAGAAAAAAATTTCTCTTCTATAAGATATTGAGCAGGATATAAATTTAGGATATTTAATAAAAACTAAAATAAATTTTTTCTTTGTTGACTTAAGTAGGAATTGACTTTAATTGTCTATTACTTGTTTACTTTCTCAGTTCCTGAACGGCTTACACCTGAGCGAGTACTCCGTGTGCCTGGGCATCCACGACTGCCAGACGGCCGAGGAAGAGGCGGAGGCGGAGAAGGAGAAAGTGGCCTCAGGAGGGGAGGAGGAGTGTACGGAGGAAGTGGTGAGTGAAGATTCGACGAGGGAGGCTGTCCCCACCCCTCCTGACTCTCCTCGCATCATCCTCTCGGCCAACGAAATGATGAAGGATCCCAGGCAGATCCTCCACCCCTACACGCTCTTCAGCAGCGACGGTGAGAAGTCCAACCTCTTTTATCTTCTTAACTCACTTCTAATCCTTTCTGCTACACAGTTCCCCCCAACCCCCCCAGACAGTTTCAGAAGGGTCCTTTGGTTTACAAAATAGCACTCTTCTTGCCACTCATAAAATTAATTAAACACCCTTCTTGTCCCCTCCCATAAAATAATTAGCACCCTTCTTGCCCCTCATAAAAATAATGAGCCCTTCTTGCCCCCTCCAGTAAAATAATTAGCACCCTTCTTGTTCCCTCCAGCAAAATAATGAGCACCCTTCTTGCCCCTTCCAGTAAAAAAATTGCCCTTTCTCCATTTTGCATTAAAAAATTTGCTTTCATAGTGAAAACTGACTCAGTGTTGTCTTAAAAAGCGTGCCCTGACTTTTAAATACCAAAAGTGGCTTTAAAAACCAAAAGAATGCCTTTAACAATTAAAAAACGTGCCCTTAAGAATTTGAAAAGTGCCCTCAAGAATCCAAAAAGTACCCTTAAGAATAAAAAAAAGTGCCCTTTTTTAAACACGGGGGAAACTCTGCTGCTATGTACATACAGTGTGTCTCTAAAGTACCAGGCACACACTGAAACAGTATGATAAATTAGGATGGTAAATTTGGAAGCAGAAAATATATGGAATCATTTCACAATAATTTTACTTGCAATTTTCCGTACTTGCGATACGGTAACTTGCAATTTTTATTATAAAAAGGAACATTAAAAAAAAAATAACATAATCATCAGATTTTTATTTTCAATTTTTATTATTAAAAGTAACATTAAAAAAATAACATACTCATCAGCTCACACTGAAAATACAAGTTTAATTAAATTGACAGTTGCGTTATTTGTTCATTCTTAAGAAAAGAATCGAACCTAATAAATCCTCCTTCATCTTAAATCATTATAAATGTATTTTAGTCTGTCTACAGCTACTTGGCTAATGGGCAATGCCGTTACAATGCGGCAGGCCTTTTGAATGTCTGTAAGATACAATGCAATTGCTTTAACATTTTTTTTTAGTCTCGGTGTATTTTCTATTTTCTTACAAGATTAAAAAAAATATTTAAAAAACTGAAGGAGCCCTTTAGCAGGGGAAAATTTAGAGCTCCAGTGAAAAAACAGCTCCGGGTCACTGGATGTCAGTATTGAGCAAAGCACACATTTATGCTTTATAATATAATTTCACTTTTTGTGAATTTTAATGAAAGCATGTTTTTTTTTGTTTGTTTGTTTTCAATTCCTACTCACAGCTCACACTCCCTATGTATATTTCTATATCTTGTTCAAATTTTCAATCGTTCATAAAATACTTTTCACTCATTCACTCAACTTTAAATACATTTTCTTAAATTTGTAGTGGATAACACTGGATGTTAATACAGTTTTTTCAAATATTAATTCATTCATTCAATTTAATGAATTCATTTTAGTTTTATATTTATATAAAAATCGGTACAGAAGCTTCCGAGGTTGAATCGTCAGGCGACCCAGATACTTATTTTAGGACAGAAATGAATCTGCAGATGACAGAATTCATTTCACGGAATTAAAAATCATCCAGATCTCAATATTTATAGAACAAGCTATAGTATGAACGCACCTCGTTTGTCCCGTTAAACGTATGATTTCCAACTTATGTTTTTAACTAGCTGTTACCCGTGACTTCGTTCACGTAACATTAAAAGAAAAATAAATGTACTAATCAAGCAAAATATTTCAGTCCCGATAATTAAAAACGTAAATAATTAACTAACTCTTTATCACATTTCATAGAAGAAAATACGATATTTCTTTGTTATAGGGGCCTTGACATAAATCTGTGGACGCACCGCCGCTTCTCTGAACCCTGCACCTTTTGTAGGTGAAGCAGGTTTTAAATAACATTGGAAAGAATTTCAGAAAAGAAGAGGGTCCAATGCGGGGTTGTAGACTTTCGTCGGTACGCTGGTTTAAAAATTGACACCTCTGGGTGTCCGTTAAATTACGTTAAATTTACCTACAAAATCAGTTTAAAAAAGGTAAAATCTTGTGCTAAATAACCGCGAAAAGGAAACTGCAACCAATGGAAAAAGGACGGCCAAATAAAATCGTGTAAATCGACGAATTGGGTAAAAAGAAATGTCAATTTTACCTGATAAATCATTTTACTTTTAACGACTTTGAGAAACGTTTTAACAGCCATCATTTAAAAATAATTCATTGGAAATAGTATATGCTTTTTCTTTAAATTCAATTCTTGTGAATAGAGAGGAATAATTCTACACCTAAATGCAAGGAGCTTCAATTGCAAAGCTTTTTGCAGCCCAAAATTACATGCAAACGTAACACTTAAATTGCAAAGCTTTTTGCAACCCAAAATTATATGTAAACATTACTTTTGCATGTAATTTTCATTGTATAATATATTAAGTACTTAAATTAAAGTAATTGCAGCAACTTCATAATGGATAACTTGAGGTGGACGTTTGAACACATTTAATTTACAATTTAAATCACAATACGTACATCTACACAAACACGTACATCTAACAACACGGAACAGAACATTCTACACATGACAGTAAACAAAACTTAATATCCTTAGTTGCCGTAGATTGCTGTGGTGCTGCCATCTATTACTTACATTTTGAACTAGACACCACAGACTCTCCCCTCCTTACTCTGGATATTTCGTGGGAGATTTTCTTTTCCTGGTGGATCTTCTAGGTACCTGTTGGGAAAAAGAAGAGTTAGTATTTACAGTATCTGTAGCATGATCACTAGAAGTATTGGGCACCATGGATTTCACTTTAGAGTCGACTGGAGCAGGACTTGGAGTATTTGGGAGGACACAGTCATCTGGTTTAGGATTTGGAGGAGCTGGGACAACAGAGTCAGCTGGTTCAGGATTTGGAGTAGATGGAACAACAGAGTCAGCTGGTCGAAGATCTGAGACACTAGGAGGCATTAGCTGAGAATCACTTTTGTGACTTTCTGTACCACTTTCTTCAGAATTTGAATCATTATTTAGATGTATCTTCGAACCGACATTAGTTATCTGATCAACATGCCTTTTCCAAATATTCGAACCAACTTGAATTCTATAATGCAACTTGCCCTCTCTTGCAATAATGCGACCAATTTTCCACTTGGCTTCTGGAGTGTAATTTCTTACAGCCACTTTCTGGTTGATTTGAAATTCTTTTACTTTAGAATTGGCCTTTCTCGCATTTTGTTTATCATGCACAAAATTTGTAACGCTTGGAAGTATCAAATCTATTTTCGTTCTTATATTTCTATTGAGAAATAGAGATGCAGGACTTTCCCCCGTAGTAATATGAGGCATCTTCCTATACTGTAAAAGAAAGTTATTCATTTTCATCTGCAATGTACCAGATTCTGAAGATAAGGCTTTTAACCCTTTTTTAAGAATCTGCACATATCTCTCTGCCTGCCCATTTGTAGCTGGATGGTATGGAGCACTAAACCTATGTTTAACCCCATGATTCTTCAAAAATGTCTCAAATTCTTCAGAAGTAAATTGTTTTGCGTTATCTGATACCAGAGATATAGGATACCCGTATCTTGCAAAAAGAGAAGAAAGACAAGTAATTGTATGTTCTGAAGTTGTATTAGGGACAATAAAAACTTCAGGCCATTTGCTATGAGCATCAACCACCAGCAAAAGCATTTTACCCATCACAGGACCAAAATAATCTATATGAATTCTTTGCCATGGAGCTGTAGGCCATTCCCAATGATGAGTATCTACCTTAGGAGGATTATTTTTTAAATTGACACAAGTAGTGCAATTTCGTGCAAGATCTTCAATATCTTGGTCAATTCCTGGCCACCAAACAAAACTGCGAGCTAAGGACTTCATTTTCACTATACCAAAATGTCCATAGTGCAAATCATGTAAAATTTGTTTACGGTGAACTTCTGGGATAATTACTCTACATCCTTTTAAAATGCAACTATGTTGAAGAGTAAATTCTTCTTGTTTGCCACCAAAAAGTAAATTTTTAGGAATTGGAGAACCAGAAATTAGATGATGAAAAAGTTGACGTAATAAAGGATCAGATTTTGTAGCTACAGCAATTGATTTGGCGTTTAGAGGCAATGTAGAAATTTGGTTAATTTGAAAAAATTCAGATTCATCAATTACATTACTTGAATTTAATTGTGGGGGTAAATCTTCACTACGTAATGGAAGTCGTGAAAGAGCATCGACATTTCCATGTTCGGATGTTTTCTTATATCGAATATCATATTTAAACGCTTGTAAGTATAATGCATATCTTTGCATCCGAGCAGCTGAAAGAACAGGGATACTTTTATTTGGAGAAAATATGGACACGAGCGGTTTGCTATCTGTAAATAAAGTAAACCTATTACCATATAAATATTGAAAAAATTTCTTTACACCAAAGATAATAGCTAGAGCTTCCTTATCCACCTGGCTATACTTTTTTTCTGCATTCGTAAGCGTTCTGGACACAAAACCAATTGGTTTTTCCACGTTATCTGGCATCACATGCGAAAGAACTGCAGAGATACCATATGGAGAAGCATCTGTTGCTAACACTAAAGGCAATTTAGGGTTGAAATGAGTAAGAACTCTTTCTGAAATAATTTCCTTTTTTATATCTTTAAATGCTTGTTCACAAACAGGAGACCAAATAAATTTTACATTCTTTTTGAGCAAGTGATTTAAAGGATGGGCAATTGTAGATAAATTTGGTACAAATTTAGAATAATATGTAACTAAGCCTAAAAAAGCTTTAACTTGTGACACATTAATTGGTCTAGGAGCATTGACAATAGCTTCAATTTTATCTTGCGTTTTATGAATACCTTGCTTATCAATTTTATAACCACAATATGTAATATGGTCAGCCAGAAAAATTGATTTATCTTTATTTATCCTAATATTATATTCACGTAATCTTTCTAAGACTTGTTTTAGTCTTTTTAAATGAATTTCATCCGTTTCCCCTGTAACACCAATATCATCAATGAACACAGTGACACCATCAATACCACTTAATATTTGTTCGATAGATCGTTGCCAAATTGCTGGAGAGCTAGTAAGACCCATTGGTAACTTTAAAAATTGAAATAAGCCCTTCGGAGTATTTATAGTTAATAGTTCTTGTGATTTTTCGTCTACAGGTAACTGAAGATAAGCTTGATTTAAATCAATTTTCGTAAAATGTAAACCACCACCTAAAGTAGCTAACATGTCCTCTACCCTAGGTAAAGGATAGTTTTCCACCCTCAAAAATTTATTTACTGTAACTTTAAAATCTCCGCATAAACGAATTTTCCCATTTGGTTTTACCACTGGAACTATAGGAGTTGCCCACTTACTACTGGTGACAGGTTTAATAATACCCTCATCCTGTAACCTTTGAATTTCATCATTTACTGCATTACGTAGAGCATACGTGACTGTTCTAGCCTTACAAAATATGGGCGTAGAACCTTTTTCTAGATAAAGTTCTGCTTTCAAACCTTTTATTTCACCCACTTTATCCGAAAATAAATCAGAAAAATCATTTAATAATGTTTTCAATTGATCCGTAGAATTTGCAATTTCATTGACATACACAGATTTAAAGTTAGTAGGGAACAAATTAAATGCAGCTACCCAGTCTCTGCCAAATAAAAGTGGGAAATTATCTTCTTTAATTAAATACAATTTAAGATTTTTAGTAATATTTGCATAAGAAACATCTACTGTTACATACCCCACAGGTGTAAACACCTCACCCGTTGCCGTTCTCAACTGAACATCTGGTGGAAAAATTTTATTATTCGGAAAAATTCTCCGAAAACGATTTACAGGTGCCGCAGAAATTCCTGAGCCCGTGTCGACCTCCATTTCAGCTTTAGCTTTATTTTCAATTAAAACCCATACTTTTATAGGTGTAGAACTTTTATCATGACTGACAGATAAAATGTCGACAGTTTGCAATACATTTGTTTGTTTCTGAGAACTGCTTTTACATACTTTACCAAGATGGCCTCGTTTTTTTACAAATTTTACATATAGTATTGATATGCTTACACTTATTAGCAAGATGCGATAGATTTCCACATCGATAGCATTGTAATTTATTTTTATTTACATCAAAATTCCCTTTATTTACATTATTTAATTTCGGTTTCTGGAAATTATTTGAAATTTTATTCGGTTGAATATTTTTAGAATATGCCAATTTATTGACATTTACATTTTTATTTTTCAATTCAGATATATCCTGCTCATTATTTTGCAAAATAATTGCTTTTTCAATAGCTTTCTCAAAAGTTAAATCATCTATTTGTGAAAGTAATTTACTTTGGATATTTTCATTTTTTAAACCTCGTAAAAATTGTTCTAACAAATTTTCATTAAGTGTTTCACCAGCAAACGCACAAAATGTGGTTAACTTCTTTAATTTTGAAACAAAATCTTGTATAGATTCGTTCTCATTTTGATAAGAGTTACGGAATTTTATTCTTGAACAAAATTTATTAGGGGCGGGGCTTAGGTGCTTTAACAGAATTTCAACTATTTCGTCGTATTTTAATGCTTCAGGATTTTTCGGAAATGTTAGATCTGACAGCAAATTATACAATTTTGGCCCCATACAGGAAATAATTGCGGGTACCTTTTTTTTTTCTTCAACATCATGTAATAGAAAACTCTGTTCCAATCTCTTTACGTATGATTGGAACGTTTCAATGGAATCATTGTATTCCTTGAAATTTGCAAACATTATGAACTTTTATTTATTTCAGAGAAGAAAAAAAAATGTCAGCACTTACCACCCTCGAAATGATGTACGCCTTCAAAATATTACTGCAGCATATACAATTGTAGATGTAAAAAACGAAACTTCGCCATTTTGCGAATCAGGTGGAATTTCTTCTTATATTAATTCCGGTAAAAACCTTGACCTGCGTCGCCATATTATAATATATTAAGTACTTAAATTAAAGTAATTGCAGCAACTTCATAATGGATAACTTGAGGTGGACGTTTGAACACATTTAATTTACAATTTAAATCACAATACGTACATCTACACAAACACGTACATCTAACAACACGGAACAGAACATTCTACACATGACAGTAAACAAAACTTAATATCCTTAGTTGCCGTAGATTGCTGTGGTGCTGCCATCTATTACTTACATTTTGAACTAGACACCACACATTGCAAATTAACATTTATTACGGTTCAAATTAAAATTAATTTGGGTGCAAATTACATGTAAATGTTACGTTTGCATGCAATTTGGGGTTGCAAAAAGCTTTGCAATTGCAAGTGTTACGTTTGCATGTAACAGCAAATTTGTGTCCTTGATTTAATCTATAGCTGAAACAAATATTGATTTCTTGACAATATGCTGACAGGCGATTTTTGCTCTGCAGAATAAATTGATTCATAAAGTTTGAAAATGTGGAAATATGTTTTTACTTTTCGGAAATTTTACTGTAATCAAGATTTTTTTTTTTCACCAACTATTCAAATTGAAAATAAAATAATTTTTTTCAGTTTTAATAAGAAAATGGCATAAAAATATATTAATCCGTTTTATTTCTCCCTTTCTATCCACGAAAATGGAGTAATTTAAGTACCATTTTTAGAGAAATTTCGTTACAATTTACAAAAAAATATTAATATCTCGGAATCTAATTCAAAATTTTAAATTCTCAGAGTTTATGTGACATCCTCGAATCAATGATAACCGGTATTAAGTAAATCGCGTTGCATTAAGAGGAGTAGTTGCGAAATACACACAGTCAGATTTTAACTTAATAGATTTGTGTTCAAGTTTCTTTTCCTGATAATCTTACTGATGCTTGTATTATTAATCACAGAGTTCAGAGAATAAATAGAGATGAAATGTTCATGTTTGGAGTGATGCTGAAAATGCAACCCTACTGTCGGCCCAAACAACTGGCGGCTTGCTTTGAAAACCTCTCCCCGTCCAATGAATCCAGTCATTGTTCCACGTGCAGCCTCTCTCCATCCAATGAAGTCAGCCCTTGAGCCTAATGATTTGAGCGATAACCGGCTTCATATTGCAAGCCGATTTTACGGTTCACTACCTCTCTATTCTTTCACTGTACTCAGTGATGTAGGAAATTGATACACGCTCCATTTGAAACATATTTAAAAAATCCCGTTTTATTATGACGTCACTTTGATCTCAAAGAAATCTCTTTTCTACTATATATATAAAACACAAACGGAAATTTCGTTCCGTTCCTTTATAACTTGAGTTCTGCCAAATGGATTTTGATGGAACTTACACTGTTCGAGAGATAATTTTTCAGTGAAGGTTTTAGTATATAACACAACATTCTATGTATATTAGTTACAGAATTATGATAGAAAGTTCTGCTATTTTGGCCGAAAAGGTTACCATTGCTAATTTTTTGGTGATCATTACTGTTGCAGAAAGAAATGAAAAGGCTATACATGTCGAATAATAAAAGAAGAACTGTTACTTTTTTTTTTTTTTTTTTAAGAAAGAAATAAAAAAAAGAGTTTTGATGAGAGAATATTATAAAATGAAAATATTTAATTTAAACATGATTGGCAATGTTCATAATTCTTAAAAAATTATTCAAGGGGCAAGATTTCTATAATGAAACAATATTTGGCGATGTATCTTTTGTTTTTGGCGATTTTGATTTTACTTTTGACCTCAAACAATTTGATTTTAAGCCAAAAGGTGTCTTTTTTTGTTGCAGAAAGAATTGAAATGGTTATACATCTGGAAAAATAAAAGAAAAAACTGTTACTAATTTTATTTTAAAAAAAGAGAGAAAAGAAAAAAATGAAAACAGTTTTGATGAGAGATTTTAAACCAAAAGGTGTTTTTTTTTAAGTGTACGACTGCATTTTTGTATTATTATTATTATTTTTTTTTTTGGTACTTTTCAGTTAGCCGGGCGCCAGTGATATATATATATACATGTATATATATACACATATATCTACACTTATATGTAAGAATATATATATCACTGGCACCCGGCTAACCGAAAAGTACCTTTTTTTAATTCAAATGCAAACTATGTTAATGACAATATCTCGATTAATGATATATATCACTAAGGTGCATTACTAGAAGCTTAATATGGAATAGGGTGTGCATAGCACTTACAGTTACTTTACAGGGATAGCCAAAAGAATTCCCTTGCATTACGTCTAAGGAGAAAAATCGTTTGTGGTTTAATTAAATGATGTTTCACTATTTTAAACGCATTGAAATTTATATAGATCACTAAGGTGCATTACAAGAGGAATAGTGTGTGTATAGCAGTCATCGTTCATTGACAGGGATACACAAAAGAATTCACTACTGTCTGTTAAAAATAATTCCTGGAAGTGTGTTTTGTTTTAAGTTGCTGAATGCGATTTTAAATTGAACTCACTTTTTGTCTATTACTTGGTCTGTATAAATTCTGTATTTCATATACAGAGCAGCACAAAAGTTTGCGAACACATTTCCGTACATTGACAGAAACTCCAGAAGTAGAATTTTAAACTGTGCTACGCGTTTCCAAACTAAACTAAAATTTAGCATCCTATGTAGTATATATACAAATCTATAAATCCTATACAGGGCTGAATAAAAGTATTTGTATAATTTTCCGAATATTGTATATGTTGGAAATTCCTGAAATTACGTTTTTAAATGTGTTATGCGTTTTCCAAATTGTTTACTTAGATGTTATCTTTCAGCTTATTAAAAGGTCATGATTTGTAAAATTATTTTGGAAGCGTTGGAAAGAATTACATAATCTATGCTTGACGCATGATTTTTCGTTCTTGTTTAACTAGCAGTGGATGACACTGGATGAGAATACAGTTTTTTTTAAATATTAATTCAATTAAATTTCTATTTTGCCACTTAATAGTGTGATTCTGTCCTATGTATAATACATATCTGGAGGCACAGTAGTGCCTCCGCCAAGTCGACAGAGGACAGCCGTAAGCATACTTTTCTGGAAGCAACTCAGGGCACTTTTGACCCCCCCCATATCTCCGCGCTGGAGTATCCCAAAAATTTGAAACTTCATTTTTCTAGAGTATTTGGCACACAGGACCAAAATTTAAAATTACAACTTTCTGTCTTTTCTAGTTCAGACGATATATGAACTCAAACATTCGATTTTTTGTCACTCACTCACTCACTCGTTCACATGTCATCAAAAAGATTAGGTAGATTCCGTAGCCCTAGAAACTTGACATTTGGAAAAAAGGTAGTGTTTAGTATACAAAGAAAGGAAAAATTATAAAATCCGGAAAATTCGAAAAAAAAACATTCGAAAATTCAACAAATTCCATCAAAATTGAAAATTGAAAATAATACGATCTTGTAGTCTTAGGAACTTAAGATTCGGTATGAAGGTAGTGTTTAGTATCCAGAAAAAGAAAACATCAAAAACACCAAAAAAATTGAAAGCAAAATTGAAAAAATCGAAAATTTTCAAATAATCCGATTTTGTTGCGCTAGAAACTTGGAATTCGGAATAAAGGTAGTATTTAGGATGCAAGATAAGGAAAAATTAAAAATTCTGGAAAATTCGAAAAAAAAATTTTCAAAAATTCAAAAAATTCGAAAAAATTTGAAAAAAATAAAATAATTTGATTTTTTAGCCTTATAAACTTAAAATTCGCGGTAAAGATAGTGTTTAGGATTCAGAATAAGTTAAAATAAAAAACGCAATAAAATTCGAAAATAAAATAAAAAAATCGGGAAAAATCGAAAAATAAGGAAAATTTGAAAATAATTCGATTTCATAGCGCTAGAAACTTGAAATTTGGAATAAAGGTAATATTTAAGATACTAAATAAGGAAAAATTAAAAATTTTGAAAATTCAAAAAATAACCATAAATTAGTGCAGACGATATATGAACTCAAAGTTTCGATTTTTTGTCACTCACACACTCACTCACTCTCGCGTCATCAAAAAGATTGGGTAGATCCCGCAGCCAAAATTTGGAATAAAACTAGTGTTTCGGATACAAAGAAAGGAAAAATTAGAAAATCCGAAAAATTAGAAAAAAAAATTCAAAAAATCGAACAAAATTGAAAATAACACGATCTTGTAGTCTTAAAAACTTAAAATTTGGTGTGAAGGTAGTGTTTAGAATTTAAAAAAAAAAACATCAAAAACACAAAAAAAAAAAATTGAAAATAAAATCAAAAAATCGGGGGAAAAAAAAAAAAAAAAAAAAAAAATTTCAAATACTCCAATTTTGTTGCACTAGAAACTTCGAATTCGGAATAAAGGTAGTATTTAGGATGCAAAATAAGAAAAAATTTAAAAATCCAGAAAATTCGAAAAAAAAAATCAAAAATTCGAAAAATTTGAAAAAAATTAAAATAATTTCATCTTTTGGCCTTAGAAACTTAAAATTTGCTGTAAATATAGTGTTTAGGATTCAGAATAAGTTAAAATAAAAACGCAATAAAATTCGAAAATAAAATCAAAATATCTAAAGAAATCGAAAAATAAGGAAATTTTGAAAATAATTCGATTTCATAGCGCTAGAAACTTGAAATTTGGAATAAAGGTAATATTTAAGATACTAAATAAGGAAACATTAAAAAATATGGATAGTTAAAAAAAAAATTGAAAAAAAAAAAAAAAAAAGAAAGAAAGAGAGAAATTGAAAATAATATGATCCCGTAGTCTTAGAAACTGAAAACTTGGTGTAAAGGATTGGTGTTTAGGATTCAGAAAAAGAAAAAATTAAAAACACAACAAAAATTGAAAATAAAATCAAAAAAACGAAAATATGAAAATAATTCGATTTTGTAAAGCTAGAAACTTAAAATTTGGAATAAAGGTGGTATTTAGGATACAAAAAAAAGAAATAAATAAAAAATCTGTAAAATTCGAAAAATTGAAAAAATTTTGATTTTGTAGCTTTAGAACTTAAAATTCGACGTAAACTTATTGTTTAGGATACAGAAAAAGGAAAAATTAAAACACAATAAATTCGAAAATAGATTAAAGCACTCGAAAATATCGGAAATTTCAAAATAATTCGATTTTGTAGCGCTAGAAACTTGAAATTTGTAATAAAGGATACAAAATAAGAAAAAATTAAAAACTCCAGAAAATTATAAAAAAAAAAAATTCGAAAAAATCAAAAATTGAAAATAATTTTATCTTGTAGTCTTAGAAACTTAAAACTTGATGTAAAGGTAGTATTTACTATTCAATAAAAGGAACAATTAAAATATTCGTTAAATTCGAAAATAAAATTGAAAAATCGAAAAATCTTTAATAAATCGAAAATTCTAAAACAATTTGATTTTGTACTGCTAGAAACATTAGTTTTAAGATAATTGTCCTATTAGCTAGTACAACGCCCCTAATTGTTTTATGTTATTTCCCCCGGATTATGGTTTTCTTTTCTTTCGTTTACGAATTTCGTTATAGAAAAGTTTCGCTATAGACTGGCTACGATATAGGCGATTTCTTTATAGACAAGTTAGTTTTCTTTCACAGGTTGTACTCTATTTATTTCACATATGAAATATGGATTGTTAAATGATGTTAGCCCCACAAAAATTTTCACAGCTCCCCCTATCCTCCCGACATTACTGGCTGGTTATGGCTTGATAGTCCTTTCTAAATAAAATCATGGTGACTCTAAGATTCATTTGATTTATCTCTAAATTGAACCTAAATGATCCTAAGAAGACGGATCAAATAATTACTATATTGGCATGACAATCAGGTAACTTAGAATTAAAATCAATAAATTTATAAAAAGTCGAAAATTTGAGAATAATTTGATTTTGTAGTCCTAGAAGCTTGACATTTGGCAGAAAGGCAGAGTAAGGAAAAATTAAAAAAATCCATAAATAATAAAAAAAAGACTAAAAAAAACAAAAAAAAAACCATCGAAAAAAGGAATATAGTTTGATTTATTGGAAATTTCCGGAAATTTTAATTTTGGCTTTCTTTTTATACTAAAAAGTTCTTTTATGTTAAATATCAAGTATCTAGGGCTGCGAGTAATATCTCAGATGGATAGCACCAATCCTGGAAGCAATTGAGAGTACTTTTGACACTCCCCCTCCCATAACTTAGTGCTTGCCTAGGAACCTGAAATATCTTTTTATCTACAGTACTTTGCAAACGAAACTAAATCTTCAAATTTTGTATACCTGTAAATAATAGGGACAGAGTGTGGGCTTAGCGAAAATCAGTGGATGATCTCCAAAAAGAACCCAAAATCAAGAAAAGGAGGATTACTTACAAAAAGAAGGAAAATCTCATCAAAAAGTCACCTGTAAAAAATGCAGCCAAGTCTCGTAACTCAGTTACCGTAAAAAGTACTGAGATCGTATAAAGCCAAGTTTAAATATCTTATTAACTCTGAAATTTTCATTCACAAATCACTCCTAGTCTCTACATCTTTAGTTAATTATTATTTTGTGACTTGGCAATTACGCAGCACATGGAAGTTATTACACCTTACTATGTTATGGGATGGGATAATTTAATTAAGGCAAATTATATACGCACAGAGAAGTTATTACACCTTAATATGTTATAGTAATTAACTAAAGATGTAGAGACTAGGAGTGCATGGTGAATGAAAATTTCAGAGTTAATAAGATAGTTAAACTTGGCTTTATACGATCTCAGTACTTTTTACGGTAATTGAGTTACGAGACTTGGCTGCATTTTTTACAGGTGACTTTTTGATGAGATTTATATTAATTGTAATTATTTAATAAAAAGTAACTAAAATAAAATTTTTCTTTTACTTGTTTACATTTGATTTATTATTTTTGTTCTAGACTCTCCCCGCAGAGAAGTGTACTTCTTGGCCCTGGTGGACGTCATGTCCCACAAGCGTGCCGCCACCATCGGGAGCCTGCCCCCGGAACAGTACAGCCGGCGTCTTGTCGACTTTCTCTCCAAAGCGCTCTTGTGATGACACTCATTGCGTGGCCTTAATACTCCAGACACAACGCTACTACTCTAATACTACAACAAAAAAAGAGAAAGTGCTTTGTTGTTGTTGTTGTTTTACTGCTCACCTGTTTGTTACAACAGTCATTTTACGTTGTTGTTGTGTTTTTTTTTTTTGTTTTTTTTTCAGTCATTGTCTCAATGAGGTGTGTCGCCTTTAAGGGGATCCAATGGAAAACAGCTGCACTTTCAAATTTTGTATATAGGTTCATTCTGATAAGGTGCTTCCCTGATTAGTTTTGGGGGTTCATGGGTTATTTTTAAAGGAGGGCTAATCCCTCCCCCTTAATTTATTGTCAGTTTCTGTATTTTTTGAGAGGCATTATACTTTGAAATAAGAGTATACTTTACAATGAGTGTGAATAGCCTGTGAGCTCAATGACATCGGTTTAACTGGGCACCTTTCTTTTTATTCTCTGATCATTTTGACATTTTTTATCTTATCAAGTGATGTAACATAATTAATTACTAAAAAAAAAATAAACTAAGTATTTTTGATTAAAATACAGGTGTGAATGCTTAAAGGGATAAAAACAGAGCACAAAAGGGCTTATAAAAACCTTTTACTAGGATGATGACATGTTTCGAACACACAAATGGCGCCATTTTCAAGATCTAAACGATAAACAAACCATTCTCACAAAAATTGGAAGATGACAACTAGAAAGTTTAAATAAAATTAAAAAAGCATAGGGCACATATCCAATAGGACAGAGAAGAACGACAGCTTTGGCAAGACCACATAGGACCGAGACTTTAAAAATTGATTTTAAGAATAGTAAAATAATTTATCCATCAAGACTTTATTTCCCCTCTATTATTCGTGAATCAATAGAAATCTATATGCAATGAATCAGCCTCTTTTGAATTGCCTAAAATCTGGCATGAAATGTTTTTCAATCTTAAAAAAAGAAATAAGGAAATATTAATTTTCACGTTTACAGTTGACCCTTTTTAAGCACCTGCTTTTATTACACATGTTTTTCAAGTTTATTTTCAAAACTTTGTTTTGTGAGAATAGTTTGTTTATCGTGCACATCTTGATAAGGGTGTTGTTTGTGCATTCGAAACATGTCAATCATCTTATTAAAAGGTTTTTATGTTCTGTTTTTATCCCTTTAAACTTTAACATCTGTAAATGAATGATATAATAAGTGATTTTATTATAGGATTATGCAAGGATTTTTTGCCAGGAGGTGCTGTTTTCCGAACCTCCAAATAAAGTATTATTTTAGTTTTGTTTATTCTTTATATCTGTGTTTTAAATTAAAATCGGGACCCTAGAACCTGAGAAAAGAATGCCTCCCCCTCCCACTGTAAATTTAACCACCTTTAACATTGATGTGACATTTAATGAACAGAGGAAAACTAAACTTAACCCCATACCTTTAACAGTAACGTGATTTTTAATGGACGGCTGCAACGTAAGTGGATGCTGAAAGGGAAGATTAAAAAAAAGTGGTATAGCAGATGTCTATCGATTTCAAAGCAATGGGTTAAGAACTTTCGGACATTTAAGATTTTGAACATTTACATTTATATATATATATGTCAGTGACGCCCGGTTAACATAAAAGTACCGAAGATTGTTTTGCAAATAATACAACGAATAATACTTTTGGACCCAACAACATGTTAAAGCTTTGAAAAAGGGTTTGGGGGGGAGGGGGGGGGGGGCATAAAGGTATAGTTAAATATCAATCCAATCCAAATAGCAACCGTCTGTTATAATCCTTTGCCTTATCAGATAAAGTCATTTGCAGTCAGTACTGTCTATTGCAGTGAGTGCAGTTGTTTTCCAGTGTCATCTTGAAAGGGACACTTGTTGGAGATAGCCTTCTAGTCGTTTGCAAATAATGTTTGATTTTGTTATGTTTAGAGATGTTCTATTTTATGGATTATTGTTTCTAGTCTCTTTATGTTTCCTCTCGGCTTATTTATTATTTGGTTGTTGTTGTTGTTGTTGCTCACACAGACCTGCCACTTTTCTTCTTTTGAAGGGGGGTTTCTCACGATGTAAAAACAGCTTTACTTTTGCTCATTCATCTGTGTTACTTTTTAAACATGTCCACGACTCTGCCGATATTCTATATGAATTACCAGAAACATCTGTCCTATTTTATGAATATATATCTTTTTTTTTTTTTTTTTTTTTTTTTTTTTTTACAGTAAATAATTTATTCTGTAAAGTAGTTTCTTCTTTACAGTATTTACAAAAATGTTGGAATTTTATTCTTTTTATGGCTTTTTTAACTTTCATTATTTTATCTGTAAAGTAATGACACTAGTGTAAAATATATAAAATAATTATACGCTCCTTTATGCTAATTAGCCATTCACTTTCATTCATTCGTTTTATTATTGTTTTACACGCGTGTCCTCATCCAACTGAGTTCGGGTCACTATGACAACAAAAATGACTGCAAATAATTCAAAGACACATAGTCTTTTAATTCCTCTTTCAAAAGTTAATCCAGTATCTCCCTATCGGGTACGATGAAAAAAGTCTCCCCCAATGTCTCTCGGGAAAGAGGTTTAGGTGTGAAAAGAAAGAGGCTCTTTCTTTCCAATCCAAAATCATTGAAAGTTCCTCCACAATCGCTTTCCATAGAGAGATCTTGCAAGGTGGCTACAGATTCTGGAAATCAGGGAGGTTTGTCAATCTGGAAAAGTGAGGGAATTTCGTAAAAGTGCTTAAAAATCAAGGAAATTGCGACACTATGCAAAAATATTTGCGTGCGAGACAGATACGTCAACAAACAGGTGATATTGAAATTAATAATCCTACGCGATAGAGAAAAGTAAAATTTGTATATAATTTTTTAAAAAGGATCTGGGTTATTGAACACACATGAAAGCGATCTCATATTCTGTGGATTGACAAAATTTTAGGATACATTAGCCTAAGCTTCATCCAATGAGCTATATCCCATCCCATAGAGATGTATCTCAGAACTGAACACTTTTAAGAAAATGAGGAAATATTCATTGGCCACTAACTACTCTATGAAGTGGTTGGACTCCATTTTGATTTATGAAACTGTGCCATTTTTTATGTTTTTTCTCCCAAACGAGGGTTATAGGAGAAAGTGGCACGCATTCAATACCGTATAGGTATCGTTCATAATGGAAATCGGGGAACATTTAAATTTTTTTTGTAACTTCTGTAGCCATCCTGTCTTGGTGGAAAGACTCAATGCAGTCGATAGCGTTCAGGCAACACGAAATGGAAAGTAGCCTACAGGGTGTCTTGGAAGTGGCAGGTGTGTGTGTGTGTTGTTATTGTTTGTGATGTGTATGTCTCTTGTACAGAATATAGAATCCCTCTACTTGGGTTGGCACACTCCTATTTTTGTAAAACGAGACAAAAAGAGGATTGTTTGTTTAAAGGATGCTCGTCTGTGTAGTTGTTACCTAGACTGTCTCGAGGGAGGCACACACACCCACCCAAACACATCATGGACAGATTGGAGGATAATCTGAATTGGGAGGTGTGGTTTTTTTTGTGTTTAACAACTCATTTATTTTTACAGTTCTGTCATAGAAATGAAAAGTATGTCATCGTAAAGAGAGAAAAAAAATCATCTTACAAATGGTACAATCATTGGATTTGTTGGATAACTAAAATACACATCCACAGCTGAGTTTTCACAACTTGTACATAGATGCATGTACATTTGTACAATTTACAGGATTATTACATTAGTGGTAAGACTTTTTTTTTTAATCCATCCAGTCTGCCAATCAAAATTGCATCCTAACCTAATAAAGACGGAATGGAGAGCCTAAATGGAAATGAGGCCCGTATTTTCTCAAATCTTTGCTGTGCCCTGTAAGATGTGGCCTACCAACCTGTCGTGTTATTTGGAAATCTCCCCTACGCTGAATATTTCTAACACTTGATGACTATCCTTGAAATTTATTTTAAGTTTTCTGAGTCGTCCTCTTTCATAATTAAGTTCATAATTTTTTTTTTTTTCATAATGAAAGGAGAAAAGATTTCCACCTGAAATATCAGTGTCAATAGGCAAATGACATTGTGTATCTGACAGATACAATGAAAGTGATCCTGTAGGATAGTCATCGAGTGCTAAAAGACTTGATAAAAATGTTGCCCTTTTGGCTGAGTGTCATTTTATTTTTTAATTCACAACCCGCATTCATTGTACTCGTTCATTTTATGAATGGACACCCCTTACTGTAAGGCTTTTAATAACCCAAAATGAGGGATTGAGCTTGCAAAAACAAACGATCCAGAAATGGGGCATTTCAGATGCGTTCCGTGATAGAAATGAACGTGCTTTGCCTCTTATGGGGAAAAAAAATGGTAGCTTTAAGTGAATTCTAGCAGAAGTGAATTCTTGGAGGTGGTGTGCCTCCCTCCCTGCAGCCTCTCTTAGCCTGTGATTGAAATTTCGCCAGTTGTACATTTCTTATTTTGTTTCTGAAGTAGTGTTGAGGATGTAAATATGGGTAGCGCGTAGACAACCACCCCCCCCCCCCCCCATGACATCCCCTTTTGATATCATTTAGTGGATAACAAATTTAAGACTAATATCTAAAAGAAGAAGTCTTGTTTATAGTCTATTTAGCAAATGAATGTCTCTAGTCGAATGAATTTCTTTCTCAACCAAACTCAATTTATTGAGATGATCCATTTCTAGTGACGCAAATAGCCGAAGGAAAAAAGAAATGTTTTCTAATCAGGAACTGGATGGGGTGGCATTGACATTTTTCCCTTAAAACATTTTTTTTTTTAATGATGTTTTAAAAAGGTCAAAAAAGGAGGAATGAACCTGAATTTTTTCTGTATCTTATATATTAAAACGAAGAAGGATTTCCGTCCAATTCATTTTTTCACACAAATTTGCCCCCATGCGAAAACGATACCCGAGTGGTATAAAGTGCATTTCTTCTCTGCTCCGATGATCGTGTGTGTTCGACAGAATGATTTTTCTTATTTTATTCCAATTATTCTTCAAAAATTTCAAACTTTTTAAAACAGCTATGAATTTTAATTTTAGGGTACTATCCAGTGGTTGGCCGTCAAGTTTTGATGGTTTCCATCTAGTAAAAGTAAAGGATTCTTGCTCTATTCTCTTTCAAAAGACAGCAATATAAAATTATTAAAGAGCAACAGAGGGTTTTTTTTTTGCTTGTTAATTCAGTAATCTATTAAAATAAGACAATGTTTGGGTTTTTTTTTTTTTTTTTTTTTTTTTTTTTTTTTTTTTTTTTACTGTGAAGTCTTGCTGTTGAATACAGACAGTGTGTGAGTCCAAAAAAGGTGACTTTACACACACATTAAACTGAATACATGAATCCCGTTCACTCATGCGTACATTCTTAGATTTCAGTTAAATCTAGCTGTGTGCATGAACAGATAAATCGATATAATTACAAAGTCATTTTATTTGTTAATGAATGAATGACAATACTTAAAATTATAATAATAGTGGTGGAGATGTTCATTCATTATACATTTTTTTTTTTTAAATAAAGGATAGTAAAGGAAAAAAAAAATTACTTTTAAATGAAATGAATTGTTTTAATCTTTCCCGATGAGCGATGACAAACGCAATCGTTATACATTTCCATATCTAAGAAGTCATTGTTTCCATAGCAACAGTACTTATTTTTTTAATTCACAATGTTCAGAATCGGGCTTATTTTTGAGTTTGAAACAATTTCAATCCATTTAAATTTTGTTTTAATTCATAAAATACCATCGTTAAATTTCATCCTATATATATATAAATGTGTACACAAAACTGTAGTTATAAAAATTTATTTATTAAGTAAGTTAAACTTACTTAAATAAGTTCAGCACGAAAAAGTTTTTCTGTAAAGAATATTATACATACAAGCTTTATTTTTTTAAATTCCGTCACCCACAGGTGATAAATTGGCAAATAAATGAAATTTTCACAATTTTTTTATGTTCCTTCTATTGAGGTTCTGCAGCAATTTTTTTTTTATATAGACGTGTCTCTATATCCTCATGAGACGAATGTTCTGTAATTTTTTTCGAAAAAGTATGCGTTCATAGAGATCTTCCTTGTGAGTGTCAGCAAAAAAATGTAAGTTATAACAAAAAATATTTTCGGTTGGAAAAAAAAAATCCCATTAAGATGTTTTGCGTGGTTACGATTAAATAATTTAAAAAAAAAGATTCATGTTCAATAAGTAGAGAGTTTGCAGTAAGAACATGAAACAAAGGACGCATTAGGTATACATTTTGGTAGGGTGTTTGTATAAATGGAAAAGTACGTACAATTCTAATATTAAATTTGAATAGGGAAAAAAAAAATGTATTCGTGCATCCAGGAGAAAATAATTATGTTCACAAGGTCAATTATGGGATTAACATAGTTTAATATTAAATATATAAAGAACTCAGACTTGATTTAAATTTCATGATGAACAACTCGTTTTAATGAGTTCAGCTTCAACTTTCCATATTCATGACTTATAATTTTCATGGTGGTTCACATTTAAAAAACAAAATGACATTGTCCATCTAAAAATTGCAAAGTCATGTTGACATATTGTACTTATTGCTAATTATAAACGTTAAATTATATCAAAATCACTCTAAACAATAAATGAGATGAAAATCATAAGATAATAAATTATATAAAAGACATTTTATGATAATAAACTATGTGAAAATCATTATAGAATAATAATTTATCTCTTATGAGTTCAGAATGTAATTTCATCAGGGTTTTTCCCATCCTAATCCAAAATTGCATCATTTTCTGGAAATAAACTATAAACAACTGCTGGGTTATTCCTATGTTATGCATTGATTAAGATGAGAATCAAATTATAAACAAATAAATTATAGCATGCATAAAAAAGGGATATTAAACCTAAACAGAATATTTTATTTTTAAAAAAGGTCCTAAAATTATAAAAATGTCTTTTTAAAATAAAAGGTGCAGCCACATCCAGTCCCTGATGAAAGCTAAACATAAAAAAAATGACTCAATGAGTTGTTTTCTTTCCATTTGCACAATTGAAAGGTGCTTCGCTTCCCCCCACCTCCTCCTCATTCTTCTGTCAGAGGGGGTGAGGGACCGCTTTCATAGATTTTTAAGAATCTGCAACATGGTAGATGCTTTTCTCATTTTGTCATCGTTAGAGAGATCTGTAGCTTTCATTTTCAACTTAAAAAAAAAAAAAAACAGAAAATGCTGTCTTTTACAAACGAATGCTCTCCATTGGCCTCTTCTATCTCTTGTGCCCAGAGATAGAATGTTGTTGACGTGTCATTTCCATTGCTATCGAGCCAAATTATCCTAACCACTCAATCCTGTCAATCTACAGGAGTTTCTTCTCTTTTTTAATTCATTTCAATGTCCTTTCTTATTTTTTTTTAAATCAATTTCTTAGCTATGATAAAAAGAAAAAAAAATTCCATATTATCTATTCTTCTTCTCCGCCCCCACGGCCACCTGTTACCCCCTAACTGCATTTTGTGTGCACCCTCTGGAAATACAAATCCAGATAAATTTCAATTCGTAGAATAAATGAATTGTAATGTAAACTTCCAAGGATCCCGCTTCAGCCAATCACGCGAGGCTTTTATTCCCTCCTCAATAACCCCCCTCCCCCTTCAACAACAGCGGCTTTATTCCGAGTGAAATAAACAAGAAGTCCTATGATCTCTTTTCACTTTATTATTAGAGAATTTGAACTATTTTAGTAGAGAGCAATAATTAAATAATAGCCTCTTTTTAAATTTTTGTAGAACTGAAAAAAAATTATAATTTGTATACTTACAGATTTTTATGTTCCTCTTTAATGCATGTGTCTGGAACTTCAGATATATATTTCATAAAACTATGTTTTAAATTTTAAATGGCAGATAAAGCTGTTTTATGTTCTACAAGGTCATGCTGTTTTATGTATCATTTTTGTAACAGAAGATTGTTTTGAGAAAGAGAGCCTATGTGTGCTATGTATTTGTTTTTCCCTTCCATCTTCGAATCAATACCATGAAAATAATTCTGAGTAGAGGGCCGATAGTCTCAATATGTTTATGTTAAAAGTTTTGAAGAGTCATTTTGTGATAAAAAAATAATAATAATAACTAAAAGAATTTCAGTTTCATTTCAAAATTGGTAGGAAATGCGACTGAAAAATTAAATAAGCATTGAATGTTCATCTTTAGTATCATGCCCTCATTTTTTTTAATTTCCATTCATGTTTTTTCTTTAAAAATATTTCCGTTAGAATACATTGGGTACCCAACTCCATGATGGAAAATTCAGTGCTTTTTTTTTATACTTGATAGAAAGCACAAACGAGTGATTTTATTTAAAAAATAAATAATTTTTGCTTTTTTTTTTATTTAGATAGGGCAAGAGGAAAGAAAAAAAAATGAACATTCAAATTTAAAATGCCGTATTCCCACAAAGAGTGTTTTTTATGGGCTCAAACAAGACAAAGCAGCATGACTGTAATGTAATGCACATTTTTCACTGTTTTTTATTCAACCAAATGATTTTATTTGCTCAATTTTTGCGCATCGGTTTCAAAATGTTTGCATTATTGGCTGCAAATTTTTTAGTGTTATTCTTTACAATCCTGTGTGTATATATACATATATTTGTAAGTTTCTGATCTTAATGTTGATGAGAGAGCTCCTTCCAAGCAAGTCTTTCAATGCAACACTTTCGTGTTCAATGAATGTTTGTAAAGCAACACAATTCAAAACGAGTACTATATAATACGCATACTATAAAATAGGAAAATAAAACATGTGTAAACTAGTTATAAAATGCACTGCCATTCGAATAAAATCGTGACTCGAGGACATCCTAAACTTTTAAACGCTCTATGACGGAATGGCGTAAAAGAAACATCCCTATAGCTCCAAAAATGATACATCCTATTTTCTATTGAAAGATTTCCACATGAAAAATGAAAATGAAATAAAAAGTTTCACCCATTGCAAAAAAAGATGAATAGAACGTGCTATTGGTAATAAAACGGAAATTTTACAACATTTCTCAATAATACAAGGAGTATGAGTATGTGTCAGTACAAAAAGCAGGTTAATAGGACGTCATGAGAGAATTAAAAAGAAAATTAATCTGACGTGTAACATTTTGAAGGTCTCTGTACAACATGTTTAACTTTGAGGTGGATCTTTTTTTAATATTGCATTGAGTCCACATGACAGATATTATTATAACAGAGTATAATAGCAGGCTTCGCCTGTTATTGGACCGATTCAGATGTCTGAAAAAAAACGAGAAAAATAGACTGGTCAATTTTTATTTTATAAAAAAACTTTTTTTTGTTAAATGAAATGGATTTATTAAAGAAAGGATAAAGTGTTTTGAAAGGAATATTAAGCGAAACCCTTTGTTTCATATCCCCACTTGTTTTCATATATCCGAGAATAACTTGTATTTTAAACAAACCTTTTTCTAGTTGTTTGACGTATAGGTCACTTCCAAAAAATATTTCTACTATTAAGGTTCCCAAGAAAACTGCACTCTAACGAACTTTTGGAAACCCATCTAAAACATTGACCTCGAATCTATTCAGATAGAGCGTGCTTTTTTTTTTTTTTTTTAGTTAACTGGCATGTGTGACAGAAGAAGGGTGTAGTTCAAAGAAACATAAAGCTGTTTTAGTTTCAAATTTTAATTGCTTAAAAGGCCAGCAGAGTGAAAAAGTATTCAAGGCGGGACTTGAATCCGGGTTATCTGTATAGCGCATTGACATTCTACCCACTGAACCACTTGGAACGGCACCCAGCCTGGCTCTTGTCACTGTTACATGTTTGCAAGGCTACCAACGCAGCACAAGATGGAATATTTTTCTGTGAGCCCCCCAGCCTGGGGTGAACAGGAAATGAAAGAGTATCGATGAAATTGAATAAATCTATTTCAATAATTGAAATTTTGACATAGAAAATGCAAATTTAAATGAATGTGACAGTGAGATGTGCCAGACTGGGTGTCATTCCAAGGGGTTCAGTGGGTAGAATGTCAGTGCGCCGGATTGGATATACTTTTTCAGTCTGTTGGATTGACGCCTTATAAGCAATTAAAATTTAAAAATAGTATGAATGCAAGGCATGAGAAATTTTATATAGAAAAATTTCCAAGTATTGAAATAGATTTACTTATTTGTTTTAATATCCAAAAAACTTCCAGTGGCTTTACAACCGAAATAGTTAAATGCCTTGGCATCGACAGTTAACAGGTGGTGAAGGAGCTCTTCTTCGCTTCGAGAGATCAGAATCCTCTTTTTCCTTTTTCTGAACAAAACATTGTGATAATTTGATGCGTGGTGCCATTTTTGCCGCCAGTGATTTCTTTTTTTTGTCAATGCCTTACCTGTTTTATCTCTCATAGTGAGTATGACGCCTTATCTACATCTTCTCATGTACATACATGACAAATAAAGTTTGCTCTTTTTCAAATTCTCCTCATGGCTCTCTTGGTTGGTCTGGTTTTTTTGGGTGACAGAGACAACTCATTTGGAGGGGACTTCTTTTATGCTACATAAAACTGTAAAGATGTCGACACCTAATCAAAACATGCACTTATAAGCAGATGGGGTTTTTTTTTTTCTGTAACTTTCCTTGTGGCCCAGTTCTGTGTCTATAGCTGGATTTGTTATCGTAAGTAGACTTAGTTTTGGAAGTGAAAGAAATCTTGCTCTACAGTGTGCCCAATTCACATCTACAGTCGGTGAATACGAGAAGAAAAGTGAGTTAACTGTTACTTGTTATTCCCACAAAGACAATAAAAAAAATCCCTGACGGCTCGGCCTACGGGCACAGGTAGATTTCGAAGACGCAGATCGTGGGACGCCTGTTTATTGGGAATGGCAGAAGAAATGACCTTCTTGCCAGGATGCAGCCGTTGGGAGCACCCTCTTCAAAATCTACCTGTGTCTGTAGCTGGAGCCAGCATGGATTTTTTTTTGTTGTTGCTGTAAGGGTTAGTCCTATAAAAAACGTGTCAATGTAAAAGTTGTAGATAATATTAAGAGGATTTTTAATAAATCTAAGCAGCTTGGATATCGTGTGAATGGGCAAAGTTATGAATTTTTTTCTTCTGAAACCCCTATTCCCCCCCCTCCTTTGAGGTCATTTTAAATGATATCAAAAATCTGTCCTACATAAATTTTCGGCCCTTTTCCTAGAAGTCATAATAACTTTAAACAGATTCGATACCTATCATAATTAAGAAGTTATGGGGATTTTCTGTTTTCACAAAAAGCCCTCCCCCCCCATTGGTTCACAAACTGGACCAAGATTTTATGTATCAGTTTGGAGGAGATTTGTGCAGAATTATGGAATTTATCAAAAAGTGATATAGATAGAAAAAGTTCTGCAAATATTTTCCAGAAACTTCAACATAGGGGAGAATTTGTAGTTATAAAATATATACATTTGACTCTTTCTTATAAATTTCCAACTTTCAGTGTTTAAAATTCCTTGTTGCTGCAGTTTCCTGGCCAGTTGGCTTATTTTTGCAATTGCTACATAATTCGATTCATTTTTGTTGTAACTTTATATAATAAAGAGTGTAAGGTATGTACACTTTATAAATAGAATCATATAAAGTTACTGTTGGCAGATCTTCCAACGCTCTTTAAGTTTCGTTTTGGTTTCATCGGCTATCGGCGCCTTTTGCCGAGTAGCGAAAAATAACTCACATCTAAACACAAGGAGAGACAAACAAAGAATGCTTTATTTACAAAAATTTACAGAAAAGAATGAAAAACAGATTCCCATTGGTTGGGATCAAATATGTAAGAGGAGCTCCCATTGGTCTCCTTACAAGCGCTTGCTACACGTCACATGACGTCACGCCTCGAACTCCGCGATCGTCAAAGAAGAACGAACGGAGGATGACTCGAGGGAAAAACAACTTGCAGTCATTTACTGAGCTACGATAGAAACCCCACAAATCTCCCCCTTTCCCTCGACTCATCCTTAAAAAAAACATTTTAACATATGACACACACACATTATTAAATATCTGAAAAACACATAATTATATCTCAGAAAATAACATACTTCAATAATATTTGATTTTGTCTAAAGTTAGCACTTTGGTTAACATGTCTGAAACATTCTGTTTTCCTGAAACATGTTCTAAAACAAATAATTCTTTCATTAAGAAGTCTTTCACAAAAAAGTATCTCGTGTCAATATGTTTCGTTCTTTTATTTTCTACACTGTTTTTTGAAAAATAAATAGCACTTTGACTGTCACAATATATTACAGGTTTCTTAATTTCTAAATTTAAGTCAGATTCATCCATGATACGAGACAGCCATATAATTTCTTTTACTAATTCAGATAGTGCAATAAATTCTGATTCCATGGTTGATAAAGCTACAGAATGCTGCTTAGAAGATAACCATGAGATTGGAACATTTCCCATCATGACAACAAAACCATTTACAGATTTCCTATCATCCCTATCAGCAGCCCAACTTGCATCACAATATCCAGTAATAAAACAGTCTTTTGCATTAGACAAGTTAATGCAATAATTCGAGGTATTTACTACATATTGACAAATTTGACAGAGTAATTTCCAGTGAGTTTCAGAAGGTGCATTACAATATTTGGACAGCATTGTAACAGAAAACATTATATCTGGTCTGGTTCTTGATGCTAAGAATAATAAACTCCCTATTAATGATCTATAAGGAACATCATTTACAACACAACTTGGATCATGTACTTTTTCAACAATAATACCTGTACTCATTGGCAGTTTACATTTTGTTTTCGGAATGTTCTTAAAGGTATCGCACATTTTCTTAATATAACTCATTTGATGCATTAACAAACAACCATTTTTCATTTCTAACTCTACTCCAAGAAATTTTGAAATAGGTCCTAAATTTTTAACATCAAATTTTTCATTTAACATTTTAAACACACGATTCAAATAATAATTATCTTTGGCAAACACTGCAAAATCATCAACATAAACAAGTACAATAACATTCCAATTTAAATGATATACACAGTTACAATTTTTCATTTTTTCAAAACCCATTTCTATAAAATTTTTGTGCAGTTCCAAGTACCATTCTCTACCTGATTGGTGTAAACCATACAGAGCTTTTTTCAATCTCCATACGTAGAATTTATTGTCACATTCAACAAAACCTTGTGGTTGTTCAACATAGATTTCTTCGTTTATTTTACTATATAAATAAGCACATTTTACATCTAGATGATTATGTTTCCAACCCAATAATACAACCAATAGTATCATAAAATATCTTACCAATGTAAAGTTTACAACTGGGGAAAATGTATCTACATAGTTAATGCCCTCAATTTGTCTGTACCCCTGAGTAACCAGTCGTGCTTTAAATCTCTGAATTTTCCCATTTGAATCTCTTTTCAAATTATATACCCATTTACTTCCCAACACTCTATGCTTTTCAGGTCTAGGAACTATATTATAAACTTTCCTGGTTTTCAGTGTGTCAATTTCCTCAGTCATGGCTTCATGCCAATTTTTACTTTCTGCTAATGTCTGAGATTCTAGGAATGATGAAGGTATTTTAACTTCAACACAATGAGCTTCAGCCTCACTGTCCTCATCATTTGAATTTTGTTCAGTTTCCTTTTCCGAAAAATTAAAGTCCTCAGGATTAAAATTTATCCCTTATGATTTACAATATTCTTTCACGTCATTTAGGCTTCGCAATCTAACACCATTTTCTGGATAATAATATACATCCTTTTTCCCTTTTGTTTTCCCACTTTTTCTTTCCTTAACTACTCTTTCCCATTGAACCTGTTTAACTTTGGATATTACATCTTCAGGAGGAGTTATTTCAAAAGGATCATCGACTGAACTCTCATTTTCATCTGGTGAATTTAGCTGAATTGTGAAATCCATATTATCCCCATTTGTTGATTTATTTACCTTTGACAGAATATTTGAATCATCAAATTTTACATGTTTGGTTTCAATTACTTCCCTTGTACCTATTTTCCAAATTCGATAGCCCTTGGTTCTTATTGCATAACCAATTAAAATCCCCTTTTGTGCACTTTCATCTAGTTTGTGCCTATGTTGTTTGGGAGTATGATAATAGGCGACACTACCTATTACTTTTAGGTGTCTGACTGAAATTTTTCTATCTGTCCATACATTTAAAGGTACTTTTCCCCCCAAACTTCTATGTGGAAAACGATTCTTTAGGTAGTTCTGGGTGTTTACCAATTCAGCCCATAATGTTTTTGGCAGATTTCCTTGATATAGCAAAGTTCTTACCCCTTCTATAATTGTTCTATTGAATCTCTCAGCTATTCCGTTCATTTCCGGCGAATACGGGTTTGTTCTTTCTACCCAAATACCTTGATTTTTCAGGTTTTCCTCAAAATAACCAGCACAAAATTCCATCCCATTGTCAGTTCTTATTCTCTTTATGTTTTTCCCTGTCTGCCTCTCTATTTCTGTCTGATATTGCTTGAAATACTCAAACGCCTCATTTTTGTGTCTTAGAAAATAGACTGTAGAAACCTAGAAAAGTCATCAATTACACTCATGAAATATTTTGATCCACCTATAGATTCTACAGGAGCAGGTCCCCAAATATCTAAATGTAACAATTCCAATGTTCCCTTAGTAGATATTTTGTTTATGGGTTTAAAAGATTCCCTATGAGATTTACACATATTACAAGTATCACAGCTTTCAATTTGACCCTTTACATTTTCTAAACCATATACATCATCAGATTTCATTAAATTACACAAACCTTTTACATTTTGATGCCCAAATTTAACATGCCAAGACATAATATTATCATTTGTAACACATGCTTCAGGTACAACATTTTTAATTACATTTGCATTAATTACATAAAAATTATTACTCAAAAATGATGCAATGAAAAAAAGAGCCATTTGGCCTTCTAATGACCAATTTTCCTTTCCTTATAATGATACTATAACCAGCATTATCAATTAAACGTGCAGAAATCAAATTTCTTGACATTTTTGGTGCATACAATACTTTATTTAATGTTAAAGGAACCTTACCTCCATTTTGGTGAACAATTAATTCTATCTTACCAAAACCACAAATAGGTGTAGATCCTTCAGCTATGTTTGCTGATTCAGAGTTCTTAAGTTCACTAAAACTACTAAATAAATTTACATCATTACAGAAATGTTCTGTTGCCGCTGAATCAAACACAAATTCTACTACTTCAGGTTTGGAGTTAGTTAACACGGCGGACGTCGTCGCCGCTAAAAATACATCAGGTCCTTTTTTCGGATTACTTTCGAATTTGGCCGGAAATTCTTTCTTTGGAAAATTCTTAGTGTTCTTTTTGCAAAATTTCATTACATGGCCAGGAAGTCCACATTTGAAGCAAGTTCGTTCTTTAAAGTACTTATTTTCGGTTTTGTTACCGAATTTCCCTTTATTCTTTCTTTCGGTTTCGGAAGCCAGCGCTGTACTAGTCCCGTCGTGCAAACCGGATACCGTCTCTGTACGATGACTTAGGCGATCAAATTCGGCAATAAGTGCTTTTCGCACATTTTCTGAGGTGAAACTTGCGTCATCTAACTGGTAAAGCTGAATAACAACATTGTCATAATGAGAAGGTAACTGATAAAGCATTTGATATGCGATTTCGTCATCGGAACTGATTTTCCCGCCAATTCTAAATCTTTAGCAGCTCTTTGAAGACGACTTAAAAATACAGACATAGATTCATTTTTCTTTAATTTTACGTTCATAAAATCGGCACGTAATGATGCAATTCGAGTGCGCGTAGTCGGCTCAAAGTTCTGTTTTAGAACGTTCCATGCAGCCGCCGACGATTCACAGTCCATGACGAGATTTTTAAATTCTTCTTCTATGGATAAACATATCGTAGATAAGGCTCTTGCATTTCTTTTAATCCAGTCATTGAATTTGCTATCATCCGTTTTAGGTTTCTTTTCCGAACCCTCGACAAGTTCGTAAAGTCCTTGATGCATCAACAACATCTTTACGTTAAATTTCCATTGCCGATAATTTTCGCGATCCAATTTTTGTATTCGAAAAACGGAGCTTTCTTCTCCGGAATTCATTTTTTTTTTTTATTTTACGAAAATAACGTTCTAAAATACACAAATCCAAAACGAATCGGCGCGAAACCACGGACCTCTGCTACCATTTGTTGGCGGATCTTCCAACGCTCTTTAAGTTTCGTTTTGGTTTCATCGGCTATCGGCGCCTTTTGCCGAGTAGCGAAAAATAACTCACATCTAAACACAAGGAGAGACAAACAAAGAATGCTTTATTTACAAAAATTTACAGAAAAGAATGAAAAACAGATTCCCATTGGTTGGGATCAAATATGTAAGAGGAGCTCCCATTGGTCTCCTTACAAGCGCTTGCTACACGTCACATGACGTCACGGCTCGAACTCCGCGATCGTCAAAGAAGAACGAACGGAGGATGACTCGAGGGAAAAACAACTTGCAGTCATTTACTGAGCTGCGATAGAAACCCCACAGTTACGACAAAAATGAATTGAACAATGTACCAAATGCGAAAATACACCAACTGACCGTGAAACTGCAGCAATTGGGACTTAAAACGGCCTATAGAGGCGCTGATTGCAGCCGTCGGTACAGGAAAATTGGCCCTTTAACTAATGCTAAAGTGCCATTGAAACCATTATTTATTGTAAACGCGTTTAAAAGTGTTAGATATTCAAATTCGGATAATTTTTACTTTGACATATAAACACAGAACACAAATAGCACATGAAATCTGAAATTTGGCATAAAAATAATCATTATGAACAAATTAAAAATGCATGTAACGCAATGGGATTGCAAGGGATTTTCCTGAAGGGAGAGTTATATCTTTTTTCCACCAGATGGCGTATTCGAGCGCTTGAATAGATCAGTTTCAACTGACGTCATACCCTAGCAACCACCTTAGCAACTAGCTTTGTTTTTTGTTTGCCCATCGAAAATGGTGGATTGTGATTGGTTGGCTCGTAATACAGGCTACAAATCGACGATTATGATTGGTTGGATAACGTTTGGGGGCAGGTGATCACGTGGTTGAAACTGATCTATTCCCAATGAGATTTAAAAACAATTACAAAAAAAAAGTCCAAAAGAGGGTTTCAGAAGAATGTAGGTTTTATTCAGGGGGTGATTCTGGTCCGAATTTTCCGAAAAAGTAAGGCAATGATTTCCGAAAATAAAAAAAATATCTGTCATAAATCCGAAAATTCGGACATAAAATGTATTGGTATTTCGGCAAATGATCGCCGAAAAAAAATCAATCTCGTCATTCGTCAAAGGATCACGGGAAAAACGTGACTATCGTTAGAGAATCGCGGAAAAACGGCAAATTTCGTCCAAAACATTGCGAAAAACGGCAAATTTCGTCAAATGATCGCGAAAAAAAACGGCAAATTTCGTCAAATGATCGCGAAAAAAAACGGCAAATTTCGTCCAAAACATTGCGAAAAACACCAAAATTCGTCAAAAAAATCACGAAAAACGGCACATTTCGTCAAAAACATTGCAAAAAACGACAAATTTCGTCAAAAGATCGCGAAAAAACGGCAAATTTTGTCAACAGATCACGAAAAAACTGCAAATTTCGTCAAAGATCGCAAAAAAACGCAAATTTTGTCAAAGGGACTCAACAACAAAAAAAAGAGTGCCAGGAGTGGACCCCCCCCCCCCTCTCTCTCTCTCTCTCTCTCTCTCTTAACTTTTCAGAAAATTTGCTGTGAATTTCAGAATTTTTTTTTTTTTACTCAGAATCACCCCTGGTTTTATTAACAACTAGCTGACACGTCCAGCATTGCTCGAGCCCGTGTCATAGATTTAAATCTATAGTATTATATAAAGAGGAAACGGTGACTGACTGGGTGACTCATCAACGCCCAACCGAAACTACTAAAGTCAGGGTCACGCAATTTGGACTATAGATTACTGTTATGGCCTAAGCAAGCAATAAGAAGGGATTTTTGAAAATTCCCCCCCCCCCCGAAGGGGGTTAAAGGGAGGTTCGAATGTTTCAGGTCATTTCGCCATATCTCAGCAGCAGTTATAGCTAGGAGCTTGAAATTCGAGAAAACAAATCTACTAAAAAAATGATTAAACACCTATTTCAGCGATTTTAGAAATTCCACCCAGAAGGGGATTAACGGGGGGTGGTCGAATGTTTTAGATCATTTCGCCATATCTCAGCAGCAGTTATAGGTAGGAACGCAAAAATCAGGAAAACAAATCTACTAAAAAAATTATTAAACACCTATTTCAGCGATTTTAGAAATTCCCCCCCAGAAGGGGGTTAAAGGGGGGTGGTCGAATGTTTTATGTCATTTCGCCATATCTCAGCAGCAGTTATAGGTAGGAGCTTGAAATTACAGAAAACAAATCTACTAAAAAAATGATTAAACACCTATTTCAGCTATTTTAGAAATTCCACCCAGAAGGGGATTAACGGGGGGTGGTCGAATGTTTTAGGTCATTTTGCCATATCTCAGCAGCAGTTATAGTTAAGAGCTTAAAATTCCAGAAAACAAATCTACTAAAAAAATGATTAAACACCTATTTCAGCGATTTTAGAAATTCCCCCCCAGAAGGGGGTTAAAGGGGGGTGGTCGAATGTTTTATGTCATTTCGCCATATCTCAGCAGCAGTTATAGGTAGGAGCTTGAAATTACAGAAAACAAATCTACTAAAAAAAGGATTAAACACCTATTTCAGCTATTTTAGAAATTCCCCCCAGAAGGGGTTAAAGGGGGGTGGTCGAATGTTTTAGGTCATTTCGTCATATCTCAGCAGCAGTTATAGGTAGGAGCGCAAAAATCAGGAAAACAGATCTACTAAAAAATGATTAAACATGTATTTCAGCAATTTTAGAAATTCCCCTCCCGGAGGGGTTAAGGGGGGGGGGTCGAATGTTTTAGGTCATTTTGCCGTATCTCAGCAGCAATTTTAGTTAAAAGCATAAAAATCAGGAAAACAAATCTACTAAAAACATGACTAAACATGTATTTCGGAGATTTTAGAATTTCCCCTCCCGGAGGGGGTTAAAGGGTGGTGGTCGAATGTTTTAGATCATTTCGTCATATCTCTGCAGCAGTTTTAGATAGGAGTGCGAAAATCAGGAAAACAAATCTACTAAAAATGAATAAAACACATATTTCAGCAATTTTGGAAATTCCCCCCAGAAGGTGGTTAAATCGGGGAGGGGTCGAATTTTTTAGGTTATTTCGCCATATCTCAGCTTTTATGTAGGAGGGCGAAATTAATTAAAACAAATCTACTAAAAAATTGGTTAAACACGTATTTCGGCGATTTTGGAAACTCCCTCCAGAAGGTGGCTAAAGGGGTATTCAAAAGTTTCGGGTCATTTCGTCATATCTCAGCAGCGGACGAAAGTAGGAGCGGGAAATTCAGGAAAACACATCTACTAAAAAATGGATAAACACGCATTTCAGTGAGTTTAGAAATCCCCCCCCCCCGAAGGGTTTTAAAGGGGGTGGTTTCGAAAATTTTAGGACATTTCGCCATATCTCAGCAGCTGTTTTATGTAGGTGCGCGAAATTCAGGAAAACAGATCTACTAAACAAATGATTAAACACGTATTTCAGTGAATTTAGAAATCCCCCCCCCCCCTAGAAGGTGGTTAAAGGGGAATTCGAAAGTTTTAGGTCATTTCGCCATATCTCAGCAACAGTTTTAGGTTGGAGCGCGAAATTCAGGAAAACGAATGTAATAAAAAAATTGCATTGTCTACCCGTGCAAAGCCCCGGGCCGCTAGTCTCTTATAAAACAAAACTCTGGCCACAGTCTCCGATGGATTAGACATCATATACCGGGCATGCTCGTACGCTCCGGAAAATCTTTTATTTCCCCTCCTACCGTCAGGGGAGCATTTGAGCTGGTTTCGAGAAGATGGAAACATTATAAGCCGAATTATTGAAATAAGGCACAGTTAAAGAAAATAACCTTGAGTAAGATGCCAGGAGGGGATGTTCAAGTGTCCTTCCGAAAATGACTCATTAGGAGTACCACTGTGCATCTTTAAAAATTCGTTCATTTGCTTAAGCTAGAAACTTAATTACGAATTTGGCTTAAACTGTTATTCGGAAATAGTGGTAACCGCTACTCATAAATTTACTTTAATATTATAAAGGGTGACTATTAAGTTAATTATAATGTTTGGAATCACTCGCGTTGAAATCGGAAAGATAGTTGCTGAGATATGGAAACGGGGCATAGTTAGAGAAAAACCTTGAAGGAGGGCGCGGGGAGTAGATGTTCAAGCGCCCTTCAGAAAATAATTAATTAGGAGGATCACTATACACCTCCTCACTATACACCTTTAAAGATTGATTAATTAGGTGCCAGGAACATAATTTGAAATTTGGCTTGGACTATTATTCGGAAATACTGGTAACTGCTTTCTAGAAATACACCTCGAAGCTATGAACGATGATTTCTACGATAATTTAGTAAAAATGGAACTAAATGGAGAGAAATTCTGAACATTATTAGCTGAGATTTAAAATAGCGGTATTCTGTATATAAAACATCAATTAAATGCTACGGTTGGATCTAAAAATTGTTATATGTAATTAGACCCTTTCACCTCTCCGTCAACGCAAACGTAACAAATAATCTGTTCAATAAAGTTTTCTGTGTTAATAGTCTGTATCACAATAATATACGTCCTGCTTAAAAAAAAAAAAAAAAAAAAAAAAAACCCTTAAACCCAACTAATTATGAAGAAAAACATGTCAGGAAAATGTTTCAAACAGATGTCTGCATAATTTGCCATGAAGAGATGGCGCTACATTAGCTTGGCTTTACGCCGGTGACTGCAATCCATAGCAGGGCTACACTAGATACCGGGCTTGCTCATTCATTATCATAACGTCACAAATGGTGGCTGGCCGCTACCAGCGATTGGTACAAAGCGAAACGACAAAATGAAAGATATACAGCGATTGGCACAAAACGACGGGCTCGTCGCTTTGCACCAATCGCTGGTCGCGGCCAGCCACCTTTTGTGACGTCATGATAATGAATGAGCAAGCCCGGTATCTAGTGTAGCCTTGTCCATAGTCAAACTGTTTCGTCATAAGTCGTTATCTATGCATCGTTACTCTGGTTTATTTAATGTCTTCTGTGAATATTCTATACAACCAACCGCAGAAAAAAAAGAGTATTTTTGATGAGAGTTCTTTCTGCATTTTAATTAATATTTCAGAAAGTAATTAAAATGCTAAAATTCTGAGGTTCAGGTGCACCAGGAGAGGGTTTGGACTACCTAAATCTAAATTTTCAACTTTCTAGGTGGGCTAGATGGGTGTCTGGATATATACGATTTCGCGTTCGATACTGCTATATACGATATAGATTCATACGTTTCTTCGCCGAAAATCTAATACTAATAAAAGAAAATATCGCTCTGTGCGTGTGTCTGCGATGGCTAACAAAATCGCGATTTTACAAACCATCACGCGTAGAACGATTGGAGACGATGTCGAATGGTGATTGGTCGACTGCCCGATACGAGGTAGGAGGAGCTTAATGCGCTTGAAGAGGATATTTTTCATTTCGTTCAAGATTCATAAGAAAGTCTGATCTTGCATTTTGCATATTCATGTTTGCTTTATTTTTAATGATGCTTAGGACATATTAAACGTGTCTAACAAAAAATTATTAACTTAATCCAATTAAAAGAAAACAATCCATATGTACAAGTATAATTTGAAACAGCAAATCAAATACTTCTAGCCCTTGTATTTTCAGAGGTCATTATCTAATTCAACTTTTTTTTTTAATAAGAAAAATAAAACATATTTTAATTTTAAAGGTTGGTGAAAACTAATTTAAATTTGTAGTAGCTTGTATGCATTTTTTAAGGGAAAAAACTTTACGTCCAGCATAATTTATTGATACATAACAAACCTTACATAAAGTTAAACATATTTAATTTATAAATTATTATATTCTTTAATATCTATAATCTATAACTTCCAATTTTCAAATAAAGATTACATGTTTACATTTTTTTTTTTGTAATTTTTATTTTAAATTTTATTTATAGTAAATACTAAGTACAATTAGCTAGAATAAAACAAAGAAAAACATATTAAACATTATTTGACAAGAATAAACTGAAAGCACAGCAAATAAATGTTAGCTTTCTGAATGTTTATTATTATTTTTTTAATAATCATAATTGAATTAATAAACGAAAATAAAATTACTAGGTTGTTAAAAACTTTTTGAACTGTGCTATTTTATAAAATCAACATATACTTAAGCAATGCAGTTTACAGATTTTTATATAGTTATTTATTTCATAAAATCAATATATACTTAAGAAATGAAGATTTCAAATTTATATATACTAGTTTTAAAATTTTTACTGAACTTAAAGGTTTATTAAACAAACTATTTCCTTCATATCTTTAAGTCAAGACAGCGTAAAATACAAAATTTTCATATAAATTCATTTAATTTTGGAATTATTTTTTTCTTTTTACAATTAAAAGCTTGCAAACATTGCATGTATCCAGTGCCAAAATTTAACTGAAAAAAAAAATTCATTCAGTATTTAAATAATTTAAAAAGCTATACAAATTACACTTAAACACCTAAAATCCATGCAACTTCTAAGCCGTTAAAAATACACATACACATGTAAATTTATTTTTTTATTTAAATAATTTAAATGGTTTATTACAAAACACACATAAATTCTCCAACATGTAATAATAATGGTCACAAAATGTGTAGTGGCGCCATCTGTTCGTAAAATAAGCAATTAATCATTCAACATTTTTTTTTTCGCAAAATAAAAATAATGATAACTATATTTATTATTACTAGTGTTAGATAGATTTATCTTGTTTACTTTCACTATTATTATTTGTAATACAGTTATGAAATGATGCCATTGTTTGCTTTATTTAATCTATTTATAATAATTTAGTTTGGTTGTTATTGTTTTTAGCCTAAATGTACCAAAATTAACATGTAAAATCATGAAATCAATACAATCCCTGTATATGATTTTCTGCTATTCCAATTTTCACAAAATTCTTGGGATCATGGTGACATTAAAATATATATTACTGATGTAGACGGCATATACAATTTTTTTTTTAAATAAATAGATTACTGATGTAGACGACATATACAAAAAAAAAAATAAATAAATAAATAAAAAGAAGAAGAAGCAGAAACAGAAATAAAAACAAAAAGTACTAGCTTCCGGATTTTAATAGTTACCAAAAACGTTTTGTTTCTATTACACATTATTAATAACAAATAACATTAACATACATGTAATGTTTGGGTTTATACAAAATGTATCAACCGAAACATAAGATCATATTTCAAGCTATGTCTACAAAACCCAAGCTTCTCTTTAACATAGATTGGTTTATTTTTCTCATAGTTTATATCTTGCTAATTAATCACAAGAGAATGTATAACAAATCTTTACGCAAAAATATTAATTATATAATAATAATATTATTTATATATTTTAATAATAATATTAATTATATATTTAAATAATAATATTTATTTATATTAATTATATATTTAAATAATAACATTTATTTATATTAATTATACGTTTAAATAATTATACTTATATAATATATTAATTGAATATCTACCCTATATATATAAAATCCTAATGAAACGAATTTGTGAAACGATTTTATGAAACGAATTTATGAAACGACTGATTAAACGACTGATTATATTTCAGGGCTATTTTTAATAAAATATTAAACGCTTGATGGTGAAATTAATACCAATTGTCCATAAAAATCCGCGGATGTCAAAACTGGTAATAGAATTTTGAAATTGGATTTAGTTTTCGAGATATTAATTTTTTTCTAATTTTAATGACATTTCTGTAATGATGGCAACTAATTACTCAGTTTTTTTGTGACAAAAAAGGGAAAAAATTGAAAAGGATCCCGATAGGGATTATTGATTTCTTTTTATTCGTCATTTTCAAATTGAAATTGAATTTATCTTTTATTTCAATCGATAATGAAGACAAGATTGTAATTAAATTATGTTTTTCAGGAAAATTTGGAAAAAAAATCCCATTTCTATCGTTAGGATTCAATCGTCTGTCAGCATTTAATTTAATTTATAAACTGAAAATATTTTGAATAAATTCGTCCAAATGACGTCATTTATGCAAACGCAAAAGAAAGGGGGAAAAGGAATTAATAATAATTATTATTTATTGATATCATATTTTTTTTGTAAAATTTAATTAGTAAACGAAATTATAAAATCACTAATTCGAATATTTGAAACGAATATATAAAATAATAATTGCCCAACTGAACGGAAGGAGAATAAAATATCCTGCTTGGTTTTCTATCCTGCTTGTTTTTTTCCGCCAAGCTTTTTAAAAAAGCGTCAAGTCCCCTATAATAGAAAAGCACCAAAAGTTCATTGGATTTGTTTTCATAACTTTTGGCAACAAATCTATGTATATTAACGAATCTATCCCTTTTTGAAGCTCGAATTACGCCAAACCTAAAAGCAAAGGATCCTATACTGGAAAAGTACCCGATTTTCTTATGGACAATATTCAAGTGACATAACATGGTGTAAAATTATCGCGGATAGCAAATTTGTTTAAATATCTCATCAATTGATGCCGAGCACAAAATATTTAATTGATTTTGTATGATAAATAATTATTAGAAAATTCGTATATACATATTAATTAAAATAAATTAATTTACATATTTAAAATAACATGGAAATATGCATGATGGTGCACTAAAATAGAGAGAAAATTAAAACCTGTTACTGAAAATGTCTATAACACAGTACTTTTCAATACCGTGGTTCTTAATGTTATTCACAAGCAGATGAAATTTTTCTCATCCTTAAACGCAAAGGAAGAATAGAATACAGATCGTTGTTATAAAAGTCCGAGAGGTAGCCACAATTTAAACCTAACCATTTTATACAAGGTGATTTTCAAGTTGTAATTAATTTTACTTATGAATCCCGAAAACAGTCGTCAGTTGTCGCAACAGCTGTGTATGAGGCCATGATAATCAAAAAAGGCCCCATTAAAACGTTAAAAGCATGGCAACCCAATTACAAATTTACCAATATTTTTAAAATAAAGAACGCTGTCATGTTTTTAGAGGCCTCGAAGTCTGAGCGGGGGTTGGCGAGCGTAGCTTGCAGGGGGTAGGCCCCCTAGTATTTAAATAAAAATATTAATTAATATTAATTATACTTATTTAAATAAAAATAATAATTAAAATTTTAAATAATAAAATAATAGAAAAAAAAACTTTAAATATGGTAATCTTCCAGAACTTTATCACTACAGATCAACCAGTAATTGGTAAAAAGAATTTTAGTAAATTAATAGAGATTTTTAGGAATAATGCTTAAGTTTAAAAGTTGAAAACTTTAATTAATTAATTCTGCTAATTTGATAATCATCTGTTACTAAAGTTCTAATAAAAAAAATTTAATGAAAGTTTAGGAGTTATTGCATTTTAATAAATGTTCGTATAGTTATTAAAAAATAGCTTATATGAATTAAAATTTAATTTAATTCTTGGAATTATCTTATATTAAATTTCATTGTATGTAATAAAATTTTTTATTTTTATTTACCTTAATTATAATTATAATTTAACATTGTTTAACTTAATTCTAATTAAAATTTAATTATCTAATTGACAATAAAATATTGCAGAGCAATTGATAAAGATCAACTGATCTTTACATCAATGCTTAAGAAGCACTGTTAATAAATATTCTTTATTAACTAATTCAATAAAGATCAAAGCAAAACTCTAAAAAAAATTGGAAAGGACACAACTCGATACATCAAAACTACGAGCCTGGTGCTTTAACCATTATACAAGATCTGACACAAGAATATTTGCTTTTATTACACTTACGGCCGTATTCACCAACGCGGGTTAACTCCCGAGTCAGTGTTAAATGCTGGGTTATCTCAAAATCGGTATTCACCAAGCGAAATTCGAGAGTTAACACTGGTTTTAACCCCATGTTTTTAATCCCCCGAAATCGGAGAGTTAACTCTCGGATTGCCGGTGAACGTGGGTTAACGCATGCGTAGTAACTTATAAACAAACAAAATGGATGCCGCTGCTCGTTAAAATCTGATCATCTCATCGTATGAGCAATTTAAAATGAGAAATAAAAATACACTTTGAGTGTTTGTCCATGGCTATGCTATGGATACAAAATCTACTTTGATTAGTATAAATTTGACTGTAATTTCAAGGTCGGATAATGCCAAACTTTAATTTATTTTCATTAATAAACATACAAATCGACAGATGTTTACAAGTCGAGAATTAAACTGAATTTTTATCAGATATTAGAATTTCATTTATAATGCTTGGATTACAAATGCATTTTCTGCTTTCAAGAGCTTTTTTTTTGTGTGTGTGGGGGGGGGGGGGGGAGTTAAATAGTCTGAATAAATGATTTTCACATTATAGAAAAATAGATATGTTTGTATTTTTTATTACTTGTTTTATTTTCTAATAAACACACATTAGAATAGTTCTTCAAGTAAGTACCCTGTCAATTGTTTTAATCGTTACTTTTTTATAGTAAGTCCTTTAAATTGTTATTTGAGAAAATTAATCTGCAGTAATAGATTTTTTTTTAAAGTCAGTATACATTATGCATACTTATATTTAACTTAAGCAAGCTCTTGCTAAGACTGAAATCGTACCAAGAATATCTCAGACTGAGATATATGTTGTAAGAGCAAAATTTATAATTTGATGAGACATACACTTGAAATAATCAAAATTGTTTCATAATATGTTCAAAGAAAATTCAGTTTTGAAATAGGCAATTTCAAAATTGTTCACTATGTTTGAATAAATTTAGTTTAGTGCTAGTCAACTTTCTTGGCCATTATATTTTAGGCAGTGGATAGATTTTAGATATGCATTTAATATAGTATAATAATAAACCAAAATAACAAAAACTTAAAGATACACAAATATTATAATACAGACATGCATACAATAAATACAATATGTATGTCTGTATTATAATATTTGTGTATCTTTAATTGCTGATTGCAGGCGTTGTTTATGTGTGTTTTTATATAACAAAAACTTATTTAGCAAATAATATATATTTAGAAGTATTTATTCTCTCTATATATAATTTATATACTCATAGTAATTCAGATTTAATTGTTTTCACATAATTTTGTTGATTCTTTGATGTTGATAAAATGTTTTGATTGAAAAAAAAGCAGCAGATTGTTGCTATAATTAGAAATCTTCCTAGAACTAGCACCTGGAGTGGTTGCTTCTATGAGGAAAAATAAAATGCTCGCCTTGGAATATCATCGCTACAATACAATACAGGAATTTCTACTTTTTGTAAAATGGGAGGGGGGGGGGGGAGTTAAAAATAGAATGATGAAAAAAACCTTGCATTTTAAAAGTTAGCTTTCATTTACGATTTCACATACCTAACAGTTCTGCATTCTACAGATAATAAATATCATAGGGCTATCTCTAATTGAAAATATGACGAGTAATGTTCTTTTCAATGTTTGTGAAGTAGATTTATCAAATAGAAAAAAAATCATGACTGTATATTCTTAAACAAAATCGCTGCATCCAGTGGTTTTTTTTTTCTTTTTTTTTATGGCAGCGAAGTGCATGCATTATTTTGAATTATAATGATATACATGTATATTATATTGAATTGTAATAATTCGGGCAGCACTGAGTTTCAAGTATTTTTGAGATTCTTATGCAATAAACTTGCTGTATTTATTTATTTTATTTTTATGTTTATTCTCATAGCAGCGAATCGCTCATACATACATTATAGTGATAGTGACATTTCCAAATTTCATGTATTTTAGTACATTGCAACTGCGCAATTACTGATTTATTTCTGTTTACATTATATTATTTACACACCTCTTATTAAATTTTTCATACAAGTTATTTATAATGAATAGCAGCGTCAGATTGCATACTACATCGATAACAAAGATGTTAGAGGAAGAGAAACAAATTTAAGTTATCAAGATTTAACGGGACAACAACAGTTATAAAACCCTATGGAGAATGATTGAAGTTGATGTACATTTACCTTGGGAACTACTGAAACGATTCTAATAATTTTTTGACATTATAATTATCAATATTTTGATCATGTTTTTCTTGCAAATAAATTATTTTTTACTAATGTTAATTTTTAAAAAATCTAGAAATGGTTTTGTTTGCAAAATTGCATATCTATTGCCCTTTTTAATTTTTATTTCTTGCCAAGCGATCAATTTATAGTTTTGCTACTGCCAAAACTACTATAAAAAGTTATTGAAATCGCTTCAGTAATTCCTGTAGAAAGGGGTACTTCAATATCAGCTGTTATTGATAGAATTTCACTAGTGTTGTTGCCTCCTTACTTAAATAAATTTTAGAGTATTGATGCATAAAATACACTAATACGCTGAATTACACTAATAAAACTATGAAGTAGAATCAATGCTTAATTTTTAATATGTTAAATTAAAACCAAAGCCATAGCATGCCATGATATGAGCAATGCCTTAATATCAGACACTTTATCGGCACCATCAGTTATCCCTAATAATGCACTGGTGTTAAATTAAAAAAAATAATTCAATTTTTTTCTTCATGTGCTAAACATACTTGCAGTGGCATTGCAAATAATAAAAAATTTATTTTTAAATAATTAAAATGTAAATTTAGTAAAATAAAAAAAACTTCATGACATTAAACATCTCTCAGAAAATAGTTTTCTTTATAACAGAAAATTATCATGTGACAGACTTCTATATAATTAAAATTTAAAAATCTTTCTACATAAATGGTCTTCAAACTCAGGAGTGAGAACAGCCAAATTAAAAAAGGAATGAAATTTTTTGTTTTGCTTCCCCTTGTTGATGAGAAGAAAAGTGAAATGAAAATTTGAAGGAAGGATTTAGATGACTGAGAATAAATTGTATATTTTTACTAATCTATTATTTATCATTACAATTTTTTTTTTTTTGTTAAAAACCGTTTTAAAGATTTTAAACCTTTTGTGTTCAGGAGAAAAAGTCAAAGCAGAAATTTTGGAGGGGGGGGGGGGGGGGGTAGTCTCAGTCAGAGGGGTCATGACGCCTTTCAGAATGAAAAACATTTCTAAGGAATAATGTGTTTTTAAAATCCAGATATACATTAACAGTTCTTTCATTTTTCAACAACGGAGCATTTTTTAAAACCCTCACAAAGTCATTTTCATACGGAAATGCATGATATTTGTAATATTACTCTTTAAAAACTTACTCAAATCCAAAGTAGCTACTTTCTGACACATTCACAAAGTTATTTTTAATTTCAGATGCAGGATATTTGGAGGTGCTCTTATTCACAAAGTATGTAATTGAATAGCATTTTCAGTTTTTTGAAAAATGCAAAGATCTTGCAGAAAATGCTGTCAAATTTGGTGTTTTAAGCCCAATTTCTCGACACAACAGCCTGAGAAGAGTCGTCATGGGACAATCTCTTAAAACTCAAGATGCAATCTATTTATTAAAAAAGGAAAAATGCTATTAAATTTCAAATCACTGAAATTGTTATGCCTACCAATTGCATACTTTTATATTTAAAAATGCGTCAGAAAAATTTTGCATTTTTTTGGCAGGAAAAATATTTTTTAGCGTCACTTTACCCACCAATGAATAAAACAACATTTTTGATTTTCCTATTGGGTCGTTCTACAAAAAATTTTACTATTTGAGTGTAAATGCTTCAATAATTTTTTTTTATATTAATACACATAATTCCTATTTCATTACTTTTAAGATTTATATATAGGATGTCATATAATCTTCTCATTACTTTGATACTTAATTTCTTTTCTAAAGTTTAAGTGGATAATTTCCTTAATAAAATTGTAATGGATACAAATACAAAATGTTTTGCTTATAATGCCATGCTTAGGGTAGAATAGGAAACTCGAAGTAAATATCTAAGAGCTCTATCAAAAATGTTGTTTTATTCATTGGTACGTAAGGTGACTCTGTAGAAAGCTTTATGTATATAAATTATAAAATTATTTTCAATAAATAAATTATGCTTGCTTTTTAAATCAGATATGAAGATACACAAAGTTCATGACTATTTCTAGTTCAGTGAGAATATTTCAAAATTAATGGTAAACATTAATGTGCATATTCATAGCTAATACCAGAAATTTTAAAAGAATGTCTGTCTCCAGCCTCAGAATATTTTTATTAGGTGACGAATGCTACTATATGTTGGAAATTAGTGCATAGAATTTTGTTGTAATGGAAGATACAAGAAAAACTTCTAACAATTCAAACATAATTTAGAAAAATTTAATTTATGTATAAAATATTTAGCAGAAAAATACATTATTAAATGAATAATATATTTATTACATTTACAAAATAAAGGATGATGCTAATAAAAAAAGAATAACTGTAACATGTAATGGAGATATACAAGTATATATCTATTCCTTGAGCAAAACTGAAAATTCTGTTAAAATGAAAAGTTGGTATTTCTCGAGAAAATCTTTATGCATGAAAATTCAATTAATGTGATCAGTTAAAATGATTCTAACAAAATTTCATTACAGCCTAGGCTGTCTCTAAGTTTTGGCACAAACTAGAGCCAGTTTTGTATTAAGGGGCAGCTCACAATGATAGTTATAAATTCTTTTTCTTTTCATGTGTAAAAGATTATAAAGGGGTGCTAATGAAAGAAAAATTAGGGTGCCATAAACCCTAGAGTCAGCTCTGATTACATACAAAATTTTGTAGTCCCAACCATTGTAACAGGATTTGTCTGTATAATAGAATGTGAGCATTGACATCAGAAAAAACATTCTGGTACTTTTATGTTAGCCGAGTGCAAATCTCGCCAATAGCAGCAATTTTTTGCATATGTAGTAGAAACGTATGTATAAGTAGAAACAATGCTTCGATGTTTTCATAATTTTTTTTATTTATAATATTATTTCTTTTAACTTTTTTTTTTTTAATGAAATATGTTAAAGACATGTATTTTAAATGTATGTGCCTTTAATGTATAAATTTGAAATGAAATGAGTGAAAGGTTTATATTTTAAATGCAGTATAAATGATGGCGATTTATCACCCATGCTCAGCTAACATAAAATTACCAATATTTTTTACTATAAATTACCAGTGATAAATAGATCAGGAATAAAAGCAACAAATTCACATGAATTAATACTTTTGCCTTTCTGCTTAAGCAAAAGCATTATAATGATCAAAATTTATTTACAACAAATTTTTGCTTTTTTCACATGACATGAATATCACTCGAACAAAATTTACAGAAGAGGCTAGACTTGAAACTTAATGGGCCTGTGGGTTCGCAGCCTAAGCTTGGTGAATTGTTTTTTTAACTGCACAAAAACACCATATTCAATTAATCACCAGACTGAAAATTCAGAGAAACGCTGGTTTTTCTTATGTACTAGCACTTCTGAAAATTGAGAATATAGACATGAAGGAACAGATGTCGCAGACACACCAGGATTGGTGCTGTTTTATTTTGGTGCTCCATATTTTTATTTAACACACACATTATTTTTATTTAACATTATTTTATTATTATTTTTATTCATCACACACATTTAATTTTACTTATCAGTTATTTTTATAATATTTTATTTATTTACACACACATTTATTTTTATTATAAAACTACAGGTTGCCACATGAAGCAAAAATTGCTAAGTTTTTTGGGTACTTTTCGGTTAGCCGGGCGCCAGTGAAATGTATGTATCTATATATACATATATATGTATACATACACACATATATGTATGTGTATATATATATACATGCATATATAAATGTGTGTATGTATATATATGTATACATAGATATATAAATTTTACTGGCGCCCGGCTAACCGAAAAGTACCATTTTTTGTTTCATGTTTTTTTTTGGTATGGTAACATCAAGCAAAAAATTGACATTTTTGTATCAAACGAAACCTTGGTGCATCTGTGACCGATATGAAATAGGTTAAACAAAAAAATGTTTGTTATAATCCCATGCAAGACAAATTTTAAATATATCAACATAAAAGTACTACAGAAGGCTAACAATGAAGAAATATTAATCTTATATATATATATTTTTTATTATTATTGGGTATTTAAAATAATTAGGAACTAAAATAAAATTATCAAGGGGAGCTACCCCGTTTAAGATAATTTTAAAATAGAGTGATACCTCGGCTAATGAACATAATTCATTCTAGAATTGCATTTGTAAGCCAAAATGTTCATTTACCAAAACTGATATTTCATTCAATTAAAATGTAGTGCTACATTATGTTACAGCATGTATATATATAAATTATAAGCCAAATCAATGTTCCTTAGCCAAGTCAGAAAAACAAAGTGATTATTAGCCGAGGTATCACTGCACATGAACATAAAAAAAGAATGAATTAAAAGAAATGTTACATAAGGAACAGAGCACCATCCCCCCCTCCCCCCCCAAAAAAAAGTTTCTATTTCTCTTAATGTTAAATTATTTTAAGTCTCTTGAATTTATAATAATTTTTTTTCAAAATTATGAGAGATACAAATGAAATTTCTATATTCACATACAAATATTTACCATTACACAAACATACTATATGATTAAGCAATTTAAATTTATTAAAACTGAAATAAAATGGAAAGATAATGTTTTTGATTACCTCAATTGACTTGATGCAAAATGTTCATTCATCATTGATCACTGGTATGTCTTTAACGATAACTGTGAGTAGTGAAGTACCTATCATGTCGATAGCAGACACCAGGACACTGCTCGCACTACCATTGCTGTCATCCTTGTTCATCAACAACGTTTGAAAGAGTATTGCCTGCGTATACAATGTAACTTAACAGATACACAGCAAGCAATACTCGTTCAACCAATAAAAGTCCAGTTAAAAAACTGTTTCTGTAAAAAGAAAATATTCAATAAGTTTTAATTACGTAAATTAAAAATAGAAGCATTTTATAAATGTTTAAAAACAAACAATAAATAAATATACTTAAAATATCAACATGAGATCTCAAAATGATGATAATTTGAAGGTCTCTAAAGCAGTTTTCATTAAATTAAAATTCCATAAAAGATGTTTACATTTTGGAAAACTCAAAAAATGTTAAAATATTAATGTGTATGAATGAAAAATACTTTCCTTGTAAGTCATAAAAATAGTTTAGAAATCTTACCTAAATTTTTTTTACAAATGAAGAAATAATAGTGGCTTTATTTTTTTTTTTTTTATCAATTAGTATTTGGAGGTGCATTCCATTATTACTATCACAAATCTTGAAGATAATCAAGTTAATTGCAACCAAGCTCACACAATAATAATAGCTTTTTTGTTAAGGGGGGGGGGGCAGAACATAGTATCAATTTACAAAATTATTGCTGGAAAATTGCCCAAGTTTTGTTAGTATTCCTATTTTCTTGGTTGAAAAAGTGTAGAAACCTAAATTGCTTCATTAATATTTATCAGAACATAACCATCTCTAAAATGCAGCAGGATACTTTCTTATCTGAGTAAAGTACACATTCTTCAAGAAATTGTTTGACTTGTATTATCAATAAACAAACTGATTCAAAGTTATTGTTTACTTATATTAAGATAGATAAGCATTCATACAGTCAATCACTATTTTTATTTTTTTGGTTTATTAAATAATTATACAAGAATATGATTTAGCAATGATCAATTCATTTGTATAAAGATTTTTTTTTTCCTTAACGTGAATAATCACAACTATTATATTCAATAAAATTTAGGATCTTATTTAAAAAAAAAAAAATCTACGAGAATTACATTTATCAACTTGTGATACTTAAAATTACTGTCTCATGTAAATATGCAGGTATTATAAATTTTTAATCACCTATTACATATAGCCTGACAAAATTAAGAATAGAAAATCTCAACGGAAATAATATACATTGATACTGTAATATTTTTGGATTTTATTATGGTGTGAATAACCAAACTACGTTTAAAAATAACAAGAACATAAAAGAAATCGTGAAAACATCGGTAATAACTCTAACATGGGGACAATGTAATCATAATACAACCTATGATGACATTATTATAAAGCAAATAAAAAAGGTTACTTACTCGGAACATATTTCTGCATTACATCGACGAGAAAATCAAAATCAACACATGACATAACTCTTGTTTACATTCCTGGTACTACTTGCCCTCTTTTCAACCAATCAGAACGCTTCTTACAAATTCGTTGGGTTAACACTCGGGTCGGCTAATCCGAGGTTGGAGAATACGAAATATTTTTAACCCAGAGTTAAGCGATTTTGACACTGAACCGAGAGTTCCGTGATCCGCGGTTTAAACCAGTTTTGGTGAATACGGGCGTTATTCATTTAATACGCTTTAACTCCTCCCCTCACCAACTACGTAACCATCTTTTAGCCAATCATCATTCGACACCGCCTACAATCGCTATACGCGTGATGGTTTGTAAAATCGCCAAAGAAAATCTCTTGCGCACAATTTTTGTCTGCACTAATGAAATTAATTTAAAAAACTGTCCGCAACTTGTGAATTTCGGCAAAGGATCGTGGTTAAAACACGGAATTTCGTCAAAAGAACGCGGTAAAAACACGGAATTTCGTTAAAGAAAACGCGGTAAAAACACACTAATTTTGTCAAAAGATCGCGGTAAAAACACGCGATTTTCGTCAAAGGATCGCGCTAGAAACACGCGATTTTCGGAAAAGGATCGCGGTAAAAACACGTAATTTCGGAAAAGGATCGCGGTAAAAACACGCGAATTTCGTCAAAAGATCGCAGTAAAAACACGCGAATTTCATCAAAAGATCGCGGTAAAAACACGCGATTTTCGTCAAAGGATCGCGCTAAAAACACGTGAATTTCGGCAAAAGATCGCGGTAAAAACACACGGTTTTCGTCAAAAGATCGCGGTAAAAAAACGTGAATTTCGGCAAAGGATCGCGGTAAAAACACGTAATTTCATCAAAAGATCGCGGTAAAAACATGCAAATTTCGTCAGAAGATTGTGGTAAAAAAAAGGTGATTTTCATCGAACAATTTTGGAAAAAAATAATAGTGAGTATCGTCAAAATTTACTGCATAAAAAGACTGCTAAAGTATTGGAACCTAATTCCTTTTACTAATGTCTAAAGATCGTCGCAAAACGAGAAAAAATGCTAAAAATTGCATAAAAAATTCAAAGATGGAGGAATTCTGGATTCTTTTTACTAATGTAGAAAATGTGCTCCAAAAAGAAAAAGAAAAAAACTAGTCCAAAAGTGGGCTTTGAGGTACATAACTTCAGACAAAACAACACTTCAGACTCTTCCTGCCAAATCTTGCAGCTCTGCACTTAGCGGTCTCTTCAGAAAACATCACATACAGACAAACATCTATGTTTAATACATAAATTTTGAAATCTGAAACATTATACAGAACCAACTTTTAGAAAATTGGGTTAACCTGAAGGTTTACCGGCAGGTAAATTTTACCTGCAGGAATCTAAACTCCAGCTCGAACTGAAAACAGTGTTAACCCGATCTGCAGCTGATGCAGGACTTTAATTAAGACATTTTTCTCCTGTAGCTGCATCAGGGGAGGGAAATTTCTCTCCCCCCCCCCAAGCTTATCCTTCCCATTTTAGAAATCCCACAAGAAGTGAGATGATGAAACAATATGTAACATCAAAAGTTATAAGCAAAATTAATGAGAATGCATCAAGCTTACCCTATTTTAAATAAAATGATAAAAAATTCCTAGTTTAGTGTATTATTCATTCATTAAAATTACACACAAATTTGCAGACAGATTATGAAATTTTAAAAGCTTGTCGCAGACAGCTACATAACTTTCTGCCACTGGGTCCAGACACGTTCTGTAAAAGTAAACATTTAATTTTTACTTGACAGCAGAAAATATTAGATGAAATATCATTCCGCTCGGAAATAATGCATTTCAATTTCCAGTTGTAAGTTATTCGTAAATTTTACCGGTGGCGAGTCAATTTTTGTTTAGTTTTGCGTCAATTCATTTAATGTCTTTGATATAAATTATGGAAATATGCATCGAGTGTGTTAATAATAATAATAATAATAAAGCACAATGTACTATGAACAAATCGATAGCAATTTATGAATTATCGTTTCCTTAAGTTCAATCTCTCTACTGCTTTAAGATAATTACTCCTCGATGTTGAAGATTTTCAGCAATGGAAAAATAATTTGAATATTTCTTGTCAATAGGATGTTTTCTTTTTTCGTACTAACCGTATTAATAAACCTTAGTCTTTGTAAAATGAATCTCGACTTTTTCATCATCATCATCATCATCATCTCGCGATAGGTTTTCCCTTTTTAGCACTTTCCAACCTAGTTGAAAAGTGCTTATGACTTCGGTTTGTCTGCCGTCTGTCCGTGCTCTAACTCCCGTAAATATGCTCGGATTGCTCTGCAATTTTTATATGTTATTGTCGTTATCTATAGCATGTTCCCTATTTCAACTGAAGTGTGCAGCACTTATAGTTTTATTACAGGGACACTCAAAAGAATTCCGTTACATTGCGGTCTATGGGGAAAAATCATTTGCGGTTTATTTAAATAATGTTTCAGTATTTTAAACGCATTGAAATTTATATATATATCACTAAGGTGCATTAGAAGAAGCTTAATATGGAATAGGGTGTGCATAGCACTTATAGTTACTTTACAGGGACAGTCAAAAGAATTCCGTTACATGACGTCTATGGAGAAAAATCGTCTGCGGTTTATTTAAATAATGTTTCACTATTTTAAACGCATTGAAATTTATATATCCTAATAATATTATAAATCTGATTGTGCGCAAATGTTAGGCTGAAGCCAGCGTCAAAATGGAGCCTTTAATGATCCTGTATTTTTGCATACAGATTGACAACCTCATTTGAACATAGGCTGGTTTTTGTTTATTTTATTCAAATATTTTTCTTAATAATTCAAAATTTCGTTTTATCATAGAGAGTAAATGGACATTTTTTTCGTATAATATTTTAACATGGTTAAATTTACTTTACCGTTGCCAAAACTAATTCAAATTCCGGAATAATAATTTTTAGTCAACAATTTAGTTTCAATTGAAAAATGTTCACGTGAAAAATAAAAATGAAATAAAAAAATTAAAGAATTAAAAAGAAGATTAAATAATATTATTAGAAATAAAACGTACTTTTTTTTAGTTTTTGATAATAATACAAGGTTTCAATATGAGTAACCATAGGAAACAGGCGAATATGACGCCATACATCAAAAATAAAGCGGATATCTTTGATTGGTGAAATAAAATGATCTTGAGTTTTTTTTCTTCGCTTTTTTCTTTTGTATGGTAATATTTCTTGGCGTTTACCGTCTGCGCAGGGCTAATATAACTATACCGTATTTTTTATTTAAATTTTTAAAAAGTAAAAAGAAGTTTCAAAAGAAAATGGTCAGCAAATGTCAATAATATGCTCCGCAAAATTATCCATATCGAAAATGATGTGATGGATAGCGAGAAATATTTATTTTCATTCTTAAAACTAAAAGAAATAACTCGATTACCTTAAAAAAAATGACGAATGTTAATAGTTCCATTTTTGTTGATAAAAACTAAAGATTTAATATTATTTCGTTAAAGCAACCTAATTTCCCCTATATGCCAGTACTGAAATTAATTGCCTGGAAAAGAAAATTAACAAGAATTATGTCATTAAAAAGGGATTTCTCTGCGGGAAAAAGAGGCGTCATATTTGAAATAAAACGGGAATTTTCCAATGTGTTTTAAAATGAGTGTGAATCAATTCCTTACATTAATAATACAAGGATCAGTAAGTATAGAAAGTAGATAAGTTTCACGCCATATTTATAACGAAAAATTTAAATGTTTTTTTATCTATACTGATTATTAAGCATGAATATCCGTTATATACAGATGAGAATTTTCTGCTAAAAATCGCATCATAATTTTAAGAAAAGGAAAATGAACACGAATCTATGTTTGTATTTCGCAACTACTCCTCACTGTAAAAAATTGCTGCAGTAAAATTACTGCAGCAGAGATTCCAGGCAATGTCCATAAGAAAACCGGTTTTGTGACTAGATAAACGAGCTTTGTTATTAGATAAACGGTTTTTGCCCGTAAAAACATGAAAATTACTGAAATGGACCGTTTACCTTGAAAAGGGGGCATTTCCCGTAAAATTACGGCAGCAATTCACGGAGAATGCCCGTGAATTTACAATTTTCATTTACAGTGCCAGAATATCGAACGCAACGTGATTTACTTTATACCGGTTATCATTGATCCGAGGATGTTACACAAACTGTCAGAATTTAAAAAATTAAATTAGATGCCAAGATTTATTTTTCTTTTTTGTTAATTTTAACGAAGTTTCTCTAAAAACGGAAAGTAAATTACTCCATGTTTGTGTATAAAAAAAGGAGAAATAAAATAGATCTGTATATTTTTTACACCACTTTCTCATTAAAACTGAAAAACAGAATTGATTTTCACTTTGAATAGATGGTGAAAACAAAATCTTGATTTCAGTAAATTATCCGAAAAATAAAAACATATTTTCACATATTCAAACTTCATGAATCAATTTATTCTGGAGAACAAAAATTGCCTGTCAACATACTGTCATTTAGAAAATAAGATTTGTTTCAGCTACACATTAAACCAACGAGGCAGAACTGAATTTAAAGAAAAAGCATCTACTATTTCCAATTAATGTTTTTTTGAAGGATGGCTGTTAAAACGTTTCACAAAGGCGTTAAAAGTAAAAATTGTTTATCAGGTAAAATTGACATTTGTTTTTACCCAATTCGTCTATTTCCACGATTTTATTTGGCCCTCCTTTTTGCATTGGTTGCAATTTCATTTTCGCGATTATTTCGCACAAAATTTCACTTTTTAAAGACTGAGTTATGTCAAGGTCCCTATAACAAAAAAATACCGTATTGTCGCCTATGAAATGTGATAAATAGTTAGTTAATTTTAACGTTTTTAATTATCGGGAGTGAAATATTTTCTTAATTAATGTATTTATTCTTCTTTTAATGTTGCGTGAACGAAGTCACGGGTAACAGCTAGTATATATCTATGGTGCATTACAAGAGGCTTACTACAGAATAGTGTGTGTATAGCAGTCATCGTTCATTGACAACTGTCTGTTAACACTAATTCCTGGAAGTGCGTTTTAAGTTACTAAACGCGATTTTAATTTTAACTGGCTTTTTGTCTATTACGTGGTGTGTATAAATTCTGTAGATCCTATACAGGGCAGCACAAAAGTTCGCGAACACATTTCCGTTTATTGACAGAACTAAACTAAAATTTAGCATCCTAGCATATACAAATCTATAGATCATATACAGGGCTGAATAAAAGTATTCGGATATTTTTCCGGATATTGTATCTGTTGGAAAATCCTGAAATTATGTTTTTAAATATGTTATACGTTTTCCAAATTGTTTACTTAGATGTTATCTTTTAGCTTATTAAACGGTATGTTTTGTAAAATTATTTTGGAAGCGTTGGAAAGTGCTACATAATCTATGCTTGACGCATGATTTTTCGTTCTTGTTAATACCTTAAATTGCAGAATATCAAATTCGATTCGTCTCTGAATGTTCGAGCCGAACTTGTCGATGTACTTACTGTATATAGAAACACGTTAATCATTAATTTTTTATTTATGCTGTCTTTAAAAATCCGATTATCAATTTAAAAAAAATAATAATAAATGCTTCATTTGCAATAAGTGAATGTCCAATTAAAAAACGACGATTCGCTTAATAGTTGTCATCCTCGATTACAATTTGTTAAACAGCCGAATGTGACCCATTATTAATTAACACGCCCGTAGTCCCATGCGTACGAAAACTCGAGTAAGACTTCCATTTCGACTACATTTTACTAGCGACACTTTATATTTTTTAAATGTTGCTGATCATTTTATTAGGCACGATCGGCATTTACGTGTAAATGTTGTGCGTATTGCTTATGCTAGGAAACTGTAGAGGATCGCTGAATAATAAAATAGGCGTCGTTCACATTTGTATTCTTTTAGCGTTGTCTGTGAAAGTTGAACACACGAGAACCATATTAAACAGTACGACCAGTTGTCAAATCAAAATAATCATTTAAGTATCACTTTTCGAAAGAACGTGAAATACAGGTAAAAAAGAATAAGTCGTCATTTAACAGAACAGAGTATCCGAAATAAAGAGTTGTGTAAAAAATGAGTCCAGAAAATGAACCCCATACATGATTTTCCCCCATAGAACGTAATGTAACTGTAACAGCATTCTTTTAGTGTCCCTGTGAAGGAACATGGGGGCAAGAAGTCCATCCAAGCCAAGACTGAAAATTTTTTCTGAGTATTAGACAAATTAAGACGTTATGGGGGTATTTTCTGTTTTCACAAAAGCCCCCCACCCGGTTCGATTTTGCCTATTAACGAACTTGACCGATATTTTATGCCTCTTGATTTTATGTATCCGTTTGCAAGAGAAGAGATTTGTGCCGAATTATTGACGTTATCGTGTCCATAAAAAAGTGATATAGATAGTGTTATAATCGAGATTAGTTGCATTGTAATGCACTAGATGGCGCCACATGCGCATGTAAATGTTCCCTGGTCGTGATCGGCGATCGGACCTCAGTCTCACGCTCTCACGCTAGCCGCGATGTATGTAGGTTGGATCTTGGATCCACTAATAAACCTAGTTAATCTTATTGCATCCAGTGTATTTCTTAACATAACTTACTAATGGTAATTTAAGAAACTCTTCAGTGGCGACGAGGATTAATTTTATCGATGTATTTTTTGAAAATATAACGTATTTTTAAGAAAAATCGCGACTTCGGCAGATGACGGCGTGCTAAGCCTAATCGATGTTCGGCGACCGCGTGGTGGATTTCTTTACGTGTTATCATGGCATCTTTTGGCTGTATTGGAGAATTCAACCCTGGAAACGCGTGCTGGAGCGAATACGCTGAAAGAATTGAGCAATTCTTCATCGCAAACGCGGTCGAAGAGGCTGATAGAAAACGTGCTGTTTTCTTAACAGTGGTTGGATTTGCCACGTATGGACTACTCCAAAACTTGATATCGCCGGAAGCACCTACCTCCAAGACGTTAACAGAACTTATTGGGATACTAAATAGACATTATGATCCGGTGCCGTCAGAAATCGTGGAGCGATTCAAGTTTAATAGCCGCGGGCGAATCGGTGGGCGATTACATCGCGGAACTCCGGAAATTGGCAAAATATTGCAATTTTGGAGTCATTCTGGATATGATGCTACGAGACAGAATAGTGTGTGGAATACAGGACGAAGGAATTCAACGGAAATTGCTGTCAGAATCGAACTTAACCCTTGTGCGTGCATCGGAAATCGCCGTTTCGATGAAAGCAGCAGCAAGGGACGCAGTGGATTTGAAGGTATCTCCGATTTCTGAAGTTCAGAAACTGAAAATTACGGCGCAAAGACCGCGGAAATACGAAAACGCTAAATCGGCATCCACTGCAGATACAGGAAAACATTGTTTTCGTTGTGGAGACCCAAAACATAAGGCATCAGAATGCAGGCATAAAAACACAATATGCCATACCTGCAAGAAACTTGGGCACCTAGCAAAGGTATGTTTGTCTTAAAATAAATTTAGTTACAAACCAAAAGTAAATCTTTTATCAGAAACAAAGGAAAAGTTTGAACATAATTAGTATACTATGTATCACTTATCTGATGTTAAGGAAAATTACCCTCCACTTAAAAGCAAATGTAGATTGCAGGGACAACCCATATCCTTTGAAATTGATTCTGGTGCTCCATTTTCCTTAATGCCTGTAAAATTGTTTGAAAAAATTAGAAGATTTTGCCCTCCTTTAGAGCAAACAGGAATTAAACTCCAGTCCTTTACTAGCCATCCCATTGGCATTCTGGGTGTGGCAAATGTAGATGTGGTGTTCCAGTCAAGAACAGAACATTTGCCTTTACTGGTGGTTTCTGAAGGAAACACAAATTTAGCTGGTCGGAACTGGATTGTTCCACTAGGCCTCATGAATGCATTTGACTCAAATATGAATCACAGTTTGCATAATGTAAGTGCCAGTCAACCCACATTAGATGGTCTTCTAAAAAAATTTAGTGAATTTTTCTCACCAGAATTGGGGTTGGTTAATGGAGTCAAAGTTCACCTTACTTGTAAGAAGGACGCGGTTCCAAGATTCTTCAAAGCCCGTCCTGTTCCATATGCCTACAAAAAGAAAATTGACACAGAAATTGATCGCCTCATTGCAGATGGTATTTTAGAACCTGTAAAAACCTCAGATTGGGCAACTCCAATTGTTCCGATGCTAAAACAAGATGGAAGAATAAGAATCTGTGGTGATTTTAAGTTGACGGTGAATAAAGCAACAGAGCTGGAACAATATCCCCTTCCAAAGATTGAGGACTTGTTTGCTGAAATGTCAGGTGGTACGGCATTCACAAAGTTAGATCTTCGGGATGCGTATTGCCAACTAGAACTGGATGAAGAGTCGAGACGCCTGGTGGTGATAAATACTCACAGGGGCCTTCTCCGTTACACTAGACTTGCTTTTGGCATTGGCTCTGCTCCTGCGATTTTCCAAAGAGAAATAGAGAAGATTTTACAAGGCACAAAAGGAGCTTCTATATACTTAGATGATTTGCTAGTAACTGGTAAAGATAAAGAGGAGCACTTGCGAAACTTAGAGGAAGTTTTCAGCCGTCTACAAGCAGCAGGTATAAGATTACACCCTGAGAAATGCGAATTCCTGAAATCATCTGTGGAATACCTTGGTCATCGCATAGACAAACATGGACTGCACCCAGTTGAGTCAAAGGTGAGAGCAATTGCAGAGGCACCTGAGCCAACAAATGTTGATGAACTGCGCTCGTTCATTGGTTTAATAACATATTATGCCAAGTTTTTACCGAATATGTCTACCTTGTTAGCACCATTATACAAGTTGTTAGAAAGTAAGCAGCCATGGAAATGGGAATTACCCCAGAAAGAAGCTTTTAAAAAAGCTAAAGATGTTTTGCAGAACTCTTCCTTACTTGTGCATTTTGAGCAAGACAAAGAAGTCATTCTGGCTTGTGATGCAAGTCCTTATGGTCTTGGTGCAGTACTTTCACACAAAACATCAGATGGCGACCGTCCAATTGCGTTTGCTTCTCGCTCCCTTACAAAAGCGGAGAAGAATTACACTCACAACCTGTTAGGACGCAAATTTACTTTAGTCACTGACCATCGCCCATTAGTAACCCTATTGTCTGAAGATAAGGCAGTGCAGCTCGCATACAACGATGGGCCTTAACTTTATCTGCATATGTATATAAGATTGAGTATCGTAAAGGGAAGTTGCATGGAAATGCTGATGCTTGCAGTAGACTTCCGCTAAAATCTGAGTCTGTAGATCCTCCAGTGCCAGTCGAGTCGGTCTTACTCATCAGGCAGTTGAACGATAGCCCACTGACAGCACACCTAATTGAAAGGGGGATAGACAAGTGTCCCGCACTGAGTCGTCTGAGGTCACATATTCAGAATGGATGGCCAAAGAAAGTGTTAGAAAATTTGCAAGCCTTTTGGCACATCCGGAATGAACTATCAGTGGAAGAAAATATCATTCTTACGCCCGTATTCACCAAAACTGGTTTAAACCGCGGATCACGGAACTCTCGGTTCAGTGTTAAAATCGCTTAATTCTGGGTTAAAAATATTTCGTATTCTCCAACCTCGGATTAGCCGACCCGAGTGTTAACCCAACGAATTTGTAAGAAGCGTTCTGATTGGTTGAAAAGAGGGCAAGTCGTATCAGGAATGTAAACAAGAGTTATGTCTTATGTGTTGATTTTGATTTTCTCGTCGATGTAATGCAGAAATATGTTCCAAGTAAGTAAACATTTTTATTTGCTTTATAATAATGTCATCATAGGTTGTATTATAATTACATTGTCCCCAGGTTAGAGTTATTACCGATGTTTTCAGGATTTCTTTTATGTTCTTGTTATTTTTAAACCTATTTTGGTTATTCAGACCATAATAATATCCAAAAATATTACAGTATCAATGTATATTATTTCCGTTGAGATTTTCTATTTTTAATTTTGTCAGGCTATATATAATAGGTGTTTAAAAATTTATAATACCTGCATATTTACATGAGACAGTAATTTTAAGTATCACAAGTTGATAAATGTAATTCTCGCAGATTTTTTTTTTTTTTTTTTTAAATAAGATCCTAAATTTTATTGAATATAATAGTTGTGATTATTCACGTTAAGGAAAAAAAATCTTGATACAAATGAATTGATCATTGATAAATCATATTCTTGTATAATTATTTAATAAACCAAAAAAATAGTGATTGACTGTATGAATGCTTATCTATCTTAATATAAGTAAACAATAACTTTGAATCAGTTTGTTTATTGATAATACAAGTCAAACAATTTCTTGAAGAATATGTACTTTACTCAGATAAGAAAGTATCCTGCTGCATTTTAGAGATGGTTATGTTCTGATAAATATTAATGAAGCAATTTAGGTTTCTACACTTTTTCAACCAAGAAAATAGGAATACTAACAAAACTTAGGCAATTTTCCAGCAATAATTTTGTAAATTGATACTATGTTCAGCCCTCCCCCCCTTAACAAAAAGGCTATTATTATTGTGTGAGCTTGGTTACAATTAACCTATTATCTTCAAGATTTGTGATAGTAATAGTGAGTGCACCTCCCAATACTAACTGATAAAAAAAAAATAAAATAAAGCCACTATTATTTCTTCATTGTAAAAATTTTTAGGTAAGATTTCAAAACTATTTTTATGACTTACAAGGAAAGTATTTTTCATTCATGCACATTAATATTTTAACATTTTTTGAGTTTTCCAAAATGTAAATATTTTTTATGGAATTTTAATTTAATGAAAACTGCTTTAGAGACCTTCAAATTATCATCATTTTGAGATCTCATGTTGATATTTTAAGTATATTTAATTATTGTTTGTTTTTAAACATTTATAAAATGCTTCTATTTTAAATTTACGTAATTAAAACTTATTGAATATTTTCTTTTTACAGAAGCAGTTTTTTAACTGGACTTTTATTGGTTGAACGAGTATTGCTTGCTGTATATGTGTTAATTTGCATTATATACGCAGGCAATACTCTTTCAAACATTGCTGATGAACAAGGATGACAGCAATGGTAGTGCGAGCAGTGTCCTGGTGTCTGCTATCGACATGATAGGTACTTCACTACTCACAGTTATCGGTAAAGACATACCAGTGATCAATGATGAATGGACATTTTGCATAAAGTCAATTGAGGTAATCAAAAACATTATCTTTCCATTTTATTTCAGTTTTAATAAATTTAAATTGCTTAATCATATAGTATGTTTGTGTAATGGTAAATATTTGTATGTGAATATAGAAATTTCATTAAATTTTTGTATCTCTCATGATTTTGAAAAAAATTATTATTCTCAAGAGACTTAAAATAATTTAACATTAAGAGAAAAATAAACTTTTTTTTTTTTTTTTTTTGGGGGGTGGGGGGGGGGGATGGTGCTCTGTTCCTTATGTAACATTTCTTTTAATTCATTCTTTTTTTATGTTCATGTGCACTGATACCTTGGCTAATGATCACTTGTTTTTGTGACTTGGCTTATAATTTATATATATATATATATATATATATATACATGCTGTAACATAATGTAGCACTACATTTTAATTGAATGAAATATCAGTTTTGGTAAATGAACATTTTGGCTTACAAATGCAATTCTAGAATGAATTATGTTCATTAGCCGAGGTATCACTCTATTTTAAAATTATCTTAAACGGGGTGTTCAATGGGACAGCTCCCCTTGATAATTTTATTTTAGTTCCTAATTATTTTAAATACCCGATAATAATAATAAAAATATATATATATATATATAAGATTAATATTCCTTCATTGTTAGCCTTCTGTAGTGCTTTTATGTTGATATTTTTAAAATTTGTCTTGCATGGGATTATAACAAACATTTTTTAGTTTAACCTATTTCATATCGGTCACAGATGCACCAAGGTTTCGTTTGATACAAAAATGTCAATTTTTTGTTTGATGTTACTATACCAAACAAAAAACTTAGCAATTTTTGCTTCATGTGGCAACCTGTAGTTTTATAATAAAATAAATGTGTGTGTAAATAAATAAAATATTATAAAAATAACTGATAAATAAAATTAAATGTGTGTGATGAATAAAAATAATGTGTGTGTGTTAAATAAAAATATGGAGCACCAAAATAAAACAGCGCCAATCCCGGTGTGTCTGCGACATCTGTTCCTTCATGTCCATTATATTCTCAATTTTCAGAATTGCTAGTACATAAGAAAATCCAGCGTTTCTCTGAATTTTCAGTCTGGTGATTAATTGAGAATGGTGTTTTTGTGCAGTTAAAAAAACAATTCACCAAGCCTAGGCTGCGAACCCACAGGCCCATCAAGTTTCAAGTCTAGCCTCGTCTGTAAATTTTGTTCTAGTAATATTCATGTCATGTGAAAAAAGCAAAAATTTGTTGTAAATAAATTTTGATCATTATAATGCTTTTGCTTAAGCAGAAAGGCAAAAGTATTAATTCATGTGAAATTGTAGCTTTTATTCCTGATCTATTTATCACTGGTAATTTATAGTAAAAAATATTGGTAATTTTATCTTAGCTGAGCACGGGTGATAAATCGCCATCATTTTATGCATTTTGTACTGCATTTAAAATATAAACCTTTCACTCATTTTATTTCAAATTTATACATTAAAGGCACATTACATTTAAAATACATGTCTTTAACACATTTCATTAAAAAAAAAAAAAAAAAAAAAAAAAAAAAAAAAAAAAAAAAAAAAAAAGTTAAAAGAAATAATATCATAAATAAAAAAAATTATGAAAACATCGAAGCATTGTTTCTACTTTACATATGCAAAAAATAGAAGCTGCTATTGGCGAGAAGAAAAAAAAATGCTATTGGCAAGATTTGCACTCGGCTAACATAAAAGTACCAGAATGTTTTTTCTGTTGTCAATGCTCACATTCTATTATACAGACAAATCCTGTTACAATGGTTGGGACCACAAAATTTTTTCGCTGTATGTAATCAGAGCTGACTCTAGGGTGTATGACACACTAATTTTTCTTTCATTAGCACCCCATTATAATCTTTTACACATGAAAAGAAAAATAATAATTTATAACTATCATTGCGAGCTGCGCCTTAATACAAAATTGGCTCTAGTTTGTGCCAAAACTTAGAGCCAGCCTAGGCTGTAATGAAATTTTGTTAGAATCATTTTAACTCATCACATTAATTGAATTTTCATGCATAAAGATTTTCTCGAGAAATGCCACCATTTCATTTTAACAGAATTTTCAGCTTTGCTCAAGGAATAGATATATACTTGTATATCTCCATTATATGTTACAGTTATTCTTTTTTTTATTAGCATCATCCTTTATTTTGTAAATGTAATAAATATATTATTCATTTAATAATGTATTTTTCCCCTAAATATTTTATACATAAATTAATTTTTTCTAAATTATGTTGGAATTGTTACAAGTTTTTCTTGTATCTTCCATTACAACAAAATTCTATGCACTGATTTCCAACATATAGTAGCATTCGTCACCTAATAAAAATATTCTGAGGCTGGAGACATTCTTTTAAAATTTCTGGTATTAGCTATGAATATGCACATTGATGTTTGCCATTGATTTTGAAATATTTTCACTGAACTAGAAATAGTCATGAACTTTGTGTATCTCCATTTCTGATTTAAAAAGCAAGCATAATTTATTTATTGAAAATAAGTTTATAATTTATATACATAAAGCTTTCTAGAGAGTCACCTTACGTACCAATGAATAGAACAACATTTTTGATAAAGCTGTTAGATATTTACTTCGAGTTTCCTATTTTACCCTAAGCATGGCATTATAAACAAAACATTATGTATTTGTATCCTTCATTACAATTTTATTAAGGAAATTATCCCCTTAAACTTTAGAAAAGAAATTAAGTATCAAAGTAATGAGAAGACTATATGACATCCTATATGTAAATCTTAAAAGTAATGAAATAGGAATTATGTGTATTAATATAAAAAAATTACTGAAGCATTTACACTCAAAAAGTAAAATTTTCTGTAGAACAACCCAATAGGAAAATCAAAAATGTTGTTTTATTCATTGGTAAGTAAGGTGATGCTAAAAAATATTTTTCCTGCCAAACAAATGCAAAATTTTCCTGACTCATTTTTAAATATAAAAGTATGCAATTGGTAGGCATAACAATTTCAGTGATTTGAAATTTAATAGCATTTTTCCTTTTTTAATAAATAGATTGCATCTTGAGTTTTAAGAGATAGTCCCATGACGACTCTTCTCAGGCTGTTGTGTCTAGAAATTGGGTTTAAAACGCCAAATTTGACAGCATTTTCTGCAAGATCTTTGCATTTTTCAAAAAACTGAAAATGTTATTCAATTACATACTTTGTGAATAAGAGCACCTTCAAATATCCTGCATCTGAAATTAAAAATAACTTTGTGAATGTGTCAGAAAGTAGCTACTTTGGATTTGAGTAAGTTTTTAAAGAGTAATATTACAAATATCATGCATTTCCTTATGAAAATGACTTTGTGAGGGTTTTAAAAAATGCTCCGTTGTTGAAAAATGAAAGAACTCTTAATGTATATCTGCATTTTAAAAACACATTATTCCTTAGAAATTTTCTTCATTCTAAAAGGCATCATGACCCCTGTGACTGAGACCCCCCCCCCCCCCCCCCATCCAAAATTTCTGCTTTGAATTTTTCTCCTGAACACAAAAAGTTTAAAATCTCTAAAACGGTTTAACTTAACAAAAAAAAAAAAAAAAAAAAAAAAAAAAAAAAAAAAAAAAAAAAATTGTAATGATAAATAATAGATCAGTAAAAATATACAAGTGATTCAGTTTGAAAACCAATTTATATAGAAAGATTTTTAAATTTAATTATATAGAAGTCTGTCACATGATAATTTTCTGTTATAAAGAAAATTATTTTCTCAAAGATGTTTAATGTCATTAAGTTTTTTTTATTTTACTAAATTTACATTTTAATTATTTAAAAATAAATTTTTTATTATTTGCAATGCACTGTAAGTATGCTTGGCACATGGAGAAAAAAATTGAATTAATTTTTTTAATTTAACACCAGTGCATTATTAGGGATAACTGATGGTGCCGATAAAGTGTCTGATATTAAGGCATTGCTCATATCATGGCATGCTATGGATTTGGTTTTAATTTAACATATTAAAAATTAAGCATTGATTCTACTTCATAGTTTTATTAGTGTATTTCAAGTAAATTTTTTATGCATCAATACTCTAAAATTTAATTAAGTACGGAGGCAACAACACTAGTGAAATTCTATTAATAACAGCTGATATTGAAGTACCCCTTTCTACAGGAATTACTGAAGCGATTTCAATAACTTTTTATAGTAGTTTTGGCAGTAGCAAAACTATAAATTGATAGCTTGACAAGAAATAAAAATTAAAAAGGGCAATAGATATGCAATTTTGCAAACAAAACCATTTCTAGATTTTTTTAAAATTAACATTAGTAAAAAATAATTTATTTGCAAGAAAAACATGATCAAAATATTGATAATTATAATGTCAAAAAATTATTAGAATCGTTTCAGTAGTTCCTAGGTAAATGTACATCAACTTCAATCATTCTCCATAGGGTTTTACAACTATTGTTGTCCCGTTAAATCTTGATAACTTAAATTTGTTTCTCTTTCTCTAACATTAAAGATATCGAGGTTTAACTGTATTACAGCTCTAAATTGCAATAAAACTATAAAGATTTTTAAAATCAAGAATATGTTTTTTAAAACAAACTTTGTTATCGATGTAGTATGCGATCTGACGCTGCTAATCATTATAAATAACTTGTATGAAAAATTTAATAAGAGATGTGTAAATAATATAATGTAAACAGAAATAAATCAGTAATTGCGAAGTTGCAATATACTAAAATACACGAAATTTGGAAATGCCACTATCACTATAATGTATGTATGAGAGATTCGCTGCTATGAGAATAAACATAAAAATAAAATAAATAAAAAATAACTGAATACAGCAAGTTTATTGCATAAGAATCTCAAAAATACTTGAAACTCAGTGCTCCCGAATCATTACAATTCAATATAATGCATGTATATCATTATAATTCAAAATAATGCATGCACTTCGCTGCCATAAAAAAAAAACCACTGGATGCAGCAATTTTGTTTAAGAATATAGAGTCATGATTTGTTTTCTATTTGATAAATCTACTTCACAAACATTGAAAAGAACATTACTCATATTTTCAATTATAGATAGCCCTATGATATTATCTGTACAATGCAGAACTATTAGGTATGTGAAATCATAAATGAAAGCTAACTTTTAAAATGCAAGGTTTTTTCATCATTCTATTTTTAACCTCCCCGCGCCCCTCCCATTTTACAAAAAGTAGAAATTCCTGTATTGTAGCGATGATATAACAAGGCGAGCATTTTATTTTTCCTCATAGAAGCAACCACTCCAGGTGCTAGTTCTAGGAAGATTTCTAATTAAAGAAACAATCTGCTGTTTTTTTTTTTCAATTAAAACATTTTATCAACATCAAAGAATCAACAAAATTACGTGAAAACAATTAAATCTGAATTACTATAAGTATATAAATTATATACAGAGAGAATAAATACTTATAAATATATATTATTTGCTAAATAAGTTTTTGTTATTTTGGTTTATTATTATACTATATTAAATGCACATCTAAAATCTATCCACATTTATATCTATTGCCTGAAATATAATGGCCAAGAAAGTTGACTAGCACTAAACTAAATTTATTCAAACATAGTGAACAATTTTGAAATTGAATATTTCAAAACTGAAATTTCTTTGAACATATTATGAAACAATTTTGATTATTTCAAGTGTATTGTCTCATCAAATTATAAATTTTGCTCTTACAACATATATCTCAGTCAGATATTCTTGGCAAGATTTCAGTCTTAGCAAGAGCTTGCTTAAGTTAAATATAAGTATGCATAATGTATACTGACTTTTAAAAAAAATCTATTACTGCAGATTAATTTTCTCAAATAAAAATTTAAAGGACTTACTATAAAACAGTAACGATTAAAACAATTGACAGGGTACTTACTTGAAGAACTATTCTAATGTGTGTTTATTAGAAAATAAAACAAGTAATAAAAAATACAAACATATCTATTTTTCTATAATGTGAAAATCATTTATTCAGACTATTTTACCTCCCCCCCCCCCCCCCACCAAAAAAAAAAGCTCGTGAAAGCAGAAAATGCATTTGCATTTGTAATCCAAGCATTATGAAATGAAATTCGAATATCTGATAGAAATTCAGTTTCATTCTCGACTTGTAAACATCTGTCGATTTGTATGTTTATTAATGAAAATAAATCAAAGTTTGGCATTATTCGACCTTGAAATTACAGTCGAATTTATGCTAATCAAAGTTGATTTTGTATCCACAGCATAACCATGGACAAACACTCAAAGTGTATTTTTATTTCTCATTTTAAATTTTTCATACGATGAGACGATAAGATTTTAACCAGCTGCGGCATCCATTTTGTTTGTTTATAAGTTACTACGCATGCGTTAACCCACGTTCACCGGCAATCCGAGAGTTAACTCTCCGATTTCGGGGGATTAAAAACATGGGGTTAAAACCAGTGTTAACTCTCGGTGAATACCGATTTTGAGATAACCCAGCATTTAACACTGACTCGGGAGTTAACCCGCGTTGGTGAATACGGCCGTTAGAGGTTCCCGTGTGTTTATCCCAGGAAAATTTCGTGAATTCGTTTTGGATGAACTTCACAGTGCTCATCAAGGGATTAATGCAATAAAGTCTCTTGCCCGCTCACATGTTTGGTGGCCTGGTATAGATCGGGACTTAGAAACAAAGGTTCGCAGCTGTGTTGAGTGCCAAGAAAATGCTACAGCTCCCCCTTCTACATGAAGCTCTTGGCTTGCAACTTGCACCTGAGAAACCTTGGGAGAGAATTCATATTGACCATGCAGGTCCTGTGGAAGGTCATTGGCTATTGATTGTAGTCGATGCTAAAACAAAGTGGCCTGTTCCTAATACAACAGCAGCTTCAACAGTACTGACTCTGCGTAATCTTTTTGCACGCTTCGGGTTACCACAGAGTTTAGTATGTGACAATGGACCTGGATTTCGTAGTGATGAATTCGCTAATTTCTTACGTCTAAATGGCCTTACGCCTATAAAAACGGCACCCTACCATCCAAACTCAAATGGATTAGCTGAAAGAGTGGTGCGTACTGTGAAAGCTGCAATGCGGAAAAAACAAGGAAGGAAGCTTTGCAGAGAGGTTGGCTAGATTCCTGCTGAATTTCCGGAACACGCCAGAGCATCAACAGGCATATCCCCTGCTATGGCTATGTTTGGATGACCTCTTCGCACACGCTTGGATCTAATTCGAGATTCTGGTAGCCCAGCTCCTGAGAAGGCAGAAACCAGTGCAAGAAAATTTACAGAAGGCACCCCGGTTTGGGTGCGCTCTTTTAGCCGGGGCCCACAATGGGTGGCTGGAACTGTTATTTCCCCAGTGGGAAATTTGATGTGCAAAGTGAAAACCAGTTGGGGAGATTGGTCTCGGCACATTGACCAACTTCGCCACGGACTTGAAGGTGCTAGTGACGTTCCTCTTGTTCCACAGCTGCCAGCTCCAACTGTTCTTCAGCCCGAATGCTCAGAGGACTTAACGCCGGCTGATGTTGTAAGTGGAGAATCACCAACTGTGGAAGTTCCAAACACCCCGGTATCCCCCTTTCTATCTCCACAGGTAAGTGTTCTAAACAGGGAGAACAGTTCGCAAGCAGACCCTCCTGCACTCTCGCCACAAGTGATTAGGCAGGACCCAGGAACCCCAAACCTCAGACGGAAGCCTGATCGTCTGTGATTATGGACATTTGAACCCTTTTGCATTGCTGATTATGGACATTAGAACTCTTTTGCATTGCTGTTGATTTTGAACTGTTCCCTGTTAAAGAACTTTTAAATATTTGCTCTTAGCTTTCTTTAAGAAGGAAGAGAATGTTATAATCGAGATTAGTTGCATTGTAATGCACTAGATGGCGCCACATGCGCATGTAAATGTTCCCCGGTCGTGATCGGCGATCGGACCTCAGTCTCACGCTAGCTGCGATATATGTAGGTTGGATCTTGGATCCACTAATAAACCTAGTTAATCTTATTGCATCCAGTGTATTTCTTAACATAATTTACTAATAGTAATTTAAGAAACTCTTCAGATAGATAGATAAAGTTTTGAATTGGGAGTCATGATCATGATAAATCTGCAAAAAATTTCCAGAAATTCGGCATAGAGGAGAATGTAATAGATAGTATTTCTTACGAAATCTACCTAAAATGGGTACTTCTCCATTATCCCGTCAACAACTTTACATATATATATATATATATGTATAAACTTGCGAAACTGTAACGCCAATAAAAAAATGGGAGATTGTTTCCATTGCAATCTTAAAAAAAAAAAAACAAGAACGAAAAATCATGCGTCAAGCATAGATTATGTAACACTTTCCAACGCTTCCAAAATAATTTTACAAATCATACCGTTTAATCAGCTGAAAAGTAACATCTCAGTAAACAATTTGAAAAACGCATAACATATTTAAAAACATAATTTCAAGAATTTCCAACGTATACAATATTCGGAAAAATATCCGAATACTTTTATTCAGCCCTGTCTATAGACTTTTATATATACCACATAAGATGCTAAATTTTAGTTCAGTTAAGAAACGCGTAGCACAGTTTAAAATTCTCCTTCTGGAGTTTCTGTCCATAAACGGAAATGTGTTCGCGAACTTTTGTGCTTCCCTGTATATGGTCTACAGAATTTATACACACCACGTAATAAACAAAAAGTGAGTTAAATTTAAAATCGCGTTCAGTAACTTAAAACGCACTTCCAGGAATTATTGTTAACAGACAGAGAATTCTTTTGTGTGTCCCTGTAAATGAACGATGATTGCTATACACACAATATTCTGTAGTAAGTCTCTTGTAATGCACCTTAGTGATATATATTGTTGTGAGCTCGGGGTACGAAAGGATTGATGCCAATATATAAGAACAATCAACAGGTTTTATTTACTCCAAACCAGCTTCGATAAGTACACCAAGATCTTTTCAAAGACACAAATATTCAATAATCTTCAATTCCAGTAAAAGCACAGCAAAATTTCATACAGAACAATGCGTTCAATATAGCGTAGTAAATACGAAATCGCGCAGAGAAACACCGTCTCAATGCAAAGCCTCTCGTGTGAATTCAATCGCAGTCAACAGAGAACTAACTAACTGAACTGATGGAGGTCCTTATATAGGTTTCAGAGATCTTTCCAGATTATTCCAGAGCCTTCAGATGCTAGAAATTACCAGAAAGTGCTTTAACTTTCGATAGAGAACCCAAGCAAGAAAGGATCCCAATGTATAGGTATAAGGGGGGTGTGGTTGCACAAAAAGTCGCCAAATCCGTCGCCAACTTGGCGACATTTGGCGATATATCGCCAAATTTGGCGACAAAAATAAGTCGCCAAAACCATCGCCAACTTGGCGATAAACCCATTCCTTGGCGATTTCTCCATAGACTTCCATTATAAAGATGAGGGTGTAAGGTTGTTTTCCTTGCAAACCATCTGAGGCCTTTAGCATTGAGTTACATGATGCTCAATAGGAAATACATTAATAATACTGCAATTTTCACAATAATGAAATAAAATAAATTTAAACAAATGGAATATTTACAGATATATACAAAATTCATAACATTGCCCCCCTCTCAAGGACTGCACGTCCCGGGCAGTTCAACCTTTGATCGGAAAGCAAACCCGTTTCCAACAAATGCTATACTATTTAAAACACTTAAAGCAAACATGCAAAATAACCATTAAAGACATTCATAATGCTGAATTATACAAAATATACACTTAAATTAAATTAAAGCATAGACATCATTACATACAAGTATTTAAATAATAATAACATTAATAATGATAATGCTAAGCAAAAGAAATTATTACATTAACTTATATACAAGACCATGGTCATACTAATTTACATTATTTACATTACACTATTTACAATCAATGAACTAATTACTATGGCCATAGTATGGAGCCAGCCTGTCGTAATGAACGACTCTAGGCTTCGAACTTGGTGACTTTCGGATCCGAATTACGACATCGTTCAGTCTGTTTAGGACTGTATAAGGACCGTCCCAGTGCGATTGCAGTTTGGGAGAAAGTCCTTTACGTCGAGTCGGATTATAAAACCAAACCTTGTCACCTTCTTTGAATTGATGTCCCGTGGCTTTCGTGTCGTACCTGGTCTTCATCTTCTCCGTCTGTATATTGATCCGCTCTCGAGCCAAGTTGTGGACGTCTTCAAATCGTGCCTGGAGATTCTGCATGTATCCCTCTGGCGATGAAGGCGCATCTGGAGGGCGACCAAAAATCAGATCACAAGGTAGACGAAGATCACGACCGAAAAGCATCTGAGACGGGGAATAGCCGGTTGTTTCATGGACGGCGCTGCGATAGGCGAGAAGAAACAAGGGAAGTTTTTGGTCCCAGTCTTGTTGGTTTCTTGAGACTAGCAGTGAGAGATTGTTGAGGATGGTACGATTAAATCTCTCAACCATGCCATCCGATTGTGGATGTAAAGGCGTCGTCCTAGTTTTGTCCATTCCGAGAAGCTGACAGAGACCCTCAATCACAGCAGAGATGAAATTCCTCCCCTGGTCAGAATGCATTTGAAGGGGGACTCCATACCTTGATATCCACTGGTGTACCAAGGCATCCGCAACCGTAGAAGCTTCCTGATCAGGGATGGCATAAACTTCAGGCAATTTCGTGAAGTAGTCCATGACAACAAGGAGGTATTTGTTGCCATCAGCACTTCTTGGCAGAGGGCCTAGGATGTCAAGGGCGATGCGTTCGAAAGGTGCTCCTACATTGTAGAGATGTAGTCTTCCTCGGCTACGTTTCTTTGGTCCTTTTCGAGCTGCACATGCATCGCAAGATTTGCACCATCGTTCGACGTCAGCTCTCGCTTTTTCCCAGAAGAAGCGCTCTCGGACTCTATGTAATGTTTTCATGACTCCAAAATGGCCACCAGTAGGACTGCCATGTAATTCCTTGAGGACCTCTGGTATTCGGGATCGAGGAAGTACCAACTGCCACCGAGATGTCTTCCCATCTTCCGATTCGAATTTTCGGAACAGGACACCATTCCTGACGTGGAGAGAGTTCCAAAGAGCCCAATATTGCTTCGTCGTAGGACTGTAAGTCGAGATGTCTTTCCAACTGGGCTTCGTGCTAGAAGATTCTAATAACTCCAAGATTGGTTTGATGTCAGAGTCTGCCATTTGATCTTCTCGAATCTTCTCATCACTCCAGGGATCTGGTGGCGTTGATAGTGAAGTCTTCGTCTGGCGTATGACATGTTCGGGATTATACTTGTTCTCCGCTCTGGAACAATAGCGACAACTTTCGGGACAAGGTCTTCTTGATAAGGCATCAGCATTTCCATGCGATGAGCCTTTACGATGCCTGATGTCAAAGTCGTATTCCTGGAGTCGTTGTATCCATCTGGCTACTTGGCCCTCTGGGTTCTTAAAATTCATCAGCCATGTTAAGGATGCGTGATCAGTACGAAGGAGAAATTTCCTGCCATAGAGATAGTGATGGAAGTGTTCTATGGCTTTCACTATAGCTAATAACTCCTTACGAGTGACGCAATAATTCCGTTCCGGTTTCGATAAACATTTGCTCCAGTATGCTACGACTCGTTCTTGGCCATCTATTTCTTGGGAAAGTACAGCGCCGACACTTTCCTGACTGGCATCCGTGTCCACAATGAATTGTTTGTCGGGGTCTGGATAGGTAAGGACTGGAGAGGATGTGAGAGCTTCTTTCAGCCGCTGGAAGGAATTGTCGCATTCTTGTGTCCATAGAAACTTCTGTTTGCTTTCAGTGAGCCTATGCAAGGGTCTTGCGATGTTGGAGAACCCCTGTACAAACTTTCTGTAATAAGTACATAGTCCCAGAAAGCTTCGCAACTGATGGACATTTTCCGGACGTTTCCAGTGCTTTACTGCAGACACTTTTTCAGGATCTGTTCGAACACCTTCAGCTGAGATGATGTGTCCTAAATAATTTACTTCGCGTTGGAAGAACTTGCATTTCAGAGGGTTCAGCTTTAAATTTGCCGCTCTTAGCTTCGTTAACACTTTTCGAATATTTCCAAGATGTTCTTCAAACGTGCGGCCACCAATGATGACGTCATCTAGGTAGATGAGACAAGCTTCAAAAGTCAGGCCTTTTAACACTGTCTCCATGAGGCGCTCGAACGTTGCTGGGGCATTACAGAGCCCGAACGGCATAACTTTAAATTGCCAAAGTCCTTGTCCAGTAGTAAATGCGGTCTTCTCTTTGTCATCAGGATGGATCTCTACTTGCCAATATCCACTCTTCAAATCCAGTGTGGAAAACCATTTATGTCCTGAAAGAGTATCTAGCGTGTCGTCTATTCTTGGTAGAGGATAGCTGTCCTTCTTCGTGATGTCGTTAAGTTTACGATAATCCACACAAAATCTTGTGGAGTCATCTTTCTTTCGGACCAACACGATGGGAGAGGCCCACGGACTTGATGACGGTTCGATGATGTCACTATCCTGCATCTGTTGTAAGAGCTTAGACACCTCTTCTTGTTTAGCGAACGGCAAACGTCTGGGATGCTGCTTAATCGGTGGATGGCCGGCAGTATCAATTCTATGCCGTGTCAGTGAAGTGCGACCAATATCACTCTCGTTTTGAGAAAACACATCCTTAAATTCCTGAAACAGTCCTTCTGCGGCATGTCTCTGTTCAGGAGATAAATTTTCATTTCGTCCAATTTCAGGTGTTAAACTTGTAGGCGGCTCCGACAACATCAAGCTCGGGTCTTTGCATACACAGGTGACTGGAGCACAGGTTGCAAGCACTTCACCCTTCTGGATAATTCTAGACTTTTCACTTACGTTTGCAATTCTCACGGGTATCACATCTCTCGACAGATCTACCAGCGCTGATGCTATTAGCACTCCCTTTGGGCTCTTCTCAGGATATCCAGTCAAGCCATACTGGAAAATTCTTTCGTTTCCAGTTACTCCAGGTATCATCATTTCGGTTCGAGGAGGGATGGTAACATCTGCCTTGGCTGTGATCCGTTGAATGGACCCGGACTCATTTCCAAGTTTGAAAATAGTGACATCTTCTTGAGCAGAGCGTAACTCATTATTCTTAAAATCCAGTGTAAATCCATGCTCTTTTAAAAAGTCCAGTCCGAGTATGAAAGGATCTGAAATATCGGCCACATAGACTGTATGATGGTAAGCGGCGTTCCCAAACTTTATTTCCAGTGTCATTCTTCCAAATATGTCGATCTTATCTCCGGTCACAGTTTGAAGGATAACACGTGGCGGGGTCCAGGAGAGTTTTTCTTTCAGCCGCTGAGCTAGATCTTTCCGAATGATGGTCACATTGGCTCCTGTATCGATGATCATATTACAGGGCAAATCATTCACACTTCCGACTAGAAAAACTCCGTTTTCGCCGCAACTTCTTGCAGAAATTTCACATACTTGAAAATGAGGCTTCTTAAGATCTGGCAACCTCCACCCCGTGAGATGACCATTAATCAGTTTTCCTGCTCCTCCGTTCGCGGGTGAGCTATTACCTTCAGTGCTGGGTCGTCTTGGGCAGTCGATTTGGATATGGCCTTCTCCACCGCATTTCCAGCACTTGATCTTCCTGTAAGGCTTGTTGGCCATTAAGGAGTTCATCTGTCTCATTATGTCCTTCATCTGCTGCTGTAAGCGCTCCACAGCTCTATCCGACGTCGCAGGCAGGTTGGCTGCTCGCACAAAGTGTCGATCTTTCCTAGTAGCTTGCTGGGCTGCCTCGAATTTCAGAGCGTAAACCAAAGCCCCTTTTAAGTCACTGAGATCTGCAATCCGGAGTTGTTTCTGGATCTCAGAGTCACGCACACCATCAATAAAATGCTGCAGAGCCAAGCTTTCTCTAATTTCAGTCGGACAGCCAGGATAAGCAAGATGGGAAAGTCTCTCGACATCCGTAGCAAGATCTTGCAGGGATTCAGTGGATTTCTGCTGTCGAGATTTGAGCTGGAGTCTGCTATATTCCTTCATGCATTTCTCGCCAAAGCGTAATTCTAAGGCACTGACGAGCGTTTCAAAATCCAGCGGTTCATTTGCAGGCAATGTCTGTAGGACGTCGGCAGCATCAGCTCGTAGAGAAGCAGCTAACTGGCAAGCCTTTGTCTGGGAATCCCATCCATTGGCGTTCGCTACGATCCCAAATTGTGTCTTAAAAACTGGCCATGAGGATTTTCCGTCATAGGTCGAGAGTTTAATACAGGAACGAGGAAGCATAGATTGATACATGACATCTTCGGTATAGTTTCCGGCATTTATCTTTTGTTTCTTCACATTTTCCAACTCTTTTTCTACACTCTCTATCCTTTCTTCTACGTTATTGGCTGTCTTTTGAACTTTTTCTTCTATTTCCTGAAATCTTCCTTCAAATTTGTTTTCCACGCTGTCAATTCTTTCATTTAAAGATGTTATTTTATTATCTATTAATTCTTTCAACTCACCAAGGTTGGTTGACATATCTTTCTTCATTTCTTCCGACATCTCCTTCATTTCAGCCTGGTTCGCAGTCATTTTCTCATCTATCGCTGACATTTCCTTCTTCATTTCTTCCGACATTTCCTTCTTCATTTCTTCCGACATTTCCTTCATTTCAGCCTGGTTCGCAGTCATTTTCTCATCCATCGCTGACATATCCTTCTTCATTTCAGCCTGGTTCGCAGTCATTTTCTCATCCATCGCTGACATATCTTTCTTCATTTCTTCTTTCAACTCGCCAAGGTTCGCAGCTAATTTCTCCAATAATTCTTTCAGTTGACCCTCCATTGCTCTGGTGATCGGCATTCAACCCCACTCCTGACACCAAATGTTGTGAGCTCGGGGTACGAAAGGATTGATGCCAATATATAAGAACAATCAACAGGTTTTATTTACTCCAAACCAGCTTCGATAAGTACACCAAGATCTTTTCAAAGACACAAATATTCAATAATCTTCAATTCCAGTAAAAGCACAGCAAAATTTCATACAGAACAATGCGTTCAATATAGCGTAGTAAATACGAAATCGCGCAGAGAAACACCGTCTCAATGCAAAGCCTCTCGTGTGAATTCAATCGCAGTCAACAGAGAACTAACTAACTGAACTGATGGAGGTCCTTATATAGGTTTCAGAGATCTTTCCAGATTATTCCAGAGCCTTCAGATGCTAGAAATTACCAGAAAGTGCTTTAACTTTCGATAGAGAACCCAAGCAAGAAAGGATCCCAATGTATAGGTATAAGGGGGGTGTGGTTGCACAAAAAGTCGCCAAATCCGTCGCCAACTTGGCGACATTTGGCGATATATCGCCAAATTTGGCGACAAAAATAAGTCGCCAAAACCATCGCCAACTTGGCGATAAACCCATTCCTTGGCGATTTCTCCATAGACTTCCATTATAAAGATGAGGGTGTAAGGTTGTTTTCCTTGCAAACCATCTGAGGCCTTTAGCATTGAGTTACATGATGCTCAATAGGAAATACATTAATAATACTGCAATTTTCACAATAATAAAATAAAATAAATTTAAACAAATGGAATATTTACAGATATATACAAAATTCATAACAATATAAATTTCAATGCGTTTAAAATAGTGAAACATTATTTAAATAAACCGCAGACGATTTTTCTCCATAGGCGTAATGTAACGGAATTCTTTTGGCTGTCCCTGTAAATTAACTATAAGTTCTATCCACACCTTATTCCATATTAAGCTTCTTGTAATACACCTTAGTGATATATATCAATTACAATGTGTTTGCAATTGTGTAACTTCATTAAAATAAACCGCAAATGATTTTTCCCCATAGACCGTAATGTAACGGAATTCTTTTGAGTGTCCCTGTAAAAAAACTATAAGTGCTACACATTTCAGTTGAAATAGGGAACGTGCTATAGATAACGACAATAACATATAAAAATTGCAAGGTAATCCGAGCGTATTTACGGGAGTTAGAGCACGGCCAGACAAACCGAAGTCAACTTTTCAAGTAGGTTGGAAACTTTTAAAAAAAGAAGAATTTCGGAAAAATTCTCACTTACTAAAATGGCAGTAAATCAAACTTTAAGCAATAAAATGTACAATGAATACAAACAGAAAACAAATTATCTTGGATATTTATTGAGTGACATTATTTTTCTTAATTACCACTCTCGGTTTGTAGATAAATGGTTGTGATGCCTGTTGAAACTGATCTATTGAATGTAATTGTGTATCGCAATTGACGGAGAAACCTTTTTATGCCGTTAATAATCTCCACGTGATGTGAACGATCGAAAGAACACTTAGAACATGTTAAAAACCAGACCCCAATTAACTGTAAGTACTTCAAGTGATAACCGCAGCTGCAAACCAAACCACGGTGAATAAAACCAGAGACTGTCGAAACTGATCAGCTGAGAAATTCTGCAGACCTCCCTACTTCAACCTACAGCTGATACCGTGCGCTAGAACTCAATAACAATCTCTCAGAATCTAAAATGTCACCGAACAGTTAAGATGCCGTTGTAAATATCCCAAATAAAATGTAAAATTGGAGCACTTTTATGCAGTCTCCAAAACGCGATTTAAATGTGTATATAAAGCCAAGAATTACAATAATAATATTATATTCAAAGAAAAATGGATCTACTTCTTACTTCACGCAATATCACTTTCTTCTAATAATGTTGTTTATTACTCCCATACAGCGACACTTCAATGAATTAAAAGGATAAATATCAGTGCATTATTGTGGATATTACTTTGCGCAAAAGCAGTTCTCAGGTAAGCTGAGCAAACCTTTTTTACCATTATCGAAAGATGAAAATGTATATTAAAATATGAAGACTGATATAACAATTTATCAAGATAGAAAATTAATTCTGCTACCGACGGTTCCCCTAACAAAGATTATGAAAGACTGAAAAAAGAATATCCCAGTATTAAAAACGATAATATAACAATTTCTAAAAATATAATAATAAATAAAAGATCACTAAAAAAGAAATAATGAATGCGATAAAAGAAAATACTCAATTTATTGAGAAACTCAATTCTACAAATTATAGTACATGGAAGTTCAAGATGCAGATGTCCCTGATTAAAGAGGAACTCGACGATATTATAGCACAAGATCCACCCGACCCCGCATGGAACAAAAAGGATCGAAAGACTAGGGCTCTAATAAACTTAAGCATCGATGATACTCAAATCGTAAATGTAAAAAACTTAGATACTGCCAAATTAACATGGGAAGCTCTGAAAAACATACATGAGCAGACTTGCCAAGTCTCCGGCTTTTTGCACACCAGTATTATCTTAGAGAAAATGTTGTTCTTTTAAATCGCAGAATGTTCCGATTACATAAAACAAAATTTTCTGTACTAAAATACTGGTGTCCAAAAAGCCGGAGACTTGGCAACTCTGCATGAGAGAAGCAATTTATCTAGTAAGCTTTACCTTTTACGGAAGTTATACAGTACTAAATTAGCGGAGGGTGGAAACATGATCACGCATAGAGTCGCAAAAGGTGGAAAAAACCGGGTTTATTCCCGGGAATAAACCGGGTTTTTTGGGAGGGAAATATTGAACATTCCCGGGAGTTTTCAGAAAGTTTTAGCCATGGAATTTTTTAATCTGTAAACAAAATGTTTTTTTACAAATGTAAACAAAATCAATAACATAAATACAGAAAAATAGCACAGTTTACATGAAAACCAGTGAAATACATGCTTACGCTGCAGAAATATTAAGTAAGAGAAATTAAAATATCATACGTAAGTTGATATTTTAGTCGTGGATAGGTAAAAAGTGCGAGAGGAAGATGACAGATTCATCTTGCCTGACATGAATATAAACATCACCCCTGTTCTCCAATTCAGACGATGAAAACAAAAAAGAAAACCAATAAAACTAAAAGAAATCAATGCAAAAATGCAGTAACTCACAAGAAAATTAATATAGATTATTCCTGAATAGCTAATATGCCAACTAACAGAAATTAAACAATTTTAATTTTTAAAGAAACATTCAAATCTTTACTAACTCACAGTCGTTAATGTTGTAAAGCAAATGAGTTATAATGAATTATAAAAATTTAGAGCGCAAAAGCCTAAGTTTTGAGAATTCATAATGAAAAACCTATTTTAAACTTTTCAGAACAGTGCCTGAAATTTCTTTAAAAATAAATAAATAAATGGAAAATGACTAGTTTTGTTTACTTTCAAAACTCCTTCAAAATTTCCAATATTCCCCAAAATTCCGGGTTTATTCCCAAAAATTCCCGGGTTTATTCCCGTCACTCAAAAACTGAGGGTTTTTTGTAACTCTAATCACGCATATCACTAATATCTTGTAAATTATAGATAAACTTAATGCCATTGGAGAAAATATTAGCGATTCACATATTTCCGCGCTATTTCTGTGTTCTATTCCCCCCAGTTACAATACTTTGAATACTGCGTTGGAGGCGAGACCGGAAAATGAGCTCACCCCTGATTTTATCAAAAACAAATTAACGGACGAATATAATCGTAGACATGAAATGTCAGAACAATCACATAGCGGATATAACAACAACGAGAGAGCATTTAAAACAAATAGGAGATATACACACACTGAAAATAGAAGAGAACAAAAATATTGCAATAACTGTAAAATGAAAAATCATTCCACTTACGAATGCTGGCACTACAAGAGCAGAAACACGGTACAATCCGGAAATCCTCGTAATAATCAAAACAAAAATAAAAAGAATTTCTCATCTGCATTATGTTATGAAAAGACCGAAACTCGTAGAGAAAATAAAATTCCAAACGAAAGAAAATACGCAAATGATCAGACGCAAGATAAAGCATTAATCACCGAAAAAGTAGGCAAAAATAACTGGATTCTCGATTCAGGATCTACTTCGCACATTTGTAACGATAAAAGCCTATTTAGTAAATTTATTGATTATAATAAAACTTCAGTAACGATCGCGAATGGTAATAAACTGACAGCGTTAGGTTCAGGTGAAGTTTTTATAAAAACATTAACCCCGAAGGAAAAGAAAAACTAACGAAATTACGCGAAGGTGCTTTATGTCCCAGACTTAGAGTCGAACCTAATTTCGGTTAGTAAAGCCGCTAAAAAGGGTGTAAATTAATCTTCGACAATAATAAATGCGATTTGATCTTTGATGAAGAAATATATATATTAGAGCGAAAAATGAGAAAAAATTATACATTATTGAAGAAATGGACGATGTGGAAGAACCACAAAATTATGTAAACATAACGTATAACTGTGACAGCAAACAATGCATAGATCTCTGGCATCGCAGACTCGGTCACAGAGATTATGACGTGATTAAATCAATAATAACAAATTAACTTGCGGACGGAATAAAGATAGGAAATTGTAAACATAAAAATAAAACATGCGTAACTTGTATCGAAACTAAATTAACTAACATGCCGTATCCTAAATCAGCAACAAACCGAGCTACTAATATTGTGGATTTGATCCACAGTGACGTATGTGGTCCTCTAGACACACCGACTTTAGGCGGAAAAATTTATTTTATGACTCTTATTGATGATTATTCCCGATATACTACGATATATTTATTATCTAAATAGAGCGAAGTTGCTGAAAAGATAAAAGAGTATATAATCAGTTCGGTAAAAAACCTAAGGAAATTAGATCGGATAACGGTCGTGAATATGTAAATCAAGAGATAGATGAATACTTAAAACAGAACGGAATTTTACACCAATTGACTGTCCCGCATAATCCGAACCAGAATGGAGTTGCGGAGAGAAAAAATAAAAGTTTATTAGATATGACTAGAAGTATGCTAAAAATTTGAACGCGAAACATGTTGACATCACCACAGCATTCTTGCATGGTGAATTAACTGAAACTGTTTATATGAGTCAACCAGACGCAGACGGGTATATTAAACCCGGCGATGAGAGAAAAGTTTGTAAACTTCAAAAGACTATCTACGGTCTTAAGCAAGCCGCAAAGGCCTGGTACACCAAAATATCGGAAACACTCACAAACAATAATTTCATACAGAGCAAAAATGATCCATGTCTGTACTTTAAATCAAATCAAGAAAATCCGATATATATCATCATCTATGTAGGTGATATCCTGATAGCAGGAAAGGACAGTGATATCGAAGAAACAATAAACCAACTTAAGAAAGAATATGAACTAAAAACTTAGGAGAAGTGAATAATTACCTAGGCATAAACATTAATAAAATCAACGATACATATTACCTAAATCAAAACAATAAAATACACGAACTAGTGAAAAAACTGAATTTAAACGACATGAAACCTCATTACACACCCATGATTGCTGGATTCAACAGACTTGAGGACGATGATAATCTTTTACCTTATAACACGAAATATCGACAAGCCACAGGCACATTACTTTACATATCAACAATCACGCGTCCTGACATATCTGCAGCAGTCAACATATTATGTCGTAGAAACGAAACACCACGCCAAAAGGACTGGTCAGCAGTGAAAATAATCATTTCATACCTTAAAACTAAAGAAAATTTGAATTTAACTCTTAGCGCAAACAGCAAGCCCATCCTAACAGCATACGCCGATGCAGACTGGGCTGGTGACTTGAAAACACGAAAATCAACGTCAGGAAATCTATTCATGCTAGGAAAATCACCGATTTACTGGATTACAAAAAGGCAGAATTGCATTGCACTTTCGTCAGCCGAAGCTGAATACGTTTCAGCTAGCAACGCAGCACAAGAATTAAGCTGGATAACAAACTTGCTTAGCAACCTCAACATTCCACAAAAACTACCAATCACGATATTTGAGGATATGTCCTGTATAAAAATGACTGAAAATGATAAAGATACTAAGCGATCCAAACATATCGACATACGTTTCCACAACATCAAACTGATGAAAGAAGAAGGAAAAATTGATTTACAATACTGCCCCAGTGAAGAAATGATAGCCGACACTCTCACCAAACCCACTCCCAAACCTGTGTACGAAAAACACCGTAAGAAACTGAACCTTCAACCATTCCCCACACAGGAGATTACGGGGGAGTGACGGAGAAACTTTTTTATGCCTTTAATAATCTCCACGTGTTGTGAACGATCGAAAGAACACTTATAACATGTTAAAAACCAGACCCCAATTAACTGTAAGTACTTCAAGTGATAACCGCAGCTGCAAACCAAACCATAGTGAATAAAACCAGATACTGTCGAAACTGATCAGCTGAGAAATTCTGCAGACCTCCCTACTTCAACCTACAGCTGATATCGTGCGCTAGAACTCAATAACAATCTCTCAGAATCTAAAATGTCACCGAACAGTTAAGACGCCCTCGTAAATATCCCAAATAAAATGTAAAATTGGAGCACTTTTATGCAGTCTCCAAAACGCGATTTAAAATGTGTATATAAAGCCAAGAATTACAATAATAATATTATATTCAAAGAAAAATGGATCTACTTCTTACTTCACGCAATATCACTTTCTTCTAATAATGTTGTTTATTACTCCCATACAGCAACACTTCAATGAATCAAAAGGATAAATATCAGTGCATTATTGTGGATATTACTTTGCGCAAAAGCAGTTCTCAGGTAAGCTGAGCAAACCTTTTTTACCATTATCGAAAGATGAAAATGTATATTAAAATATGAAGACTGATATAACAATTTATCAAGATAGAAAATTAATTATGCTACCGACGGTTCCCCTAACAGCAATATTGTTTTAATGCTTTTTCTCTTTCAATATCACGATGTCACCCTTTCATGACGTCATTGTTACTTTAATGAACGAAATAACAAATAAATCAGACCTAAAAACGTTGATTTAAAAATCACCTGATCCCATAACAAACACGAGTAAGACATCTGAATCTGACGTCAAGTGAGTGTGACGCCACGATCGTGCATTTTTGGCGTTCAATCCTATAATTTGGTGATAGATGGGATAATGGAGAAGTACCAAAACACACATAATTAAAACTAGCTCTCTTCATTATCTCAATGCTAAAATTAACAAAGTTAACATTAAAACGTTCAGTGTTTGTGAGTGTACACAGTTATCACAGCACTGGGGAGCATCGAAAGAACTAATTAGTCATTCCAAAAGACATCTCCTTTTGCATGGAAAAACTCATTTCAAGAGTCGATGAAATTTTCCACCTATTGATTTTGTTGACCTGATTGACATATCTCTTTCATTTTAACAGTGCAATAAGAGACATGAAAAGGCTACACTGTAAAAAATGTTGGTCAAAAATTACGGTACATATACTGGCAACTTTGTGACCAGTATATACACCGTAATTTAACACTGGACGGTATATATGTATCGGCTGCAACCCTCTCTCTCCGAGCACGCATTACGCAACAAGAGCAAGAATATCCCTTCAGGGGTTGCCGTAAAAAGCGTAAAAAGCCGTAAAAAGCGGGGCTACCAGCTTCTTCCTTACTGAAAAATAACTATTTTACGGTATAAATAGCGATTTTTTACAATCATTTTAAGGTATAAATACCGTTTATAATTAAAATGGCGCATATACTGTTTTTTTACGCTTAATATACCTTAGAAGTACGGTACTCATACCGTAAAGAGTGAAAACGGTACAAGTACCCTAAAATTTACGGTACATCTACAGAAATTTTTTACAGTGTACTATATAGCAGGACACCGAGTCCTGATTTCAAGAAAGGAACAAAGGTTTATTAAGCCTTGCGCGGTAGCGCAAGGCTTATTTATTTCTAGTGTGACATCCTAATGTTAATTTAACACAGGAAATCCCATTGAACGAGTTAATTTACTAGAGTTTTTACGACTTTTTGTACGCGCTTCCACAAATTTTCTTCAAAGCACCTAATTCTGTAAAAAAATAAATCCTCCAATCAAAAAACTCTAAATGTAGTAAACGTGGAGTCTTTAAATTAAAGTCCAAATACTGCTTAAAGTGATAAAAACATAACACGGAATATTTAAAATAATTAGCTAAAATTTAGCACGCGGTGATCGATAGATTGAAGAACCAATAAAAATAAAAACAAATAATAATTTTTCACGTTTCCCAGTTTTGGCCAATTTAAGCACCTGCTAGCCTTGGACATGCGATCTCGTGGTATATGTTTACTATTTCAAAAATATGCGAGAATATTGTATTTATCTTTAAGATCCGAAGATGTCACCAATAGTTGTGAACGATCTATATTAAAAAGGTATTTTAAATATTCCGTGTTATGTTTTCATCACTTTAAGCAGTATTTGGACTTTAATTTAGATGTTACTGTCTTTATCAAAATTGGATGAATGTTCGATATTTACTTATCTAGTGATCCTGTGATGTTACGAAATGCGTTTTTAAATTTCTCTCTTAATCGATGATTACTAAAATTCAACATGGTGAAAAAATGAAAATTTTCTGGTTGCAAGAGTGATGCACGATACTTTTACAAAGACTATATGCTGGGAGTTTTGTTTTTCCCTTTTCCTAAACCACAGAAAAACTTGAGTAAATGTAACGAATGGCTTTCTGCTTGTGGTATAACAAATACAGAAACGGTGACTAGAGACTGGTATGTTTGCTCTCGGCATTTCACTGATTTAAATGGCCCAACTGAAGAGTATCCTAACCCTATACAAAGAGTATCTCTGTCTGAACCGTTAAGTGATACATCAAATAAACATTCACGATATTATCGAGGAAATCGTGAAATTATCCAAAATAAAAGAGCCGCATATTATAAAAAATGTAAAAGCCAGATACAGAAGCGTAATGCTTCATATTGTTTGCGAAATAAATCAAAGGCAATAAATATCAATAAATAATAAATAAATAACCTGAATATAATCTGGTTGCGTAGAAATTCGATTATCTATTTCACTACAATTACCACAAATATAATCAGTGTTACACTGAGAAACATGAATATCAGCATACAAAGGATTAATTTCTTTTAACTTTCTCATTGCTTTCATTATGTCGCCTGAAAATAATAAATAAATCAATAAATATAAGCTAAAATACTGGAACAAAAAAAAATACTCAAATCATAATAGGATTCTCACCTCTAAGAAAATTAATCCTTCAAGATATCGACAGCTTGCTTTAGTGAAAAATCTGCTAAAGAGTTATAAATCAAACATAGCTCAGCAAAGCAGAAGAACAAATATTCAATTTGTAAAAACTCAAATAAAAGCTCAATTACTTGCGCGTAAAGCTATTCATACTAAAAATGTTTTGTATGCAAAGAGTTTATCGGCTTCAGAAAATTTTTCAAACAAATGTCAACAGATGTTATCAAAATCAACTCAAAATATCACTGCAGAAAATTTATGTGAAATAATTGGTGGCGAAAGAATTCACAACTCCAATGCAGAACCCTATTTTTGGGAAATAGCATATCACCCATTAGTTCACATACATTTAGATCATAATTATAGTAGTCATTCCAATTCTAAAATAGAACATATTCCTTTAGGTGATTTACATTTCGAGAAAAACATTGATGGTCATCATCCCAAAACTCAAATGTGGAAATGTGGACCTCTCCGTAACATTCGAGAGAATTCAGTTCGAAGGTTATTGCATATTCTTCATATATTTGCTTCTTCTCAGCGCAGTTCTACAAAGGAATTATTTTCAAACATAGATTGTTGTGAGTATAAATCGTATTACATAAAAGAAGATCAAATGTGTGCTGTTAAGTTGGGTCATGCAGTTCATTGTATAGACAATTGCAAATGTAAAAGCATTTTGAGAGTCATGACTGAATTGTCACCTCACTATAGTGGCTTGAGAACTCTTCTTAGACATGTGTATGGAATAAAAAAACTTTTTGATGCATACAATTTAATTGATAAAGCCATTCTTAATGCCGATTTTATTGATTTAAAAGTGGTAGTCGAAGAATTGGGAGGTCTCATAGACAAAGAAAAAAAGAAAGACAATTGTGAAACAAATTCAAATACATCTGTCATAAGACCTATTTGGAAAGAAGCTGAATTGTTAGAACAATTTGAAAAGCCCTTGGCACACTGTTTTCGAGAAATGCATGAATTTCATGACACACCTTGCGATTCCTGTGAAAAATTGTACCAAAAAAGGAAACTTACACCAGTGTCTAAACTGGTTTCCAAGCATGACTTAGAAAATACACAAAATATTGCATTCAATATATTAAGAACAGCTTGGCTTTTGCAAAAACCAGGCTCTGATATAGAACTGTTTGAGGAATTAAATCTTTGTGATTACTGCTACAAGAGAATTATATCAGGTAAAGTTCCTGAGCGATCCTTCCTCAATGGATTACAAGTGCATCCAATACCTGATGAAATTAAAAATTTGAATATGTTTGAAAAAATACTTATTCAGAAGTGTAAAGCATTTCAAGTGGTAGTTAGACTAGGAACCAAGCTAAAGACTTTAAACCATTCTGGCTTAACAAAGGCAATTAAAGGTAAAATTATTTATTTACATTTGCCTCTGCAAAATAATATTGACATGATTCCTCGAGGTTTACCAGATAATCATGAACTTCATATATTAGTTAATGGCCAACCAACTAAAAATAAAATAGTTTGGCAATCACTTGTTAGGCTTGAAAACATAATGAAAGCACTGAGAAAGTTAAAAGAAATTAATCCTTTGTATGCTGATATTCATGTTTCTCAGTGTAACACTGATTATATTTGTGGTAATTGTAGTGAAATAGATAATCGAATTTCTACGCAACCAGATGCTTTATTGTATAGATTATCTGAAACTCAACAAAAAATGCTCTTTGATCAGTATACAATCCATCCTGTCAACGGAAAAAATCCTACAGGTATTTTAGAAGTATTTCAAATGAAAAAAGTTGAAAAAGAAGCTGTTAGTTTATTTGAAAAAAATTTGGACTTTATGTGTTTTCCTGATTTGTTCCCCACAGGTGAAGGTGGCCGATATTCTGATAGGCCTTTTGGTGACTTAACAGAAGCTGATTATAGAGCTACTAGAATAAAGATCGAAGGTTTTCCCTCAATGAACAATAAATACCTTTTTCATTGCTTTTATGAAAGTGAGATAAAATCTATGACCAATTGCATTAACTTTATGCTTCGAATGACTGGCAACAAAGGAATGCCAGTCAACTCTGATTGATAAATTTGTTGCCAAAGATTCAGAACTCGAAACTGCTTTATCAGTTTTTATGCAAAACATGAGCGACAAGGAGAATTAAAGACAATGATGCAAAATTTTGGTAGTCCAACATGGTTTGTGACTCTAAGTTGTGCAGAATATGACTGGTTCGAACTGCATGAGCACCTTCGATTGTCATATTCAGATAAAATTGCCCCTAACAGTATTGCAGAGTTGTGTTCCTCAGATCCTGTTGCTGTTTCTCTGCATTACCACAACCGATTTCAAGCTCTTTGGAAACACCTTATTATGAATCAAGAAAATGCCATTCTTGGCAAAGTAGACCATTACTTCTGGAGAGTGGAATATCAAGGAAGAGGGACACCTCATATTCATATGGTACTTTGGATAAAAGATGCGCCAAAAATTGGTAATGCCAGCGATAAAGAAATATTAGCATTTATTCAAAAATATGTCATATGCTCACTTCCTGATAAAATTGAAAGTCCAACTTTGCATGAATATGTTCAGAAGTATCAAATGCACCGATGCAATCCAACTTGTCAAAGAAAATACAAATCTGGAGACAAATTTCTTACCAGATGTCGATTTAAATTTCCAAGAGCAACAGCTACAGTTGCAAAATTAAATGATGTGCATTCTAGTATAAGACACCATTTATCTTCCAAGTCAAAAAAGCGGCTTTACATACTCCCCAGAACATCTGCTGAAATGTACATTAATGATTATAATCCATTGCTTTTATATATATGGAAAGCTAATGTCCAATTTATTGCAGATAAAGAAATAGCAGTGGCTCGTTATATAACATCTTATATTACGAAAAAAGAAAAATCTGACATGGAAGATCTCTGGAATGAATTGGCAAACAAAGATTTGCGCAGTCGTTTTTTTTAGTTTTGCCTTAAAAGCCATTTCACATCGAGAGTGTGGTGCTTATGAAGTTGCTGATAGAATTCTTGGACATCATCTTTACGGAAAATCAGAATCTATTCTTTTCATCAACACTACCAAAAAAGAAAAAAGAAAACGTTTATTAAAACCATTTAAAGAGCTCAAAAAACTTAAGGAAACTGACCCTACCAGTGAAGATATTTTTATGGTTCAAATGGTTGATGGTGTATATCCCAAAATAGACCAGATGAACTTGAAAATACAAATCTGGAGACAAATTTCTTACCAGATGTCGATTTAAATTTCCAAGAGCAACAGCTACAGTTGCAAAATTAAATGATGTGCATTCTAGTATAAGACACCATTTATCTTCCTAGTCAAAAAAGCGGCTTTACATTGTAGGGTCAGTTTCCTTTAGTTTTTTGAGCTCTTTAAATGGTTTTAATAAACGTTTTCTTTTTTCTTTTTTGGTAGTGTTGATGAAAAGAATAGATTCTGATTTTCCGTAAAGATGATGTCCAAGAATTCTATCAGCAACTTCATAAGCACCACACTCTCGATGTGAAATGGCCCCTGTATGATTTTTCAGCTTTTTATTATCGGGTGCCACAAAAATCAAATGAAAAAATGCCAAATTATTTACAACTTAAAAATAATATTGGGCTATTAAAGAAAAGATGTAAGCCTTTTCTAATACAGCATACTCGTCATGATCCCGATAAATCTGATACTGAACGGGAAAATTACTGCATATTCAGTATTTTGATGCTTTTTCTTCCTTGGCGTGATGAAAGTATACTTTTGGGTGACCGTGTTAACTATCAGAAATCTTTTGAAAATCATCTTCCAAAACTGAAACAAATGACGGAGTATCATGATAGGCTTAAAGTGTTAAAAAAAGGTGAGAAAAAATTACAGGAAGCTCTAAGAAAAAGTACACAATCTGATTGTGAAAATGTCATTGTTCAGGATGATATGCAAAATGCTTTGCAAGGTCATGAGATTATTGAGGCTGGTAATGCCATGGCAGAAGTAACAGCAGCTATTATACAAAATTTAGTTCCCTACTCAACCAATTTAGCCACTCAAGTTTCACAATTACATGCTGATCAGAAAAAAATATTTGATACAGTTCAAAAACATTTTTGTTCTAAATCTGAATCAAGCAAACCACTAACAATGTTTGTTAGCGGATGTGGTGGAACAGGTAAAAGCTTCTCATTCATGTAATCAAAAATATGATTTCAAATTTTTTCAATAATAGTTTCACTAATGCTGTTGCAGCTCCAACAGGCCTAGCTGCTCTTAATATTGGTGGTGTGACTTTGCATAGACTGCCCAGATAGCAAGCAAGGTTCCGAAAACGGTCTTTTTTCCTTTTCTTTCGATTTTTCTGCAAAGGTATATTATCTTTACCGTATACCACGGCCACAGTAATATTTTCAATATTAGATTTTTGGAATAACCGTCAGAAAACCTACGGTCTAAAATCATCCTTTGCACATTCATCTTCCGCGCATGCGCAACTTATTTCGCGCTGCAAATTGTCCTTGTGCTTGCGTTTCATGACTCATTGAAGGTGATATGATGTGCGAGCAGGTCACGTCGTAGCACCGGTCTGAAAGTGCCGGCTTTGCATTTGCAATCATGCTCCATCTAAGGTATGTTAAACTATTTTGTATTAATTTCATTTCATAAAGATTTACCTCGTTGTAAGAACTATATACACATGTTGTAGTTCTTTAAATTCCCATTTATAATATGTTTTTATTCTTAACGAATTAATGCGAGTTCTTTACACATATTTTCATTACAAAATACAATAGAGAATAGCATTTGTTTATGTTTATCTTTTAAAATATAATTTTAAAATATTCATCTTATAGTTCATGTGCTTAAAAATTACCGTCAAAAGTTTGAAATATTGCGTAATAATAATAATAATAGATTTTGTACTAGTATTTAAACTGTAATTTAGTCAAAGTTAATTATTTTTGCGCATACGTTTTATTTTCTTATATTTTAGTAATTTATGTTGTATAAAATTTCATTTAAAAATATCATTCAATGACAATTGCTTTTATATTATGTACGTTTAAGATATAAAATTTTTATTGTATGCGTCGCTACAATATTTTAAAGTATTGTTATTTTATTACTTTGTTTAATACATTTTATTTTCATGAAGTTAAAAAAATGAGTTTTAATGAAATCAAACTATTTAAATTTTTGACATTTCAATGTACATACTAATAGTTATGAAAGATTTTAAAAATAAAGGTTTATATTTTAAAGAAAAAAGGGAAAATAAAAAAAGTCTAAATAATGTTTACCGATTATTATTATTTATTTTTAATTACAGAGCATCAATAGATTTAATTCAGAGATAAATCATTCTGAAAAATTATTGTTCTTCTGTATTAAGTAGAATGAAAACATGCTTAAAGTAGACTAAAAATAAACAAATAGGTAATATGCTTATGATATAAAAATATTATATATGGAAATTGCATTTTTTTTTCTAGTAATTATTTAAACACCAAAATTTGGTTTTATATAGTTCTTAAATCTTTATGAAATTAAATTATGCAGTAATGTTTAACTTACTTTAGTTTGCCAATCAACTAATAAATAAGAGTAATTGATAGTGGGTAACCATTATCACTTTCCAAATATAAAAACACAAAAGTAAAGGCAACATAAAAACCAAGACATAAACAATTCCCAACTCAGAAATTTAAACTATTGTGAAACTTTCAGGATAATGTAGTAGGGCTTAAGAAAAAATATAATATACAAATTTTCTTGTTGCCCGAATTCACTTTAAAAGGAAAATATTATCCCCGGTATAATTTAGACTTTATTTTTAAAACTGAATGGTAGAAGATACAAAAAAAGTTATCTATTTTAATTAGTTCTGTCAAATTCAAACAAAAGTTAGAAAACTTCTGTAAATTAATTCTTATAGTTCATTCTAACAAAATGCATATTAGATTTTTAAAAAATTAATGTAATCAGCAATTAATATTTTTTAAGAAGCAATACATTAATTAAAATATAAAAAATCAAATATATTCAAATTTTAGCAATTACATAGGAAAGGAATTTTAGCAAAGGAAAAAAGAAATATATTAATTAAAATATATAACTTACTATGAGTTCTTAAATATAATATCAGCTAATAAAAATTCCTATTTTCCATTTTTTTTTCTTCAGTATATAGAAATTAAGCTAAAATTTAGTGTCCCACAGAAACAAAAAAAATTTCTAAGTCAGATAATTTTGATGAAAATCTAATGCAATTAAGATTTAAAACTAACAGGTTATCAAAACATTTTTAATTTCTTTTATAGATGCTTATAATAAAAGCATTATTATCTGCCTTTGATTGTAATTCTTGTTACAATGTTTAATATGAAATCCTTTAACTAGCCTTACGTTTCTACATTTTGGTATGCTTGTCTTAAAACACTTACAAAGTACCTCAGATTGTGTCAACTAGCAACCTTTTATAATGCTTTTTAAAATGTTGGCAAACCTTTCAGACAAAGCCTTTAAAAAGCATCTAATCATTTACATGTTGGGGTTATAAAAATGTTTTAAAAATCAAAAATTGTTATCTGGGTGTTAATGTTACCTGTAGAGCATGGTAAAACAGCCGAATATCATAAACTTGGGGTGAATCGTTTAGCTATTATGCAAAAGACACTAGCACATCTAAAACTTCTAATAGTGGATGAAATATCTATGGTATTATCATTAATTTTATCGTATATTCATTTAAGATTAGTTGAAATTACAGGCAAAGATGAACTGTTTGGTGGCATTTCAGTTTTATTTTTTGGAGATCTTCTTCAACTTCAACCAGTAAAAGGAAATCCACCATATTATAAATTAACTCATACTGAAGCACGGAAATTAATTGGATCAGTTGGTGCCATTAATATTTGGAAAGAGTATTTTCTTTATGATGAGCTCACTTTAAATAAAAGACAAAAAAATGACTTGGTATATGCAGAACTTCTCAACAGAGTCAGAGTTGGTGAAGTTACTCCTGATGACATCAAAGTACTTGAAACAAGACTTATCCCTAATACTGATAACATTGAAAATGTAGCGGATTATTACTTTGACCTCATGAATCAAAATTTGAATCCAGTATGTTTGTTACCTACAAACAAATTATGCCTGGAAATAAACTCTGTGATGCTACAGAAGGCTAAAAATAATGTTATAGAAATTCATGCTGAAGATTCTATTAGTGGTTTTTAGGAAATGCCTCGCACAGTAAAGACACAATTGGAAAAACTAAAACAAAAATCATCTGATACAGCTGGTTTAGAGTCAGTGATTTTAATTTGTGAGGGCTGCAGAATTATGTTGCGTAGAAATCTTTCTATAGAAAAAGGTCTGGTCAATGGTTCAATTGACCACGTATGTAATGGTACACTGTTAAAGGCTTTAAAAAAGATTCATCAGGAAAAATTATATCAATATGCATTTTATTTGACAACCATGCTACCGAAAAATACATTGAACGAGTAAATGTCAAATTTGAAATTATGGAAAATGTTTATGTTAAAAGATCCCAATTCCCCATTGTTTTGTCATATGGTATAACTATTCACAAAAGTCAAGGAATGAGCCTGAATTGTGTAATGATTAACTTGGGTCCTAACATTTTTGAAAGTGGCATGTCTTATGTTGCTTTATCCAGAGTCACAAGTTTAGAAGGTTTACATCTTCTTAAATTTGATGCAAGTAAAGTTTATGCCTCACCAAATGCTATTAAGGAAAATAATCGTCTTAGAAAGGAATACAGATCTGATTTGCCACAATTAGCTGTATGTTCCAGAAAATACCCTGAGAGTAAAATGGTTGTTTCATCTGACATATCAGTAATTGTTAGTGAAAAAAATAATAAAAACCCTATTACTGATTTAAATTACTTTGTCTTTACAAATACAGATCGTTCGTGTTACGCAAATGCAAACTCTCTTCTGTATCCCAGAATTTGTTACAAAAATTCAGGAAAAGAGTTTTATTGATCCTGGTCCTACAACAAAAGCTTTGAAACAAATATTCACTACTTTGCAAAATTCACAGATTGAAACCGTAGATACACTTGAAGTCAGAAAAACACTTCATGTAAAGTTTCATGATGGTACTGATCAACAATTTCTTGATTACCTACTGGAAAATTTGTCAAAAGAAAATGTCAATGTCTTTTTCAACTGAAGCAAGATCTTTGGGAGAAATGTAGTAATTGCTCAAGTTATCGAGATATATGTATTAGTACAGAACCATTTAATGCATTTATTGTGAGATTTCCACATGACTTTAATAATAGGGAAGATGCAGTTGATTTCAATGATCTCCTAACACGATGGCAGACTGAAAACATTGCCTGTGTTCATTGCAAAAACAGAACTAAAATGTGTCAAACTCGATTAAATTCTTGTGGAAAATATTTGTTTGTGCAACTAGCCAGATTTTCTTCAACAAATGTCTCTATGGGTCCGAATAGAACTTTTAAAATTACGTGCCCTATGACAGGATTTTCAAACCAAAAGGTTTTAATAAATAATATAAACTTTAAAACAAAATCTGCTATTTTGCATAAAGGAAAGTTCATTGATTCAGGCCATTATATAACAATGGCGCATTCAAATGAAAACGAGATCAATAAATGGACTGTTTTTGACGATATGAAAATAACAGATCGTACACGTTTTGTGAAAAATCTTGCAGATGTTTACATTTTGCTTCTACAGAAATGTTAAATTAAGAAATTGTCAATATAAGGTAAAATATTTATTCAGCTACAAAAAGAAATATTTTGCTGAAATTTTCATCCTCCATAACTACACATTTTATAACAAAATCAGAATACAGTTGTTTCATATATACTCATTATTATTTTTATGCTTCTTATGTGTTAAAACAACATAAGATTTTATTAATAGCTTTCACACGACGCTTACTAGTGTCTCTTTCCAAAGTGGTTGCAAGTGTGTTTTACACGATGGAATAAAATTATTTGCAAAAATGAACATGATTCGTTTATTATTATGATTATGAAGATGAGAAACAATCCTTTAAAGTCCGTTATATACATTTTTTTGTTAAAAATTACTTTTATTATTTTAATTGTTTACAGAATGATCAATGTTTGAACTGTATATTTCATATTACCAATACTGATTTTGATCTGTGCAGTCTTTTACATACTTGCCTCGTGTGAATCTTATCTGCTTCATATTAATTTGTTATTAAAAAACTTGAGATATTAAAAAAAAGGGAACTTGCAAAGCAAATTAAAAAAATAAATTTATTTCCAAAATTTTAAGCCCGAGAAGGGACAGATATTAAAATTATTTTATTCAGTCAATGCTACAATAATGTTGCATTTTTATATTAAATCTTGCTCAGTCTATTTAATCTTAAAAAATTAAATTTAAATTTGAAACATGATATTAAAGCAACTTTAAAACATTTCATTTAGAAATCTAAATAAATCTTCAACTTTTTAAATTATTTGAACTTCTCATGTTTCTTGTCTGTTAGAATTTGCTACAATACAAATTTTGCATAATGCATGTAAAACTGAAAAAAAAGTTGAAGATTTATTTAGATTTCTAAATGAAATGTTTTAAAGTTGCTTTAATATCATGTTTCAAATTTAAATTTAATTTTTTAAGATTAAATAGACTGAGCAAGATTTAATATAAAAATGCAACATTATTGTAGCATTGACTAAATAAAATAATTTTAATATCTGTCCCTTCTCGGGCTTAAAATTTTGGAAATAAATTTATTTTTTTAATTTGCTTTGCAAGTTCCTTTTTTTTAATTTTTCTATTCCTTCCTTTTTTAGCATTTTGAGCTCAAAGAGTTCCGATTTCATGCTATTTTTAGCAGAAAGAGTTCCGATTTCATGCTATTTTTAGGTCCGTTCCTAATTATATAAATCCGTAGCACCTAAAACGACCCAACCGAAAATTTTGGAATTTAATATATATACACTATATTGCCAAAGGTGACCGGTCACTTGCGATTTAAGACGTTTTGTTAACTATCTAGAAAAATACATGAGGAATTAACCTAAAACTGCAGGTGTGTTAACAGTATAGTAAAGGTTATATATTTCCGCGAAGATTTTTTTCACGAAACCCCATAGGGGACTGTCAACAAATTGAAATAGAACGAACATATTTGGATAACCATGTAAAAACTAATGTAGCAAAGGCGTTCAAACTCGAGATTATTAATAAGAGGCTTATTATAATATACTGTGTTCATTTTTATGAGGATAGCACGTATACTCGTAGAGAAATTAAGGTTTTTATAAAAACAGTCCCAAATTTCGCCTAGTTTTTTGCTTATAATTTGCAGAGTTCTTAATATAAAAAAAAAAAAAAATTCAGAAAATATGACAAACAACATTGTACATAATAATCGGCAATCAGAATTAAAAAAATAATAAAAATTGGATGAAAAAGGAGCAGGTTTACTAAAAAATGTTTCACTGCGCATGCGCGAATGCAATCAAAATATACTATGCATAATATATTAGTTAAGTATATAGAGCAACTTTTGTGAAAGTCTCAAAATCATAGCGTGAAAATTCTGAAAATTATCGTCGATAGAATAAGCTCGAAATCCGTTGTTCCCAAAAAGATGAGGGGATGTATCAAATATTTGCTGATTAGTGCCAAGATAGCGTACACAATATTGCACGTACTACTTATTCTATCGACGATAATTTTCAGAATTTTCAAGCTATGATTTTGAGACTTTCTCAAAAGTTGCTCTATATACACATACAGTCCCTGGCCAAATTATTAGACGCAGTTGTTTTTATTATAATTTGTTAAATATCTGGAAAGATACATGAGGAATTATCCTGAAACTTCGGCAGTGTAAACAACATGATAGACGTCATATATTTCCGTGAAGATTTTTTCCCGAAGCCCCATAAGGGGCCGTCAACAAATTGAAGAAAAACGAATATATTTTGGATAACCCTGTAAAAACTAATATTGCAAAGGCATTCAAACTGTAGATTATGATTAAGTGGATTATTGTTATAATTTGGGTTCATTTTTATGAAGATAGCATGTATACTCGAAGAGAAATTCAGGTTTTTATAAAAACAGTCCCAAATTTTATCAAGTTTTTTGCTTATAATTTGCAGAGTTTTTAATATAAAAGAATGTTCTTTTCAGGGACGATGACACACAACATTATATACAATACCCTTCAATCAGAATTAAAAAATAATAAAAATTGTATGAAAAATGAGCCCCAGATAACAATTTTTGATTTTTAAAACATTTTTATAACCCTAACATGTAAATGACTAGATGCTTTTTAAAGGCTTTGTCTGAAAGGTTTGCCAACATAGTAAAAAGCATTATAAAAGGTTGCTAGTTGACACAATCTGAGGTAGTTTGTAAGTGTTTTAGGACAAGCATACCAAAATGTAGAAACGTAAGGCTAGTTACAGGATTTCATATTAAGCATTGTAACAAGAATTACAATCAAAGGTAGATAATAATGCTTTTATCATAAGCATCTATAAAGAAAATGAAAAATGTTTTGATTAATCTGTTAGTTTTAAATCTTAATTGACAAAGGCATGAGATTTTCATTAAAATAACTTGACTTATAATTTTTCTTTTGTTTCTGTGGGAAATAAAATTTTAGCCTAATACTTATATACTAAAAAAAAATGCTTTTTATTAGCTCTTATTATATTTAAGAAGTCATATTTTAATTAATATGTTGTTTTTTTTTTCCTTTAATGTATTTGCTTTTTTTTTTTTTAATACATAGCTTTTTTTCTAAGTAATTGCTAAAATTTTAATACATTTTATTTTTTAAGTTCTACTGATTGAATTTTGCCTTTGTTTTTGTGGGAAACTAAATTTTAGCCTAATATTTATATACTAAAAAAAAAAAAAAAAAAAAAAAAAGAAAATAATGCTATTTATTAGCCTACATTATATTTAAGAAGTCATATTACATCTAGCAAGTTACATATTTTAATTAATGTATTGTTTTTTTATTTTAAAGTAATTGCTAAAATTTTAATATATTTTATTTTTTTAAGTTTTAGTGAGCATTTCTTTTGTTTGTGTGGGAAACTTAATTTTAGCTTAATATTTATAAGCTGAAAAAAAAATAATGATTTTTATTAGCCCATATTATATTTAAGAAGTCATATTACATTTAGCCAGTTACATATTTTAATAAATATATATATATATATATTTCCTGTAAAGTACATTGCTAAAATTTGAATATTTTTTTTTTTATAATTTTACTAAGTGGGCTTTTCTTTTGTTTCTGTGGGAAATTAAATTTTAGTCTAATATTTATATACTTGAAAAAAAAAAAATAAATAGAATAATGATTTTATTAGCCTACATTATAATTAAAAATTCTTATTACATTTAATAAGTTACATATTTTAATAATTATATCGTTCTCTTTTAGTAATTGCTAAAATTTGAATGTATTTTATTTTTTATATTTTAATTAATATATTGCTTTTTTCCTTTAAAGTAAGTGCTAAAATTTTAATATATTTCATTTTTTAAGTTTTATTGAGTGTTGAACATTGTACTCAGGGGTGCCATGTCAGAACTTTCTTCGAGAGTGGGGGGGGGGGGGGGGGGTATTTTTGTTAATCTTGTTGTGAGCGCAGAAATAATTGATAAGTTTTTCTTCATATTTTTAAAATTAACCAAAGTACTCATTGATGATGTGTCTCACTTTGAGAATATTGCAATAGGAGGGATAATTTGTGCGCCTAAACTGTTTATTTAATGCAAATGTTTCTATTTTATTTAAATCAAACAAGTTATTTCAGAGTTTATGGAATTTCTGATTCTAAAAATAGACTTATTATTCTGACCTGTGATGACTGACATATTCTGAAACATCAAATTTCTTGGAGTTGGGGGAGATAGCACCCTTGTTTGTACCGATTCTGTCCAAATATATATCTTACTATATATGTGTGTGTATAATATATATATATTAAATTTGTAATCAATCAATTTGTATATTACTAGATCATATTTTCATATTAAAATGTTCCTAAATTATGTTAAGAAGTTTTCTTTAGGAAAATTTCTTTTATTTGTATTAAAATCATTCTTATGCACATAGGTGTAGACATTTGAAAATTATTGGTGGTGAACTTGAACATAACTATTTTCACACACATGTGTGTGTAAAAGACATTGCTTACAGATTCAATGTTGCTTTTTTAACTACCTTTTAAAGAAATTAAGCAGAATTTTATATTTATAAATAAATCACGTTAAGACAATGTAAAAATTCAAATGTTCAAACCATTTTATAAAAGGATATATTCGCTGTCATTCACAAATCTTTTATAATAAAATGATGAAAATTGACTTTGAATAACATTTTTTTCAGAATATGAATTCTTTTCCTATTTTTACTTTTTATATAGGTTTTTGGCTACAAAATTTCAAATGAAAAATAAATAATTAGGTATAGTGGAAGATGAATTTTTTTTTCTAATGTCGTTTATCCTTGTAACAAAAGAAAAAGAGGAAATTCTAAAATAAATAAATAAATTATATTAGAGGAGAGGGAGAGTCTATTTTTTAAATTATTGGTTGGATTTGAGCTTATACATAGTAAATTTTATTATATTTTCAGTTACTTACCTTTTGAATACAGTTCACTGGTACAGGATCAGCTAATTATACATTGTATGAGGGGGGGGGGGAAACTTGTGTTTACTAACAATGCTAGCACACCAAATATGTAGAATTCCAATATACTGTATATTATACACTGTTGCAATATGCGTTCTAGTTGAAAGCTAAGAATACTTTAATAAAAATTTAAAAAAAAATCTATGTAGCTATGCTTTTTTTTTTTTTTTTTTTTCATTTCATCTACAACAGAAATACTTTCCTATGTGTGACAGAGCAAACACAATCTAATGTTGTTACTTTTATTTTCTAATTTAACTCATTTAAATTACTGTTTTTCCTTTATAATAATTTTTAATAACTTTCTCTGAAAATGAATTCCTTAATGATGCAAAAAGAAACTTTTTATATATTCAATGATAATCTTTTCAAAACATTTTTATGCTAAATAGCTTAATTAAATAAGTTTTACATATTACAATGTGACAAATATGATATTAAAAATATAATTTTTAATCTACACCCAAAGATTACTTTAACTAATAACATCTTTTAATATTGTAATCTTTGCATTTTCTCATCTAATATTCCCTAATTCTTTTCTAGTTAAAAGCTAAGAATACTTTAATTTAAAAAAAATAAAATTCTCCATTTCTATGTGGCCTTGTTTTTTTAATTTTGTCTACAAGAGAAATACTTTCCTATATGCGACAGAGCAAACACAATCTAATGTTGTTACTTTTATTTTCTAATTTTACTCATTTAAATTACTGTTTTTCCTTTATAATAATTTTTAATAACTTACTCTGTAGCAAACAAAAGTATTTCTCAATTTCCAGGCAATATTTTCTAAAACAAATGAAACATTATTCAGTTTAAATAATTCTATTTATTTACATACAAAAAATAATATAATTATCAACAGCTCGAGTAAAGTCTATTTTCTTCTTGATTCTTTCTTTTCTCTCTAGCAAATAAAAAGATAAATAAATAAATATAGACACACACATCAAATATGTATAATAAAAGGAAATAAAGTATACAATAAGCAGTAGCGCAGCCAGGATACCCATCTGGGATTGTTACTCATTTAAAAAAAATAAATAAAAAATAAATAAAAAAAATGTGTGACAAAAAGTAATGAAAAGCACAAATAGCTGTAATAAACTTAGCATTTATGTGCTTAAAGGTTTCATAAAAGAGCATCTTCTTTAGACTTCAGAGAAAAAAGAAAGAGCAACAGCAGTAACACATGACTATTTTAGTGCTATTGCTCCTAACCTATTCTTTAATTGATTTTGTGTTTAAATAGAGGACCCTATTACAAAGCATTGAAACAGTTGAGAATGACATTTTATGTTGTTTATACTTTTCTTTACTTTGGTTTTTACACAACATTACTTTACCTTAAGACAAGTGATTTTCTATACATCTTATCAGTTTTTTAAATACTCTAGAAGGGGTTTTAACCCCAAAATTGCTCCCATTGCTACGCTAGTGCAATAGGTGTACAGAATTCAATAGTCAAAATACGGTATGCACTTTATATAGGTCACTCTTAAGAGGCTACTTACTAAGGCAAAAACACCCGCTCGCTAATGTTAATCCTATGCGGGAAATAATTTTACAATATCTCGTTCACATTTCTTTTTTTTTTTTTTTTTTTTTTTTTGCATTGGATAGCTGAGGTTAATCTCTATGCAGGCCCTTTTTTACTTTTTGATTTTTCAGTATTTTTTTTTTTTAATTTAGGATACTTTCACTTTTGAAACCGTTTGCAAAAGTGAAAGTATCTTAATAAAAATACTTAAAAAAACTTGCAATCAAAATCGAAAAAGTACAAAGGAGCATGCATAGAGATTGACCTCAGCTATCCAATGCAAAAAAATATATATATTATTTAAAAATATTAAAATGCAAACGAGATATCGTAAATTATTTCCCCCATAGGATTAACATTAGCGAGTGGGTGTTTTCGCCTGAGTGAAGTAGCCTCTTAAAAATCTGCATAGCTTGAGGCAAAGTGCTTTATAGATTTCTGATGTAGATTCTTTGTTTATATTTTTAAATATTATTAAACTAGGCATTTATAGAATCCACTAATCAAATATAGTAATCTTGTTTTCGTCACTCAGTCTTAACGGAAAATTTCGTTATTTTATATTGTGTTTGATGTGGGGATTTTGCAGTTACAGATTTTTTTTTAAGTTGGATATAACAACAACAAAAATGTGCCAAATGGTTAAGCCTGTATTATTTAATGCAATCTAAAAGCACCTAGACAAAAAAGGCTTATATATAAATGGTCTAAAACAGTGGTTCCCAACGGGGGGCGTACGCCCCACAGAGGGGCAATTTGACTTTTCAGGGGGTCAATTTAACTTTTCAAGGGGACAATTCGGAATTTCTGTGAACCCATACCTTCTGAATTGGTTTTCTAATAGTATTGTTGTAGACTGAAAATAAAAGTTACGCATTCAAATTCCAAAAAAAAAAAAAAAATAAATAAATAAAAATAAGTTTTTTATTTAATTTTTGAAAAATATCCATTCAAAAGTTTTAAATACAATTCTACCAGAATAATTATAGAAAAAAACTATTAAAGATATTTAGATACTTTTATATATTTAAAAATTCTGTATAATTTTTCTGAGTTATAGTATTTTAGAATTTTAAACAACTTTTTCGATTATTTATTGAATGAGTCGCGCTGCAATATGTCACATGAAAATCAATTTTACACATGAAACTATTCAAGTGTATATTTAACACTTACTTGACGACCTTCCTTTACAGAATCTTTTATCACGTTTTATTCTGATTAGAAATTGTTGCGTAATTTAATCGCAGAAATTCTGTGATTAAATAAGAAAATGTTTTATTCAAAATTATTGATATTTCTAATCAAGGATTCTGAGCACTCTATACATCACGCGTACGTGGCGACCGTGTGCCAGTAAACTACAAAGAGTATCAGATAATTATAAAAAATATTTGATTCATCCATTACCTTCGGCACGTTTCAGGATCAATGTTAAATGCTTTTTACTCTATCAAGAGGAAATTCTTTTAAAAAATTATAAGAATCATATATTATAGGGGGAGGGGGGGGGCATCATCATCATTTTAGAGATGTTTTGGTGGGGCGCAGCTAAAAAAAGGTTGGGAACCACTGGTCTAAAAGGATAATTATAATGATTCTTTTTTAAATGCATGTGTGTACCTGTTAGGCTTAGCTTGCTAATTTTTTTATTTGTTATAAAAAATGGTAATTCTTCATTATGTTGACCACTGTTCATAACAGAAAACTATCGCCAAACTGTAACGCCAAATAAACGAATGAAAGAATGCTGCCATTAGAATCTTGAAATAAATAAATAAATGCAGAGAAATTCTGAAAAACGCCACTCTTCAATGCGCCAACTTAGTAAGCTTGAGCAATAAAATTTGCAATATATTAATGAAAAAAAAAAAAAACTTGGGATATTTATTCTTTACATTATTTTTTCTAATTATCCCTATCGGCCGGTGAATAAATGTTTTTGACATCAGTTGCAACTGATCTATTGTATGTAACTATGCATTGCAACATTTTTTCAATGCTTTTTCTCTTTTAATATCATGGCATGGCACTGCCGTTTAAGGACACAATTGTTATTTTGATTAATGAAATAACTAATAAATCAGTAAAACATAATGAAAGATACAGGTAAATGTGAAATTATAGCCACTTGATAACATAGCAAACACATGCAACGCTAAAAATATACCCTGGTGTGTCTGTGACATCTGTACATACCAATCATGTAATGATACCAAAACATTACCCACACACACACTCTAAAAATAATAACAATAATATCACTATAATAAATATCTCTATAATGAAAGCAAGTCAATATTTCGGAGAGAGCAACAATATAAATATTTAAAATTTTCTTCCAAAAGCTGATGAAAGTAACAAACTCGGAGGCATACTCCAGACTCACACCCACCAGTGTTGAATTCAGGGGGTGGCACGGGGATGGGGAGTATTGAAATGTCCTCCCCCCTGCCCCCAGAACTTTACAATGTACCCCCAGAGCCACAGAAATCCCTCCCGGAGAAAAAATACACCCAGAAAAATGTATATATTTTAATTTATTATGTAAATATATAATTTATAAAGAAAAATTAAATGAGTTCAGAAACGGTTATAACCATATCAATTAATCACAAATTCGATATCTATGCTTGAAAAAGAATGCACAATACAGTTTATTTTTTCTTTTATGTTTTATATATTAATAAAATAAACTTAATACAAATGCTAATGTTTATAACATATATTATGGTTGGAGTATAACAGTAAGTGGTAGTGTATTTAACATTTGATGTTTCCTTGAAGAATCGCATGCCTGATTTATGCCACACATTGTTTTTAAACTTACATACATTAAGTTATCTGAAATTATCTTTCAATTTGAATAAATTAATAAAAATTCAATTTTAAAATAAAAAATAATCAAATAAATAAATAATCAACTGAAATTATTAAGAAATAACTTTTAATAACATTAAATTTGTTATTATATAATGTGTTAAAATCATTTTTCTTACCTTAAAAAATTATCAACAAGCTGTATAAGCTTGTAACAAATCTTTTCGAGGAACTCTGTTGTAGTTCCTTCTTTTAGCAGCTTTTCTGTTCGAGAACTATTTTCGTCACATGCTGGCAACCATGGCTTTATTATCGTCACCAGATTTTGTCATTAGAATTTGTAACTACAAAAGGCAAAATAAAATAATGACAACCAAGAAATAAACTTTAAACCCTTCATGACAAGCTTCCCTGCACCATTATTTCCAAATAATATTCACCTTATTTAATGCTGTTTTATTAAATAAGGTGAAAATTACCATTCGGATATAGTAATAATAGTTAAAATCAAGGACTGTGTACACATCTTATATCACACATATCTCCTGTCATAAATGGTTTTAACATTACAATAAAAGTCTATACATTATGCATATTTCATGTTATTTTAATTATAACTTAAGACTAACCACTTGGAGTAGGAATGAAGAAATATTGAATCAATATGTCAACTGATAAGCATCAAAAGATTCACATAATTGAAACAAATTCAAAAATAGATTTCACTCTTGCCTTTCCAGAAAGCAGAACACAGCCAACTTAGATTAACCTTTCCACTCTTTGAAAATTATTGTTTTTGAAATAGTGATAACCATTTTGGTACCACCATTGTTATTGTTTTACTAAAATCGTTGTGGTAGATTAAAATTACAAATGTTGCAGAAACATACTACAAAGATAATCTTTTCTAATTGGTGGTAGCAAGAATTTAATTCTGTAGTAGTGACAAACGTCCAGTCATGGTCAACAAAGAAATGCAAAGGGTTATGAAGCACACGACCTATCACTTAATTTATTTAAATATATTATTTTTTTTAATTCATTTTCTTTTGTTTTATTTTTTTAATGTTTATTTTGATACAATAATTTATACTATTTTAACATTTAGCATAAAAGTAAAAAATATTATTTTCCAAATGTCATGCTTGTCATTATGTGCACCGTTATTTTAAATATTGTACTGTCCTCTAAAAAAAAACCATTTTATGAAATTTTCTCTATATAATGTCCAATATAAAAATTAAAAACAAATTAAACATGGATACATTTTTACAGCTTGTTCTGACTAAAATTTTAATGTTGAGCATTTTTCATTTTATCACTTTCTTAAAAAGTGGCAGCCAATTAAGCAAAAATTTAAAAAACAACCACTTTTAAAAAAATAACCCATGTTACCTTTAAAAAAAAAAAAAAAAAAAAAAAAAAAAAACTGACGTAATCAGCTGAAAATGATGCATTTTATTGCATATTAATGATTTAGCATAAAAACAATTAAAAAGTTATGCATATATTCTAAAATTTTATTATAACAAGAAAATCTGTAAAAATGAAGATGTTTTATCAGAATTCTCAAATTGTTAGTTTAAATTATTTTAAAACTGAATAAGCAAACTAAATAAGTATTCCTTAAATATTTTTAACTATTTTTATTATTCTAAATGGTGCAGAAAAAGAGAACAAAACAATAAAATTGACTTTAGTGAAATATTTGATGTAGTACTAGAGTGGGTTTTTTTTTTAGGAAACATTTCACCGTGGATTTTTTTAGGACAGCACAATACCTCATTTGAGAAAAAAATTTGGTACTTTTCGGTTAGCCGGGCGCCAGTGATATATATACATGTATATATACACATATATATATATATACGTACACATATATATACATATAATGTATGTATATAATACATATGTATTTATATATGTACATATATCACTGGCGCCCGGCTAACCGAAAAGTACCAAATTTTTTATTCAATTAAAATTTAACATTTATTATTAAAATTGTACATCATTGTTCACAATGTTTTATGGTGTTCTTCGTGGTTTTGTAAATTTAAACATAAAATGGCATCTAATGATTGTAAGCAGTGACAAATGGTCATTTACCTATATTCAGAGAACAGTCAAATCAAAAAACTCATATTGCACACATCTCAAATTTAAAGAACAGTTTGAGATGAAAGAAAGAAAAAACACTAACACTGCTGTACGATAAACTCTAGTTATTTGGACCCCCGGCAACAACAACAACAAAACATTTTAAATCAGACAGGTTTCATTTTGTTGAGTATTGATATAATTCAACAATACTCTGTAAATCATGTAAATTCTTTCATTACAGTAGGACCCCAGACTAATTTAAAACTTTTTTTGCTTGTAGTTGTGGGTCCCACAAACCCCAACTTAATTTAAAATAAAAACAAACATAGTAATTTTTTATGTATTCACAAAAAAATTGCATTATTCCACATAATATAAAAAATTATTAAAGGGGCAGATTTAATTTATACAGGTAAAGGTCAAAACTTCAGGTTGATGGCCAGATTATTATAAGGCTATTTTGCAATGCTAATAGAGAATTCTGGAGGGGGGGGGGGGGGGACAAGACCATTTCATATTTACTAGCTCAATTAAAAAAAAAAAAAAATTAAAATAATCAAAATTTTTTATTTTGTGTGAATTTTAAGAAACTTTTAATTTAAAATAATTTTTTTTCCCATTTACCAGTACTAACTAAAAGTATTGGTAGGTAATCATAATTAATAAGTTAATTGATAAACATTTAAGACTCACAATCATAATATTAAGGATGCTGCCAATTCTCAATCAACTGGCAAGTTGACAGATACAAATTAATTTATGCTATGAATATATTTGTTTCATATTTTTAATAAGTAATTTGTTAATCCATCAATACATATAATATAAAACAAATTTATTCAAGTTTTGAGATGTAATACATGCATATGATTCAGCAATTTTTGACAGAATAACTTTAGGGCAATTATTTGTGTTTGCAGAATTTTTTATTTTATATTACTATAGGAAAAGGGAAGGGAGAGTTCATGTAATATAGACAAATGTTGATATGGATGAGATATTCTCAAATATATTTAACTAATGAAACATTATAATCACAGCATTATCTTGTTTAATATATGTGGCAAAACATATATGTTTTTGAGGAAAGAGAAAGAAGGAGGGGGGGGGGGGGGGAGTGAATGCATTTTTTTAAAATTAAAGTACATTTTTCTAGGAATATATTACAGAAACAAATTTCGAATATAGCTACCTTTAATAGAGTTTTAATAATGCTAATAAATTTTAAAAAGAGAGTTTGTTTGAATGTAATTTGTTGAAGTTAAAAGTATGTTTACATTTATAAATCGATCATAAACGCCGGCCAGGGGTGGTGGCGATTTTGAAACAATATATATGTACATATATATATATATTTACCGACATAAGTTAATTAATCACTAAAAGCAAAATTATGATTAAGGTTAGAGTGAGTGCTTTTAATTCGATCATAATTTAATTGACAATAAAACATGTTAAACACTATCCCTAAAAATTTTTGCCTCTAGATTTCGTGTTTTACCGTTCGCCCATATACTTTAATATTTATATGTAGTAAAGTATATAATGGGAGTTCCTTCATCATATATGAAGCACTCCTGTTATGCATTTACTGAAATTGAAACCACGTTTTAAAAAAAATGTGATAATTCAGAAATGCTATACTATAAAAGGTCATAAGTTGTTGTTGTTGATGATTCGACCCGAGCTTTTTATAAAGGTCATAAGTAAATCATGTTTACATAAGTTTTTGTAATAATAATTTAAAAGTTACAGTTAAATGAGTTTATGTAATAATAATTAAAAAAAAAAAAAACTTCTAACAGGGCTACACTACATACCGGGCTTGCTCATTCATTATGATGACGTCACAAAAGGTGGCTGACTAGGAGGAAAGACATACAGCGATTGGCACAAAACGATGGGCGCGTTGCTTTGGACCAATCGCTGGTCGCGGTCAGCCACCATTTGTGACGTTTTGAGAGTGAATGAGCAAGCCCGGTATCTAGTGTTGCCTTGCTTCTAATCATATTTTTCCTTATGTGCAATTTACACTAAAGCATAAGATAAATTTTATTATTTTCTGAATAAGGAGTAAATCTTGTCAAGAGAAATACATTATTTAGTTATCATAGATTAAAAGATTTAACTAATAACAATATACTAGTAACAAACTTACCTTATTTCCTGTAAATATTGAACACATACTTTACACTTGACATGACGATCCGAATGACAGCTACAGCGACATTTTGTTTTGTAAAGCAAGAGCAACAGGCAACGCTACGATAGTTGGTTGCGCATGCGCGAAAATCAGATGCGTGACGGTTGATTTGAGAATATTCGTTGCCTGAAGCTTATCTCCAAAACGTAGTATTGCAAACATTCTTGCACCCATGCTATATGGTGAGGATAACTCACCTTTGCAGAAAAATGGAATGAAAATGAAAAATGAACGTTTTCGGAACCTTGCTTGCTATCTGGGGCAGGTTCACTAAATATTATTTCACTGCACATGCGCGAATTCAATCAAAATATACTGTGCATAATATATTAGCTAAATATATAGACCAACTTTTATGAAAGTCTCAAAAACATAGCTTGAAAATTCTGATAGTAATCGTCGATAGAATGACCTCGAAATTCGCTGTTTCCAAAAGGAAGCAAAAAGATGAGGGGTTGTATCAAATATAGAATGAGAGACACTTCATGCTTATTATGTCAACTTTCATAAGCTAGTATATTTGGATACAACCCCTCATCTTTTTGCTTCCTTTTGGGAACAGCGAAATTCGAGCTTATTCTATCGACGAGACGATTACTATCAGAATTTTCAAGCTATGTTTTTGAGACTTTCATAAAATTTGGTCTACACATTTAGCTAATATATTATGCACAGTATATTTTGATTGAATTCGCGCATACGCAGTGAAACAATATTTAGTAAACCTGCTCATTTTTCATACAATATTTATTATTTTTTAATTTTTGTTTGTCATATTTCCTGAAAATAACTTGTTTTTATATTAAAAACTCTGCAAATTATAAGCAAAAAACTTGGTAAAATTTGGGACTGTTTTTATAAAAACCTGAATTTCTCTTCGAGTATACTTACTATCTTTATAAAAATGAATCCAAATTATTACAATAAGCCACTTAATCATAATCTACAGTTTGAATGCTTTTGCAATATTAGTTTTTACAGGGTTATCAAAAACATATTCGTTTTTCTTCATTTTGTTGACGGCCCCTTAAGGGGTTTCAAGAAAAAATCTTCTCGGAAATATAGGACTTCTATCATGTTGTTTACACTCCTGAAGTTTCAGGATAATTCCTCATGTATCTTTCCAGATATTTAACAAAACTAGACAAATATTGAATAAAAACAACTGCGTCTAATAATTTGGCCAGGGACTGTACTTAGCTAATACATTATGCATATTATATTTTGATTGCATTCGCGCATGCGCAGTGAAACATTTTTTAGTAAACCGGCTCATTTTTCATCCAATTTTTATTATTGTTTAATTCTGATTGCAGAGTATTATGTACAATGTTGTTTAGCATGTTTTCTGAAAAGAACTTTTTTTATATGAAGAACTCTGCAAATTATAAGCAAAAAAATAGGCGAAATTTGGGACTGTTTTTATAAAAAACCTTAATTTCTCTACGAGTATACATGCTATCCTCATAAAAATGAACACAGTATATTACAATAAGCCACTTATTAATAATCTCGAGTTTGAACGCCTTTGCTACATTAGTTTTTACAGGGTTATCCAAAAGACGTTCGTTCTTTTTCAATTTGTTGCAGTCCCCTATGGAGTTTCGTGAAAAAATCTTCACAGAAATATATAACCTATACTATACTGTTTACACGCCTGCAGTTTCAGGTTAATTCCTCAAGTATTTTTCTAGATAGTTAACAAATTCCAGAATTTTGTCGAGTCATTTCTGGAGGCCCAAGTCGAGAAAGCACAGCCGTAAGCATCCTTTTCTGGAAGCAACTTAGGGCATTTTTGACCCCCCCCCCCCCCACTATATCTCTGCGCTGGAGTTTCCCAAAAACATGCAACTTCGTTTTTCTAGAGTATTTGGCACACAGGACCAAAATTTAAAATTACAAGTTTCTGTCTTTTCTAGTTCAAACGATATATGAACTCAAACATTCGATTTTTTGTCACTCACTCATTCATGCGTCATCAAAAAGATTAGGTAGATCCCGTAGCCCTAGAAACTTGACATTTGGAAAAAAGGTAATGTTTAGGAGAAAAAATTATAAAATCCGGAAAATTCGAAAAAAAAAAAACCATTCGAAAATTCAGCAAATTCCATCAAAATTGAAAATTAAAAATAATAGGGCATTCCAATAGATGGCAACGAGTCACGTGAGTCCATGTTTTTGACGTCATCTCCGGTAATGGAGCTGGCGATTTGGTGTTTTTATTGGCGTTCTTCTGGTAACCTCGTATAACGGAAGTTTGAAATGTTTATTTTTGTTGAGATAGATATATGAAACATGATAAAAATAATAACACCAGTTGTACAACTTTTAAGGAACATTATATAAGATAATATATTTAAGAATATTATCTTAATTTACATTAGAAGTTATCACCGAAATAGTTACTAATGAATAAAAAGGTTTTTTGTGCAGCTATGATCATATGTATATATATAAATGATTTTTCACTCAAGAATTTTTATAAAGCAAATGAAAATTTGTATTTACGATTAATTTCTATGTTGTGAACAGAAACTTTCATATAATTCACAAAATCGTATTTAATATAAACGCATTTTAAGAAGATTCAAACACATTTGAGTAGTAGTTAATAAAAGTGTGAAGGAGTCTTTATAAAGATTATTATTTGTAAATTTGCTTTTGTACAGAAATTGTTTTATTCACTGTTAATATTTAAATTTCTTATTAATTCTTCATTTTTCCTAATTAGAATTTATCAAATTATTAAATCTGTGCTTAAAACATATGATATAGTTTAACAAATTCAGGATACTTTAAATTCATTAGCAACATTCATAAATCAATGTATGCCAACAAACTAGAGCTGTACTGAGTACTCAGCTAAGTTTTGGCGGAGTTTTTTTTTTTTTAAGCATTATTGTCATTGTCATTATTGAATACCCCTTCCCTCTAAAAAACAAGTTTTTCAAAACTATTCTTTGTAAAAATGAATAACATGAACTGGCTTTCTTTTTAAATTTCATTTCTTAAATTTGCAATTTAAAAACAGATAATAAAGAATTTTTTTTCATTTCTATTACTTATTTTTGTAAGTCAAACAAAATAAGTAGATATTTTTTTTTGTCTAACATTGGGACAAAAATTTAAATTATCATGTTAATTTAAAATTTTTATGAAAAACCAAAGAATAAAGGGCATTAATATATCTGTAAGAAATAAAATGCTTGAATGTTAAACTTTTAGAAAGCTTTTGATCACCATTTCAATATTCCCCTCGCACCTTAATATTTATATGTAAACAATTAATGCTTATTTATTTCTTGCATTTTATTAAAAAAGGGATTGAAAGTTCTAAAAGTCAAAAGAGTCATTAATACAATTTATTTCTAATTTATGTATACATTACTCTAATGAAAAGGCAAATTTTCAACTGTAAACAAAATAGACAGAATGACTTTAACAAAACCTGCAAGAAATTAAACTTATATCAAATGTCAGAGCTGTTTATACAGAGATAATCAGCAGAAACTTTCAAAATGTTATCCGTTTCAGGGGTCGATACAGGAAAAATTTGGGGCCTATTTAGGGTCCCTTCACAAAAATCAATTTAATAAAATGGACCCCTTCACAAATGTCAGTTTGATAAAATGGGTCCCTTCACAAAAATCAATTTGATAAAATGGTTCCCTTCACAAAATTCTATTCCATAAAAACTTACTATTTATTATTTATTTATTATTTTGTGATTTTTAAAATGCGTAATTTGTAAATAAACAAGTTCACCAGAGAGGAAAACTTCAGCAAAAGGATTTTAAAAGTTTTTGTTTATAAATGTTTGTTTCGAATTTGATTAACTGGATTTCAACTTTTGTTACAAAATTTTATTTTTCAGAAAAATATAATAAATTTCACAAAAATAACCTTTACTTTTCCTTTTCACAAAATGGGCCCCCAAGAAAAAAAAACTGCATCACCTTCATTGGTATTTTAACATTTATATTACCTTTCATATGCAAAATGCAATATTTAAAATAAATTTCAACAGTTAAATCTTATTTCAACATTTGTTATTATTATCTCTCTCTCTTTTTTTTTCTTTTTTTTTATATTAAGGTTGTTTATTCTCAAATTCAAACTGTCTACTTTACGACATATTTTTTAATTCATTTTTGATCGTAAATTGGCAGTTATTGTTATTCAGAAACTTATGTAACTGAAACACGTTTTCCATTTTTTTGGTAAACGCAAAAGATCTTTCAGAAAATACAGTCAAAGTTACCATTTTGAACTGGATTTCTGTACGTGACAGCCAGAGAAAGTATAAAACATGCCGTCACATGAAACGAATAGCTTGTAACTCGATAAGTAATTTATTTATCAAAAAATGGAAAATTCATTTTGATTCCAGATTGCTTCCATGGTCAGGCCTGCCAATTTTATGTCTTTGCATTTAAAAATGTGTCAGAAAGTTTCGCGCTATTGAGCAGATTACTAGAAATACAAAAATATTTATTAACAAAAGCAGTCTGATTTATTAGGAGTAGGAAATTACATATCTGAAATAAAGAATTTTTTATACTTTGTTATAAAGGCACACACAACCAATTTTTTCAATATTTATACGATTTATTTACTTATACAGAAGTCTTATCTGTTATTACATACATACAGAAGTAATTTACCTAATATAAATCAGAAGCAGCTTTTTAATACATTTCATGAACATTGGTTCCACCACTATTTCAAAACAATGACCTTCATCGCAGATTCTTACAAATTTTTGGAGTAGATTGATTTAGAAATAGTGGTAGAAAATAGGGCCTAATATGGCAAATTGGCTGAGTACTCGGCCAATACCGAGTAGTTGCAAGAATTTCATGTTTTAAGCATATTTAAAGACAAATTAATTTATAAGTGATCTATAAAAAGTTATTTGAATATAAATGTATAATATATGCCATAATTCATAAAAACTATTTACTCGGTACATAAAAATTTATCTATAAAACATAGAAAAAGGTAAGAAAAAAACCCCATGCAAAATTAATGTAAATTGAAGTTTAATTTTATATTTATATTAAAAAAAAAAAGACATTTCTAAAACTGTAGGAAAAGACTGATTTTGGATAAAGAAGCAGTACGTAGAAACAGAAAATACAATAAATGCAATTTAAAAAAAAAAATTATTAAATTTGCTGTATGGCAAATTATGGTACAAAAATACTAATCATTCTACATTTTCTGGAGATAGGGCATTTTTTTTACTGGTTGTAAATTTGGCCTGCTCCAGAAAAAATGTGTTCACTGCGAGCACTGATAAAATAGCATTTTAGCACATTACACACACACAAAAAGAAAAGAAAAGAAACTGTAAAGCCCCCTTTTTGGTGCTTTCGTGTTATAGCGGCCTCCACAATTACAATTATGTCAAGGTTTCAGCTCTGATTTCGCCAAGATCATCAGAAAGCTTATATATGCATCATATATACACATATTATTCCAAACAGCCATATACGTCATTACATACATATTATTTATGTCTTATATGTCATATATATACATCCTATATGACTTATGCACATGTTATATGTATACATCATATATGTGTTATATATGACTAATAACTCGGCCATATACATCACAAAAGTAATGATTTAATGTAATAATTATGTCATACATGCTTTATAATTTGGCGATAAATCTTTGTCGCTTGACGATTCATCCTCAAGGGCCGCTATTACACGATAGTACCCAATTTTTTTAATCAAAAGAAAATAAGATACTTTTAAAAACTATGAAACATTTTGCATTATTCAAGGAATTGTTACAGCAAGCAATAACCATTTTTGATAGACAGATTTCAGGTATCAAAATGACAAATGGGTAAAGATGTGTTAAATAATCAATTTTAATTTCATATTGGTTAATTGAACTATTTATATATCAATTCTTTTTTTTTATATATTTTTTAAATAATGCTACTGTTTTAAAATTTTTGAATATTCAAAAATTGTCATTAAAAGGTCCACAATAAATGAAATAAAATTTCAAAAAATGAAGTTAATTTAAAAAAATTGAAGTTAATTTTAAAAAATATGATTATATTATATGCACAAGATGCATGTTTATAAATAGGTATCTATATAAACACACACCCACATAGAAGTGTTACCACTAAGCACACTTCATGTTCGCATCAGTGATTCTTTCTTAAACACAACTACTCGGTACACCAATAGTAGAAAAAATAATAAGATCTGCCAGTGGCAGGTTTGTTTATATACCTTAGCTATTAAATTAAAATTAATGCATTATTAATCAGTAATTAAATTTCAAATCTTCATCTTGACGGAGTTTCTGTGTATTCAAGTTAAAAAATGTAATTAATGAATAAACAATTGGAATAATAATACACAAATAAAATAAAATAAAAATATTTTATTCTTCAACATTTTTCGAAAACACATGAAAGTAACTATATATATATATGTTAAAATTTATTCAACCCATATGACTTAAAATAGTTAAACACTTAGAAAGAGAGCAGTTATATTTGAATGTAATTTTTTTGAAATTATTTATTATAATAATCATCATTCGTTTATTGCCCCTGGATTTTGCACAAATGATACCAATGCTATCAGAATATCCTAGATACTTCTAATTATTTTTAAAATATCTTAACAAATATTAAACATTAATATAAAACACAAATATTAAACAAATAAATATTTCAACTAAACTGCTTGTTATCTCCAAGATTAAATTGAAGGTTGCAAGAAACATTAAAAATCTGGGTACTTCTCTATTATCCCGTCGACCACTTTTCATAATAAAAAACTATCGCCAAACTGCAAGATTAAACGCCAAAAACGCAGTCCCATTTACTTGATGTCAGAAGCATTATATGTGTTTGTTATGTCATCAAGTGGTTTTTAATTCGACATGTGTGTGTATTTTTCAGTTTTACTGATTTATGAGTTATTTCATTCATTAAAATAACAATTGTGTCCTTAAATTCCTATATTTTATTTATTTATTTATTTTGATATTCCAACGGCAACACTCTAAAGTTTATTTGGCATTACAGTTTGACGATAGTTTCTTGTTATGTAAAGTGGTCGATGGGATAATAGAGAAGTACCAAAATCTGTACACTACTAACATAACATATTATAAAGCTGTTAAGTAAATTGTAATACTCAAGTAATCATGACATTCATATAATCTTTTCACAACTAAAAATAATTCATTAAGATATGTTATTTAATTCCTTCAATTAATATTTATATACTCTAAATGGATACCAAAACTTTTATCTTCAAACATGTGTCTTTATAAACATACACAATTTTTATTTGATAAATATATGCTCTTTTAATTCCAGCAATCCATGGTTCATATTAATCTACCTTTAAAATCACATTCACCTGTCTTTAAAAAAGTACAAGCAGTTTTTACAATGTATGTAGTTTATTTAATAATTAAATTTAAAAAAAATATTCTCAAAATTCAGATAATTGCTTGCAAAATATCAGCAAAAGCTGGAAAGTAATAAATACTTTATTTTTTAAGCAAAATATTAACCAAATATACTATAATATTCATCACAAATGCAATAAAAGAGTCTTAATATTGAAAAATACTAGAAATTTTCTTATTAAAATGACCTATCAAATGTATACAATCATAAAAGTTGTGTACGAAAAGAGCTTTTCATCTACTTTGAGAAGGATGAAATCAATATTCGAGATAATATTTTGCATAGTAACTTTTCACCATGTATGAAAAGAAGGGCCCCATATTAGACATTCATTAGCTCTCCCCCCCCCCCCCTTTCCAAAATAAATTTATACACAGAATTTTCGATCCATTGCTTTTATTTTTATTTTAAATATGAAATAATTGGTAGAAAGTACATTATCTTAATATGTTTGTTTTTTAAATTTCAAATCAAATTGGAAAAGTAAATTGATTTGCCATTAGATGAGTTTGTTAATAAAATGTGTAGCTCTCATAGTACATTTACAGGGACACACAAAAGTAAAAAACATGCAAAACTTATCATCATGATAACATCAGAAATGGTGAATCAATTCGGGTCTAATTGGGACAGTGTATTGACCTTGCAAGTATCTTTGATGTATTCAATTCATTATTCAAATATCCCAGGTCACCTAACGTAAAAACCAGCCATGTTCAAAGCAAGGTATATAAAATTAACTGGTACTATTTTACTTTGGGATGTCCGATTGCATGACTTTTTGCCCTTATTTCTTTTTTCTACCGAAAGATGAATTAAATCTTTTCGTGCTCCCCTTCTATACTGGCACCTGGGGCAACAAATGAAAGAAAGAAAATACCATTGTATAAGTTGTGTAGTAACTTAATTTTAATAAAATTGTAATTAATTTAAAAATCATATTGAAAATTTGTTAAGATGAATTGCATTCGATTATAACTATATACAGTGACCTCTCCCTTACTAAACAAATAAATATTTCGACTAAACTGCTTGTTATCTTCAAGATTAAATTGAAGGTTGCAAGAAACATTAAAAATCTGGATACTTCTCTATTATCCCGTCGACCACTTTTCATAATACTTTCAGGGGACTGTAGAAAAAGTCGTATAACTGAGAGATCATCTCATTATACAAGTTTCAAACTTTACATGTATTAATTATTTTACCTATATTAAAAATGATAAGTTTTGAGTACTAAGAACAGATTTTAACAAAATTTAGAAAAATAATAATAAAAAATAAAACATAGTTTAAAAAGTTCACAAAATAATTCACTCACCACTATGTTTATTTTGAAGATTAACAGATCAGATTTTCTCAAAAAATGAAGTGATATTAGTTTGCCTCTGTCATCGACTAAAAGAGAAAATGTTTTTTTCTAAGTCTATTAAAGTTTTTAAGCTATTTTAGGAATATTCATTTTGGTGGACATAATTCTTTAATGTATTTATAGCGGCACTTGCTTCTGAAAAAATTACAACAGCAGAAACATTGTTTCCATCTTTGTCACCCTCTGCTCTCACGTCTTCATTACTGATATCTTCAAAGATTTCTCATTAAAGAATTCCCATAAGCTCTTAAAATCGGGTTTATCTGTTGACCTAGCAGTTTGGTCTTGTGAAAAACCACATTTCCTAAAATAATTCTTAACTGTCTCCGATGTCACATTTTCCATGCAGATGCTGTAAGATGCGTGGCATCTAAAATGGAAATTGCTTTAGCTTCCTTTTTGTTTTCCAAATCAAACTCCTTCTGTAGTTTACTTGAAATTCTTTATAATCCCTAAATCTAATAGCTTTAATCTGTTTGTAGAATCTGCTGGTAAAAATATAACTTTAATTTGTTGCAGAAATGGTACATCTTTTATATCTGGATGTGATGGACACTGATCCAGGAAAGTGCATTTTGCACTAACCCTGATTACTCACTCAGTACTATACAGAGACATGATCTGCAGGTGGTCATTTGGCTTTTGTTAATCGGTTTTCTTAAATAGCAGGCACAAGAAAATTCCATACAACCACCTTCCCACCATAGATTTCATCGTTAATAACACACCAAGGTAGATAAGAAATGTTATTCATTATTTATAAACACTTTAACAATAGTCAAAAGGATAAAGATAAGAAGCGTTAATGATTTGTACTTTGATTATAAAAATGAATTCTTGAATGGGAAATGTAAACTCGCTTGAAATGTTTAAAGCGTCATATAAGTGAGAGAAGTTTAGCATTATTTCCTATGGATGGGACCGAGAGAATTCGGGGTATAACCGAGAGTCATATAAGTGAGAGGTCACTGTAAATAATATTTGTGAGATTTGCAAAATGTGTTTTTTTTCTTATACAGGGTATCTCTTCTTATCGTTTACTAATTAGCTAATTTCTAAACCATTAGTTTTAGAAATATAGTTCCAATTGCAAAAATGTCTCAAACTTTGTTTTGCATCACATAAAAATCGATTACGTAAAAATTATTACTTTTTAAATAGTTAAGGAATTAAAAATTGTATAGAATGCCTGGGTCCAATAAGTTTTATTTAGAAAATTTTTAAGTGTTCTAACAAGTATAACAGTAAAAATTTATTCTTCAATGACTAAAACTTACTGAGTTATACTTAGAACTTCATGAATTTTCAGTGCTTGAATCACTAAAAATGGAAAAGTGTCTTTTTTTGTACTAGAAAATCTGACAATGCATGAAATTCAAAGTATCATAACTAGCTAAGTTTTTATAAGTTACAAGCAAAAATTGAGTTTAACCATGCAAATTTATTTTAATGATGTGGATTCATCTCAACAGAAAACAGTGTCAAAATTGTTTCAAACATTCTGTTTAAAAGACGTTTAATTAAAATGTCCATTGGCAGCATACAAAGAGATTAGTTACATGTTATAAAAATAATAGGTTGTTGGAACCTGTTGTCTATCCAACTGTAAGGTTGGAGGGGGGGGGGGATGATGCTATCGGTTAACCAAAAGTAACTATTTCCCATCCATAGAGCTCACCAATGCTGTCATTTCTTTGAATGGCACTAGCAGTTTCACCGAGAATATAAGAAGACTTCAAATGTAATTACAAGCTCTGTTTATTGATAATCCAGGTTCTTTACAAGGTACACAATACAACGCCTGTAATCAAATGCCGGAGAGGAGGTAAATGCAATTACACGTTGATACTATGCAGAGCAAAAGCTGAGTATCTCTAGAAAACTGTCATAACTTTCACAGATTGTATAAGGCATTGGCAAAACAATAGAAATTTAATTAGCGAAAAATATATATTCTGGCGATACAGGAGTCTGAACAGACAGACACATGTGGTTTTATCTGTTAAAGTGAATGAGATTAAGTCAAAGAGCAATTATGAATTTTAACGCCGGCCTGATTAAAACCGCATAATGGAGCCTTGTGAATTTTTGCAAGAAACCACCCTAAAATATTACTATGTAAAAAGTGGAAGATGAGAGCTAAAAATATGACTAATGGGTGCTGATGTACCATAATATGGCAAGTAAAAGGCTGTGTGAATAAGAAACAAAAGAAATAATTTTTATATGCCGTGAGAATTGACAGCATATACACTAACCGTCGATATATAGATGTACTACATCTGTGAACAAAGATTTCTCATTGTTTCCAAGCACAAGACTTCTTTTCTTTTCTTTTTTTAAATAGATGAAAATGCAGTCAGAGTGTAATAACGAGCAAAATAAAATGATAAATTAATTTTTAGGAAAAGGAACTGGGAATAAATAATTTGTAAGCTGGCAATTAAGTTTCGCCTTAAGATAAAATTTAGAAACCTTATACTTTTTTTGGGGGGGAGGGGGGGGGGCAATCCAAACACATAAATTACATTGTAATATATCAAGTTAAATCTCCCTCCTTCATATCCTTAAGCTCACTTCATGTGCACATCAGTGATTCTTTCATATACACAACTACTCGTTAGTTACTTGGCTGAGTACTCAATATTTGGTTAAAGTACTACTCTATACACCGCTAATAAAAACAAAACAGCCAACAGCAAAAAAGAGAAAAATCTCTCTCCCTCTTCCCACTCCCAGAATTCAACTTAATTATACTTCTCTGGGTATCAGAAGCAGAAGTGAGAATTTCAGGGATTGGGGGGGGGGGGGGGGGACTTAGATGATTGGTTATGTTTTGTTACAATAATGCAGAAAATTTGAAAAAATGTTTTTTTTTTTTAGGATTTTAAATTTTGTGGGCTCGGGAAGAAAGAAGGATTTAGATGAATTTTATTTTATTAAAGCAGAAATTCACTAAAATGCAGAAGAAGCTTTTCTCCCCTGTATTTACCTTTTTACTTCTAAATTAATGATAAAACAGTGTTTTAACGAATTAAAAAAAAAACTCGATCATAAGCCCTCACTGTCAGCCCCTAAATTTAACTGGTTTTGCTTTTGAAAACGGGGGAGGGGGGGAATTACATTTGGGTTTTACAGTAATTATTATAAATAATAGTTGAAATTTCAGTAAATCTGTCTAAGTTGGACTTTGTGTAAGACGAAAATCTCCTTAACATGGAAAGATTTTCAAGCCCTAAGAAACACAAGTGGTACTTGAGACTAGTGAGAGGGTCCAGCCCTATACCCCCCATCCCCCATATCGAGGTCAAAATTTAATTGTCATTTGGAAAAAATATTTTACACAAGAAAATATTTGAGACAAACTTCTTACTATTTATAATTAAATGCAAAAAAATGCACGAGGATTTCTGTGAAAAATGTATATGACACATTTATAAATATTGTTAAAAACTTGTGTAAAAAGCTAACCTTAAAAATCTAATAATATACGTTGAACAGAATCATTACATAGAACCATCATTAGAGTACTGAAGACAGCATAAATTCTTAACATACCTTAATTGAATAGTGTGGTTTTCCTTCAAATGTATACTCAATCTTTTCCACCTTCATTCACAATTTTGTCTCCTGCATCAAAAAGCTTTGATTTTGAGAGCCCTATTTAAATGAAATTTAGCTGGAGCAATGTTACCAAGGAATATGAAGTGAAAAACACACATATGCACTTGGTAACACTTCTACAGCCTGTGTGTCTTCATCTTGAGTTATCGTGTTCCATTCATTCCAGGAAAATCTTTAGATTCTGAAAAGAAAAGACATCTTATGTACTTAAAGGTCAACAGAAATGTATTAACATATCCATATATGTATAAAACAAGGCCGAAACTAGCTTTTTTTCACAGAGGGCAAACATGGATTTTGGCATCTACACCCCCCCCCCCCCTCACTTTTTTGCAAAGTAAATTTACAAAGAGAATTTTACAAGTTAATAATAACTGATTTATTTTAAAATTAAAAATGGGCAATCACACTTTTGTCCAATATTTATAAAACCTGTGAAACTGGAATCAAAATTAACTAGAAAAATTCTGGTTTATACAGGTTTTCCTATTAGCAAATAAAATTGCTGGTTTTCTTTCTGTTGAAACCATGTAAAGTTTTCATTTAAGACAAGATTCTGTTGCACACAGATTTTACTGTAGTTGTATTACATTGCAATTAAGCAGGCGTTTAAAGTCATATGAGTTACAATGTCTTAAGAACTGAAAAACCAGGATTTTCTGTAGGTATAACAATGAATTCCATTTCAATACCGTAAAATATATGTGTGCTATATACAGCCAATTTCACAGAAGTATCTCTTCCTATTAATAGACTTATGTCTAGATTCTTTCCTAAACCTAACATAAATTATCAAAATTATAATACAGTTGAAGCACTTTATAACGAATTACGATATAACGAAATGTTCATTACCATTTAGTTGGTCTGCATGTTAAAGAATACTGAATTCGAAACGATATAACGAAAAGCACGATATAACGAAAAGAATTCGAGCATGAATAGTGCAATAAAAACGATATAGCGAATTTTTCACTTTTTTTTTAGTTAACGCGGGAAATATTTTTTTTCTTAATTACTAGTTTTTTCCCCCATGCCATAACCTTCAATCTTTTTCTCTACGGCCAATCACATATTTTCAATAGTTCCAGGAGAGATTTGGGGGAGGGCAGTGTTTTAAGACAGACAGAAAGACGACAGCTTAGCAGAACTGTATTATGTTCTTTTTTATTCGATGACTGATTTCATTGACATTTTCTTTGCCTGTAAATTTATGGCGTGTTAATTTTTAGAACTCTGTACGCTGGCTGTGTCTGACAAAAGAAAATGGTTGAGTTTAGAAGAGAAAGTCGAAATTATAAAATGCTTCCCAGAATTATGTTAAAAAAAAGCGATGTAGGGAAAAATTTAGGATTAACACTCTCAGCACAATATTGAAAGATCGAGAAAATTTGTTAAAATTTTCGAAAAGGATGCAGTTTTCTTATCGTTTAAACGTTTACGTACAGCAAAATATGCAGATGTGGAGGAAGTATCATTTTCATGGTTTAAAGATGCAAGATCCAAAAAAATCCCGTTAGTGGAAGTATTTTGCATGAAAAAGCATATCACTTTATAACTTTGATAAATACTTTATAATGTTCAATAAAGAGAATAGCGCCAAAAAAAAAAAAAGTTAAATATGAGTTGTCTGATGGCAGTGTCAGTGAGCAAGAAGGATTTGCCAGAAACTTTTACCAACTGATGCACTCGAGTATTTACAGAAAATTGTGTGTTACATGCGTAATAAAAACTTGTTAGCGAATGAAATTAATATGTATGTTGACAAAATAGAGCTTACATTATTAGATAATGCTGTAAAAAAAAGAAAGCACAGCTTGTTAACTTCATTCTTCAAACCAATATAGGTATGGAAAAGTTTCCTTTAAGAGAATTAAATCACTAATATATATATATTTTTTAATTTGCCCAGTTTTTTTTTTCATGTGTAGCATAGTAATATATACTATACATATACCGTTAAAATGATACAACAAAACTCTAATTATCTGAAATCCAGTCATCCAGATCAGTAATCACAAAATAAAAATTTTATGATATGAATTGTACTTATAACATTCGTAAAAATATAATTATCTTGAAATTTCTTTTTAAATCAACGCTTTTCTTCTTTTCACTCTTTCTAGTAAAAGTAATTTTTCCTGTGAAGCATTAATTTAATATGAATACATGAGATCTAGATTTTTTTTTTTTTTAACAAAAACAATTTTAAGAGATCTTAAAGAAATAAACAGACTTTTTTTATGATTTTCTCCAATATCCGGACTTATGCATAATCAGATTACGTTCAGACAATATTAATCCGGATAGTTGGATTTCTTACTATATAACGAACTAATTCGTTATAACGAAAGCACTTTATAATGAGCAAATCTATGGAGCACTTTCGATTTCGTTATAAGGTGCTTCGACTGTAGTCACCTAGTTGAACAAAAACAAACAATTTTTAACTAAGTATTATATTTTGTGAATTCTCCAACCCATAGTGTTTAGTGTCCCAATCACCTCAATTCTTCTTTTGGATTTTCCAACTGAAAAACATTTTTACTCAAATTTCATATCTATATATTTTGTATCAAACAACAAACTAAATGTTCATATTTGGCATCCTCGGCACACCCTCTTAGTTTCGGCTCTGGTATAAAATAAGAGATTAGTGTTAGTTCTTTACAGAAGGGCCTGATTATCACAACGGAAAACAGGGCGGCCTTGTATTTTTCTTAAAGTGAGTACAAATAGTGGTTAAAAACATGTTACAAGGGCCCAATAGTGGATCTTTGTACTAAGGCCTCATGTAAGGTTAGTTAGGCCCTACTTCAGATCATGTATTCATAAAAATCATGCATTTTATAAAAAACAAATCATGCTTGTTACTCTAAAGATACTCAATCTGAACAACAATTTAGTTACATTAAGCTTTAAAATGAAATTAAAATATAAAATAATATAAGAATCTTACACTTGCAAACACTGCAAATCAAACAATAAATTCGGCAAATCATTATTGAGAAAATAAATATTCCCTTTATGGTACTGCCCTACAAAATATTAAAATTAATAAAAGCATATAAACTGCAGGACTGCGTGGACAAAGATTAATAAATAAAAAAACATCGATTTTGAATAGAACGCGTATAACTTATACAATAACATTTAATTGCAAGACAAAAATAATAATGATAATAAAGGGTACAGATTGTACTAGTTGTTAAAAAAGGGATTGTTAAGAGATATAGCTGCTCAGTTACAATGACTTTAAATAAAAGTGCATGAATACATACTTTCCCAGTTGTGTGTATAAAATCTATAAAATTAGACAAATCTTATTTTTACAAAGCAAATTTTTTTTTTTTGCCTAAGATACGAAATTTTCATCCCCACCCACTTAATTATTATATTAAATTCGTAAAATAACACCGATCAAAAATAGTTGAAATAACATGATCAGATCCTAACATTACAGAAATTGTAACACTGACATAACCAAAAAAGACAGAAAACACTTACCTGATATATTTTTTCCAGTTTACATAATTTTTTTCTGTATGCTAGACATTTTAAACGCAACACACGTCTTGATTTTCATCAAAACAAAACAAATTTTAAAATATAACAGAAAAGAAGTACTTGGCAATCAAATAAAGTGAGATAAAGAAGCCAATGTGGTAAACATGAACTCGCTCTAAGCGCGTCAGAGTATGTGCAGTAGATTGCGCAGATTGAAGATTCTGGGTTCCATGTTTTTGACGTCATACTGGAATGATCTATACGATCTTGTAGTCTTAGAAATTTAAAATTTGGTGTGAAGGTGGTGTTTAGCATCCAGAAAAAGAAAACATCAAAAACACAGAGTCTTGGTGTCCAGAGTCTTGGTGTGAGACGGTTGGGTGCTTAGCTAGCTGGCGTGTTAGGTAAGAATAGTATTTGTATATATATATATTTAATATGACTTTAAATTAATTTGATACCTACTATGTAAAACGATATGAATATGTTTTGAATATTAGAACTAAAAAATAATACTTTGACTTACTAAACAGTAAAATTTAAAGCTATGTAGATAAATTTCCTAAAACTAAGTTGAAATGAAAATGGTAAAAGTTTAGTCAGTCTCATGTTAGTGTTTATCATATTAAATCTACAAAAGAAATTTTTAAGTGGGAATACTAATAATCCAAGTTACCATATAGATATTATAAGTTAGTAGATTCATAAACTAATGAGAATGTATATAATTTTAATAAACTATGCTAATTTCTGCAGATATTTAATAAAATACAAGTGAGTTTTCGAGGTACATAGTTTACCAATTTGCTTCCTAGCTTTATCTTACCATAGGCAATGGTCTAAATCAAGTTAGGACATATACCTTGGAAATCATATTCATGCGACTAAATAACCTGGGGCTCACTCAGCCCAGTAGTTAGCGTGATGGTTATAAAATACATGAGGCTTAATCAGCCCAGTAGTTAGCGTGTTGACTATATAATAAGTGGGGGCTCACTTAGCCCTGTGGTTATCGTGGTAGCTATAAAATAAGCGGGGGCACACTAAGCCCAGTAAGCGTGGTGGGTATAAAATAGCCTGGGGCTCACTCAGCCCAGTAGTTAGCGTGGTGGGTATAAAATAGCCTGGGGCTCACTTAGCCTAATACTTAGCGTGGTGGGTATAAAATAGCCTGGTGCTCACTTAGCCCTGTGGTTAGCATGGTGGCTATAAAATAAGCGGGGGTTCACTAAGCCCAATAGTTAGCGCGGTGGGTATAAGTTAGCCTGGGGCTCACTAAGCCCAATAGTTAGCGTGGTGACTATAAAACAAGCGGGGGCTCACGGTAGCCCTGTGGGCGGTCAAGCGGGTAGCCCTGTGGTTAGCGTCCTGGGTATAAAATGACAAGTCTGATTATATATTTGTGGGTTCGAAACTTGTGCGGTTTAGACGATGTGGTTTTGAATACTTAGAGAAGTTAAAGAAATCACGACATTGTTCTATATCCTTATAAATATTATTTGTGTTTGAATATGTTAAGTATTCTATATCAAGTTATAATGAAAGTCATATATGCAAAGTTTAGAGACCTCTAGTATAGCAAACCCAACATATATATAGGTCAATTCAAATGATATATCACGAGTCGAAAAAAGTGTGATTGTAATAGATAGTATTTATAAGAAAGCGAGAAAGCATCAGGGCACGAACAGCCCAATGGTTAGCGTATCAATAATAAGTCCAAGCTGAAGTTCGCGGGTTCAAAACCAGCGCAAACGAAAATAATATATGAAGGCCCTATAAATAACACATGTTGGCTTTCTGATTTTAAAGGTTATATAATTCTTCATAGAAGAAGAGACAATCACGTCGATTTCATGATCTTTGAACTTTCCTAGCTTTGTCATAATATGATGACCATCATAGTTTTTCGAGTTATGGAATATAACAGGAATTGTTTTACACTGCTTATAGTTCAAGTTACGTTCCATATGTACAGCTTCCCTGTATACATCTCTGATAGATGATTGTAATCATGTATACGTTTCCAACCTAATACTTTTTCACAATTAGAACACAGATTATATCCAATTTTCGGTTTCACAAGCGTTTTATTGCATGAGTTTTTTGGATTATCCTTACCAACAACAAAAAAAAAATTGAATTTTATAATTATATGTGATGCACATGAATGAAAAAAAAATATATAAATATTCGCATTATTTTATAAGCAGGGTTTAATATCTATAACTTTTCACCACATGCGTTTCTGTATGCGTAAGTCTTTGTATTATTAAAGATTAAATTTAATATTTTATGTTTTAATTTTGACTACCCTACGTAAAGAGAAAAATAACCATTTCTTTTAAAACAAAATAAAAAGTACTTTAAAAATATATTACTACTAACCTACTCTGATACATCTCTGATAGATGCATCTACATACCTAGACCTTAGAATCAACTCGTATACTTTAGAAGAAATGAATTGAAATGTGTTCTTATCAGTGAATCTTATCTAGAATGTTATCGCGATCAGTGATGTCATCAAACCACGTGGTGAAGAATCCAGTTGAATTTCTGTGAAGTCGAGTAAATCATACTTTAAATTTTAAGGTAACGATAAATTTATATATATATATATGTGTGTGTGTCTTGTATAACCAATATGTTTTAAATCATGTATTAATAGTTCATATAGTCTTGTCAATATATTTTTACAGGACTTGTTAATATATTTTATGCGATAAGAGAAATTATATTTTACTTAAGTAGTAGTACATTTCGAATTCCTGTCCTTCTTGTGGTCACTATGTATTTTTTGAAGTGTATATTGTTAGACTAAATTATATTAAAGCCATTTCTATGAAAATAGGGGAGGGTGCTATTAAATTTAGTGGAGTATAATTCATATATTGTAGGGGACTCTGTATTTTTAGTGTAATTTCTATTTTAGTAAGACTTGTATCGAATTAGTTTCATTAACCTATTTAATTAAAACCAATCTCTTATTCCAAAAATTCTTAAGGCTGCCTCTTAATTAGTATTGTTAATTTTATTTATTAGCTATTATTTTTGCTTGAATACTCAATGAAGCATATATAACGAATCGAGTTGAATGTTTAGGAATAAATTGTGTGTTCTTAAGTTATTTAAAAACAGGATCCTTCAAACAGACCCCTTCACGAAAGTTTTAACCTTAACACAGGACACTTCACACAATGTTTCGTCTTAAAAATAGACCTTTCACAAGCATGCTAATGTGTATACTTTTAATAGAATTTTAAAATGTTAAACGATATAAATATTAGATCTAAATATAAATCATTTGTTTTACATTCAGTGAATAATTCTAGTCAAAATTCACGCATGTTCGAGCCTGTTAGTTAAATATGACATATACTAATAAGATTAGCTAATGATTCATTTTCTCATATGGTTAATAGTAGCAATAATTTCTCATAACTGTAAGTGTTTGTATGAAGTATGCAAAATTTATGATTTATGATTATTTTATTTTTCTGTCTTATAATACCTATTCATTCTGTATTCTACCATATGCCTTATCCATGACGTCACGATATCCCGTCGTTTTAAGAGATAAGCAAACACATTACCGTTCAGTTGTTGTAAGACAAGCATAGTAGAAGGTCGAATTTGTATGAAGTCCAGTACATTATGATTACACTTTTTAGGTAAGATAATTTTATGTGTATTTTTTCAATATTAAAAACAAACATTTTTTTTGAAATAATGCCCTAACTAAATAGTAAATATATAAAAACAAAGTCAAAAGGTTAGTTATCCTATACATTCCTCAAAAGAAATTTTTAAGTTAAAATATTAAAAACTCAGTTTAGTATATTTTTTCTATACTTTGCAATACAAAAAGCATAAACGAATTCAATTTAATTTTAATTTTATGTTATTTAATTCATATATCTTATAGGGGACCCTGTAATTTTTGTACCCTAACCTGTATCAAATTCATTAAAATCCATCTCTTATCCTCAAAATTCTTAAGGGTATCGCTTAATGGCTATTTCTTAGTTCTTATTTTTCATTAAATACACAGTGAAGCCTTTTAAAACTTAACAGATTTTAGTATATATATATACATATATATCACCATATGTATATATGAAGAGTAGAACCTATATAGGACTACACGAAATGTCTCAGAAACTGATTAAATTTGTGAAAAAGCCCAATAGCCGTATTCCTTATCGCGAGTGATTCACCGTGTCAAAGCAAGATCTTCGCTTATCTGATAATATGACTCATTATGATTCAGCAATCCGTCTATTGATGGGGTAACATTCATTTCTGAGTTTCAGTTATAAATATGTATTTTAAAGCATAATCACTCGAAATTCAATTATTTTTCATGAAACGCTCTACCCTATTTTACAGATTTGTATGATAAATTTGGTGAAATATGTAATTTTTTTTTCTAAAATCTATATTTTGAACGTTATACTAAAAATGCATTCGTGTAAAACCTATTTTTACATTGCATGAATTCGTATTCATTTGAGAATAGCAGCCTATTTCTTAAAATATTTTTACAGGGTACATTGTGAAGGGGCCTTTTCTTCCAAACAGTGATCTTGGATTTTTATGAAAGGTCTCTCGTATTTCTGTTGCCATAAAATAACATGAATCTATTGGATTTATTTTGCGAAGGGCGCTGGGATTCGAATAGGAATAGGGTTATATTATTTGTGAAGGGCGCTGGGTAGTCGCATTATTTTATGAGCAGGGCTTAAATCTTTAACTTTTTCTAGTTCCTTTCGAAGGGTCCGTGTATTTTGAACCTATCGATGTGTAAGCTTTACTTTTAGCCTAACTTGAATTGAAAAAAACAGGGTAAAGTGTAAATTATCTGATTTTATGAAGGGTCCTTATGCATAAATGGATTATTGTGAAGGGTTCCTTTTTATTAAAAAGGGGATCTGTTCACTATTTTAATTAACTATATGGTAAAATTATATTTTGTTCACATAACATTTCAATGATGTTGGAAAGTGATTCATGAATTATGTCGCTACGCATGATTTTTCATTCTTGTTTATTTACTACTTTATATATACGTTAAAATTCTGTTTTTTTTTATCATCTAGTTTTTTGAAGTGTGTATTGTTAGGCTATCGAAGGGGCCCCTCTGGGTAAAAAAAGGGAGGGGGGAGGGGGCGAGCTGTTAAATTTAGTGCTGTATAATTCATACGTGACCCTGTATTTTTTACTATAACTCCCGTGATGATTCCTGGGACCAGGAAGTTTTGACTCTAGGTCACTTCTAGCTAAAAGCTCACACCTTAAGGCAAAATTCATTTCAGTTGAGAGTTTATATCTTAGATTACTTTCATCTGAAAATCCTACTTTTGGCGACTTTTAACTCTAAAAATTCTACTTTTGGCGACTTTTAAAACTAAAAATTCTATTTTTTGGCAATTTTTAAAACTAAAAATCGCAAAAATTTCTTAAGTTCTACAATTAAAATTAATGAATGACCATTTTTAATTTATTTCATTCACTTCTACTGCATACACTCATATTCAAACTGCATACTCTCGTTTAGAAAAAAAAAATGCTTCGAAAAATGTCTAAGTTCCCCAATTAAAATTAATTAAATTTGTAATTCGTTAAAATTCACCTTGTACTGTAATAGATATTTCTACGCGAAAAAAAAAATTGCTTCGAAAAATTTCTAAGTTCCCCAATTAAAATTAATTAATGACCCTTTTTAATTATTATTTTTAATTATTCATTCACTTCTACTGCATATACTCCTATTCAAACTGCGTACTCTCGTTTAGAAAAAAAAATTTGCTTCGAAAAATTTCTAAGTTCCCCAATTAAAATTAATGATCCTTTTTAATTATTATTTTTAATTATTCATTCACTTCTACTGCATACACTCATATTCAAACTGTATACTCTCGTTGAAAAAAAAATTGCTTCGAAAAATTTCTAAGTTCCCCAATTAAAATTAATTAATGACCCTTTTTAATTATTATTTTTAATTATTCATTCACTTCTACTGCATATACTCCTATTCAAACTGCGTACTCTCGTTTAGAAAAAAAAAATTGCTTCGAAAAATTTCTAAGTTCCCCAATTAAAATTAATGATCCTTTTTAATTATTATTTTTAATTATTCATGCACTTCTACTGCATACACTCATATTCAAACTGTATACTCTCGTTGAAAAAAAAATTGCTTCGAAAAATTTCTAAGTTCCCCAATTAAAATTAATTAATGACCCTTTTTAATTATTATTTTTAATTAATCATTCACTTCTACTGCATATACTCCTATTCAAACTGCGTACTCTCGTTTAGAAAAAAAAATTTGCTTCGAAAAATTTCTAAGTTCCCCAATTAAAATTAATCACCATTTTTAATTATCATCATTATTGACTTTTAAAATTCTCCTCTAACATGTATATCGAATACCCTACTCTCGTTGAAAAAAAAAAATCTCGCGAAAATTCTTAAGTTCTGCAATTAAAATTAATCACCATTTTTAATTAAACCATTATTGACTTTTAAAATTCTCCTCTAACATGTATATCGAATACCCTACTCTCGTTGAAAAAAAAAAATCTCACAAATTGAAATTAATCAATGTCTCTTTTTAATTAAACTCTTATCGACTTTTAAAATTCTCCTCAAATATACTCTAACATATATATCTAATGGCCTACTCTACTTTAAAAAAAAAAAAGAAAAATCACAAAATTCTTAAGTTTACAAAATTCTTGGTTCAAAAATTCTTAAGTTCCCCAATTAGAATTAATGACCCTTTTTAATTATTATTTTTAATTATTCATTCACTTCTACTGCATACACTCCTATTCAAACTGCGTACTCTCGTTGAAAAAAAAATGCTTCGAAAAATTTCTAAGTTCCCCAATTAAAATTAATTAAATTTGTAATTCGTTAAAATTCACCTTGTACTGTAATAGATATTTCTACGCGGGAAAAAAAAAATGCTTCGAAAAATTTCTAAGTTCCCCAATTAAAATTAATTAACGTTAATCCCCTTATCTTATAGTAGAAATCCTTATCTTAGGTGGTGGAGGGCACTTCGAGCGGTGGGCAGGTGCTGCAGTTCGAGTGGAGGGCTGTGGGCAGGTGCTGCACTTTGAGTGGTGGAGCTGAGCTGCACTTCGAGTGGAGGAGCTGAGGAGCCCTCCCTCCTCAGGCTCCTCAGCTCCTCCACCCGGGGTCGGACCGCTACTTTTCGTCTACTAAGGTTGTATTCAGGATACATAAAGGAAAAATTAAAAAATCCAGAAAATTCGAAAAAAAAATTGAAAAAATGTAAATAATTCGATCTTTTAGCCCTAGACACTTAAAATTCGACATAAAGGAATTCAGAATACGGAATTCCTTTACGTACTTCCTACGGAAACGTACTTCCTTACGTACTTCCTAACGGAATCCTACGGATTTCCGTTTGGAATTCAGAATACGGAAAAATTAAAAACACAACAAAAATCGAAAATTTGAAGACAATTCGATTTTGTAGCGCTTGAAATTTGGAATAAAGGTAGTATTCAAGATACAAAAAAAGAAAATATATAAAAAATTCGAAAAAAAAAATTAAAAATTCGAAAAAAAATGAAAAATTGAAAATAATTCGAATATTTCCATAATCGGATTTTTATCACGATTTATGTTTTTGAAACTCATATATTTACTATTCTCTATTACTCATATGGATACGCGCTTTGTATTATTTTCAAACATCTGAAAAATTCGTTAAACTTCCAATAAGACGTCAGACTTTCTTTTTAATTCTCTAATGATGTGATATTCATCTGCTTTGTGTACATGTACATACACATACTCATACTCCTTGTATTATTGAGAAATCTTTGAAAATTTTCGCTTTATGACCACTATGACGTCAATCATTTTTATTTCATATTAATCTTTTTTTTCAATGGGTGAAACTTTTTATTTCATTTTCATTTTTCACATGGAAATCGTCTGATAGAAAATTAAATGATTGTAGAAAAAATTTCATCGTGGATTTTTAATTTTTGCATCTGCTATAACGAAAAATGTTTAAATTTAATAGGAAAAGGCTGTTAGAATTTTGGTTTTTTATCTCTATTTATTAAAATAATACGAATTTTTCAAATTTTAATATTTTGAGCTCTTTATAGCTGGTATTCAGCTATATACACAAAGTTTCAACTCTGTAAGTTACATAGTTTCTGAGAACAGCTCTGTGACAGACAGACAACGGAGCGAGAGTAATTAGGGTTTCGTGAGATGAACGAAACCCTAAAAAAGAATTCTAATGGTAATAGACTAGTTATGATACAGTCAGTGGTGTTGTCCTGGGGAAAAAAGTGGGGGGACGCCAGTGAGTCTCGAATTTTATTAAGTGAGTCTCGATCATTAAGGTCTGTATCTGTATCACCCATAGGGCAAACTTGATTATGAATCTTGCTTTTCATTTTGAATTGCAGAGAAAAGTAATTGAAAAATTGAATTAAAAATTTTAAATTAAAATTTATTTAAATTAAGTTAATTAAAGTTTTTTATCTGTTGGTCGTTCATATCTTCCCATAAATTAAAATATTGTTAACCTTATTTCATATGTGAAAATATTTGAAATAGAATTCGTAATTTAATAACACTAATCCACGCAACGAGACTTTTAGACATTGTTTATTTTTGAGATAGTCATAGAATAACTATTGTATAATAAAAGCATTGAAAATTATTGCATTTTTACATTACGGACACGTATAGTGTAAGGAAAATATTGTAATCATGACAAGAAAAAAGACTATGAAATTTATATCTTTACTTTTATAGGTTCCCTGAATCCGCTTTTTCCTATTTCTGTAACAATTATCTATGTATGTGCGTATGCATGTGTGCGAGTCGGTATTTTCTTTAAGATTCCCAAAGTCTGTGTTTGGTGATTTTGCAATGAGTCAATATGTGTATGTGTCTGAGCAGGATAGCATTTAAACGGTGTTTTCGGCTGAGATTAAATTTCGCAGGTATGTTATATATGATGAAAATATTATTTAACATAACTGCCCAAACTCTGTACAAAATTTTGAACAACGTGTTTCGTGTCTAGACAATTTTTAAGCCATTTTTTGACCAGAAGTAAAAATAAGTGCAGTTTCTGAGGAAAAAAAAAAACATTAAAAAATATGACCGATGCCGAGGATAACCCATAAATAATGCTTTTTATTGACACAAAGACTATCTTTAGGATTCAGATGCTAGCCCAAATCTGATTTTAAAAAAAATATTGGGTTGTTCGGAAAGTTTCTTCCGTTTAGGAAAACCAATTCGTACCGGAAAATTCTATCATTTAATTATTAGACATTAATTTCAATATCTAGGGTCAATTGACGGGCAGAATTTTCCGGTACGAATTGGTTTTCCCAAATGGAAGGAACTTTCCGAACATCCCAATATGAATTTGAAAGGGGTGAAATAGACTAGTATCCTTATAAAGAAAATTTCTGAAAATCGCATTTCATCAAGATTTTTGTAGAATTAGTAATTCTTTAAATCAGTAACTAGGTTACTTCTAATCTGTAAGTATCGAATTTTTACGGGATGAAATGGAGAAAGACATTCAAAAATATTGGTTTCATCATGATTTGTGTGGAAATATTCGAGCAAAAGCAACTGACTTAAAACTTTGCACACATGTACTTTCAGGACTTACATGCTCGTAAAATCTTATTTATTATATATTTTTTAATTTACATTTTAAAAGGATGAATTGTCCAGGGCTCTCAAATGAATCGCCAACTGAATACCAATATTTGTTAACAGAAAATTTCTTAATAGGTTTCTAAAACTTTTCTGCAAAAATTTACTTCCGAAGGTTGTTTCTGCAAAATTTACAAGAAAAATCTAAAAATAAAATTTTTCTAAGAAAATACTGGTATTCAAAAAGCGGACCATTTGGGAGCCCTGATTGTTAAGTAAATCTTCTAAACTCGTTTCATCACGATTTATCTGGTAGCTATTAACATGCAGATGCTCAGGAAGAATGGCTTTTAAAATATTCGAAATTTTAAGTGCTGTAATAAGCCTAAAACTTTTTAAAGTTGTTATTCTTCTGAAACTATCAGTGCTAGAAACTTCAAATTTGACATAGAAGTTGTTTAACTCGTAGATATTCTCTACGATGAATTGAAATTTTAATGTGGGAATCGTCTCAGTGGATGTTACCACACTATTAATAGCGATATAAAAGTCTACTCTAGTTATAAATTGATTTGAATCCATGCCATTCTATAAGTGTTTAAAGAATTGAGCGGAAATTTTTTAAAGATATAATTTTGAAGTAGAGTTTCTATGGCAAATAATACTTATGCTTGTGCCAGATGACTTATTTAAGAAACACTTTCCTAATAAAACTACTTTTAACGTTAATAAAAATAAATTAAATATAGAAAAAAAAACATACTGTCATTAAAATTCACAAAAAGTCAACTTATATTATAAAGCACAAATGTGTGCGTCGCTCAATGATGTCATACTGATGCGGGCAGCAATGTGGTGAAAATGGGTGAATTTTAAAACGATGGAGCTATTTTTTTTTTCAATTAAACAATCGTAATGTTATTTCTATGGGGGTAAATGCCATTTTTGTGCCGACGTTGACTTCCCCCCCTTAGGGATCTATTTTTTTAAAAATGAATGTCCAATTCATGTATTTTCCTCAGGTATACATATATATATATTCCAAATTTCAAAGCTCTACGTCAACAGGAAGTGGATGAAAAATGAATCACAAGATTTGATTGTCACATACATAGAGAAATGTAAAATAAAAGAAAGCGGGTAAAAATGCGGCTCAAATTAATTTCTTTTATTTATTAAATATTTAAATAAAAGGGAGGAAATGGGTTGAAAACAACAGCAATATATTTAATTCTCTCACAGTTTATTAATATGTATTATTTTCCCTCTTTCAATGAACTTTACAGAAATACTTATTTAAAAAAAATTTTCACCTCTTTATATTTTCTAGATTTTGTATCAGTAGCTATTCTATGATTTACCGCTTTCCAAATTTTGAGTAAGGCTGTGGTTTTCACTTAGATAAGGATGAATCGTTAAAGATTAGAATTAGAAGATTAAACAGATTATTATTCATTAAAGTTAAATTACTATTATAAATTAAAAGCATCAAGTTTTGTCACTAAAAATCACTTTGAACCACGTTGCTATCAAAGTATTACATTTTTTTGACAAAGTCTTCAAGTTTGAGCTAAGGTCGACTTTTAGAGGGCGTCCGAAAAAATTTAAACTTGAAGATAAGTAGTCAATGTAAGATGCAAAAAAGTTTAAAATAAGGTAGGAAATATGCAGGGGGGAGGAAGGGGACAACGACTATATATCAAATTAGAAAAGCTATGAGGTATTACAAGAAGGTAACACTAACATGGGTGATAATAAACATGTGCAGTTGACCCCCAGTTATGTAATGCAGCTGACGGAAAATACATAGAGTATGCTTAGCCAATTCTTCTTATTTTTTTTTATTTGTACGTTTTAAAACTACACTGTCTCTTTACATTATTTCTGCCCGTGTAGCTTTTTATTTAGATACACTTGCGATGCATTTTTTTTCCTTTTTACACTTATTAATATTTAATTTTGTTCAAAAAATGCTATCGCCAATATGTGCACAGGACCATTTTCACTGATAAAGTGATATTTAAATGGTTCGAAAAGGTTTTATATGTCAGCTTTCTTCCTTCATTTTTAAAATTTAATTTTAAATATATAGGTATGCAGATTTTTAACGATTTTATTGCAGCAAAAAGGAAATTTTTTCTGACTGACAAATTTGAATAGAAGAGTTGCATAAAGAGTTATTGTGTAAATGTTTGAAAATTAACAAGATAATTATTTCATTGACAATATTATTTCAATATTATTTTTTTTTACTTTATTTTAAACTTTTTTATAATTTACGTTATCTACTTATCTCCAGCAGGTAACAAATTAAAGTGCGTGTCCACTTTTATAATACACAGACTCACTGTATATCGACCAATATATATTATATTCATTACACACAAACGTTTGTAAAATTAATTTGGTGCAACAATGTGTGAAGGAAAAGCATGTCTAGCGTTTTTTTTAATCGAAAATATAATTTCGTTCAGTTTAAACACATACCAAGCAATAATTATCTATAAATGGTAACGTATTCATTCGAATTATTTTGAGTGGTCATGTATAGAAATTAATGATCATATGCTCATCACATAACACACTCAAATTTAAACCAGCTGCAAAACGCATTTCAAGAAATATCCGGCCATGACGGTAGTGTATTTGGATTATTTTTGTGTGGCCCTGTATACGAATATCATTTACGTATCACTTAGCAAATGGATATTTTATTCAGCTGAAAAATACAAAATATAACTGAAAACACGTTTCGAGCAACTGAACCCACGTCTGACAATGTGTCCGGATTCTTTGGCCTTGTAAAATAACTATAAATGTTTCGTGCACTGTTTTCCATGCATTGCAAACAATTACTGTTAATAGCTCATGGTGTTTCGAAATATTTTTTAACGTCCCTGTAAACGAACGATAAATTCTATTTTTGATAGGGAATATGTTGTAACGAATTTCAATACCATATGGCATTACTTCATTTATGTGTATTTCAAACAATCTCCGTCCAGTAAACAGTAATATGAAAGAACTCTTTTTTGATCACTCGTAAACGAAATACTGATGCTATACACATAATTCACAATAGTGATATGGCTACATTAAAAAAATATACATAAAATTTTGTCGAAATTCAAGCAAACTTTTGGAAGTTACAAGCAGAATGCAAACAGATGGAGACAGACAAGAGATCTGACACCGTAAACACTTTCCATGTTGTTGAAAAGTATTAAAAATCAATGTCTTATTTCTTAAAATTGTTGATTTATTGGTGTGCTCATAATTTAAAAAAAAATAATAAGTTTGAAAAGATGGCGTCCTCTCGCGTCTCTAGCGTCCCCCTTGTAAATAAAAAGTAAGGGGACCCTCGACATAAAATAAAAAAGTGAGGGACGCGGGGGGACGCCGTCCCCCCACGTCACCCCTCGACTACACCACTGGATACAGTAAAACATGTGAAAACAGGATCGCTAGGAAATGAAAAAATTCCATTTTTGCAGGTTTCCATCTTAGCAGGTACAATTATATACAATTCCTTTTGCCGGGATTGTGAATTTTTTTCGTTTAAGACAGGATTTTGTTAGAGACTCTATAAATATTACTGAAAGTGTTTTGAAAATTCAGGTTATTTAATAGGGGCTTGCTTTGAAATGTTTGGAAAAAACTATTACTTCTACGAAAGTCCGCAGCATTATCGAATGGTAATAAAATACAATAAAACTTGCTAAGACGGAATAGTTAGAGACTAAAGAAAAGTTCCGTTTTAACCAGGTTTCCGTCTAAATACCTTTCATTGTTTAATATTCCTTCCGACATGTGAAAGTTGAACCCGTATTTTATGGAATCCTCTCTTAAACGGAAATATTTCACGATCCCGACGGAAGGAATACCGTAACAATCTACTTTCTAAGACGGAAACCTGTCAAAAAAGGACTTTTTCTGGTTTTCAGCGATTTTGTTTTCTCTGATTCGCTGTATTTGCTATTTGTAAATCTTTAAAACTACACATAGTAGTTTTCTATTAATTAAACAATTTACTATACTAATAAAAGAAAGTTGTTTGCTTGTGTGTGTGTGCGATGGCTAGCGAAATCTGCCGCACGTAGAAGTCTGAAAATTTGGTGCAGATAGTCCAAGGGAGGTCCTGATGTACCTGAGGCTCAGTTTTTTAATTTTTTAAACCCGGGCCCCCTTTTATCCGATCTTCTTCGTTTTGGGGGTCTTTTCTCAATTTAGCTTTTCCCCATTTCTACGTTCCAGTTAAGACCCTGGGGCCCGATACGGGGCCCCTTGAAGCTTTTGTGAACTAAATTGTTAATAACTCGCCCCCTTTTAATCCGCTTGTCTTCGTTTTGGAGGCCTTTTCTCCATATAGTTATTCCCCGAATTCTACAGTCCACTTAAGACCCAGGCGTCTCTTTAAGTTTTTGTGCCCTAAATAGTTAATAACTCTCCCCCTTTTTATCCGTTCTTTGTTTTTCATCCTTTTCTACATTCCAGTTAAAACCCTGGACCAGTTAAAACCCTGGGGGTCCCTTGAAGTTTTTGTTCTCTAAATTGTTAATAACTTGCCCCTTTTTATCCGATCTTCTTTTTTTTTGGGGCCCTTTCTCCATTTAGTTATTCCCCCATTTCTACATTACAGTTACGACCCTGGCTCCCTAGGACCCGGTTAGGGGCCATTGAATTTTTTGTGTTATAAATTGTTAATAACTGGCCCTATTTTTATCCAATGCGCTTTGTTTTTGGGGTCCTTTCTACATTTAGCTTTCCCCCCATTTCTAGGTTCTAGTTAAGATCCTGGCCTCTAGGGCCTGGTACGGGGCCCGTTGAAGTTTTTGTTTGCTAAATTGTCAATAAGTTGCCCCCTTTTAATCCTTTTTCTTTGTTTTTGGGGCCTTCTCTCCATTTATCCATTTCTATATTCCGTTAAGACCATGGGGTCCGGAGTGGGGTCCTTGAACTTTTTGTGCGCCATGCATTTTTCACCCCTCTAATTGTGTCATGCATAACTTTAAATTTGAATCTTGGAATCGTCTCTCAGGGCCACCACCCTCATATTTTTATTGGGGCCCTAGTGCTCTTTTTATGTATTTCTTAAAAATATTATTCTAATGATTAATTCATATCCTATTGCTTAATTTCGACTAATTGGAGATCTAAAGCGCTAAGTACTAGGACTTAAGATATTTTCAACTTAGGGTCCTGCTCAAAACTATCAGTTTGCTTTCTTTTGGGCCCCCTAGTATAACTCCCTTAAAATAGTCCGATTCACTAGCTTTTTTTTTCTAGCAACTTCTTAGGTCATCCAGCAACTACATGAACGACAAAAAAAATTTCGGACCTCAGCTACCACCAATTTTGAATATTAATATCGTTCAGCTCCTTAAAAAATGATCCGATTCTCTTAAACATAGTTCTAGCATCCTCCAGTTACTAAAAATTTCCTTAAACCCCGAAAGCGGGTGAATACAAAATCGGCTTGAAGATATAAAATGATACAAACCTGAGGTTTGTTTTAATTTAGTATTATCACGGGCCCGGGCAACACCGGGCGGGTGAGCTAGTTAATAATAAACTACAAATTATAGTAAAAACTCATGAAAATGATTCAGCTATGAGCTGGAAAAAATTATTTTATACAGGTTTACGCTTTAAAAGATAGATTTGTATACTTCCACCGAGTGCATAAAGTTTTTTCATTTAAGATAGAATTCCGGTATAGGCAGGTTCTGTTCTTAGAGGTTTTGCTGTAATGAATTAATCAACAGGAATTATGACTAATAAATTTTTGCAAACATTAAATCACTGTATTCCTTTACATACAGTAAATCCTGTAAAAACGGAATCGCTAGGGATCAGACTAACGGCCGTATTCTCCCATTCCACCGAAGTGGAACGAAACCGGAATTCAGTTCATCCGAAATCAGGCCTGGATTCCGGTTCGGTGGGAAAGAGCGATTCTCCCCTAGTCCGATTCCGGATTTGTAATAATCGATATATTTTCCGTGGCATTCGAAAGGAAGTGACGTTTCAAATTCATAAGAAGTGTGAAAAACCAATCAGAATGAACGTAAACATATGCAACTACACATGTTTATTTATTTTTTCGTTAACTAGTGAAGATGTTCATAGTTACTATGATTTAATCAAAATAATATTTTTTAAATAAATTTGAGTAAAGGAATGAATACTTAAAGGTAAATAAAATGTTTTTCAATACTGCAGGGGATATTTCTGAAAAAGATTGAAGGGGGGAGGGGGGAATTGCCGTTTTTTTTTTCCCTGGTGTATTTATTCTTACGTTAAATATGAAATATTTAAATCGGATGATTAATCAAACACCTAATCTAATTTTTTATTATTGAACTGTTTATGTCTGAGTTTTAAAGACATAATTATTATATATTCATTTGTTATAATTTTTATTAATTTTGTATTTCGATCGACAAATAATTCATGACATTGGATCCAAAATTTAAACTTAAATTTGAACCAGTATATTTCATGACTTATGCAGAAAATATTACAAATAAATAATAAATTATATTAAATAAAGTGAATTTCTCAATGCAGTTTTTGAATTTTTACATAAGTTTAATTTATTTTATAATTTATCTAGAAAATAAATTTATACTAATAGTATATATTATGTATATATATACTATTAGTGTAAATTTACTCACTAGCTATATTATTTATTTTACAAATGCATCAGTTAAAAATAGCTACTTATATATTTATTTATACAAGTTTGTGGATTTATGTTAATACTATTTAGCTGAATCATTATTTTATCTTGTCACTTTAAAACACTTCTTGCTAATTATGCTACTGCAGGGGACTCACAATTTAAGCCACTTCCACAACCCCACATATTACCCAAGCTCAGCAACCCCCCCCCCCCCCCCTCTCACCCTATAAAAAAACAGAATCCTGCGTACTCTACTGTATTATTGACAAACTTTTGTACTTAGCCTTAGAATATTAGTGTATGTCATTTTGATGTACACTTCTTATTGAAATAACATGCAGATGCGGATAATGCTAGCATTCTAGTATTAAAAGTCAGACATCTGTTCAGGAAAAAATTGAGTCCTTTAAAGGACCCTTTACAATTTTTTTAATTTCAAAACAAGACTCTTCATAAAACTATTTTTCCTAAAACAGGACCTTTCACAAAACTATTTTTCCTAAAACTGGACCCTTCACAAAATTCTTTATCTTAAAAATAGGTTTTTCAAAAAACTTTTCCATCTTTAAACTGAGCATTTCACAAATTAATCATTTAAAAGTAAAATCTGACCTGTCACTTTTACACATATAAAGAAAATATATGCATTTTACATCCATATATCTTCTTAAAAATGTATAAACAAGAACCTGAATATAACGATCCTTTCAAATTCACAAAATTATGACTAGATTTTTCACAAATATGAAAAGCTGTTCACAATTTCACAAAAACAGGACCCTGGGAAAAAAAGCCTGTACAGACCCCTGAAAGTACATTTTGTGTTATATTAAAATTGTTCCTATTCTAGTTCACATATATTCTTTATTTATTTAAAAGTATAGTTTTTCAAATAGTCATTCCACATTTAATTCTTTTTAATGCAATTTTAATTATCTTTAATATAGTGGCGCAGGCAGGATCTTCACATGAGAAGGGTTATTGAATCATTATTCATTATAAAATGAATAAATCCATTTTTTACAGGTTAATAAAATATTTTGAGTATGAATGTGTAAAAAATGATGTACAGTAGAAGATCTTTATAACACAAACCTAAAAACACGAGGTTGTACGTTATATAGAATTTTGCATTATATAGATCACATTTCACACATCATTAAATTTAGCTTGTAAAACATGGCCAAATGTGTGTGTAACATACCAAAATACATTAGAGTATCTTTATATTGCATTCTTTATTACCAGGAGTTGTGCAGATTATAAATTATATAATTTTTTGCATAATATAGATCATTCCACACATTGTTAAATTTTCTTTATAAACATTGTCCAAACATACCTGTATCAAATCATAGCAATTTTTTCAGTAATTAGCTCTGAATTAAGGAGATAAAGTTGAACTAATGTATCAAATTTAGTCCTCTAGAGAATAGCAACTATTTATAATGTAGGAATTCAAGTGTTTCTTAACTGAAAATTCATTGTTTACATTGGAGAAGTAGTGCGTTATATGGAGAATTGCGTTATAAAGATCTTCTACTGTAATGAAAAGCACAAGTAGGTCAAAATAAATTTTATTGAGCAGTTTTAAGGCTTCATAAAAAGAGCCCAATTTTCAATCATCAATACAGAGAGCGATAAACTGGTAGCAGTATTATAGACACAGGCCTTGCCGTTAATGTTTCTCATCCTCTTTCATTAATTTTATAAACAAACAATTGAAGTCTTGAAGCAGTTGCATTCTAAAATATCTTTAGCTGTTTATGTTTTTTATGTTGACCTTTACACATCATGCATCACTTTAATACAATGTTTAGTTTGCATCTTATTAATTTTTAGCTGCTCCAAGACAGGCTTCAAGGCTTCAACCCCCCCCCCCCCCCCACACACACACACTTCTTTGTTGTACCAGTGTTTAATAAACACCTTGTTTAATTTTGCTGTGGATTATTATTCAGTTACATTGGAAAATAAAATTATATATATGTATACATTTGTACATAAATTACGTGTGTGTATGTGTTTCATAACCTACTTCAGGTAGGGCAAATTTTCATGTGCTAAAAATTCACAAACATTCTAATGCACCAAATGTTTACACAAAAGATATTGCAGCTTAGGCTGCACGTACAAAACACTAACTAATAAACAAATGACTAAATTCTCTGTCATGGCATTTCATAGATGATATTCAATACAATTAAAATTCTTTTGTCAATGTATTCACTTATTGTTTGGTTGAAAATTGACTACTTTAAATGAGAAATGTTTTTGTTTTTATCATCCAAGCTTTTTTTAAATTTTCTTTTTGCATATTGATTTAACTAAATAAAATTAACTAATTCACATAAGACTTTAATAAAAACTGATATTTATTCTCATAAATAATAATTAATATTATATGTACTTCAGTTAAGTTTTTTCTTCCTTTTATAAAGAATCAGGGTTGGCAGGTTTTTGACGGTTTATACCATGGTGTAAACCATGTTGTCAAAAACCTCAAATACTACATTGATATCTAAAATTTCACATTATATGTCACACATATTACAACATTACATGCAATGTTTAAAATATCACTATTATTGTATATCGATAATTAATATCTTAGTAAAGTCTTATTATTAACTGCAATTTTGTAACTTGGTAAAATTTTAAAAGTAAAATTGTATATTCTTAAATAGTAAATATAAGATTTGAAAGTGCTGCTTGAGCTGCACATTTTTTTCTCTTACTTAAAATATCTTAAATCTCCTAATAATTTAAAACAATAATGATATTGAACAATATTAGAATGCCATCAAATAATACATATCAACATTAGGGCATTTCTTAAATCTTCAAAAGCAGACAAGTGTTAGAATTCATAAAGAAAAAAAAATTCAACTGATCAGAGATTAGTTAGAAGTTTTATTGTTGTACAATGGTTTTCTTGCGATTGAAAATTCCAAAAAAAATAACAATATTTTAATACAATTAATAATTAAAATTATTTTGTAATTATTAAATTACGATAATTTTAAATAAAATATTACATAAATCATTGACTTAATGTATACCTATTGTTGTTAAAATGTATTTGAACCTGTTTTTGATGCTTGTCATGTCAAAAACTCAACCCTGTAAAGGATGCTGTTATGTAGATATTTGTATTGATTTCAATTACTTAAGATAAATAGGTTTTCTTATATTACAAAATGTAACGCATTTCAATAGTTGCTTATAAAATGCAATTGAGAGATTCTTATTAAAAATTGTTTGTTTATAGATACTCAGATACAGATATTGTTTATGTAAATTATCAATAATATGCTAGTACTCTTGAATTAAATGTATGGGAACCTAACCCTTTGATACAATAACTCAATTTACTGAAAAGAAAAAAAAGAAGACCCAAATATCCTGAACAGTCAAAACTTAGCCCCTCCCTCCATTTTTTTTTTTGTTTCAGATCAAGATTTAAGGATTAAATTAGATATATATTGTAAGTTCTGATAAACTCAAAACAACAATGATTTGAAAAAAAAAAAAAATAAAATAATTGAATAAATAAAAAAGTTATAAAAAGTATATAAACAATGATTTGATTCTAAAAAATTATGCTAATTAATATTTTATATGTAACTTGTAACTTGTGCTACTTTTCATATTAAAATTTATTGAAGTGATTATTAAGCTTCTCAAAATAATCATAATTTAAAATTTTTATCATTCAGAGTTGAAAAAGAAAACTCTAGCTAAAATTTAAATCTATTTCTATAATACAAATGCTGTTAGAAAATGAAATGTTGAATTTTATGTAATTTTGATTTTTTTTTCTTAATTGTAGTAATTGTTTTCAATTAATTTATAATTCTTCTTTTCTTTAAACCAATAAAATTGCACACAATTTTTTTTTTTTTTTTTTTTTTTTTTTTTTACTTGTTGAATTATTAAATAACAAATTCATTGACGATGGCTATGATTGCTAAAATTTCATAGTAAATAATATTTTTGTGATAAATAAAGATATTTCATTAAAATAAGTTCTGCACATACTTATAATTGTCATATATGAAAAACCAAAAACATAATTCAATCTAATTTATATAAAGGCAAATAGTTTTTTTTTTTTATGTTAATCAACTCTTTTTTTTGTAAGTATATATACCTTTGACTTTTCTTTAATGTACAAAGGGGCAAACTATTATATTTTAATATTTCAGAATAACTGTAACATGTCAATTAAATGATCTGTCTTGGTTCAGTGATTCAAAGATAGTATTTTGGGTACTTTTCCATTTTATTCCAACACATTTATGAAATGAAAAAAAGAAAATCCCTTGTTTACACAAGAACAAAATTTGATGATATGCACCATGTGTAAAGAATTTGCAAAAGCAGATACACCAACTTTGTGAATGGATGCCCAGCTTTGCACACATATGCATACAATCTATGCACAAAGTCGAACATTGTTGTTGACATTAAATCACTTAGCACTAATGAATATCAACAAATAAGATGGTACTATTATTTTAATAATTAACACACACACAAAAAAAGTGGTCCTTTTGATTTCATATTAACAAGATTCGACTGTAATGAAATTATAAGTTTTTTTTTTCTTTTTACTAAATTCTCAATCAGTTATAGGTTATATCAGTTAAAGGATAAAATTTTGTTACTGACTTGATAGGAAGTTATCCAGTTTTAATTTTGATTTACATGATTAAGTACATTTTTCAATTAATTTATAAATACAGTAATACTTAAAAATGCTTTATTATTCATAGCTTTACAATTGCTTCAAATATTTTAATCTGGTAGATTAAGAACATCAATTTTAAACAAAAGCAAAATATTTGTGCTTTTCTGTGAAGGAGTATATAATGCTAAAAATGAATATTTGACACCTACCTTTCATTTTCCAATTTTTATCACTGATTAAGAAGCATAATTTGTATTTTTAATTAATTAACAACATTATAGTTATTAATTATAGAATAATAAAAGTTGCAATAAGTCATTTCATTAGTTAAACAAACAAATAACAAATTAACTATACCTATTAATTATTCTTACATACCTCTAGAGTAAATATAATTATAAGAATGAACAGTCTGAATTAACGAAGGATTTTTTACTATTTCTCTTAATCATATAATTTTCTGCCATGCTTATCAGCTAAAAAACCAAATTAATGAAAACAAATGCATATTCTTTCATTATTTAGTTATTAAATAATGAAAAATTTGATAAAAGAATGTTTTGCAAAAATTATATGAAAAATTTTCTAAATATTAAAAAAAATATATATATAGAAATTGTGATTATAAGAATATATTTTAGTAAATAAGTTTTAATTTCATAATTTATAAACAAACCTCAATTTGAACATTTGAAATTTTACTCATTTTTATAGACAATGGTTATAATATAATTTATTTTAACGTTATATTTCTAATACATTCAATAATTAACAGTAAATTAATCAGAAATTAAATTAATATTTCTTTTTCTTATATTATTCAGATCTATTGCATACATTGCTATCATTTCAGTAGCAGAATAAAAAATAAGTATTATTCAAGAGCATGTTTTCAAATGGAACAATTTTTCAATGTTTTCCCAAACAGTTGGCTTTTTATAGCCTCGAACAAAAAGAAAGAATGTTGTCCATTATTGCATGTCATTTAAAAATATGTTAAATAATTTTTGTAATTACTTTTTTTGTTGTGTTCTCAGAGTTTGTAGTGTAACATGCTATTTTTTAGAAAACCTAATTTAGCAAGTATAATGTAATAAAAAAAAAACTAGTTTGTAGGGAGCAACAATATTATTTTTGATGCTACTTCATTAAACTTATTTCACTGTCCTCTCTTTTGGCATAGCAGTGGGACTCTTATCATATTGCAGATTTAAAAGTTGTACTTCTTCGAGGCAAAGATGTATCAACAATCCTTCCAAAAGTAGCATTTAGTCCAAAGGCATCAAATTCCACTTGCTTGCAAAAGATCACTAATGATAGTCACTTATTATACAATAAAACTACACACTTGTGATCTTCTGAGAGCAATCAAACATCTATTCAGGTCAGGCACCACAGGATCCACCAGACACTAATCTCCTTCTGAACTTTTTATGGAATGATATTGTATTTGTTTCTAGAAGTAATATCAAAAATAAAATCGATGCACCCTAGAAACTAGTTTTTTTTTAAAAGAACATTATTCGCTAAATATTCTCTCAAAACAGCATGTTACACAACAAACTATGAGAAAACTAGGGTCTACGGCAGTTTCCCTACTTCTATCATAAGACTTTTGATCACTTTATCAATATATATCAGTATTTGCCTAAAAATTTATAAATATACACTTAAATCGAAGAATCTTCCACAGAGAGCATTCTATAATTTTTGATAATGGAAGTTTTTCAAAAACAGTAATAATAAATATATGCTTTTGAAAAAAAAATCAAAATTTTTATTTTATTAGATAAATACATTTAAACATATGACTTATGCTGTAAGATAAATCTATATCTTGGAAGATAAACACATCTAAATCAGAATTTAAATAAAACTTTTTTAACTCTGAAATACATTGAATAAATAAAATGAAGTAAAAGAAAATAAACTTTTAAGATAAATAAGTTTCCTTTCAATGTTCAAAAAATATTTATTATTATAGGGACTTTAAACTTATCCTTATTTTCATTGGGTCTCATTTGCCAGCATGATTTTTTTTTATTCAAGTGAAATTCACCAACTGGAAGTTTTTATTAATAATTATGAACTTTGTTTTTGCCAAACCGAAGACTGCTGACTCCAATAAGTTTTTACAAATCATTCAAAAGAAAAATTTTATATTTGTGTAGTATTCACATTAGGTAAAGTTTGGGCTTGGGGGTGTGATATTTAACTCGTAAGCCTTGCTGTTGGATATGATATTCATGCACGTATACTTCACAGTGGACAAAAAATTGAAAATGCAACTTACAGATTATATTTGAGCTAACAAATATTACACACAACTGTTATACTAGGGTTTCAACATCTAAAAAATCTTTTCTGCTTTTTAAAAAACACAAGATTCCAATAAATGCTAAATTACTATTGTAAAATGATAAAAAGATTAACTGCACTACCAAAGATTTGATTTAAAAAAAAAAGAAAAAAAAAAAAAAGTCTTATTTGAAGAAATTATTATACAACAATAACATGTGATTTTTTAATAATTATGTTATTTTCTACCTGTATTCGTTAACGTGCAACATGAACATAAAAATTTGAAAATATAAACAAATAAGCGACTGAGCTTATTCCACTTGGATATTATATTATATGTCTGCATATTATATTGATGTAAGTTGAGAACTGTGAAAGTTGTTTTCAGAAAAGGCAGCAAGTATTTTTCAGCCCATACACAGGCTGTTTTCAAGTAAATAGTTAGAAATAAAGAAACTCAAGATTTTGAATTTAGAATCAAAATAGCATTAATTATTTATAACATTGCAACTGTTTATTTAGCGATTTTTTTTTTTTTTTTTGCATAATATAAGAAATAAATAAAGACGAAGTTAAATATAAAATAAAATAAGTATGTTTAGCCAGTATGAGTAAGTCAATGAAGATTAATTTAAATTGAAAAAATATAGTAGAATGTCCTTCTGCAATTAAAAGCCTTCAATAAAATGGCATTATTTTTATATTATGTAGTGCATATAAAAGTAATTTTGCCCCCCCCCCCCAAAAAAAAAGGGGGGGGGCAACATATTTGATTAGGGTTAGTTATTTTATATGTTGAACAGGTAACTGTACTGGTTACATCTCAAGAAAATAAGAGAAATTATGAATCCAAAAAATTATGAGAGTGATAAAATTGGCACCAGTGGTCAATTAAATATTTTATGACAAATTTGAACCAATTTCTGATTTATTAGCAATTAGTATTTAACAAATAAATATTTGAAAAATAAAATTGCAATAAACATTGACATTAAGACATCAATTCATGAAGTTAAACTCATTTTACTTTGAAAGAGAAATATAGTTCTTAAAAATATGAAAACAGTACTGACAAAAAATTTCAAATTTTAGTTATCACTTAAAAAAAATAGCCAAATATATATTTTTTAAATCATAGCAACATGTATACTAGCCAAAAGTTATTTTGATAGTATACTGATAAATGCAGAATTCTTTTCAGAAGTAAAGGATATTCCACATTTCCGAAATGCCTGAATTCCGGATTTTGAGGGGAGAATCGCGATCTTCGAAATAACACCTGGAATCATCGAATTCAGTACGATATTCCGATTCCGCGTGAGGGGAGAATACGGCCGTAAATTCCGTTTATGTTTTGCTGGCATAGGGTGTTTCTTCTTTTGGAACCATGAAATTTTTCCGTTACAGACAGGTTCCATTTTCAAAGGTTTTGCTACACTATACTATGTCCATTATATATAACAATGTATCGCCCCCACCCCCACAAAAATGACGCTGTGAATCCGCCCTTGGATAGCCTTCAGGTTAGCGTTGTTTATATCGTAAGTCAAGACTTACGCGGGGCCTCCGTGACCGAGCGGTTAAGACCGGTAATCTCTTGAGAGCGTAGGAGTCAGGTCGACGGGTTCGACTCCCGTCAGCAACATCGCACACACTTTGTAGAGCTATGGTTGTAATTCTCTGGTGCGGTAAATTCCCTTGTGGCTATCTCGTCCTTGTATATTGACGATGATTTATAAGCGGGCACTTGATGTCGAGCACACAAGTCAGATGTGGGCCCACCGTGGCTGAGCGGCCAAGGCATCACGCATAATTTCCGTCTCCACCGCCGATCGACGATTGGGACTTTAACGCTTTCTGATTATTTGTAAAATCAAACGCTTTTTAAGTCATTTCCGGTATTTTGGAGGATTATGAAGATTTTTAAGAAGATATGATATAAGAAATTAATATATATTAATAGATTATATAGAGATTAGATTATATAGAAATTAATTAGATTATATTACTATAATATTTATTATATTACAGTTATAAATTAATTAGACTATATAGAAATTAATAGATATTATATAAGAAACCATGTTCAACCAGAAATGACTTAAGAAGCGTTCGGTTTAACAACTAATCAGAAAGCGTTAAAGTCCCAATCGTCGATCGGCGGTGGACAGGGAAATTATGCAGGCAGCACACCGCTAATCACTTGCGAGTGAAGGTGTTGAGCGGGTTCGAACCCCGCTGGCTCCGTTGTACACTCTTAGTGGAGCAGTCGGCTGTATTTCTGTGTGTTGTAAATTTCCTTGTGTGTGCTATCTCGTCCCTGTATATATTGACGATGACTTATAAGCGGGCGCTTGACGCCAAGCACACAGGTCAGATGTATGTTCTCAATGAAACAAACAAACAGGACTTACGGCGTAGATTGATCTTAAGCGAGGCACCTCAATTCCAGCCTATATTTCTACATGATTGTGTACGGCCCAGACATGTATTTTACACCAGAGAGTATACTGTCGTGGCACCTTCTGTAGGCTATTTTAAAACTTCATTTGACAAATGGACTTTACCCATGTGACGTCAGCCGCGGGTATTCAGAAGAAAAACACCAATAGGCGTGCAGAACATTTTAACACTGCTTCCCCTTCATCCAATAAAGTCTTTTTCGGAGGGTAGATACCCGCTGCGGCATGGGTGTTGCCATTCGTGAGTAAAGTCCATTTTAAAATTACAAAGTTTGAAATTCTTTAAATTATTTTTAGTTTTAACTTAATTTTCTAATTTGGACTTAAAACGGCCTCTAGAAGCACTGATTGCAGCCGTCGGTACAGGGAAATTGTCCCTTTAACTAATGCTAAAGTGCCATTGAAACCATTATTTATTGTAAACGCGTTTAAAAGTGTTAGATATTCAAATTTGGAAAATTTTTACCTTGTCAAATAAACACAGAACACAAAACATTACATGAAATCTGAAACTGTACAAAAAAATAATCATTATGAACAAGATAAAAATGCATGTTACGCAATGGGCTTGCAAGGGATTTTCCTGAAGCGAGAAGTTATATCTTTTTTCCACCAGATGACGTATTCGAGCGCTGCAATCAAATTTGTATCCTTGATCAGATACAAGTTCCATTCCACCTCAATGTCAATGGTTTCCGAAAATTTCTCCAATGTAGAGTGCGCTGCGCGACCGTTGTAATTTTCTAACAACAAAAAATGAAGCTCAACTAAATTTTTCTCCATGTTTGATTCACTCACATCACTCCCAACACAATAATAACAATATCAATTAAAAGTAAATAATGGAAGCGTTATACCTAACTGCTGAAAAGTTTAAATTGCCGAATGCTGGAAAAGACATGGTAATGATTTCAAATTAACTTCTGATTAAGAATTTTGCTTTCTGTGCTGTTTTCGTCTGGCTTAATGAGATGTCGCGCATGCGCCGCTAATCGAGCATAGCACGATATATTTTTCCTTTTTTTTTAAACCTCTTAAGTTCAGTTCTTTAGTGCCGGTGTAAGAAAGTTGTTTTATTAGAAAAAAATTCAATGGCTGTTAATGACCGGGTAAGTTTTATATAAATCGTATCCAACTGTATTAGATTCTTACTGCATCTTTTGCGTAAACATCTTCATGTACACATGTGTAAGCCTATTCAGTAGATGTTTATTTTCAGATTGCATTTTAGTTTTGCGTAAAATCCGATTCATATTTGTTTAACGATTTTTTTTTTCCAAGTTACACACATTAGGTAGAAGCTTGATTAAGGTTTTAATTTATTTTTTTACTTAGTCATGTTTCTGTGTCTGTACTCTTGTACCCTGTTTCCTGTTAGCGATTCCACGATCAGAGGGGGGCATGTGTGCACTGGGCGCCACATGTAGATTTAGTTTGTCGTTTTGTACAAAAAAAAATATATATGGAATGAGATAATACGCGAGGATAGACAAAATATCCGTTAATAATTGTAAGCCGGAAAGTATTGTGCTATCCTCTAAAAAAAAAAAAAAAAAAAACTCTAGTACTACATCAAATATTTCACTAAAGTCATTTTTTTAGTTTTGTTCTGTTTTTATGCCCTCTTTGGAATAGTTATCTAAGGAGTGCTTATTTAGTTTTAAAATAATTTAAACTGACAATTGCATAATTCTGGCAAAACATGAGCTTCATTTTGACAGATTTTCTTGCTCTAATAGAATTTTAGAATGATCTACATAAATATTTTTCTTTTTTAATGTTAAACGATTAATATGTAATAAAATGCTTGGCGCGTTTTAAAAAAATTGCCAAATTTGTGCGTTTCTGCCTGTTGTCTCCCGGAGTGGCAACCTCCAGAAGACAACAGGCAAAAGCGTGCAAATTGAAATGGCGATAATCAAAATAAAGCAAAAATACATATTTTAAAACATTTAAAAGCAAAATAATGTCAAAATAACGTTTTTAAAAACACACATTTTGTGTTTAAAAAAAAAAAATCCACTTTTTGGAATGGCTAGGTAAGAATTAAACTCACCTGCTTTTGGGCGGAGTGTTCCGAAAACTACGCAAATTGAAATCGCGAGAATCAAAATAAAAGCAAAAATAATTTAAACCTTTAAACAGCAAAATAACATCAAAATACATTTATGAAAAATAAGAGAACCAATGATCTCGACCTAATCCTTACTCAAGCCACCATTTAGCGCTTTTAAAAAATGATGCCGCATTGGCGATTTCTAAATTGTTTACTTACATTTATCGTATTGTAACCCACAATAAGCAAGTGGTAAAATGTTGCCATTCTTAATTTTTAAATAGTTACACATAGGAAAAGTAATGGATTTAGCAATAAAAAGGTCCCTGAAAAATAGATTGCATTTATACAAGAGTAAAATTTTATTCGTTCAAAACAATTTGGACAAAAGACATAATTTAAATACAGAATTATTAAATTAAACCCTACAGAGTTGATTTTTTTAGATACTGCATTTATGAGTGAAATAAAATATTTTATTTGACAAATTTAATAAGATACATATAAAAAAGATAATACGAGCAGTAAAAAACGTTTTCATCGATATTACATAAAACTTAACGATTAATGTGAAGTTGAAAAAACTAAAATACACGAAATTCCTTAATGCCGCAATCACTGTACCGCACGTATGATCATTCGCGAACACGAAACCGAAAATAAAACATGGCTGGATACAGCAACCTCGTCGTATCGGAATCCCACGAAATTCGTTAATGCCGCGATCACTGTACCACACGTATGATCGCTTCGCGAACATGAAACCGAAAAAAAAAACATCACTGGATACAGCAACCTAGTCGTATCGGAATCCCAAGAAAAACACGAAATTCGTTAATGCTGCGATCACTGTACCGCACGTATGATCGCTTCGCGAACATGAAACCGAAAAAAAAACATCACTGGATACAGCAACCTCGTCGTATCGGAATCCCAAGAAAAACACTAAATTCGTTAATGCCGCGATCACTGTACCGCACGTATGATCGCTTCGCGAACATGAAACCGAAAAAAAACATCACTGGATGCAGCAACCTCGTCGTATCGGAATCCCAAATAATACATGAAATTCGTTAATGCCGCGATCACTGTACTGCACGTATGATCGCTTCGCGAACATAAAACCGAAAAAAAAACATCACTGGATACAGCAACCTCGTCGTATCGGAATCCCAAGAAAAACACGAAATTAGTTATTGCTGCGATCACTGTACCGCACGTATGATCGCTTCGCGAACATGAAACCGAAAAAAAAACATCACTGGATACAGCAACCTCGTCGTATCGGAATCCCAAGAAAAACACGAAATTCGTTAATGCCGCGATCACTGTACCGCACGTATGATCGCTTCGCGAACATGAAACCGAAAAAAAACATCACTGGGTGCAGCAACCTCGTCGTATCGGAATCCCAAAAAATACATGAAATTCGTTAATGTCGCGATCACTGTACCACACGTATGATCGCTTGCGAACATGAAACCGAAAAATAAACATCTCTGGATGCAGCAACCTCGTTGTATAGAGATCACAAAAATACACGAAATTTGTAAATGCGGCGATCACTATACCGCATGTATGATCGCTTCGCGAACATGAGACTTCCATGAAAACTGCAATCAATTCACACAGTTCTAAAGTAACAAGAGTAGCCACTCACATACATAATTTTTTTTTTTTTAAATCAAGATTTAAATAAAGAAGCAGATGATGAAATTTTTTCAACGCTTTTTTTTTCTTTTAGTATCATGACATAACCATTTAATGACATAAGTGTTATTTAACTGTATTAAAAAAAACATGTTTTAAATAACTAATAAATCATTAAATATCATTAAAATACAAATAAAAGTCGAATAAAGAATCATTTGATGACGTAACAAATACATCATACGTAACAAACGCGTCATCACAAAAAATATCATTGCTCAGCCTTTCCAACAATAAAAGAGCTACATCTGGCTAACTATCGACGATTTGGCACGATTGAGAAATGATGAGGGTTGCAAGAGTCAGTCCGCTATCGCGTGCATGCTAGCACGTCAATACAAACGGATGCCAAGCAGGGGTAAACGCTTGGATTCACCCAAATGCTTCATTTTAAGCTTATTGTGTCAGTTTTTTTTTTTTTTTTTCAGGTAACATAGGTTATTTTTTGAAAAAGTGAGGTTTTTTAAAATTCTACCTTATTTGGTTGCAATTTTGTAATAAAGGGTACTTCTCTATTATCTCATCGGCCACTTTTCATAACAAAAAACGATTGCCCCACTGTAACGCCCAATAAACAGGAGAACGTTGCCATTGGAATATCAAAATAAATAAATCCAATAAAATATAAGAATTGTAGGACACAATTTTTATTTTAATGGATGAAATAACTCATAAATCAGTAAAACAGAATGAAAAATACAGGCAAATATCGAATTAAAAACCACTGGATGACGTAAACAAACACGTGTAATGCTTCTGACATCCAGTCAAGGGGACTGCATTTTGGGCGTTTCATCTTACAGTTTGGGCGATCGTTTTTTGTTATGAAAAGGGGTCGACGGGATAATAGAGAAGTACCTTTTTCTATAATGGAATCATGTCAAGTAAAAAATGACATGGTTCCAAAAGAAAGAATACCAACAATTATACCTGCTAAGATGGAAACCTTTATATAGCTGAATTTATACACCACATATATATACAATATGGGCAGAATTTTATATTTTTTATTGGGGGGGAGGGGCACGATTCTGGTTTAACCCTTTGAGGGGCGGTGGTATATATTATATACCACCTAATTTTAATCCGATTCAAACCAGAAACTTTTAATTAAATTTTACTTTTTTAACTTTGACGAAAAAAAATTGAAAAATTGCTTATTCTTATATGAACTAAATTCTTTCCTCAATTCCGGTGGGAATTCAACGTTACAGGAGCACAAGTGCTTGCCCCTGAAAGGGTTAAAATGTTGTTACTTGTTGACATAGCATGAAAATTATTCATCAGGGAAAATACATCGGGGGATTTTGGAGGGGGGGGGGGGGAAGTGAGTATGAACTGTCCCCCTGCATTCATCGGTTCTGGTCAAAGACTGAAAGTATTTTGAACATCTTCCCCCTCCCAGGTACTCTATGTGCACTCGCACAAAAGACAAAACACAATGTGCATTAAATTTTATGGTACTTCTCTACTATCCCGTCGACCACTTTTCATAACATAAAACTATCACCAATAAACAAATGGAAGAATGTTGCCATTGGAATATCAAAATAAATAAAATATAAGAATTGAAGGACACAATTGTTATTTTAATGAATGAAATAACTCGTCAGTAAAACATAACGAAAAATACATGCAAATGTCGAATTAAAAAACCATTTGATGACATAGCAAACATGTATAATGCGTCTGACATCCAGTCAATGGGACTGCATTTTTGGCATTTCATCTTACAGTTGGACAAGATGAATAGGGGAGACCGGTACACAGTGGACCACTTTTTCAGTTAACATTTTTTTCTCTCTTTAATAGACTGACCGATCTGTATGAAAATATTTTTGAATATTCCTTAAACCTTCTTACATCCATCATAATTTTCTCACAATATAGTTTTCAATACATTTTTCAAAAAAAAAAAAAAAAAAAAATAATTATATACACTTGTAAAATGACCCAGTGTACCCCGGAAGCAGGGTACAGTGGACCACTATTAGGTATTATCTAAAATACAATATAAATCTATTTTTCATTAATCTAATTCTTTTTTGTTGCCCCTTCACCCGCAAAATAACATAGTAATATAAATTTTGAAACAAAAACAAAAAAATTATTATTTTGAAAATAATAACAGATTATTAATACAGGAACAATTGCAATTGAGTTGAAGTTATTACTTAAGTACAAAAAAAATCAGCTCGCATTAAAATTTGCAAATGAAATTCCAAAGTACTTATGAGTAAGATTGAGCCTGGAATTTTCAAGAAATAATTTTGGGTCTGAGAGCAACATTATGAAATCATTGACATCAACAGTAGATTCATCAACAGTTTCGGCAGAAATAAACTGATTTCCATTCAATTTGCGTCTCATGAATCTTACTTGAATAGAATCATCAACAATTAGACTACAGTTATATTTATCAAAGGCAGTCAATGAAAAACAAAATATTTCTTACTATGTTAAATAAATTGTTATTTTTATTTGTTTATTTTATAGTTAAATCGGTACTTTTCGGTTAGCCGGGCACCAGTGATTTATGTACATATATAAATACATATGTATATACATAAATTTGTATATTTATACATACATATATGCATATATATGTGTATGTATATATATGTATATGTAGATATGTGTGTGTATATGTATACATGTATATTATATATCACTGGCGCCCGGCTAACCGAAAAGTACCGTTAAATCTATTTTAAAACAATCTTTCTTTATAGAAAATAAGCAATTATTAAATATTTTGAACATTCTGCATTACAGGAGCAGAGTGGATTGTGGACCACTGTACCCCATGTTAAAGTTCAATAAGTAATCCTACCCGCATAGCATGCATGGTCACAGTGACGTCATTGTGACATCACAGTGAGTCACGTACGTCACGTCACATCTGTGACCAAAATACAACCACTCAGTGACGTCACATTTGTGACTAAAATGGGAATTATTTGGAAACCTTAAAAAATTTGCAAGAACACTACAAAATATGTTATTCAATGTAAAAGAATGTTTCTGACAATTTTTTTAATTTTTGTGACGTTACTGCAAATCACAAACACTACGTCACCTGTGTTATCAAAATACCCCCATGTTGTGAAGTCACAGTTTGACCAAAATGTGAATTTTTAATATATTTTAAAATGATGAGAAATATATATTATTCAGGAATGCTTTAATGCACTTAAAGGGTCTGATTCTGACTGATTTTTATGATCCCTGGAAAATTAACCTACATTGATTAATTTATTTACTGACCTACAGGAAAATGCTTTACAAATAGGTAAATTTCAATCAATATGCACAGGACCGTGCGAAGAGAAAACTGCGCCCGGGGCAAAGTTTCAATTTAGCGCCCCCCCCCCCCCTTCATCTTCTTTTTGTGACAAGGAAACACAAAACTGATAAAGTACAGAAACAGAAATAAATTCTATTGAATAAACATTTCTTGTTTATGTTGGAACTTTAAAAGGTTTAATTTTAATTCAGAAATTGCAAACAACTAAATAGCATAGGAGAAAATTGCACTTATTTGTTGGAGACATCATGATATTTTGACACAGAAAAAAAAGAATAACAAAAAGAGAAAAAAATTCCCCAGAAAATGATCGATGACCGAAAAATGAATAAATAAATAAATTAAACCGTGGTTGGTAGTATAAATTTGGCGCCCCCTCAATTTCCGCGCCCGGGGCGAAGGCCCCCTTCGCCCCCCTCTTCGCACGGCCCTGAATATGCAATTATAAATTATAATACAAACATAATGCAGCATGTACTCCATGAACAATTTTTTTTAAAATTAAGGCAGTTTCTCATTTGCTTTTCATATTAATTAACAACTTTTGTAAAACTGAGAGCAACAATCTATATTATAGAGCGCAAGCTATCCGAGAGTAACAATGACGTCATGTTAACAGCGGCAACAACTGAACAGTAAATTTCGCTTTTACAATGATTTTTTTAACTTCTAAATATTGCACAATTTCAATTTTTAACCGTCGAATAGGAAAAAAAATGCTCTTTCAAATGCAATATGTTTCAAAACTGTACCTCAATTTACTATTATTTGTGGTTTTAAAAATAATTTTAAATCTTCTTTTTTAAAATCTTTCTATTGCGTGCATTCCGATTAAAACATATTAAAACACTTCTATTTCAATAACAATTGTTACAATAATAATTTCCCAAATTTCAGCGTTTGTTTCCGACTAATATTCAACATCAAAATTAAAAATTTCATTTAAAAAAACATAAATTCATATTTTTTAAAACACAAATTTAATAGACATGAAATCATGTTACTTCTGCTAAAACTATTAGAATAATAGCAATAATAATAATAATAAGTGTATTGGGCGATATCTTCGACTATTAATTCCTGACATGCGACTAATACGAAAGTATCGGTAATGAATTTATTAGAATTTTCAATTAATATTTACACACACACACACACACACACACTATAGGTGAAAACTGGGAAATTTAGTTAGTAGCCAGCACGGCCAAACTCGATTCTCCCTTCCTTCATACGGCCTTCACAATCACCCCTTAGTTTCAGAATCGTTAAAAGGCCGCTTCGCCGGTAGATGGCGCGATATACTTACCATAAATAATGCTTAGTAAATGTTACTTCTATACATAAAAATACAAGAATCTTTGCAATATATTCATTATAAAAGGTATGTATCTTTTGTATCTTAAACATATGTATCTATTTGTTTCGGCATTTTCTTTACTACAAACAGGAAAAACTAAAAGATTTAGAGATAAAATAAATAAATACAATGCTTTCAGCAATTAAAAATAGTTTAAATAACACGCTACTATAAAATGCAAAACAAACATTATAAGTAAATTTCTATATTTATATACATTTAAATTCTTGATTACTTGAAACATTGATAATTCTGAGCGTAAAATGCACAATAAAAAATTTAAAAAATAATTACTAGTTTCATAATAGTAGTAAGAAAATTAAGCAAGTTCGCCAATATCCGGCAATGAACTCATATCGATTTTTTTTCTCAAAACATGGATTATTTTTACACGATTCTTAATTATTTAAAATATGTATATATATATATGTATATTCAATACAATTTTCAATAAATTTAATCATTATAGGTACTGATCTGAAATTATAAGCATTATATGTTGTAACATATCTATCTTTTACTTCGGCGTTTTCTTTACTACAAACAGGAAAGACAAAGGAAAAAACTAAACAAAACAAACAGGACAAACAGGAAAAACTAAAAGATTTAGAGATAAAATAACTAAATACAACGCTTTAAGTAATTAAAAATAGTTTAAATAACATCCTACTACAAAATGTAAAACAAACATTATAAGTAAATTTCAATACATTAAAATTGTGGATTACTTGAAACATTGATAATTCTGAGCGTAAAATACACAGCAAAAAATTAAAAAAATAATTACTAGTTTCATAATAGTAGTAAGAAAATTAAGCAACTTCGCCAATATCCGGCAATAAACTCATATCGAATTTTTTTTTTCTCAAAACATGGATTATTTTTACACGATTCTGAATTATTTAAAATATATGTATGTATGTGTACATTCAAAACAATTTTTAATAAATTTAACCATTATAGGTACTGATCTGAAATATATAAGCATATAGAAATATAATAGAATTACATATAAAATTAAATATTATATTCTAGTTCTGGAAAGTCATGGTATAAAAGTATGTATATAAAAATAAAAATATACTTTCATGTTTCATAATATCAACAGAATAAGAAAACATATTTCGCCAATATCCGGCAATAAACTCATATCGAATTTTTTTTTTCTCAAAACATGGATTATTTTTACACGATTCTGAATTATTTAAAATATACGTATATATGTGTACATTCAAAACAATTTTTAATAAATTTAACCATTATAGGTACTGATCTGAAATATATAAGCATATAGAAATATAATAGAATTACATATAAAATTAAATATTATATTCTAGTTCTGGAAAGTCATGGTATAAAAAAGTATGTATATAAAAATAAAAATATACTTTCATGTTTCATAATATCAACAGAATAAGAAAACATATTTCGCCAATATCCGGCAATAAACTCATATCGATTTTTTTTTTTCAAAACATGGATTATTTTTACACGATTCTGAATTATTTAAAATATATGTATGTATGTGTACATTCAAAACAATTTTTAATAAATTTAACCATTATAGGTACTGATCTGAAATATATAAGCATATAGAAATATAATAGAATTACATATAAAATTAAATATTATATTCTAGTTCTGGAAAGTCATGGTATAAAAGTATGTATATAAAAATAAAAATATACTTTCATGTTTCATAATATCAACAGAATAAGAAAACATATTTCGCCAATATCCGGCAATAAACTCATATCGAAATTTTTTTTTCAAAACATGGATTATTTTTACACGATTCTGAATTATTTAAAATATATGTATATATGTGTACATTCAAAACAATTTTTAATAAATTTAACCATTATAGGTACTGATCTGAAATATATAAGCATATAGAAATATAATAGAATTACATATAAAATTAAATATTATATTCTAGTTCTGGAAAGTCATGGTATAAAAGTATGTATATAAAAATAAAAATATACTTTCATGTTTCATAATATCAACAGAATAAGAAAACATATTTCGCCAATATCCGGCAATAAACTCATATCGAATTTTTTTTTTTTTCAAAACATGGATTATTTTTACACGATTCTGAATTATTTAAAATATATGTATATATGTGTACATTCAAAACAATTTTTAATAAATTTAACCATTATAGGTACTGATCTGAAATATATAAGCATATAGAAATATAATAGAATTACATATAAAATTAAATATTATATTCTAGTTCTGGAAAGTCATGGTATAAAAGTATGTATATAAAAATAAAAATATACTTTCATGTTTCATAATATCAACAGAATAAGAAAACATATTTCGCCAATATCCGGCAATAAACTCATATCGAATTTTTTTTTTCTCAAAACATGGATTATTTTTACACGATTCTGAATTATTTAAAATATATGTATATATGTGTACATTCAAAACAATTTTTAATAAATTTAACCATTATAGGTACTGATCTGAAATATATAAGCATATAGAAATATAATAGAATTACATATAAAATTAAATATTATATTCTAGTTCTGGAAAGTCATGGTATAAAAGTATGTATATAAAAATAAAAATATACTTTCATGTTTCATAATATCAACAGAATAAGAAAACATATTTCGCCAATATCCGGCAATAAACTCATATCGAATTTTTTTTTTCTCAAAACATGGATTATTTTTACACGATTCTGAATTATTTAAAATATATGTATATATGTGTACATTCAAAACAATTTTTAATAAATTTAACCATTATAGGTACTGATCTGAAATATATAAGCATATAGAAATATAATAGAATTACATATAAAATTAAATATTATATTCTAGTTCTGGAAAGTCATGGTATAAAAAAGTATGTATATAAAAATAAAAATATACTTTCATGTTTCATAATATCAACAGAATAAGAAAACATATTTCGCCAATATCCGGCAATAAACTCATATCGATTTTTTTTTTTCAAAACATGGATTATTTTTACATGATTCTGAATTATTTAAAATATATGTATGTATGTGTACATTCAAAACAATTTTTAATAAATTTAACCATTATAGGTACTGATCTGAAATATATAAGCATATAGAAATATAATAGAATTACATATAAAATTAAATATTATATTCTAGTTCTGGAAAGTCATGGTATAAAAGTATGTATATAAAAATAAAAATATACTTTCATGTTTCATAATATCAACAGAATAAGAAAACATATTTCGCCAATATCCGGCAATAAACTCATATCGAAATTTTTTTTTTAAAACATGGATTATTTTTACACGATTCTGAATTATTTAAAATATATGTATATATGTGTACATTCAAAACAATTTTTAATAAATTTAACCATTATAGGTACTGATCTGAAATATATAAGCATATAGAAATATAATAGAATTACATATAAAATTAAATATTATATTCTAGTTCTGGAAAGTCATGGTATAAAAGTATGTATATAAAAATAAAAATATACTTTCATGTTTCATAATATCAACAGAATAAGAAAACATATTTCGCCAATATCCGGCAATAAACTCATATCGAATTTTTTTTTTTTCAAAACATGGATTATTTTTACACGATTCTGAATTATTTAAAATATATGTATATATGTGTACATTCAAAACAATTTTTAATAAATTTAACCATTATAGGTACTGATCTGAAATATATAAGCATATAGAAATATAATAGAATTACATATAAAATTAAATATTATATTCTAGTTCTGGAAAGTCATGGTATAAAAAAATATGTATATAAAAATAAAAATATACTTTCATGTTTCATAATATCAACAGAATAAGAAAACATATTTCGCCAATATCCGGCAATAAACTCATATCGATTTTTTTTTTTTCAAAACATGGATTATTTTTACACGATTCTGAATTATTTAAAATATATGTATGTATGTGTACATTCAAAACAATTTTTAATAAATTTAACCATTATAGGTACTGATCTGAAATATATAAGCATATAGAAATATAATAGAATTACATATAAAATTAAATATTATATTCTAGTTCTGGAAAGTCATGGTATAAAAGTATGTATATAAAAATAAAAATATACTTTCATGTTTCATAATATCAACAGAATAAGAAAACATATTTCGCCAATATCCGGCAATAAACTCATATCGAAATTTTTTTTTTAAAACATGGATTATTTTTACACGATTCTGAATTATTTAAAATATATGTATATATGTGTACATTCAAAACAATTTTTAATAAATTTAACCATTATAGGTACTGATCTGAAATATATAAGCATATAGAAATATAATAGAATTACATATAAAATTAAATATTATATTCTAGTTCTGGAAAGTCATGGTATAAAAGTATGTATATAAAAATAAAAATATACTTTCATGTTTCATAATATCAACAGAATAAGAAAACATATTTCGCCAATATCCGGCAATAAACTCATATCGAATTTTTTTTTTTTCAAAACATGGATTATTTTTACACGATTCTGAATTATTTAAAATATATGTATATATGTGTACATTCAAAACAATTTTTAATAAATTTAACCATTATAGGTACTGATCTGAAATATATAAGCATATAGAAATATAATAGAATTACATATAAAATTAAATATTATATTCTAGTTCTGGAAAGTCATGGTATAAAAAAGTATGTATATAAAAATAAAAATATACTTTCATGTTTCATAATATCAACAGAATAAGAAAACATATTTCGCCAATATCCGGCAATAAACTCATATCGATTTTTTTTTTTTCAAAACATGGATTATTTTTACACGATTCTGAATTATTTAAAATATATGTATGTATGTGTACATTCAAAACAATTTTTAATAAATTTAACCATTATAGGTACTGATCTGAAATATATAAGCATATAGAAATATAATAGAATTACATATAAAATTAAATATTATATTGTAGTTCTGGAAAGTCATGGTATAAAAGTATGTATATAAAAATAAAAATATACTTTCATGTTTCATAATATCAACAGAATAAGAAAACATATTTCGCCAATATCCGGCAATAAACTCATATCGATTTTTTTTTTTTTCAAAACATGGATTATTTTTACACGATTCTGAATTATTTAAAATATATGTATGTATGTGTACATTCAAAACAATTTTTAATAAATTTAACCATTATAGGTACTGATCTGAAATATATAAGCATATAGAAATATAATAGAATTACATATAAAATTAAATATTATATTCTAGTTCTGGAAAGTCATGGTATAAAAGTATGTATATAAAAATAAAAATATACTTTCATGTTTCATAATATCAACAGAATAAAAAAACATATTTCGCCAATATCCGGCAATCAACTCACATCGCTTTTTTTTTTCTCAAAACATGGATTATTTAACAAATTCATAATAATTTTTACAGGTTTTATTATTTTAGAGAATGAACAAGTTTTTTTTTTTTTTTTTTTTTTTTGCTGTAGCATTATGTACTCCATTTATGAGAGAATAGTTTTTGTGGAAATTTTAGAATATTGTGTGGTTACAGAAATTACAGAATATTTTTTCAGATTTTTAAAATATTAATTCATAAATCTATCCAAGGGCGGATCTAGAGAGTCTTCAAGGGGGGGGCGATATCAGAAATTTGGAAGTTAATATCCGACCCGCAATCTTGGTCGTGTCGGGCCTAATTTTTTTAAATTGCGGGTCAGGTTTACTTCTGTTTTTTTGCTACGGGTCGGGTTTGGGGCGGGTTGACTCCTACTTGTTTACTGTAGGTGGGGTTTGGGTCAGGTTAACTTGTTTTTGGTACGAGATGGGTTCCGGTTGGGTTAATTTTTACTTTTTTTGCTGCGGGTCGGGTTGACTTCTACATTTTTCCTGCGGGTCGCGTTGACTCACATTATCGGGTTGGGTTTTTTTACTCTTGCGTGCAGGGCTGTAGCTAGAAGCAAACAATAGGGGGTGCTCAAGAGAATGTAGGGGGGGGGGTCATACTATTTCTCTCTCTCTGACACATGCACGCACAAACACAGATATATCGGATCAAAGTACATATATAAAAGTAAATCAGTGCATATTAGGTAGATTTTGTAAGAAATACTACCTATTACATTCTCCCCTATGTTGGAATTTCTGGAAAATTTTGCAGATCTATGCCGATCATGACTCCCAGAACCGAAAACCACCCCCAGTTCAAAACTTTTATCTATCTATCTATCTATATCACTTTTTTATGGACACGATAACTTCAATAATTCTGCACAAATCTCTTCCAAACTAATACATAAAATCAAGGTGTATAAAATCTCGGTCAAGTTCATTAATGGGGGGCAAAATCGAACCACTGGGTAGGGGGAGGGGGGCTTTTTGTGAAAACTGAAATCCCCATAACTTCTTAATTATGATAAGTATCATCGAATCCATTTAAAGTTATTATTACTTCTAAGTAAAGGGCCGAAAATTTATGTATGACAGATTTTGATATCATTAAAAATGGCCTCGAAGGGGGGGGGGGGGGGGGATAGGGGTTTAAGAAGAAAAAAATTTCCAACTTTGTCAATTCACAAGTTATTAAATCCGCTTAAATTTATTATAAATCCTCTTAATATTATCTACAAATTTTTTATAGGACCAACGCTTACAGCAAAATAAAATTAAAAACAAAGCAATCTCTGTCGGCTCCGCCTACAGACACAGGTAGTTTTCGAAGTGGGTGGTCCCAACTCCCGAATCATGGCAAAAAGGTAATTTTTTCTGCAATTCCCAATAAACAGGAGCCCCATGGTCTGCGTATTCGAAATCTAACCTGCACCTGTAGGCTGAACTGTCTGGGATTTTTTCATATTGTAGGCACTGCGTTTCATATTAAACTGTTTATAATAACCTTATTTCATTCTAAGAAAAGTAAAAGCTGCAGACAGGGATGTAATGGAGGATATACGGTGGATACGCCGTATATTTTCTGGATTATTTTAAGGAATACCGTATACCCACTTCTCAAAAACAATATACTATAGCATATACTATAGCATAAACTCTTTAGGGCATAAGCTCTTTAGCATATACTCCCTCTGCCTGCAGCGGATGCCCTCTGTTTTTTTTTACAACTACATCACTGGTTGCAGAAGGAAAATTTTCAGTGTAAAAATATACTAGTGAAATAATAAGTGATGATGTCAGTAATTAAATAAAAATCGCACAGTTCAAAAGAATTGCAACCTTTAATTTTTTTATGAATATTCCCTGCCATTAAAGATTCTAAAGTTATGTTTTTATATGATAAAAAACATTAGAAAAATGAAGGATGTATTTTGCATTTTAAAATTATTCAAATGCTAAAACCACTTGTATTTAAATTGGCTATTAGTTTTTTTCATTAGTATCATTTATAAATTAAAAATCTTATATATATATTTAAACTAGGATGACTCAAATAGGAAACAATGTTTATCATTAAGCTTCATATTTACTATCAAACTTATTAGAATAACTTTGTTTTATGCTAATAATGGAAAACGCTGCAAAATGAAAAAAATTCAGTATATAACTAACACAAAAGTCAATGTTTGCATCAGCAAAAGTTTGCTAATTCTGAGTATGTGCAGATAGGATACGCGCATATTGAAGCACTTATTTGCAGTTTTTAAACAAATACTACAATTTAATTTATGCAAAACTGTAAAAAAAAAAAAAGCCAAAACTAAGTTTAATTTTTGAACAGAGTTTCTTTTGGATTTTTGAAACAGAATTTCATTTGGCGACCTTGGCAACTTTCCCAGGGGGGGGGGGGGAAACTTTTCAGGGGGTACTGAGCCTCTCCTTGCACCCCTCTAGCTACGGCCCTGCTTGCGGTGTCGTGCTCGGGTTGACACAATTTTTTAAAAGAATGTCTAAAATATTTTGTATTATATATGTCGAAAAATATACAAAGCATTCATACAGACTTTTTTTAGAGGCAATGTGTATCTCTGTGCACTTGGGAAGATACCTTACAGAAGTCGCATAAAGGCTCATTTTTTTAAGGCTAATATAATCATGGAGACATTTTTAGGCTTTAATTGATCGCCACATTCCAAAATTCTGTTAAAAAATACTAACTGGGTATAAGACTACTTGTTTCTTTATATCAAAGATCAGTTTTTATTCAGTAAAGACTGTTTTGAAACTTATTAACGAAACATATATTCAGTAGTTATGAGACGCTGGCTGAAAGAAGCATTTAGAAAAAACATTAAAACTAGTTTAGATATCTCGGTTAGAGGTCTACACTTGCCGAAATTTCCAGCCTCGGGCCAGGCCCGACCCGTACAAAAAATATTGGTCCGGCCCGGCATAAAAGCGTGAGCTCGACTCGGCCCGCGCCAGTATAAAAGCTAAAAGTTTGTCCCAAGCCCGGATCTGTCAGTACAAAAACTTAATTGGTACTTCACCGCCAGATTTAATCTCCACAAAACATGCCGATATTTCGGAAGCAACATTATTCTACAGTTAAAATTATTCATAAAGCCCACTTATGCGCAGATTTTTTTTAGAAAAATTATGTTTGAAATTCATGGATTACAGAATGGAAACAATATTGACAGATAATTGTGTATATAAACACTCATTAAATATTTGAATTATATAATTACATTCAGATGAATATTCAGTAAGAATATCAACGTAGTTTAAAATTAAAGAAACAAATAATAAAAGAAAGTTATAATTTTAAAGCTTTACAAAGCAAAAAGTACATTTTTACTTTCTTCTATATATATAACAGAAGAAAGTATTTAAATTGATATCATCAAAAGTGTATGAAGTTATGCATAGAATTAAACCAAATTTCATTAATAGGTTTTTGACTAACGGCCAGCAGGTCGTACTTAAATTTGGGGATATTCCGCCGGATGGGGGGCTCTGTAATAGCGATTTTTGTGACATTTTCATTATTGTATCATTGGAAAGTGTAGGAAGTTATGCATGAATTGAACAAAATTTTATTTATGGGTTTTCAACTATGGCCTGCAAGTCCTAATTGAATTTAGGGATATTCAGCCGGAAGGGGGCACTGTGATACCGATTTTTGTGTAAGTTTTCGCAGTTTAACATCAGTTGTTCATGCAGCGAAGGTAACCTCGCACTTCGCAAGCAGCTGACGTAAAACAGAATTCTGTGATACGAATTTTGAAGTTTTAACAAGTATGAGATAGAAGAAAGTTTTGAGACTGGCACATCTGACTAGTTAAAAATATCTCTCTTTGATTTATTAAACCAAATTAAATTTCTAAAAATTATGTTAAAAAATGCACAACATCACTACAATTTTTACGAAAACAAATAAATACTAGTATGTTGTGACTATCACAAAACTTTCTTCTATATAAATCAAATCGTTTGCAGTAAAAATTAAATGACGATCTATTCGTTCTTGAGATACAGCTAACGCGGAAATCGTGAAAAACATCATACTGGCGACATCTGTTGGGCGGTATATACCCAATTCTAATAAAGATCTATTTATGCCAAGGTCAAACATAATCTAAAGTTTAATGAAATTCCGTGCGTTAATTCTTGAGATATAGCTATCGCGAAAATCGCAAAAAATGCAGCATAGCAGCACCACCTGTTGAGTAATTTAAACCAAAACCTCAACAGCATCAATTTTGTCAAGGTCTAACAGAATATGAATTTTCATTAAATTCGGCGCATTAGTTCTCGAGGTAGAGCGCCCACAAAATTTGTGTCACATATATGTAGACAGACAGACACATGTACAGACATTTTCTAAGAACAGTCAATTCGTGTTCAGGACCTCCTAAATTGTAGAAATACGTCGAAAATTTTTACTAATCCAATACTTTGTTCTTGTAAAGATAGAAGAAAGTCAAAAATGCCATCCGAACATAGGCTCGGGGGGGGGGGGGGGAAGAATTTAGAGGTATGTATTAACGAGCCAATAAAAGTTTTCATACGGGTTGAGTCAGACACGGTCTGAACTCTTAGCTTTTATATCGGGTCGAGCTCGAGTCTGGAAATTTCGGATCGTGCAGATCTCTAAGAAGAATGAATTCCATGCCAAACTCGTCCCGGAAAAAAGAAGTCTAGCCCGACCCGGCTCGAGTTTACAGAAAAAATGAATACCCGGCCAGGAAAGAGCAGAGAACAGGCAAGGTCCGAGTTTCGTGAATGAAAATTGTCTCGAGATTTTTCTTTGGGCGCGACCCTTTCCCGCACAGACCTCTGATGCAGACCTTTTATTAGCGCAAGGGAGATGGGGGGGGGGGATATGATCGATCCACCACTGGTCGCAACCGGGCCGAATTTTCAGCTTTTATGCTGGCCCCAGGCCTGAAAATCTCGGCCCTTGCAAACCTCTAGAAAGAATGAAATCTAAGCCAGGCTCGACCCGAAAAAAAAGAGGTCTAGCCCGGCACCAGTCTTCAGAAAATGCGAGGCCCAGTCCAGGCCCAAGTCTCCAGAAAAAATAAGGCCCGGTCCCGACCCGACCCTTAAAGAGTGAAGACCTGTCCCGGCCCGACCTAGGTCGGGCCGGGCTTCGCCAGAGGCCTTTTCCATGGAGGCCTCTAATGTCGGTTTACCGACCCTTTTTTAGCTCAAGGGGGGTGCGATCGCCCCATCGCCCCTCCCTTAGATCCGCCATTGAATCTATCCACCCTACTTCTGTATATATATGTATCTATAGGTATATGCAGATTCTATTTCTTGATTAGACTTTAAACATTGATAATTTTTACAGTGAAATATACATTAAATATTATAAAATTAAAATTAAGTAAACTTTAAAATTTTTCTTGATAAAGAGTTCTTACATGCAGATAAATTGGTTTCATTTGTAAAATACCTTGCCATATTTTTTTAAATGATGGGCAAGAATTTTGCACATATTAATGAGCATATATTTATTTTATGCTCGTTTAAGTCACATTCCCCATAAGGGTTTTTTATTAGTCTTGGATATATCAATTCATAAATAGTTTTGACGAACGAAACGCAAAGATAAGGAAATCCTCCATTAGTAATGGTAAGTAATAGCGCCCCCTACGTTCTTCCGGGGAGAAACTCTTATTCCTCTTGAACAAAGGGAAAATGACTTTTTGTTACGGCCGTATAAAGGGAAGGAGAAAATCGAGTTAGGCCGTGGTAGCCAGTGGCCGGTAGACTCAATTTCATTAGTGGCCACTTTTTAAAGTTAGTAGCCACAATTATGTTTCAAACTTTCTTAACGTGTAGATAAATTATAATCGTTGTATATAAACACATTTTCTATAAGAGTTTTATACCTATTGTATGAGTATGAGTGTATTTCCCAAGATTAAACAGTATCTCTTAAAGAAAAATAATCCAACAGATGATCATGTGACAGGAGTCGAAATATTGAAAATACTGAAATGTCCTTAAAACCCGCTAGTATCCGGTGGGGGAAAAAAGGAATAAATTACTTGAAATGCATGTGGAATCAAAGCTGATGAATATATTTTTCAGAATAAAACTGTATTTCTTGAAAAAATAATCCAACTAAAGAGTAATCATAACATGCACGTAAGAGCACATGAGAAAAAGCCGAAATATTGAAAATACAGCGAAGTCGTTGAAATCTGTTTGCATCTGGTAGGAAAAATAATTAACCAGTTCTCTAATTAGATATAATCAATGTAGAGATGCATATTTCCATGAAAAATGGTGTATTTCACTTGGCGATCGATAACAGATTTTTTTTATCGCCACTTGGCGAGTGGCGACTTGGGTGGCGATCGATGGCTGATTTTTTAATCGCCAATTTTTAAACTTTAATCGCCACGTGGCGAGTGGCGACCGCTAATTTTCACCTATAACACACACACACACACACATATATATATATATATGTCTGCTATATTCTATAAACAGAGTAACCCAGGTTTTTTCCCCTAGTTTTATCAATTGTAAATTACACTTAATGCCGGAAACGGCTGAAAATAATATACAGATGGGGTAATTAAAGATTTGTTTGTGTGAGGGGAGGTGGGTTGTGAAAAACAGATGCTTTATTATAATAAAATCACTGGTATACTTCCGATAATAATTGTTTTTTCTTTAGTGTTTAAGTAGATTGAGTACCTCTACCAATATATATTTTGCTGTTTGTTTCATACTTTGTAAATAAATATTGATATTTTTTTACAACTTACAAAAAAAACAAACTATACAAGTATTATTATTGTGAAACTAATCGTAAAAAAACGTAAAATGCTTATAAAAAATAAATCTTCAAATAAGAAATTTTAATTGGAGAGACTATAAAAAAAGACATTCTGCCTTTTTAACCTTCTACTCTAACATCAACTATATAAGAAGAAAAAAAAAGAAAAAAGATCATCTGCCCTGCTATTAAATGCGCGCAGATGTTTCAAACGTTTTTCAAAAATATCGTCTGCTTTTTTAACCTCAGAATAAGAGACGCACAACTGTGTATTTAATCTTTGGATGTCAGTTCGTTGGACAATATGCGTGTTATGAGCGTGTATAATTTCTACGTATTTAAAATTAAAAACCTGCACAGGATTCCGCAAATACAATTTTATACGAATTTTCTTTCCATGAAAAGTACAATTCCTTTGCGTGGTTAAATTTTCTTTCCGCCAATGTTATTGGAGGAATTTTGCCTTCTCAAGAAATTTTCGCAATTTTCGCGTCAAAATAGAATATTGAAGATGAGAAAGAAAAAGAGGTATGGAAAAATATTATTTTCCCTGTTAGCTTTGCATTAAGTTATATTAAATACTTCGTTAAACATTTATCAGTTTAATAAAGTTTATTAAATTTCCTGAGTCATTTTATAGTTATAAATTTCAAAACATCTACTATTAGAACAGAAGTATTATTAAAGGGAAATGTTCTTTATAATTATCACCTAATCCTGTAAAAACAAAAATAATAATAAACCAATGTTTTATGTTATCTGAATTTATATATTTTTTCACATTAAAAACTGGTTAAATATTTGAAACTATGTTTGTAATTTATTATTTTATTGGGTTATGTAACTATGATTATCTACATTTCAAATGGACTTTATATCTAAAATTTTGGCCAAACTTTATTCTAAAACTTTTACGGTAGATATTTTTTAAATCCGCTTGTTCTATTTATGATGAACAACAGATTATTGTGATTATTGCCTAGTCACGAAACATCGACCCAGATAGATCTTTCATCGGCATCATATGATAAATTATATGTGTCACTATCGATGCATTTATTACAATTCCATAAATAATTGACAATCAATTAGTAACATTATATTTTAATAACCAAAACATTGTTTTTATAGGCATGTTTTTTACTGCAGTTGCATACCTCTAAACATACCAAAAGTCAAAGTTATTTTCAGCGGGGTTAATAAGATGATTTTCTTTATAACTGCTACCTTTCAACGCATGTAGTTAATATAAAGTGTTTATAGAATCCTCAACATACGAAGATACTGAGTTAATTTTCAATATTAAAGTTTTATTTATCATTTAAACAGTTTCATACCTTTATTAATAAAATGAACTTTGAATTTAAAAGTCTGAAGATGTCCAAAAATAGATTTTTTACAAAGGTAAGTTCGTACACTTTACAATTTTGTATTAAAAATTTAACAATATTTATGAGAAGAAACTATATAATTTTATGTTTATTGTAAATATGAAAAAGTATCTTTTAGTAAAAATTTTTTATTTTTATGATTTAATTTTTTTTTTTACTTGCTTAAAATGATGTATTCTAACATCAGAGTAAATATTTTTCAAACCGATGTTGTTGAGTCACAAAGGGTTAAAATATAGTTATAAAATAAAGGTTCCATGTATGATAACGTATTTTGATCTATAAGTTAAATTTTTGGTTTTCTCTTTCAAAAATAGCAACTTTTATGAAATATTTTTCAAAAATCTTTCTTAATAAATTAAAACATACAGTTATTTTTCTTTTAAATATGATTTAAAACCTGGACCCCGATGTAAATATTATGGGAGAATACATTGTTCGAACATTTTCACTAGATATAAGATATTGTTTAAAAACTATTGAAATAGTTAATAAAAAATACCCTTTAAAATTTCAAGGCTTAAAAACCTTATCACAGTCAAAATATCGATTATTTTATTATTATCTCAAATTAACGATCTAAACTTTTTATACACGTGGTTTAAAATGTCAAAACTGTATTTTTAATACATACACGATTGCCATTCAAGGGTTTTTCACTCATGAAAACTATATAAATGACTTTTTCTCAATATTGATTTTTTGTTCATTCTTATATTTTTTAAGTTCTTTACTTCCTTTAGTATTTCAGTTTATTATTTTTTTTACTTATTCTTTATTATGTATGTAATAAAACCTTGCATGGAATTAGTATTACAGATTTTTTTGTTTTCTATATATGAAATCATATGAAGAAGAGTTAAATTCCATAGTTCCTCACAATATAGAATAATAATAAATTTATATAAAATCTAATATTAATTGAAATAAAAATCCATGCACAGTGTTCTATAACATATTTTAGTAATTGTAAAAAAATATAATAATAATAATAATAAGTAAAGTAAGTAAATTTAAAAAATGTCAATACTTGTAAAAATAGCAGGTATTTAAAGCATTAATTTATTTTAATTTTGTTAAACATTTTAAATAAATGTATAGTTTTTTTTTCAAAATGTGCTTTTAACTGACTATTAAAATATACTGCAATAACAATTTTTATCAAAATTCTTAAATTTAAAAATAATATTGAAAACTACCGTTTCCCATTTATAGCAAAATAACATAGTACTTATTTGCTTTATTTAAAAACATTTCTCTAAAATTTTTAAATACCGAGCTGAAAATGCAAAAAATGTTGCATTTATATTATAGAACAACAGAATTTTAATACATTTCACCACTTTTATATAATAAATTTGAAAATCTGCAAATCCACCTTTTTCTATTTAATGTGTAACCAATGGTAATGATTTGGGTTCGTTTGAAATCGGGTTGTCTCACTCGATTGCAGGATTTTAATAAAATCGTCTCAAAATCGCGTTACCCGACCTGATAGGGTATTCATATAAGAATCAGAGCCGAAGCAAAATTTTAACTAAATAGACAGAATAAAATAAAAATAAAAAATTTAAAACCCCGACTTCAGTCCTGCATCGGGTTGGTTATTCCGATTTTACCCGCACCCGACATTGCGTTCAGCTTGAGCCGAGTAAGAATAGCGATAATTGTTGTTGTTGTTGTTGTTGTTATTCTGTTTGAGTTAAATTGATTGTAATTTTTTTTTCGACTTCGGGTTGATTTCGGGTTGAGATTTTATTATTGCAGCTCGGGTTTGGATTAATCTGAAAAACTAGAATAAAATAATAACTTGATCTAAAGAAAAAATAGAATATTCTTTCAAACCTGTAGAAAAAAAAGAAAAGAAAAGAAAGAGAATAATAAAAAAAAAATAACCGATCCGTAATTTTCCTCATCGAATATGGGTAAAATATGGTCACTCAACCCGATGAAGAATCGTCACAATTGTCACAAACCTGCAGCCAAAAAAATATATATATCTGAACTTTAGTCGGATTCGGGTAAAATCTGGTCACCCAATCCGATGCAGAATCGTCACAAACGTCTAGCAAAAAAATGTCGATCCGAAGAATCCGGATCGGATTCGGGAAAAATTTGGTCACCCTATCCGATGCAGATTCGTCACACTTTTCACATTGAAGTCGCACGGTGACTTCACAAAGTAGTCACATTGTGAGGTCACAGAAAGCCTTGAAAACGGCCATAACGACTTCACATTTAGGTCACAGTGACTTCACATCGACGTCACGACGACGGTCACAAAGTAACAGTGTGACTTCACATTGACGTCGCTGTGACGTCACCATGCCTTACGGGTATTAATATTGTTTATAGCTTTCTTTGAAACATATTAACTTTAAAGTAAAATAAAAACAAGTATCTTAGCTTTGCAAAAAAGCTGTTTTATTTTATTTATTATATATTTATTTTATTAACCTTTAATTACTAAAAAAATAAAAATAGGATGATGAAAAATTTTACTTTTAGAAGCTCAAAACAACAAAGCAGGATAAAATAGTTCAATCTGAGCTAAACCTATTTTCTGAAGGCTATCAATAATCATTTCAGTGCTGTTGTCTATTAGGATAGAAGAGAAGCTTAAAAAAAATTTTAATAAATAAAATATTAGGGGGTGGTCCATAGGTCCAATGTGTACTGGTCTCCCCTATACAGTTGGGCAAAAAAAGATTTTTGTTATGAAAAGTGGTTGAGATAATAGAGAAGTACCAAATATTTATATGAATGTAAATTGTAATCGAAAAGTTAAATTTGAAACTATCAGATAGAAACAACAGTTGGAATCTAATAAATCTCCAAAATTTTCTTTGAAAAACACACACAAAAGTGTTGAATCCAAACAACATATATTATGCTGGTGTCTATATATTTAAAACGAAAAGCACATTCTGTCAAATTTCCACAAGGCTTCTTCCCTCAGAAATGGGAGCATGATTGATTAGCCTGTTCAGCCTAGGGAGATTGAAAAGGGTTGATGAAACCATACCGGTTGGAAGTGTACATTGCATTGAAAGCATAGACCTTCTAATATATTTTTGCTCTGAGGTTGAAAGCTAAAGCCTTTTTTTAAAGAACTCATGTTTTCAACACTAAATAGGCATATTTTTTCGCAAAAGTTTAAAGAAAGCTTGGAGACAGTTATATTTATAATCAATTGAAATGTCAGAGTTTGGAAGATGAGAATTATTTATGGTACTTTTCGATTAGCCAGGCACCAGTGAAATATATATATACATAGTGTTCCCGCTAGGCTTTTTTTGTAGGGCGCAGCGCCCTGCCCTTTTTAAAATCGGCAAAATGCGCCCTGCCCTTTTTGAAATCGGCAAAATGCGCCCTTCCTTTTTTTAAACTAGTCAAAAGTGCCCAATTTTGAGAATCTCCATTTCTTCCAGGGGTGATTCTGGTCCGAAAAAATCGCAATAAAACGGCAAACTTCGTCAAAAACATTGCGAAAAGCTGCAAATTTCGTCAAAAGATCGCGAAAAAATGGCAAATTTTGTCAACAAATCGCGGGAAAAACGTGACTTTTGTCAGAGAATATCGAAAAAAAAATGCAAATTTCGTCAAAAACATTGCGAAAAGCGCCAAATTTCGTCAAAAGATCGCGAAAAAACGGTAAATTTTGTCAACAAATCGCAGGAAAAACGTGACTTTCGTTAGACAATCGTGAAAAAACGGCAAATTTCGTCAAAAGGTCGCGAGAAAACGGCAAATTTCGTCAAAAGGTCGCGAGAAAACGGCAAATTTCGTCAAAAGGTCGCGAGAAAACAGCAAATTTCGTCAAAAGGTCGCGAGAAAACGGCAAATTTCGTCAAAAGCATTGCGAAAAACGGCAAATTTCGTTAAAATATCGCGGTAAAACGGCAAACTTTGTCAACACATCGCGAAAAAACGGCAAATTTCGTCAAAAACATTGCGAAAAGCGGCAAATTTCGTCAAAAGATCGCGAAAAAACGGCAAATTTTGTCAACAAATCGCAGGAAAAACATGACTTTCGTCAGAAAATCGCGAAAAAACGGCAAATTTTGTCAACAAATCGCAGAAAAAACGTGACTTTCGTCAGAAAATCGCAAAAAGCGGCAAATTTCGTCAAAAGATCGCGTGAAAACGGCAAATTTCGTCAAAAGCTTTGCGAAAAACGGCAAATTTCGTCAAAAGCATTGCGAAAAACTGCAAATTTCGTCAAAAACATTGCAAAAAACGGCAAATTTCGTCAAGAGATCACGAAAAAACGACAAATTTTGTCAACAGATCGCGGGAAAAAAGTGACTTTTGTTAGAGAATCGCGATAAAACAGCAAATTTCGTCAAAAACATTGCGAAAAACGGCAAATTTCGTCAAAAAAAATAGCGAAAAAAACCGCAAATTTTATCAACAGATCTCGAAAAAACTGCAAATTTCGTCAAAAGATCGCGATAAAACGCAAATTTCGTCAAAGGGACGCAACCCCCCCCCCCCCCCACCCTTTAACACCCTGAGGGAAAAAAAACTCATCTTTTGCTCTCCCAGCTCACCGAGCTTAAAATCCTTATCTTTTTTTTTTTTTTACTTTTTCTGCTCTGTCACTTTATTATAGCAAATAATCGATCAAGTAATTTTCCACACCCTACCCAAAATTGATGCTCACCCCCCTTCTTTCCAAGCACACGAAATTTAAAGTTAAAACTCTTTTATTTAAATTTTGTTATTCTATTTTTAATTCTTTAGTAAGGTAACTAAATCAGTCATCTTAAGTTCAAAATTTCTGCTTCCCCTTAAAATTCATAGTTTAGAGACAGCTAATAATTTTATATCCACATATGTTAACTTAATTGCTTACTAGAACCTTAAAATATCAATTTAATAAAAATGTATTTCTATAATTTATGGAGTTTCTTATACTGGTTCCGAAAATGTATACTTTTTTTTATGAAACAATGCCCTTTTTCGCTGAAACTAGTGCCCTTTTTATGCTTCAATAGTGCCCTTTTTGTGACTAGCACCCTGCCCTTTTTTTTTCTAGAGTGAACACTATATATACATAGAACTATTTTTGGTACTTTTCGGTTAGCCGGGCGCCAGTGATATATGTATATATATATATGCATACATATAAGTGTATATATTTGTATGTATATACATGTATTTGTGTAGATATATGTATGTATATACATGTATTTGTGTATATATATACATCTTCTAAAATAAAAGCGTAAGTCATGTGACTGTCATCAACAGTTCCGGGATGGCCGTTTCACTTTTTCATATGCCAGGCGGCCATTTTTATTTAAAATTATTTTTTCGAATAAAACTGCATAAAAGTTACGTTCAATTATGTATATATTCTGCAATAACTTCAGTCGAAATTAGATTCACAGTTCAAATTCTCTATTTATGAAAGTAAACAAAAAAAAAGATTGATTCGTCGGGAACATTTAAAATATTAAACCATGGAGGTAATCATTCGCAAAGCAAGTTCTCCGCGAATGAATTTTTAGACTGCTGCCTCGCGTCAAAAAAATAATTCGCACCAGTGAGATAATCAAAGTTTACCATAGTTATGTGCTATACAACTCAACTTCCATCCGGATTTTTTCTTGACGTAAATTGAACTCATGTAATAATATTTAATGAATCAGATTTTTAGCATTTTTAAAATGGCTGATACAGCTTTTATTTATCGCGTGTACAAATTAGAAACGATACTTTGATTTTGAAATCAAATAAGTGACAGGTTTATAATTTAAAATTAAATTAATGTAGTATGAATGATGGTGATGGGAACAATATTTGGCGATTTATCATCTGCTCCCGGCTAACAAAAATACTCATATTTAAAAAGGGTAAATAATATGGAATCAAATTAAAATAACACAATAAAGTTGAGTATTTTAAATGAAATGAGTGACAGGTTTATAATTTAAAATTAAGTTAATGTAGTATGAATGATGGTGATGGGAACAATATTTGGTGATTTATCATCTGCTCCCGGCTAACAAAAATACTCATATTTAAAAAGGGTAAATAATATGGAATCAAATTAAAATAACACAATAAAGTTGAGTATTTTAAATGAAATGAGTGACAGGTTTATAATTTAAAATTAAGTTAATGTAGTATGAATGATGGTGATGGGAACAATATTTGGCGATTTATCATCTGCTCCTGGTTAACAAAAATGCTCATTATTAAAAAAGGAAATAAAAATAAATAAATGATAGTTTCGTGTAAATAAATATTGCTATACATATCAAAAATAATATATAGAATTAAAATAAAAAATAAAAGTAAATAAACAACAATTTCCATAACAAAGTTTTCGCCAAATTGACGGGGGGGAAAATCGCGCCAATGTGCGTATGTGACACCTGTGCCCAAAAAATATGCGAAATGCTACCATGATCGGAAAAGTTCATGATTTGTTTATTAGAATCTTCCGATTTGGCGAAGGATTAAGGGAAAATTAAATTATGAATAAATGTAACGTTTTGCAATGTTTAACATACATTTAAGGGAGACCAAACTGGTCGTCAGTGGCGGCTAGTCTATATATATATATCACTGGCGCCCGGCTAACAGAAAAGTACCCTATTTTTTTATTGTTATGTTAAAGGAGCCAATGCAATAATGCAAAAACAAACCAACAAAAAAGCGAGAAGAAAACATTTCTTTTACAACTAGATAACACTACTTTTTCACATTTTTACATGGGCTGTAAAACCATTTCATTTATTACCCATAAAGATTTCAAAGAGTTTGGACAAAAGGAACTTTTTATTTTAAAACTATGAAATGACCCTATGAAAAAACAACAAAATGAGTGCTTTTATCACTTAATATCAATATTTTTTTGCGAATTTTTCATTTTAAAATATAATTTCATACAAAATTTTAAAGAGAGCTTGGATACAGTTATATTTATAACCGATTAAAATGTCAGAGTTCGGAAGATGAGAAGTATTTTTTTATGGCTATGTTAAAGGAGCCGATGCGAAAACAAACAAACAAAACATTTCTTTTACAACTGGATAGCAATATTTTTTCACACGGGCTGTAAAACTGTTTTATTTATCACAGATTTCAAAGAGTTCGAACGTAAATAACTTTTTATTTTAAAACTATGAAACGACTCTACGTAAAAGAACAAGAAAATGGGTGCTTTTACCACTAAATATCAATATTTTTTCATCTTATAATATCATACAAAATTGGGTTAAAGATATAGGAACAGATGTGTTATACTCATGCGCCAATGTTTGGAGACTTTTTGATTAGCGCGATTTCCCAGTCCGCGCCAAACCAATAACTTAATACAATAGCCAAGTTACCATTAAAGGAAAAAATCTTTAAAATTTGGCGACTTTTTTCCTTTTTTAACAGATAAAAAAAAAAAAAAAAAGGTACGTGAGTGTAAGACATCATAGCCAAGATATAAAATAATAAAAACTTGATTTAAAAAAAAAAAAAATTATCACGGGGCGAGCAATGCCGGTAGGGGGTCAGCTAGTGTCATATACATATGTATTTATATATATATTTTATTATATATGTATTTATTATATACATATTTATTTATGTATTTATATATCACTGGTGCCCGGCTAACCGAAAAGTACCATAGAAGGTAAAAATTTTACAATTTAAGCATCATTTGGAGTCTCCAGAACCCAAAAAATTACGAGGGAATGCAAGAAATATAAAAACAAAAATTTTGTTATTCATTCTGTTCTTACAACTTCATAAAAAAAAAACTAAATTTTCAGCATTATTAATTTTATAATTTTGGGTCCTACAAACCTGAAAATGGAAATTTTACTATTTCGGATCCTACTGACTTGGAAAAGAAAATACAAAAAATTGCAAATTTGGAGTTATTTTCGTATCCTCCAGACCTGGAAAAATTCTGATCCAGAGTTGTATAATATAGACGCACGCTGTACGCGGAAAATTTTCTGCAAAATTTGGAACTTTGCAGAAAAAAAATTAGAAAAGAAAAACCTAATTTGTGTTTTAATACCAAAAAATATTCCAATTTTATGTAGGGATCATTCCATGTCAAATCAACCAAAAATTTTCAATAGTCAACCTCACCATTTCAGATTTTAATGAAACCTTCTCCCTGATCATACAAATGAAATTATATTTTCACAATTTTTTTTATCTCAATAAATTTTCATACAACTAATTTTTTTAAATTAGAAAAATTATCATTTTTTGGCTCAAGTTCTATCAGGCGTAGAGAGTTGTTTGACCCCTCATTTTAAAGAACATTTTCATAAGATTTAATTTGATATGCAATTTGACTGTGCTTGGTTTAAAAAAAAAAAAATAAATAAATAAATAAAATTAAATAAAATTAAATTAGATTAACTTTTTTTAAACTAAGCATAGTCAACTTGCATATAAAATTAAACCTTATGAAATTCTCTTTAAAATGAGGGGTCAATCAACTCTATACGCCTGATAGAACTTGAGAAATTCAAAATTGAAAACATGTATACAAGCCAAAAAAAGATGATTTTTTGAAATTTAAAAAATTAATTGCATGAAAATTTACTGAGATAAAAAAAATAATAAAAGTATATTCTCACTTATATCACCAGGGAGAATGATTCCTGTAAGTTTCATCAAAATTTGAAAGGGTCAGGTTGAGTCACTGGTTGATTTGACATGGAATGACCCGTACGATTTATTTGCTGTTTGCGTACAATTCAAAGTTTAAAGATGCAAAACATTGTGATATTACAGACGCTTGCAAAGAGGTCAAAATATTAAGGATTGGGCTGTTTCTAAATGCGCTGACAAAATATGTGATAAGACTTCAGCTCTTGTTATCATGAGTTTTTAGCTTTATTATTTTTTTTTTTAACCAAAATAATTTTTTAATTAATATTGAATTTCTGGAAAATTTTTTGCAGACCTATCCCGATTATGACTCCCAGAAGCCAAAACCACCCCCCAGTTCCTTTTTATGGACACGGTAACTTCCATAATCCTGCGCAAATCTCTTCCAAACGGATACATAAAATCTCGGTCAAGTTCGTTAATGGGCAAAATCGAACAGGGGGGGGGGGGTGGCTTTTTGTGAAAACATAAAAAACCTCATAACTTCTTAATTATGATACGTATCTAATCCGTTTTAAAGTTATTACAGTGGAACTCCAGTTATACATTTTGCTCAGGACCGGACAACAAAACGTACAACTGAAATGGCCTACCGGAACCATTTTTTAAATATATCCTAAAAAATTTCCTTTTATATCGGAAACGGAAGTTTCTAAATATTACTGCACCCATGACGGAAAGTTTCAGAAATTTAACAGAGTAGAAAAAAAGTACACAAGAAAAGTATACATGAAGTTATTTTATCATAAAAGCTTTATTAAAAATATTTTTAATACGTATAGTGTCCTTAAGGGTGTATTCAAATCCAAACTGCTTATTTTGAGACACATTCATTTTTGCTCTAAAATGCATCTCATTGGCAGGTTCTCTTCTTCAGAAACTTTATAATGTCCGTATTGTCTCGATTCTTTGATAAAAGTAGAATATATTTCAAAAAATGCTGTCAAAGTGCACATTTTGAACCGAATTTCTCGAAGCGATAGTCCTGGAAACAAAGTTTGTGAAAATAATTGTTTGTAAATCAATTTCTAATTAACTGAACGAAAAATAAAAACATGGGACCCTTATAAATCTCTTCATAAATACCGCCGCCAAGTTTCATGTTTTTATTTTTAACAAGAACGAAAAATCATGCTTCAAGCATAGATTATGTAACACTTTCCAAGGCTTCCAAAATAATTTTACAAATCATACCTTTTAATAAGCTGAAAGATAGCATCTAAGTAAATAATTTGGAAAACGCATAACATATTTAAAAACATAATTTCAGGAATTTGCAACCTATACAGTATTCGGAAAAATATCCGAATACTTTTATTCAGCCCTGTATATGATCTATAAATTTGTATATATACTACATAGGATGCTAAATTTTAGTTCAGTTAAGAAAAGCGTAGCACAGTTTAAAATTCTCCTTCTGGAGTTTGTCAATAAACGGAAATGTGTTCGCGAATTTTTGTGCTTCCCTGTATAGGATCTACAGAATTTATACAGTCCACGTAAATACACAAAAAGTGAGTTAAATTTAAAATCGCGTCCAGTAACTTAAAGCGCACTTCCAGGAATTATTGTAAACAGACAGTAGAGAATTCTTTTGTGTCTCCCTATAAATGAACGATGACTGCTATACACACAATATTCTGTAGTAAGCCTCTTGTAATGCACCTTAGTGATATATATAAATTTCAATGTGTTTTAAATAATGAAAAATTATTTAAATAAACCGCAGACGATTTTTCTCCATAGATGTAATGTAACGGAATTCTTTTGACTGTTCCTGTAAAGTTACTATAAGTGCTATGCACACCTTATTCCATATTAAGCTTCTTGTAATGCACCTTCGTGATATATATCAATTACAATGTGTTTGAAATTGAGTAACATCATTAAAATAAACCGCAAATGATTTTTCCCCATAGATCGCAATGTAACGAAATTCTTTTGAGTGTCCCTGTAAAAAAACTATAAGTGCTACATACTTCCGTTGAAATAGGGAACATGCTATAGAGTACTACAATAACATATAAAAATTGCAGAGCAATCCGAGCATATTTACGGGAGTTAGAGCACGGCCATCCGGCCAGACAAACCGAAGTCATAAACACTTTTCAACTAGGTTGGAAAATGTTAAAAATGAGTTTGTAAATGTGTCTCAAAATTTTCAGTTCTTGAGTGTGGAAAAATATTTTTTTCGAATACCACTTTAAAAGGAATTATTGGAATCACCTTGGCATGTAAATCATTTATCAAAAGACATTTCAGTAGTTTACTGAATCTTGTAGAATTAATCACTAATATTCGATTGTTTCTTTTCGACAGTGCCAACATTTAACAGCAAACTTTGCATTTCTGTTAGTAAGGCAGCCGCTTTACCGTTACTGTTTTTATTACTGATGAACCGCTTTACTATGTCAAAAACCCTTAGAGCAGCTCCGAAGTTAGAGTGAGATCTTTCAAATCATACTCATCCAACGCGTCGTCAGTGTTTCCGGTTACAAAATGGATAAATGTCACACAATTTCGGCCGGGGACGCAAAAATGTAACGTATAACTGAGGGAAATGCACAACTCAAAACGTATAACTCGGTAAATTTTTAATGGCAAGCGGCCGGGACCGCTGAGTTGAAACGTGTATAACTGAGGGAAACATACAACTCAGGTAACGTATATCTGGAGTTCCACTGTATTACTTCCAGGAAAAGGGCCGAACTTTTATGTAGGACAGATTTTTGATATCGTTAAAAATGGCCTCGAGGGAGGGGGGGGGGGGGAGGGGATAGGGATTTCAAAAGAAAAAAAATTCATGACTTTGTCAATTTAGAAGATATCAAATCTGCTTAAATTTATTATAAATCCTCTTAAAATTATCTACAACTTTTATATTGACACGTTTTTTTATAAGACTAACCCTTACAACAACAAAAAATCCCAGCCGGCTCTGACTATAGACACGTAGATTTTGAAGTGGGCTGTTCAAACTGCTGCATCATAGCAAAAAGGTCATTTCTTCTGCAATTCTCAATAAACAGGCACCCCACGGTCTGCGTCTTTAAAATCTACCTGTGCCTGTAGGCCGAGACGTCAGGGATTTTTTTTATTTTTATAAAGGTGAAATTTTTAAAGCAAACAAAGTGAAAAAATTCTTGAAATGAGCTTTAAAGGCAAATAGGGTAGAAAAACAGAAAAAATCATTGTACGGGACAATTTTAGGAACAGCTTTGGAATTAGCCTGCTCTTCGCCATCTTGTTTTTTTTAAATCAAAACATATTTGTTTTGTCTCTCATTTCCAAATTAATTTTTATCCATATTTACTTACCGTAAAATACCGTTAATCCGCCCTTCCCGATTAAGCGCCCCCCTTCCACTTTGTAAACAAATTGGAAAATTCAAAAAATCCCGAGAAAGCACCCTCCCCCAAAAGAAATTTTGCCGGCACGTCAGGATCAACACCAAAAACTTTATCTCCCGAGTGTTTGTTTTTTTTTCCGACGGATCAGAAAGGCGTGACGATTCTTTGATATATCTCAAACATGTGCAAACACATTGTCGATCTGAAAAAGCAATATAACCAAACATTAGTTTTGCTGTAAATTTATTTCCATGGTGATATGAAGGTAATAAAAATATCGATAGTGAAAGTTTCTCATGAAATAAGTTAAAGAAATGTGTATTTGATACTGTGTGGAAAATATTTTGATTAAAAGAGAATCTATTTATTTTATTAAAGAATTTATAGTTGTATTTAACATTATTATGGAAACCAATCGCAAAAAAAATATATCGATTGATAGATCAGATCAATCGATTTGTCGATACACAATCGAATTTGTAGCGTAATTTATGCCATCTTTGTGGTAGTAATGTTTTTTTCTTTTAATAATCTGGCAACACTACCAATTCGTTCTATATGTTCTCAATTTTTGTGATTTGTATTATTTATTTAGCATTTATAGATACGAAATCATGATTTAAAAAAAAAACGGTTATTTAATCTTCCTAACTTACAACAGATGGCGACACCACATAAAATGTTACTAGTTCTTGAAATTACTTCAGGATATTTTCAACTGCAATTTCCCAGTGTTTTTTAATTATTTTAAATTATTAAGTTCCTTTTATTTTTCTGTTACCATATTAATGACAGATATTAATGTTATTATTTATCTAAATGCATTCCGGTTTCAATGCTTCTGAAATCCAGAATTTTCTATAATCTGAAATTGCCATTAATCGTGAAGTTATACTGTTTTTCTATTTTGTATATAATTTTTTTAATTCAAAATGTTTTTCTTTTATCACTTTATTAAAATAATGCATACTCTGCGACGATCGGCCATTAGCATCTCCGCCCCCAACCCCCGCCACCACCACCGATAAATATCATATACTACAATTTTAATACCGTGTAAGCGCCCCCCCTGATTATTTTACGATTTTTCGTCACGTTTAGGGGGGCGGATTAACGGTATTTTACGGTATTATAAACATGTTATTTAATTTTATTGACTAATTTATTTATATTTAATAATAAAAGTTAAAATGTTTTGATTTAACTTGATTATGTCAGAATAATAAAAGTTAAAATGTTTTAACTTGATTATGTCAGAAACAAAACAAATGTTTTGATTTATCACCACCGGTCAGCCATCTCATTTTTAAAATCAAAACCTTTTAAATTTTATTATTAAATATAAATAAATTAGTCAATAAAATGAAATAATGTGTTTATAACAAATAAATAGGGATGAAAATTATTTTTGAAATGAGAAACAAAACAAATATGTTTTGATTTTAAAAAACAAGATGGCAGGCTAATTCCAAACTTTAGCCCAATTTTAAATTTAAACGTATAACAGACCTAAGAATGTGCAACTTGCTTTAAAAACGTACAATCTCGCAATTGTACTATAACTGTACTCCACAGTCCTGGGAGTCTATTCTGGTGTTATCGGAATGCTGAAACGGGTCGAAAAAAGCCCTCATAGCGTCAATTCGCTATTCTGGTGTAGTAGAGTCGAAATTTCACCTATCGGAGTCAGTTGCTTTTCATCGGTGTTTTTCCGAGTGCTTCAAGCTGTTGAGATCGCAGCGGCAAGGCTCGGAAAGATTTATTGTTTTACTTTGGGAGGGGGGGGGGGGGGGGGCTTGTTTAACATTAAAAAAATAGGAAGAGGACAGTCTTTTAATTACCAGGGTTTGTAAATATCGTGACATTTTCGAAAATATCAAATCAAAAACATCTGATCTTTTGATATATATCCGATATTTTCAAAATAGTCAACTTATTGATGTTTAGAAATTTTTCCATACTTAAAATAATTAGAAATTAAAATATTACACTTAGCATGAAAACTTGTAAGATTTAATATTAAGGAAAAATTGTTTAATACAACAAAATTTGAAATATAAAATAGTTTTTGTAATTGAAAAATTGGAAAGTAAATGTAAGCTTGTCTGCTTTTTCATTCCATAACCTGTTTTATAGTACTTAACTAAAGCCTGAAAAAATTCTTTCTTATGAACATTTAAATAACTTATCTAAATTTGACAGTGTATCTTTCAGTGGGTGTTCTATATTTAAAAATTCAGCTTCAAACGTAAAGGTTTTTAATATATATTTATATATTTGGGGGGGGGGGGGGGGGCGCTAAAGTCACTGCCAGAGCAAAAGTTCTTTATCTACAAAACAGTACAGTTAATGAAATGATCATGTACACATGTTTTGAACAATTTATGCTGGAAGTATAAAAAAAAAATCAGAGTATATATTATATTTGATATAAAATATCAAAAATATCAAACATAATAATATTTTTAAAACATCGGATATATATCAATATCAACGAACCATGTTAATTACAAAATGTTATTTTCTTACATAAAGCTTTTTTACAGATCCTTTGAAAGTTTTATAACTCAGAAATCTGTGTGTTCTTTTTTCCTTATCGGTAAAAAATGTGCAACTAATTTACTTACAAATTTGATTAATAAATCTATATTAATCCACACACTAAAAAAATAAACTTTCAATTACATAAAAAGGAATTATAGTTCAAACACGGAAATTAAAAACAAAACAATGCGCATATTTCGGACTTGTAAACAAATCAAAAGTTTAGGCGGAAAGACACGACAGCTGACACTTTTTTTTTTCTGTTTAATATTAAAGCTGTTCTCTAATTAAAACTGTCTATTTTCTGCCACATTCTTGAGTTCATTTTTATTCGCAAATGCAGAAAATTGGTAGGTTTTCTTATTCCGAAACTGTGAAATCGAATAGCATTTCTTGATAAAGGCAAAGGATCTTTCAGAAAATGCAGACAAAATAGGCATTTTGAAACGAAATTACGAAAGCGACACTCGAAAAAAGGTCGTCATATGACAACAATCGCTTATAACTCTAAATGTAATACATTTATCTATCTATATAGATAATAAAAATAAATAAAAGACTCTTTTCGATTCCAAATCACTTCACTTGTCATATCTGATAATTTTATGCTTTTACGTTTAAATGTAAGTCTGTAAATGGGCAGGGCCCGATCAAGCAAAAGAGAGGATGAAGGCCAGACCCTCTTCCTATGCTGTCACAAAAAAATTAAATATGTTCTATGCCATAGAATACAAATATAAATATATAAGTACATATTTACAGAGCTGCCAACTGCTACGAAAAAATCGTAGTTGCTATGATTTTGAGCCACAAACTACGATGCTACGAAAATCTGTCTAAAACTACGATTTTATGCAACAAAAAAAAAAAAAAAAAAAAAAAAAAATGAATTTTGTCACAGGATCACTCGAAAAATCACGAATTTTGTCACAGGATCACTCGAAAAATCACGAATTTTGTCACAGGATCGCACGAAAAATCACGAATTTCGTCACAGGATCAAGCTAAGAAATGCGAATTTTTTTACAGGATCGCTGAAAAAACGCGAAATTCGTCAAAAAATTGGCGGGAAAAAGCAAATTTCGCCAAAGTATCGCTGAAAAACATGAATTTCATTCAACTGATTGCTGAAAAAATGCGAATTTCGTCAAAAGATCCTTCAGGGGTGATTCTGGTCCGAATTTTCCGGGAAAAAAAAAAATATCGGTCATCCGAAAATTCGGACATTAAATGTATCGGTATTTCGGCAAATGATCGCTGAAAAAAAACAATCTCTTCTTTCGTTCGAAGAAAAGTCGCCAATTTTGTCAAAGGATTGCAGGAAAAACGTGACTTTCGTCAGGAAATTGCAAAAAAATAGCAAATTTCGTCAAAAACATTGCGAAAAGCGGCAAATTTCGTTAAAAGATCGCAAAAAAACAGCAAATTTTGTCAACAGATCGCGGTAAAAACGTGACTTTCATCAGAAAATCACGGAAAAACGACAAATTTCGTCAAAAACATTGCGAAAAACGACAAATTTAGTCAAAAGATCGCGAAAAAACGGCAAATTTCGTCGTAAACATTGCGAAAAACGGCAAATTTTGTCAAAAGATCGCGAAAAAACAGCAAATTTCGTCATAAACATTGCAAAAAATGGCAAATTTTGTCAAAATATGCGAAAAAACGACAAATTTTTGTCAACAGATCGCGGGAAAAACATGACTTTCGCCAGAGAATTGCGTAAAAACGGCACATTCCGTCAAAAACATTGCAAAAAACGGCAAATTTCGTCAAAAAATATCGAAAAAAACGCAAATTTTATCATCAGATCTCGAAAAAAACTGCAAATTTCGTCAAAAAATCGCAAAAAAACACAAATTTCGTCAAAGGGACGCAAAAAAAAGTGCCGGGAGTGGACACCCCCCCACTCCAGGTTGTATCAGCTTACTTGACCTGGAAGATATACCCGTAGTTCCGTCACCCCCTCCCCCCAACCGCCTTGGAATCTTTCAGAAAATTCACTGTGAAGTTCAGAAATTTGGCTTAGGAGTGGACAGAGCATTAATTGAATAGGAATAATTATGTTTAATCAATCCTACCCGCAACAAAAAAATTAGCAAAAACAAAAGTCTCCTACTTTGTGTGCTTATGGATATACACATGCGTTTAATTGATTAGTATTTGCTCACTTAAAATTTACAGCGTAAAAAACAGCCACCAACCAACCAACCTTCAGATAAATTTGAATTTGGTGTGCTACTATTTCTCATTTTCAAAGGTTGGCAGGTCTGTATTTACACAAATATATAATTTGTGTTTAATCTTTTCCGACTGTAATGGTACAAAATATGAATTATAATCAGTACAAGCTCAAAATAGATTTACAATATCAGCCTTAAAATATTGCAAATTAAGTTTGGGACCCCTAAAATCAAAGGGGCTCAGAAACACTGCTTAGTTGGCCCTTTTTTTAATCAGGCCCTGTGTTTGTGTCAGAAAATATCGCGTTATTGAAGAGAAAATATTTTTTTAGATCTACTTTACAATTTTCTTTTACTTTTTACTTTCTTCTATCTATAATAGAAGAAAGTATTGTAATCGAAATTTTTTTCGACTTCCGGTTTTCGACGGATTTACACGTTTTAGGGGTCAGAGATTCCGAAAAACATGTTTTTACAAAATGTCCGTCTGTCCGTCCTTATTGTATCATCGAAAAGTGTATGAAGTTATGCTTCAAATTGAACCTAATTTTTTTTCTATGTTTTGGGCTATGGCAAGCAGATTCTATCAGAATTTGGGGATATTTTGACGAAAGGGGGCGCTGTGATCGATATTTTTGTTCCATTTTCACTATTGTACCATCGAAAAATGTATGAAGTTATGCTTCAACTTGAACCTAATTTTTTTTCTATGCTTTTGGCTATGGCAAGCAGGTTCTATCAGAATTTGGGGATATTTCGACGAAAGGGGGTGCTGTGATCGATATTTTTGTTCCATTTTCACTATTGTACCATCGAAAAGTGCATGAAGTTATGCTTCAAATTGAACTTAATTTTTTTCTACGCTTTTGGCTATGGCAAGCAGGTTCTATTAGAATTTGGCGATATTTCGACAAAAGGGGGCGCTGTGATCGATATTTTTGTTCCATTTTCACTATTGTATCATCGAAAAGTGTAAAGTTATGCAGATAATTGAACAATTTTTTTTTCTATGTTTTTGACCTGCAGGTCCAGGTTGAATTCGGGGATATTTCGACGAAAGGGGGCGTTGCGATCGCGATTTTTGTTCGATTTTCACTATTGTATCATCGAAAAGTATATGATGTTATGCAGATAATTAAACCAGTTTTTTTTATAAGTTTTTGGCTGTAGCCACCAGGTCCTACTTGAATGTGAGGCTATTCCGCTGGAAGGGGGCGCTGTGATAGCCAGTTACAGATTTCAAATTCAAAAAGATGTACAAAAAAATTAGAAATCCTAAAAGTTTTTTCCGCTAAATGTTCGGCCTTGATCCGGAGAATCCGGAACAATTTTTGTTTTGTCTGTATCTTAAAAAATGGCGGATATATAACGGTTTGAAATTTTAGGGTGGTTGACATTTTCAAATAAGACAGCATAAACAGGTTTAATTTATGAGTTTTAGCTAACATGGTTTCGGCAAACTTTCTTTCATTGTTGTAACCATTTTGTTCCTATTCTTATATGTTTTTATATTCGCCAACGTCAAATTCTCGCCAAATTTGGCAACAGTTGGCGAAGTGTCGCCAAAATTGGCGACAAAAATAGGTTGCCACAAATGAAGCGAACTTGGCTGTAGAAGACTAATTTGGCGATATTCTCATTCAAATTCAATGTTGACGAGAACTGGGAAAGAATCTTCTTTAATTGGGTTCCACGCATTTTAGCTTCGTGTTTTCCAGTAATATTAGCTAAAATCGTAAAACCAAGGGATAGGGAGGCTATCTGTTCCTGTCGGTACAGGCCAGAAGAACGTTTCGTAGTTTAGTATACATCAGTTGATCGGAACCCGGTAACCCGATGATTCGCAAGCAACTAACGTACAACAGAATGACGAAAAATATTGATTTTATTGGCGAAATTAGAAGTATTAACAGGATTGAGATAGAAGAAAGTTTTGGGATTGGCACATCCGACTAGTTAATATTTGTTTCTACGTTTAATGATTTAATTGATTCAAATTAACCTGTTCACCACGATTTTCAATTAATTGATAAACATACAATAATAATTTTTGATTAACATATTTAGTTATTTTTTAAATAAGTAATAAAAGGAATTGACGATCTGTTTAAGTATTTAAAATATCAATAACATTTGAGCGACTTTTTTAAGAATCTTTGAACTGTTCCGATTCAATCAAGATTATTAAATCTTGATGAATTTAAAAATGAATTTTAACAAGAGTGTGGGGGGGGGGGAGGAGAGACATTAGTTTAAAGCTAAATCAATAGACTTATTTTATTTTTTAAGTATGTTGTGGATTTGAGATTAAGAACAACTAATTACCAGAGTCGTTAAGCAAAGCTAGATTTTTTTTTTTTTTTCAGTAAAGATACAGCTAAATTAAATTTAAATATTCAGCCTAATTTACATTTTTTCAGAACTTGTGTCACAATTATAATCAATTTAAAATAAACAAAATTATCGAAACTGGAAATATAAGTTAACAATTTTAATATCATTCGCATAATTAATTCTGGTTTAGTTTATAATAAATGGTCTAAAGATACAAATAAATAAAAAAGTTATGAACTATTTTATATTTATTTAAAAAAAAATCGATTATATTCTTAAATATTCATGTAGAGCTCGGTAGAATCTACAAAAGTGCCCCCCCCCCCGCCCCTATTTAAAAAATATTTTGCAGTGTATATTTAAAAAAAAAAAAATCTGATAATTTCACTGGAAATTTGCTAATTTTTTTCTGAGATCAAAATAGAGCAAAGTTGCTTTCCAAAAATTTTGGTTCAAGAATAATAATAATAAATAGTGTTTTATGCACAATTAAAAATGCAAATAGACATTTTTTATTTTTCACTTCAGCCTGGAAATATTACACAGATTGCAGGAACGGACACGCTAATGTGAAACAATCTCATTCCCTCCTTCAACCCTTTTGTAAATAACCCAAACATTCTTTCGCACTGGACCAAAGCAAAACAGCTGACATCCCCTCTCCCAAATAAACAAAAATAAGTGCGTACTTGCATCTGATTGGCTGCAAGCAGGGGATTTTCTATTTTTCATCCTCTACTGTAGGATAACGAGGTGAGATCAGAATAGCTCTTGTCCATAGCTGTCGTTATGAAATGGAGATTCCTGTTCCGACATGTAGTTATAATCCGATAAGACCAGAATCTATCCCCTGAATACAACTACATGCTGATTGTTTTTTTTTTTTAGTATATTTTATTTTATTTTTTTTTAATCGTTTTATTAGAATAATGTTATGAGATTTTCTACTAAAGATTGCACTTTTTATTTTAGGTGAATGAATACATCGAAAAAGTAAAGCAACAGGTAAGCATGATAGTTTTGTAGTTTACTGTATCTTATTTTTTCTACAAATGCACACACTATAGGTGCAGATGACCAAAATTTGGAAGGAGCCAGTCAGGGCTGTGGAGTCAGTTAGGCCTATTTTTGGGTAAAAGAGTCGGAGTTATTAAAAAAACAAGCAAACTCTGACTCCAGCTTGTTTTTGAGACAGTTTGAAGTGAGATAAACCAATTCTATGTAACTTTAAATTTATAAACTGAATTATTATTTTTATATTTGGACTCCATATACAAAAAGAAATCCAGGTTAAACAGTCCCAATAGACTGTCCAGTGTACAGCCTATATGAAAACTGCTTTTAATTGAAATCTCTAGTTTATATTTAGTATATAGTTCAATGTAAGATGTTATTTTTCACAAAAATATAATAAATTTTACAAAAATAACATTTACCTTTCACAAAATGGGCACTTAGGAAAAAAAAAAAAAAAAAAAAACCTCCATCGACCCCTGGGTTCATAGGCTTCAAGGTTCCGATTGCTTGATTGCTGCCACTTTTTTTTTTAAGTAGTAATATTTCCTTTATTTAATGGCAAATTTAATAAAGGGACTATTACTATTTCAAAACAAATGACAGCAATGAAGCAATCAGAATAATAGGAATCAACAGGCAATACTAGTACTTTAGCCATCCCGGAGCCGGAGTCTGTTCCTTTAAAATATCAGGAGTCGGAGTCTGTCATTTTTCCCACCGGCTCCTCAGCCCTTGAGCCAGTGGCTCCTAAACCCAAAAAATCCAGTGGCCACAATTGTGAAACAAACGCATAAAAACAAGAGTGTTTATATGGAGTACAAAGCTAAGCAAAGAAACTCATGAATTTTTAGCATCCGAAATTCCAGAGCATTTTTTGTCTCTGTGCTAGCCTGTGGATTGCATCATACCATCAATGTTTCTAGAGAGAAGAAACCACGTGTTGAGAGGTTTTTCAGTTTGCTGGAATTGTACTTAAGTGAAAGCCCTGTGAAACGTAGTCAGTCTCGTCATTCCAGTTATGTCTTGGTGCATTTTAGGTAGATTTCGTAAGAAATACTACCTATTACATTCTACCCTAAGTTGAAACATTTTTGCACATCTATGCCGATCATGACTCGCAGAAACCACACAGATCTGTTGCTAACTGATTTCTTCATACACACCCTTTTTAATTACAATGATTTCCATGCGCAACCGAATAATTTTTGTCCAAAAATATCCAACATACATATCGAAGTCATAACAAATTCTAAGGTTCGCGGGCAAAAAACTCTCTCGAGCCCCATGTGCGGTTTTTCCATTCCCACACATGTTGGCTACCGCCGAAAAATTCGTTAGGATGATTTAGGCCAAAAATGGCTCTGTTCTCTAAATTTTTAATTGTTTGGAGAAATAATCGCCATATTGTAACCTTTGGGCGAAATGTAAATTCATGTCATGATACATGAAACATTCAATTCTCTCGCTAATCATCTTGCTATCAACATGTAACAATATCAAGGAATGTGTTAAGATCCTGGTTGCCCTTGCTGTGGGCAGCCATAGCCTTGGACGTTTTCCTGTACTTGTGCAATGATTTATAGAACCTGGGATTAATTAAAATACCTTCATCTACTCATGTCTGCCTGTTGTGCCTATTCTCATTTCTCCTAAATTTATAGATTTATTTTAAGGTAATAATGATTTTTAGTCATCGAAATACTCCTCTCCATAAATCCACTTTACCACGATCAAGAACTATAGAATAGAAGCGTTATGGCACTGGGCTCTGGAGCGCCATGTTTAGGAGCTCCGGTGAATTCTGGCCCATATCGAAATATTTACTAAAAACCGAGAAGTACCGGAGCTCAGCTTCTGGTGCAAATGAAGCCCTGGAAGGCACTCCTCTTTGATTTTAAAATAATACACTGAAACACTATTTTCCGTTATACCATTTTGGAGAGCAAAAACCTGTCTGATGCTGAGCTATAGTCATCTTAAGATGATTAAAAAAATTCTTGTTGTTATAAAATAATAATCATTTTGATATATATATTTTTTTCTTCCCCTGTAGGCGGAAGACCTCGTACTGAACGTTTTCCCTCAGAAAATATTGGAGCTTGAAGCCATTCTAAAGGTATGAACACTGCCTATTTCTTATGATGTTTTCTGTCATGCTTCTTCCTTTTTTAGCAGTTCCAGATTTATAACTTTATATATGTTAAAAAAAATAATGTAATCTTGCTAAAAATGTTTTTTAAATCCTGAAATTTAAAAGAGAACATCACCTTTTCATAAGGATATAAACTCATAAAAACTTTATTTTACTTAAGTAAGGTGTCGCACACGAAATACATAAATAAACTAACAAACCACTGACATGTTTTGGTTTCATGAGAGATAAAAGCCATTCATCATAAAAATACACATCATCGATCCAAGATGAATGACAACGAAATATATATAATACACAAAACACTTTTATCAATCATGAAAAGAAATAAAGACACTAATTTAAGATTGTTTACTCATGTGGCTCCCCTATTCAAGTTCTCCAAGATATTTATTTAGTAATTCCAACCATAAATTTGGAATAATATTAGGGAAAGGTGGCATTGCAGGCTAAATCCCTACATGTATGGATTTCTATGGATTCTCTTAGAATACATTTTCAATAATAATTTGAAATAAAAATCAAACTGCTGTATTTTTATTTCAAATTATCAAAAATCTATTGTAAGAGAATCCATAGAAATCCATACATGTAGAGATTTAGCCTTGTAGCGTAATTGTAAATCATTAGACAGTTTTTGGCAAACACAGATTTAATTACGTCACTTTCATAGTACACACAACAAAATTACATAAGCAAGCATGTGAGCATTCTTCATGGGATTTTTGTGTCAGGATTCTAGTCAGTTCAATTCGGCACTGGGCGGCCGTAACATACAGTTCTCAAGGTAGAGAATTCTTAGAGCAAGGCGCTCTCTTATTCAAGTACGCAGAGTACTAGCACTTAGACGGCAAAGGCTTGCCTGAACCATCGGTACATGGACCGTTTGCATAGGCCTTCTCGCCAGAGAAGCCTAGGGGCTGTTGCTTCGCTGCAACTGAAAATCAGACTCTGACTCCGGCCTCTGCCTGTTTCGTATATATGATCGGCAAAATCTCAAGTGTTCATGAGTGTTTTTTCTCACCGGGGAGCACAGATGGCGGTTTCTGTAGTACCTCTGAAAGATGGAGCAATCTGGATTCAAGTGGCCAGAATATACGAGAACATAAATGTTCTTATAACGTCACTTCTTAGCAAGCGACACGAATTTATAACTGCTATAATTCTAACGCTCGTATTCACGAATAACTTCGACCCCGAGTTAAGCCGAAAACCCGGGTCGAAAGCTAAAATGGTATTCATTGTCTACCTGACTGGACCGGTTTGAAGCCGAAATCTAACACTGGGTTCAGTTACTTGAACCTGGCTTTACAGAGGGTTGAGGTTGAAGTTTTTCAACCGAGCATGCGTAGTTAACAAAAAACAAGACGAGAGAGGAGCACGGTCACATTTTACAATAATGGCGGCCTACGTACTGAATCAAGTGTCTGTGTATAAGATATAATAGAAGTTTAATACTATTATAAAACAGAAGAAAAATATGCAAAGGTATGTGATCTCATATATATGTATTAACTTCAATTTTTTTTTATCTGGTTTGTTTATATATAAATCCTCTATATTTTATGTTCAACTGTTTATTTATATAAATATGCATGGTCGCGAAGAATTTTATTTGCCATAAAAAATAGTCAACATTACATTAATGGCAGATAAATTGCTATTAAAATAAAAACTGTTGCATTTAAGGTTATTTGTTTTTGCAATTTTGATCTTAAAAATAATTTATGAATGTATTTTAATAGTTGCGAAATAAATGTAGTACTTACGTAAGTTCTAATTAAAATTTGAGACATCAGACTAATTTGAATTTTTCTTTAAGTAAAACATACTTAGATTATGTTCAAGTATCCATAGACTCAATAAAGGTTTTCGATTTTGGTACTCGTAGAATATGGGTAAAAGTTAAATTTTGGGTCTTGTGTGAAACATACACTATCATTATGTGTGTACGATCTGTTATATAATTATAAGATGGCCTCTATAAATTAGATATTGTGGTTTAAAATTAAACAATATATCATCTGAGTTGTATTTATCTATTGAAGATTTTTTGTAGTCTTATTCTTTTTTAAATCACGAATATCTTTATATAAATTAAACAATTCTATCATTGATTAACACTATACACTATTGTTATTTCTGTTTTTCAGCTTTACGTTATATTTCCCAATTTTTGGGAAATTTGAATTATTTATTTAATTACATTTAAGTTTTAACTGTGTTTTAATTTCAAAATTATATATAATTTCAAATATTACAATAGAAGTAAAGGGCTCAAATACATTGATAAAAAATTGTTCATTTTTAAAATAACACCAGGCAAAAAATCCAGAAACACCTTTGTTTTAAATTAATGCTTTTCTGCAAATAAATGTTTTGTCACTTCCAATTTTGTCTATCATGACAGAACTGATATGACCTAAACCATTGATTGTACGGTATATAAAAAGTTATAACAGCTATATATAATAAACTTTCAGAATCAAACTTACCCCCTCCCCCTTTTCCCATCATGTTTTTGCATATACACATACTAGGGGTCAATCCAGACAAAATTTGGGGCCTATTTAGGGCCCCTTCACAAAACTCCTTTTAATTAAACAGCGCCCTTCACAAAACTTCTTTTAATTAAACAGTTCCCTTCACAAAATTCAATTCCACAAACACATACTCTCATTAATTATTTTTATTGTGTTAGCTTTTAAAATGTGTAATCTACTAACAAAACAAATTCACCAAAAAGTAAAACTTTAGCAGAAGGACTTAAAGAAGTTATTTTTAATAAATGCTTGTTTGAATTTTAATAACTGAATTTCCTCTTTTGTTACAAAATGTTTTTTTTCACAAAAATATAATAAATTTCACAAAAATAACTTCTTTTTACTTTTCACAAAATCCCCCCCCCCCCTCCCCCCCAAAAAAAAAAACCCCAAAAAAAAACCTTGGATTTTTTATTTTAGTTGGTAAATCAGAAATACTAATTAGTTTGATATCAGAAATTTCATTTATGTAAACAGGAGTCATTTCACTACTGATAAAATACATTCGTTATTCCTAATTTTTTTTAAAATGAAAATTTGAAAAAAATAACCTTAAATGCAAAATATGTTATTTTAGTAATGTTTTATTAGCCCTTTAGGTAATGTTGACAATTTTTTAAGGCAAATAAACTCTACTCTTCATGATCTTGAATATATATGTAAGCAAATAATTAAACATATAATATATGAGTTGTATGTATAAGTAAAAACAAACCAGCTAAAAAGTTTGCAGATAATATATATATATATATATATATATATATATATATATATATGAGATTACATACATTCTATTTTTAATACTTTAAACTTTCTTTTTATTTCTATATCATACACAGAATCTTGATTCACGTTTTAATTTACTTTAATTAACTTATAACACTGACAAAAAAAAAAAGACAAAAAAAAGGAAAGAAATAAGATAGACGGAGAGATGCATGGGTAGGGTGGGGCAAATGGGGCACTTATTCTTCTCCACTAAGTCACATTCACAAAAGTTATATCCCTTAAAATTCGGTACTATAAAATTATCTGAAATTATTGTTAATAAATTCAGATTGTTTTATCAGATTACCAACTATCATTATTCTCCCTATCTAGTCTAGAAATCTATCGCTATTCATTCATAAAAAAATACTTTTTTTTTTCTCTCTCTCTCTCTCTTTCATAAATAAAATTGTAATTGAATCTATGAAGTGACATCAAAATGAGTGAAAAAAATAAAATTTAAAAACTAGAAAGAATATAGAAAATGAAGTATAAATACATCTTTTTCAATGATGCACTGGATCGAAAAATAGGTGTCAAAAATATATTGTAATTACTTAGGCTAATTTATTAAAAGTAAAGTGAATACCTTTGAACTTGTAAATCTGATAATGGAAAAATTCTTATACAAAAGGGCTGTTCTAAAAGCTACAAAAGAAAAAATACTTTTTGTAATATTTCGTAGTTTTATGTAGACAGAATTCATTTACCATTATTTAGAAAAGACTTCTGTGTTGAATGAAAATTTATATAGTAGCCTTAAAAGGTTTAACATATTAGTGTTCATTAAAATAACATCTAATAATATAATAGCAATATATCCATGGTAGACAGTTTAAACTAAAAATAAGTTTGGAGTTAATTATTTAGCGACTCGTTAAAATAAAATGATCGGAAGCGATAATTGAATGCGCCGTTGCAGCTCCTAAAAAACTTGGGTGCCTGGTGCCAGGGCACTGCTAGAACCACAAACACCACCTTTTAAGCAGCTCTGTTGATGTTATTTCCACTCTTTTGTTGTTGTTGTTGTTTTTGTCAATGTGCATATTAATTACTATCTAATTCAATTAGAATTAATCATTTTAATTAGATTGCTTAAAATAAAAACAATCAAATCAATACATCTGGATATCATTTAATATATAAATTGATTCGACAAAATAAAAATAGTACTAGAGGCTACTTTCTGGAATTTTTTCTTTTTCTCCATTTTAATATTTTCTTAATTAGAAATTGTTTAATTAATTACTAATTATAGCTATTAATAATAGAAATCAACATAATTGCTGTTGAAATAAAATAATTTTCGTTTTGATCAAATCAAGTTTTCGTTAAGCTACTAAGCTAAATTTTATTTGAAAAATAAACTTATAAAATTTACTTTAGCAATTAACACATTTCATATCCCTTTCTTAACTCACATATATGTTTAAAAGTAATAATAATAAAACATAAAATTTGAATAAATTGTTAAACAAAATATTAAACTTTGTAAGAAATTAAAATAAGTTCATCTCCATATTTAGTAATTGCAAGTTTTTATTTTGTGCATATATTTTGTAAAAAATAAAGTAAGTACTACATTTAATTTCCTTTTTTTTCCGGCACTTTTCTTCCATAATATAAACAAACAATGCTTCAACGCGAAACCGAAAACGTCACCTGATTTTTTAAACCAATTAGCACGCTTTATTCAACCGGGGTCGAGTAACTCTGAGTTGGGTAACTTTTCGTCCGAAGTAGACGGTGAATACGAGTTTTCAACTCTCGGTTGAAAACCTCAACCTGGGGTTACTGGACAACTCTCGGTCGAAGTTATTCGTGAATACGAGCGTCAGTTTATTAGAAAGCACAGATGCTCGAGATCGAGAAGTAATCTGGCGGTATGCACAGACGAAATTTTATGTGGAACATCTGGAAGCGGCCTTTTCTGAAGTTAGGGGCCCATTTCGGGTTTACACTTCAGATCTCCATGTGTGAGTAGATTAAAGAAAAATGAATGGGAAGATTTTAATTAGACTTATTAAATCTAGAAGGGGGAATCGTCACAACCCCTCCCCTCTTCAAGAAAATTTTTCATTAGAAAAATTTCACCTAATATTCCAGAGTTATTGTATTACAAGGCAAAATACAGCCTTTAGAACTAGTTAAAAAAAAAATTTTTAACTTAATTTTCATTAAAATTTTGAAAATTTATGAATACTTGAATTCTCAAGAGAAGGGAGTATATAAATACAATAACGCACAAAAAATATATACACAATTCAATACAATACACAATTCTTATTCACAGATTTTTTCTCTAGAATATATTTCTCAACTCATTTTTTTCTGTTATACAACACACATAATAATTATTACAGTTAAATTCTATACTTTGTTATTCACTTCATTAAACAAAACACATTTCTCTAAACACTCAAACACTTCAATTTCTTCTAAAATCTTTTCCATTTAAAAGTTTAAAATATAATACAGTTCTAGCATTAATTTACTTTATATACTCTTACAATATAACTGTATAACAATCATAAAAATTCTTTACTCTTCTTAAAGTTACATAATAATTCTTATTAATTAAATTCAATTCCTCTTAATTACTTATTTCATCAAAAGAAAATTTAATTTTTTCTGAACACGCGAATACTTTCAATTATTTCTAAATAATTTCACTTTATATATCACACATATATAAAAATCTTAACTTTTAAACATTTCACTTACATTTATCACACAGATAAATAACTTTCATTTAAAACCATCCACATTATATGTGAAATATATCAAATACAATAAAAAGAAATTTTTCTCTTTCTACAAAGAACAACAACAAAACTCTTATCTAACTTTCACGACGCGACGATACGCAACTGCAAATACTACACAACAACAAAACATTTAACTTCCGCCTTTCCTACCTAGCTTTCCTCCAAAAAAAAATTTTCGGGGATCTTCCATCCCTCTATCATCAGAAAGGGAGGATGCAGTGTTGACCCACTTATTCAGGTATCGCGTTACCGAAGTCCCGTTATCTCTTTTAACGAAACCTTCTTTGCTTATCGGAAAACCTCTCTGAACAGTTTCCCCGTTCATTTTAAACACACACGATGGCTTAATGCACTCATTAGAACATATAACATGTTTATACTCAACCGAATCTTTTCCGATTTCTGAATTCATTTCAAGAAACCCTTGGTTTATTACCAATCCTATTGTAATCAACATAATGAAATACAATACTTAACTTAACTTGGTTCTTATTTTAGTCATGAATTCCATCAAATTTGTATTCCGCATTATACCAGGCCTTTTTTCTGATAAATTTATCATAGCATTTTGAATGGATTTATTTCCTTCCAAATTAGTTTTAACTAATTCTAAGTTGCTTTCGGGTAATTTATCAGCTAGAATCTCAGTGTCAAAATTTTCACAAGTTTGAGAGCTTTTACTCGCATACTCTTTTGCGATAAAATTGTCTCTGTCTCTAATGGTAATCTCTTTTGGCTTGCGATGCGCCGCGACTTGTGTACCATTTTTCGAATCTTTTGACACGCGAGTATTTCTTTCAGCCTCAATATTTTTAATCTCATGCACTTCTGGTGCATTTCTAACGACTCTAGACTCACAGCGGTTTTCGAATTTCTCACAATTCTTAACCTCGTTTAATTTATCTCGTGGTTTTCCAACCGAACCTTCGTTAACCGACTTTGGAAACTTTTTCCTAGGTAACGAAACTAAACGTTTACAAACTGTTGGCGTAACTAACGCTTCGCAGTTTAATGAAGCAGAACTGCTGCTGTAATATAAATTCGTTGCGAATTCCTACCCGCTTCATTATCCCAAAGTGACAGTGGCACTTTAACAATTTCTGCCCTAGTAATCTTTCCTATCGCAGGAATTAAGTCTTACCTTTTCACCCGTGTGAAATTTCTCAGGTATTAAATTCCTTCGAAAAATGCTAAGTTCTGTCCCAGAATCCTTTATCGCATTTACCCTTTTACCCAATATATTTAAACTAACTATTGGTAAGTTATCTTTTCGAGAAATTTCTTCTCTCTGACACCCTTTCTTACTAGTCAAGTTTCTCGTACCGACATAGCTCACTCGACTTTTTACTATAGTCTCTTCCTCGACATTATTCAAGGTTCCGCTATGTTTTTCTTGTAACAACTTTGGGCAAAACCTTTGAACGTGGTTTTCCGAACCACACTTATAGCATTTCAATTTCACGCGCTTTTCAAACGCCTTTTGCCTTTCAATATCGCCCTGCGATTCAGTGACTTTAGTATTGGGGTTAACACGCGGTTTATATCCCTCAGACTTTTCATAAACCATCGAACGTGTTCTTTCCTCCCTACTATCGCGAGTATCCCTCGACTTTGGACACGACGCTCTTACACTGTCATATTCATCAAGTATGTGCACTATTTCTTCTTCCGTTTTAATTTGGGACCATTTGTCTATAAAATGCTCTCGGATTTCTGGTTTAACCCCTTTTTTAATTTGGTCTGCCACCATTAAATCTTTCAACTCCTCAAAAGAATTGACTTCAAGACATTCAAGCCATTCATTCAAGTAATTTCGTAATTCGAACCCAAAATCCTTCCAATTAACTCCGACATTTCTCTGGTGTATAACGAATTTTTGGCGGAACGTGTCTGTGGTCATTTTAAATCTTGTGAGTAATAATTTTTTTACAAAATCGTAATCCTCACATTGAGGTTCGGGTTCTCGTGCAATTATTTCTATTATATTTACTGGTAGTAATCCGATTAAATGTGTTACCCAATTTTCCTTTTTTATCTTTATGCGTTTTGCCTGACGTTCAAACATAACCAGATATAAACTAATGTCCGTTTTTTCCGGAGAAAATTCAGGAATTAATTTTTTTAAACTGATTTCGTTCACGCGAACATTTTCATTAGGTGTTGACGCCAGAGGAGGGACACCTTGTTCTATTTTTAGCCTTTCTAATTCATGATTTAGTTCGAGTTCCCTTTGTTTTATTTCTAGTTCTTTTTGTTTTAGTTCTTTTTCTACCTCTAATTTTTTTTGCTTCCCGATCCAAATTCTCCTGTCTCAATTTTTCTTCCCGGTCAAAATTATCTTGCCTTGATTTTTCATGTTCCTCCTTAGCTAGTTTCTCTTGCTTTTCAGCAAGAATGGTTTCGAATAATTCTTTTACTACCTCTTCATCGTAATTTTCATCGGTTGTGATTAACGCTTTTATTTCAAGTAACGTCTCGTTACCCACTAACGGAATCTCTAACTCACGTGCTAGATCTAACACATCAATTTTTTTTCCTTTACCAAAATATGCCATTTTAGCCTTTAATATTTTACTTTAACTCTAACAATAAAATTCAAAGAAAAAAAGGAAAAAAATAACAGATACATATATCAATTATCAAAATACAACCTTCTCTTTCAAATTTTATTCAAAATACCGTTAGATCTAAATTCAATATTATTATTTAAAATAATAAAATTTTAGCTCACAATCAACAATAACTCTAAAATATAAAATTTTAGTACTCACTCATTTCCAGATCAATAGCGGCAGCATGATTTATATCCAATAATCTTAATTTCTTCGGCAAATGTTTTGCCCACAACCCACCGAGACACACACAAAGATGAGAATCGCCTTTCAAAACAGTGATTCAAAACCCAGCGTTTTCCTTCTTTTATCAACAACCACTTTACTCTAAGTCGCACACAACTTCGCTGATCCGATCCACAGCTGAAACCGAAGAGGACCCTTCTTTTCGAAGCCGGCGATTCCGAAACTAACTTTTTCTCTAGGTCACGCACGGAACGAAACTCTTTTCTTTCTTCTTTTCAACCGACGATAGTAAATAGATGCTCGTAAACAGATGATCAGGGGGAATCCTTCCTTTCCGTAAAACACCAAATTCTCGTGACGTCAACTCAGGGAGGGGGATTGAGGGACTTCCTTCTTCGACTTCCATCAACAGCACAGGCAACACCGTAATCCATGGAACGGGAAAAATTCGGATCTTCCTTTTCTTTTTTTCTTTTTCAGAAAACAAATGACAGCCACATCTCAGCACGGGAGATTCCTCGGACTACAGCAACACACAGGGGTTTTCTTTCTAATCTTCTTCCAGAGTAATGGACTCTTCAAAAAACAGAACTTTTCTTTCTAATCTTCTTCCAGAGTAATGGACTCTTCAAAAAACAGAACTCACAAGGGCCGTTCTCAGTTTTCTTTCTTCGTGTACTGACTTTTCTTCAAATCGTAAATCCGTAATCGCACTTCTGACTACCACTGTAGCGTAATTGTAAATCATTAGACAGTTTTTGGCAAACACAGATTTAATTACGTCACTTTCACAGTACACACAACAAAATTACATAAGCAAGCATGTGAGCATTCTTCATGGGATTTTTGTGTCAGGATTCTAGTCAGTTCAATTCGGCACTGGGCGGCCGTAACATACAGTTCTCAAGGTAGAGAATTCTTAGAGCAAGGCGCTCTCTTATTCAAGTATGCAGAGTACTAGCACTTAGACGGCAAAGGCTTGCCTGAACCATCGGTACATGGACCGTTTGCATAGGCCTTCTCGCCCGAGAAGCCTAGGGGCCGTTGCTTCGCTGCAACTGAAAATCAGACTCTGACTCCGGCCTCTGCCTGTTTCGTATATATGATCGGCAAGATCTCAAGTGTTCATGTGTGTTTTTTCTCACCGGGGAGCACAGATGGCGGTTTCTGTAGTACCTCTGAAAGATGGAGCAATCTGGATTCAAGTGGCCAGAATATACGAGAACGTAAATGTTCTTATAACGTCACTTCTTAGCAAGCGACATGAATTTATAACTGCTATAATTCTAAGTTTATTAGAAAGCACAGATGCTCAAGATCGAGAAGTAATCTGGCGGTATGCACAGACGAAATTTTATGTGGAACATCTGGAAGCGGCCTTTTCTGAAGTTAGGGGCCCATTTCGGGTTTACACTTCAGATCTCCATGTGTGAGTAGATTAAAGAAAAATGAATGAGAAGATTTTAATTAGACTTATTAAATCTAGAAGGGGGAATCGTCACAGCCTGAAACGACACCTTTCCCTAATATTATTCCAAATTTATGGTTGGAATTACTAAATAAATATTTTGGAGAACTTACACCATATGAGTAAACAATCTTAAATCAGAGTCCTTATTTCTTTTTAGTTGCGTTCGTAATTATATAAATACTCAGTTTTCGAGGTTGAATCATCAAGCGACCGAAATACTTAACAACACAGAATTAAAAATCATCCAGATCTGAATATGTATACAACTAGCTAGAGTACGAACGCACCTCATTTGTCACGTTTGACGTACAATTTCCAACGTGTTGTGATTGATAATAGGCATTTATATGTTTTGTAATATTTCGTTGTCCAGTGTCATTCGTCTTGGATCGATGATGTGTATTTTTATGATAAATTGTTTTAATCTCTCATGAAACCAAAACATGTCAGTGGTTTGTATATGTATTTTGTGACACCTTACTTAAGTAAAAGAAAGTTTTTATGTGTTTTATATAACAAAATCTTGTTTTTGTACCTCGTGTAATATTTATGCGAGAAAAAATTAATTTTGTTGCTGTTTAATTCTGATGCTTTGAAAGTGTAGATATTCATCTTTATCCTGCCATACAATTTCTGAGTAGGCTGATGCTGATCTTTTCCCAATAACTTAACCCATGTGGGGATGAAAAAAAAATTTTTTGGGGGCAAAAGAGTGCCAATCCATATTTTTGAACGTCTGAGATATTTCAATTTGAAAATGGGATCCAATAACTCAAATTGAGATAGGTAGCCTAAAATTTTTTTGCAATGTCTTAGTAGCAATTGAGATATTCTGAGTCACAATAGGGCATTACTTTAAGGATATGACTATTACATTGTTTGTAAATTAGCTATCTTCATTGGGGGCATAAACATCTGGGGCAAAAATGAAACCTGGGATTGACATTAGAAACAAATTATAGGTTGGATAGTATAATTTACAATATTAAGCGACAGATGACAGTGTTAGATTTACAGTGATACCTCTGTTTCCGTCGGTAATCTGTCCGAAAACAATCGGCGAAATCTGAAATGGACGAAAACCGAGACAATTATTTCCATGTGAATTTAATTAATCCGTTCTAAACACTCCAAAATACATATCAAAAGCACATTTTATAGAGAATAAGTTCAATGCTAAAAACAATATAGTGTTCTTAGCGTATGGTATCAAGGCACTCTATCCGGGGTCACTTCTTTTTTTGGTCTTTTGGCAGTAGGACTAGCTTCGGAGTCAGAGGACCCATGTCGCACAAAAAAGCTGTCCAAAGTGGTCTGTTTCTGCTGCCGCATCATTCAGTTTTACCTGAAATGGGGCAAGACATTATTATTAAACGAGTTGCTTCCGAGAAACTTTCTTTGGTCGCAATCAATAAAAAATGCACAAAAATGCATAGGAAATAAACAAAATCCGAGGCAACCGACGAAAACTGAAACAGACGATAGTCGAAGTCAACGAAAACCTAGGTATTACTGTATTTCACCAAAAAAGTGAATTGGCACTTTCTTACCCCAACCCCCTCATTTAAGAAATTCTGACCCATGTTTTTTTTTAGGGTCATGACTGAGACAGAGAATCAGGTGCTCAACAAAATCACTATCTTCCCCATGAGGGATCCTAAAACCAGTGCAGAAGGAAAATTTTGTGAATTGCCACAAAATGGCTTTCACCCAAGTCTTCCTTTTCTACAAGGAGAGTGTTAGTTGGCCATTCTGTGTTAGGGTGGTTGAGTGCACAAACAAAAGCTTTCCGTAAAGGTGTTGATGTTAGACTTTGTTTCTTTCACAGTCCTAGTTATGTTTCACTTATTGTTTGTTGGCTGTTTTTTTTTAAATCCCCTCACTTCACTGGGGAGGTGTGATCTCCGAGACTAATGTGTTGACGAATGCTCACTAAGATTTTTGGAAATCTTCTTTTAGAAATGGTTTCTTTAAAACTGAATATTTTTCTTCTCATGAGTTGAATTTCATGCTGATATTTAAGTAAGGAAGATTTAAATGAAGTCTCTGAGACCACAATGCCTGTAACTTTTTTTTAATATATACCTTCCCAGTTGCAGTCAACCCTGCTAGTATCTGCTCCTCGTTCTGTCATGGCAGCCTTAAAAACTTAGTGCTCCATTATCGCTTGTGTCTATTCCGGGGACCGTTTCTGATGAGCTCTATTCCATCAATGTCCTTTCGTAGCACTGGATCCGTTGAAGATGGATCTACCTTTGCAATTTTTCTTTTTGAGAGAATTTGACAGATCGGCTTCCAATATCAATGAGGAGGTGTTTTTAGAGGGAATTTCAGATGAGAATGGAATCCCTTTACAGTGAGTTCTGAGCCAATCATGTCACTGGGAAAACTGATTTAGGTTGTAGTGGAAGGGTGATCCGTTTTGGCTACTGGGGTGAGTTGGCAGTTGGGGGTAAGTGCGAAAACTCTATACCTGCTTTATTCAATTATGGCCAGTATTTTATGGATCCTTCATCTGTTAACAATGTTTTCTTTAGAAAATGCTTTATTTCAAATAGATATCTGTTTTAATTTCATTCATAATTTTTTTGATTCATTAACAAATGACCTCATTGATTTACTGATATTAAAAGGTAACAGGGGTGATTGAGTTCCAGTAGGGGTTCCCTATTTTCATAAATGACCTACAAAGTGTCCATTGTGTTTACTGTAAATATTTAGAAAAATGTGATAAGTAAATAAATTAAAGAAAAAAAAATCAGTATACAAGCAGCAGTATTTCTTTACAAGAGAGTCAGCTGTTTGGTACTTAATCTAGCACTTTGAGTTGTGTTTATAAATGCAGGATGGCTACAGATGCTTGAAATCTGTGAAAAATGAGGTTTATCAATATCGAAAAATCTGGGAAATTGATCAGGGTCCATAAGCCATGAAATAAAGTTAAAATTCGAATTTGTTATACTGACTTGATTATTTCACTTTTTAATGTTAGAAGATGTATCCTGTACGATTTCAACAATAGTCTCTGCATTTTGTTTGTTTTTATAGGATTCACACAAGCTCAAAGTTTCCAACAATTCTCCTCAAACTATTAGAAAGTCCGGTAGAAAAGATTCACTCAAGGATTTTTTTTTTTTTTTTAAAGTTATCTATCTACTGTGCTCACAATTGTTTAAAAAAAATATAAAATAAAACAGGGTTGCTACAACACCTGGAAACATTGAGAATTTTGAAATGGGCCTGATAAGTCGGGGAATTTCAATATTTTAGCCCAAATCTGGCAAAGTCAGGGATTTGAATGAAATGTCACGGGAGTCTGTAGGTGAGAAAAATCTTCCATGTTTTCACAAGTTCATCTAAATCACCCTGCTCATCAAGATTTTTAATGTGCTTCTTTCATTGTTTTTTATTTGTTCTTTCGAAGTGACAGAAATTGAGAAATGAAAGGTAAATTTTAGTTGCAATTTCTAAAATTTATTTTTAATATTACATGATACTTTTTAGAAAAGCACGAATATTTTGTTTATTTTTAAAATTAAGCTACTTCTATTATCCCGTCGACCCCTTTTCATAACAAAAAACTATCACCCAACTGATATATGAAACGGAGCATTCGACGTGTTTGTTAGGTCATCAAGTGGTTTTTGATTCAACATTTGTGTGCATTTTTCATTCTGTTTTACCATTTCATTCACTAAAATAATTGTGTCCTTAAATTCTCATATTTTATTTATTTATTTATTTTGATATGGCAATGTTCTCCTGTTTATTGGGCGTTACAGTTTGGTGATAGTTTTTTGGGTACTTCTCTATTATCCCGTCAACCCCTTTTCATAACAAAAAACGATCGCCCAACAAATGGGAGAACATTGCCATTGGAATATCAAAATAAATAAATAAATAAAATATGAGAATTTAAGGACACAATTGTTATTTTTTAGTGAATGAAATAACCAATAAATCAGTAAAACAGAATGAAAAATACACTCAAATGTCGAATCAAAAACCACTTGATGACCTAACACACACGTAGAATGCTTCTGACATGCAGTCAATGGGACTGCATTTTGGGCGTTTCATCTTACAGTTGGGTGATCATTTTTTTTTTATGAAAAGGGGTCGACGGGATAATAGAGAAGTACCTATTTTTGAGTGACCCTTGGTGTATCCATCCCAGACTGAAATTTTCTTGAAATACACCTGGGAAAAGTCGGGGAATTTCGATATCCTCTATCAGTAGCAACCCTCATATATACAGGGTTCTTCTAAATGCTGGACCCATTTCCAAAAAATTGTATTTACAAAAGTACAAATCCAAAATGAACAATCTTTATACCCATGAAAAGAGGAAGTTTCAAAGACATTCTATGTGTCCACTGTTTGCTCATTTCTTGCGAACTCAAGAACGCAGAAAACCTTGTGCTCCACAGTAGCCGTCTCACTCACAACTGAGAGCGAAACGACCTCTACCGGCCGTCTCTGGAACCATCACCGCTTTGAAAGCCGTGCACTCAGTAACAGCAGATACGCTTTCTCGTGTGTGGGCTGCGTTTGGCTATCGCGTAGATGTTTGCCGTGCAGCAAACGGTGGACACACTGAACATTTAGAATGTCTTTGAAACTTCCTCTTTTCATGGGTCATTTTGGATTGGTACTTTAATAAATACAACTTTTTGAAAATGGGTCCAGCATTTAGAATAACCCTGTATATATACAGCAATTAAGTAGGTGATGAAATATCAGAGTATATGAAAAATATATCAGTAGCAACCCTGAATAAACCAATTGCTTCTTTTTTGTACGATTCAATGCTATGACAATAATTCATATTTTTTTGTGTTCTAATCTGTCTCAACCCATGTTTCTCTTTCCATCATATCCTGTCTCCTCTAGTCAACGTCAATCTCTGCTCTTCGTCACGAGTTTGCAAGCACACACACGTACTCTCTCTCTCGTATCACGTTCTCGTATTGGGTGGTGTGAGGCGCACGGCTTCGGAAATCGTTCGTAAGTGAAATAAACACTACTACTACTACTACTTGCAGTTTTTAATCTTTGAAATTATGAAATTGGAGAAAAAAAAACATTTTAAAGAATTTTCTGCTGCTCAATGAATTTTACTTGAAAGATCATGATTTTTACTTTTATTTATTTTATTCATTCATCCCTTGACCTGCAACAGGATGTTACCATTTTTAGTATTTTATTTTTTACATCCAATAGGCAATATATATTATCTTTACAGGATGTCTAGCCACCTGGAAAACCTGGATAAGTCAGGGAAATTTATATGGATTGGAAAAGTCAGGGAAATGGACCCTTTCTGAGGAAAAGTCAGGGAAATTTGAAAATTCTGAGAAAAAGTTAAAAAAAAAATAGGAAAAAGTTTCTTATAAAACTAAGGATTTGAAATGATTAAAATCAAACATTGCTTTTTATAAGTGCCGTAAAGAGTATTTCAACCTCTCATACAAATCATTTTGTCTACCCCCTTTTAGTCCTTTGTAATCGGAGATTTTCAGTTCCAATTTCACTCTGCTTACTTATCTTTGTTTGGGAACTGAACATGGGTTAGCTTAATGGACTGAATATTTATTATTTGTATTAAAATTAAAATTAAATATTATTTGTATTGAATTGTGGCTGTGATAAAAAAATTCATCCTGATTGGACAAAATGGATAGGATCACCTGATGCTAAAAGTGTTATCTGCAAAATGTTCAACAATTTGTAAATTTTGCAAAAAATGATGTAATAAATCGGTATTTGTGCCTCAGAATCAGTTTCACTCTCAAATTCATAACTTTTACGTGTGACATCCTAAAATCTTGATACCTGCAATTTTTTCTTTAACCTGGAAAAGTCAGGGAAATTCCTTGCTGATCTGGAATAGACACCCTTGCATTTACCAAAAAAAGTGGAAACAATGTTTGTGTTTCCAGAAAATGAAGCTATTACACGTTGCTTCAGTGGTTGGATTTTTAGATGAACCCCAGTTAAAATTCCAGATGTCAAATGCTTTTTTCAAATTGCCTGAAGCATGTATAACATCTGAATAATCATTCTTTATTACAACGGTCCATTGAATAGAGCCCATTATAATCAGCATAGCTCTTCTCTTTATGTGTTTACTTGTTTGTCTGTTGTTACCTATTGGATGTTGGTCTGTTACAGGTAAGATGACCTATTTTTCATAACTATATTGTGGCAACAGTCCCATTTTGTGAAAGTTTTTTTTTTTTTTTTTTTTTTTTTTTTTTACGCCCTCTGGATTAAAATACATTTTTGTCGTCATAAATTATATGTTATTTTATAAGTAACTAGCAAGCTATGCCCGCTAGGCTGGTCAATTTCTTTTAATGAACTTTTAATCAAAAAAAATATTGACATTTCATAATTCACTCTTGTATTTTAATATAATAATAAGGTTACTATAATTTGTGACTCGTGCAAATATACACATCAGGACACGTCGCCCTTATCAATATCTTTTTACGCATGAAGATGAAGGTTTCACTATGGTACTCCATTGTGAAATTTGGTAATTTTTGAAATTCAATATTTGAAAAACGGCATAATCATTAGATTTGAAATTTATATCATCAAAAAGTCACCTGTAAAAAATGCAGCCAAGTCTCGTAACTCATTTACTGTAAAAAGTACTGAGATCGTATAAAGCCAAGTTTAACTATCTTATTAACTCTGAAATTTTCATTCACAAATCACTCCTAGTCTCTACATCTTTAGTTAATTATTATTTTGTGACTTGGCAATTACATAGCATGAGAATGTGATGTATATAGTTAGTCTTAATCAAATAATACTATAACATATTAAAGAGTAATAACTTCCCTGTGCGTATATAATTTGCCTTAATTAAATTATCCCATCCCATCCCATAACATAGTAAGGTGTAATAACTTCCCTGTGCTGCGTAATTGCCAAGTCACAAAATAATAATTAACTAAAGATGTAGAGACTAGGAGTGATTTGTGAATGAAAATTTCAGAGTTAGTTAAACTTGGCTTTATACGATCTCAGTACTTTTTACGGTAAATGAGTTACGAGACTTGGCTGCATTTTTTACATTTTACAGGTGACTTTTTGATGAGATTTCACTTCTTTTTGTAAGTAATCCTCCTTTTCTTGATTTTGGGTTCTTTTTGGAGATCATCCACTGATTTTCGCTAAGCCCACACTCAGTCTCTATTATTTACAGGTATCAAAAATTTGAAGCTTTAGTTTCGTTTGCAAAGTACTGTAGATAAAAAGAGATTTCAGGTTCCTAGGCAAGCACTAAGTTATGGGAGGGGGAGTGTCAAAAGTACTCTCAATTGCTTCCAGGATAGGTGCTATCCATCTGAGATATTACTCGCAGCCCTACATACTTGATATTTAACATAAAAGAACTTTTTAGTATAAAAAGAAAGCCAAAATTAAAATTTCCGGAAATTTCCAATAAATCAAACTACAGTAGAACTCCAGTTATACGTTTTGCTCGGGACCAGATAACAAAACATATAACTCAGTGAAACGTACAACTCAATTAATGGTCTAACGGAACCATTTTTAAAATATATCGTAAAAGCTTTGTTCCGCTGAGGAGTTTGTTACCTTTTATATCGAAAAAGGCAGTTTTCTAAGTATTATTGCACCCATGACATAAATTTTCGGAAATGGAACACAGAAGAAAAAGGGTTCATATGAAAAGTACATATGAAGTTATTTTATCATAAAAAAGCTTTATTAAATATATTTTTAATACGCATTGAGCACTTAAAAGAAATCATTGGAATCGCCTTGTAAATTACTTATCAGAAGACCTTTCAGTAGATAGCTGAATCTTGTTGAAATTATCACTAATCTTCTATTGTTTCTTTTCGGCAGAGCGGACATTGAACAGGAAACTTTGCATTTCTGTTAATAATACAGCCGCCTTATTGTTACTGCTTTTACTACTGACGAACCGCTTTACTTCGTCAAAAGCCCTCAGAGCAGCTCCGAAGTTTGAGTGGGATTTCTCAAATTAGTCTCATCCGACACGTCGTCAGTGTTTCCGGTTATGAGACAAAATTTCGTCCGAGGATGCAAAACGTAACGTATAACTGAAGGAAATTTATAACTCAAAACGTATAACTCATCCAATTTTTAATGGCAGGCGGTCGGGACCGCTGAGTTGAAACGTATATCTGGAGTTCCACTGTAAATTCCTTTTTTCGATGTTTTTTTTTTTTTTTTTTTCAGTTTTTTTTTTAGTCTTTTTTATTATTTACGGATTTTTTAATTTTTCCTTACTGTACTAAACCCTGCCTTTCTGCCAAATGTCAAGCTTCTAGGACTACAAAATCTAATTATTTTCAGATTTTCGACTTTTTATAAATTTATTGATTTTTTGATTTTAATTCTAAGTTATCTGATTGTCATGCCAATATAGTAATTATTTGATCCGTCTTCTTAAGATCATTTAGGTTCAATTTAGAGATAAATCAAGTGAATCTTAGAGTCACCATGATTTTATTTAGAGAGGACTACCAAGCCATAACCAGCCAGAAATGTCGGGAGGGTAGGGGGAGCTGTGAAAGTTTTTGTGGGGCTAACATCATTTAACAATCCATATTTCATATGTGAAGTAAATAGAGTACAACCTGTGAAAGAAAACAAACCTGTCTATAAAGAAATCGCCTATATCGTAGCCCCAGTAGCAGAAACAGTGCAGCACGGCAGCGACGCAGCAGATTATTTTTGATCTTGCAGATTAGTTTAACATCTTAAAAATAAATGCTGGCCTTAAAATACATTGTTAAAATATGTTGTATGTTTCAAGATTATTGTACTTCTATTTTTTTTATACATATATAAATGCAAATTTTGCATTTGTTTTAAGGGTTACTGTGATTTCCTATGTTAGTAGGCTTTTGTCGCAGACAAATTTTAGTTTGCTGCAGATAGATGCAGACAATTCTGCTATTGGGATCGTAGCCAGTCTATAGCGGAACTTTTCTATAACGAAATTCATAAACGAAAGAAAAGAAAACCATAATCCGGGGGAAATAACATAAAACAATTAGGGGCGTTGTACTAGCTAATAGGACAATTATCTTAAAACTAATGTTTCTAGCTAAAAATAAAATCTAAAAATCAAATTGTTTTTGAATGTTTGATTTCTGAAAGATATTTAGATTTTTCGATTTTATTTTCGAATTTAACGAATATTTTAATTGTTCCTTTTATTGAATAGTAAATACTACCTTTACACCAAGTTTTAAGTTTCTAAGACTACAAAATAAAATTATTTTCAATTTTTGATTTTTTTTTTTTTTATAATTTTCTGGATTTTTTAATTTTTTCTTATTTTGTATCCTTTATTACAAATTTCAAGTTTCTAGTGCTTCAAAATCGAATTATTTTGAAATTTCCGATCTTTTTTGAGTTTTTTATTCTATTTTCGAATTTATTGTGTTTTAATTTTTCCTTTTTCTGTATCCTAAACAATAAGTTTACGCGGAATTTTAAGTTCTAAAGCTACAAAATTAAATTTTTTTCAATTTTTCGAATTTTTTTTTTTTTTGAATTTTACAGATTTTTTATTTATTTCTTTTTTTGTATCCTAAATACTACCTTTATTCCAAATCTTAAGTTTCTAGCTTTACAAAATCGAATTATTTTCAAATTTTCGGTTTTTTTTTTTCGATTTTATTTTCAATTTTTGTTGTGTTTTTAAATTTTTTTTCTTTTTCTGAATCCTAAACACTACCTTTACACCCAATTTTCAGTTTCTAAGAATACAAGATCATATTATTTTCAATTTCTCTCATTTTTGAAATTTTTGATTTTTTTTTTTTTAATTATCCATATTTTTTAATGTTTCCTTATTTAGTATCTTAAATATTACCTTTATTCCAAATTTCAAGTTTCTAGCGCTATAAAATCTAATTATTTTCAAAATTTCCTTATTTTTCGATTTCTTTCGATTTTTTTTATTTTATTTTCGTATTTTATTGCGTTTTTATTTTAACTTATTCTGAATCCTAAACACTATCTTTACCGCGAATTTTAAGTTTCTAAGGCCAAAAGATCAAATTATTTTAATTTTTTTCGAATTTTTGATTTTTTTTTCAAATTTTCTGGATTTTTTAATTTTTTCTTATTTTGCATCCTAAATACTACCTTTATTGCGAATTCCAAGTTTCTTGCACAACAAAATTGGATTATTTGAAATTTTTCGATTTTATTTAAATTTTTTTTTTTGTGTGTGTTTTTGATTTTTTTTTTTTTTTCGGAATTCTAAGCACTACCTTCACACCAAATTTTAAGTTTTTAAGACTACAAGATCGTGTTATTTTCAATTTTGTTCGATTTTTTTTAATTTTCGAATGTTTTCCCCGGATTTTATAATTTTTTCTTTCTTTGTATCCGAAACACTAGCTTTATTCCAAATTTTAAGTTTCTGTGTCTGCTGGATCTACCCAATCTTTTTGATGATGCAAGAGTGAGTGTGTGAGTGACAAAAAATAGAAACTTTGAGTTCATATATCGTCTGCACTAATTTATGGGTATTTTTTGAATTATCCATATTTTTGAATTTTTCCTTATTTAGTATCTTAAATATTACCTTTATTCCAAATTTCAAGTTTCTAGCGCTATAAAATCGAATTATTTTCAAATTTTTCGATTTTTTCGAGTTTTTTATTTTAACTTATTCTGAATCCTAAACACCATCTTTACTGTGAATTTTAAGTTTCTAAGGCTAAAAAATCAAATTATTTTAATTTTTTTCGAATTTTTCGAATTTTTGATTTTTTTTTTTCAAATTTTCTGGATTTTTTAATTTTTCCTTATTTTGCATCCTAAATACTACCTTTATTCCGAATTCCAAGTTGCAACAATTCCAAGTGCAACAAAATTGGATTATTTGAAATTTTTCGATTTTTTTTAAAATTTTGCTTTTGATTTTTTTGGTGTTTTTGATGTTTTCTTTTTCTGGATACTAAACACTACCTTCATACCGAATCTTAAGTTTCTAATTCTATAAGATCGTATTATTTTCAATTTTCAATTTTGATGGAATTTGTTGAATTTTCGAATGTTTTTTTTTTTTTTCGAATTTTCTAGATTTTATAATTTTTCCTTTCTTTGTATCCTAAACACTACTTTTTTTCCAAATGTCAAGTTTCTAGGGCTACGGAATCTATCTAATCTTTTTGATGACACGTGAACGAGTGAGTGAGTGAGTGACAAAAAATCGAATGTTTGAGTTCATATATCGTCTGAACTAGAAAAGACAGAAAGTTGTAATTTTAAATTTTGGTCCTGTGTGCCAAATACTCTAGAAAAACGAAGTTTCAAATTTTTGGGATACTCCAGCGCGGAGATATAGGGGCGGGGGTCAAAAGTGCCCTGAGTTGCTTCCAGAAAAGTATGCTTACGGCTGTCCTCTCTCGACTTGGCGGAGGCACTGCCGTGCCTCCAGATCAAGAAAAATACGATTTTTTACCTTTCAAATGCAGTTTGTCTAACAATTTTCTGACAAATACTTTTCGAGCTATTATTTTTTTCAGTCACTTCAAATGTTTCATTTTCCGAGATTAATCTGTGGCAACAATTAGCGAAAAATCCAGTCTTCAGCATCGCATAGCTTTTTATTAAAGAGGCTGTTGGAGCAGGGATTGTCACCATCAATTTGCCGCCATCACTTTTGAAATCGGTCCTGTAGTTCCAGAGATTCCATAGAAATTGTAATTTAGAATGATTTTAGAACGCTTTTCGCCCATTTCACCCTTTTAAATTTCTGATTTTTTTTTATTTTTTTTTTTTAATTCTTAGAGAGCATTTACATCTTATAAGTAACTACAATGCCAAATTTCAAATTTCTAGCCCCTTCAGTATAAAAAAAATTGCAATTTTGGAACGTTTTTCGCTCCTGCACCCCCCTGGGATTAGTGGCACTGACATAAAACATAGCCTATGTTGGACCAGGGATTGTCACCATCCATTTGCCTCCATCACTTTTGAAATGGATTCTGTAGTTCCAGAGATTCCATAGAAATTGTAGTTTAGAATGATTTTAGAACTCTTTTCGCTCATTTCACCCTTTTAAACTTCTTTTTTTTTTTTTTTTTTTTTTTTTAATTCTTAGAGAGAATACATCTTATAAGTAACTACAATGCCAAATTTCAAATTTCTAGCTCCTTCCGTACACAAAAAATCGCAATTTTAGAACATTTTTCGCTTCTGCACCCACCTGGGATTTGTGGCACTGACATAAAACATAGCCTATGTTGGACCAGGGATTGTCACCATCCATTTGCCTCCATCACTTTTGAAATGGATTCTGTAGTTCCAGAGATTCCATAGAAATTGTAGTTTAGAATGATTTTAGAACTCTTTTCGCTCATTTCACCCTTTTAAACTTCATTTTTTTTTTTTTTTTTTTAAATTCTTAGAGAGCATACGTCTTATAAGTAACTACAATGCCAAATTTCAAATTTCTAGCTCCTTCCGTACACAAAAAATCGCAATTTTAGAACATTTTTCGCTCCTGCACCCACCTGGTGTTAGTGGCACCGACATAAAATATCTAGCCTATGTTGGAGCAGGGGTTGTCACCATCCATTTGCCACCATCACTTTTGAAATCGGTTCGGTAGTTCCAGAGATTACCCCCTACAAACAAACAAACAAAAAAACAATCTTTACTACTTTATAATATTAGTATAAATTATAGATAAACATTAAGGTATCTGAAAATCATGATAATTCCTGTTTGTCTGTTACAATTTTAAGGTAGATTTTGTAAGAAATACCACCTATTACATTATATCCTATGTTTGAATTTCTGAAAAGTTTTGGCATATCTACACCGATCATGACTCCCAAAACCATACCCAGTTCAAAACTTTATATATCTATCTATCTAGGTTACTAGGTCACTTTGTTATGGATACGATAACTTCAATCATTCTGCACAGATCTCTTCCAAACGGATACCTAAAATCGAGGGGCCTAAAATCTTGGTCAAGTTTGTGAATGGGCAAAATTGAACCAAAGGGAGGGAGATGGGGCTTTTTGTGAAAACAGAAAAAAGTCCATAATTTCTTAATTAGGATACGTATCAAATCCTCTTAAAGTTATTATTACTTCTAGGAAAAAGGCTGAAAATTTATGAAGGACAGATTTTTGATATCATTAAAAAATGGTTCCAAGGGAAGGGGGAGGGGAAAGAGGGGTTTCAGAAGAAATAAAAATTATAACTTCGTCTATTCACAAGCTATCCAATCCGCTTAAATTTATTATAAATCCTTTTAATAGTATCTAAAGCTTTTATATTGACAAGTTTTTGATAGGACCAACCCTTATAGAAAAAAAAAAAAAAAAAAAAAAAAAAAAAAAATCCCAGCAGACTCCGTCTACAGACAAGGTAGATTTGGAAGTGGGCGGTCCAAATTGCTGCATCATGGCAAAAAGGTCATTTCTTCTGCAATTCCCAATAAACAGGCGCTACGTGGTCTGAGTCTTCGAAATTTACTAATCATAATTATTTACTTTAAATAATTTATTCATATTAATTATATTTTATTATCTAATGTCATGTGCTAGTTGTAGCCATCTTTGAATTGCATAGTTATTACTTTTTAAAATAAAGTAAGGCCATTTTTCTTCTATGACTGTTAGTCTGTCACAATGGAATGACCCAACAGTTCTTATCATCAATGTGATGCCGTTAGTAAATGGCGTGTAAAGTTTTGTACCTGTTTCTGAAAGATCCAATACATTTTATTTTGCCTTCTTTTCTGTTTAAAAAAAAGATGTTATTACCACCTATTGGATGAGCTGAAAAAGCTTTTATCAATGATAATAGTAATAAACAGCTAAGTATGACCTTTGAGAATGTTATGAGCAGGGCTTGACAAATACAATTGCCACTGGCGACCCAATATTTTTATCTTTCGATTAAGTTATTTAATCTAATGGGGTTTTTTTTGTTTCTGTTTTGTACAAAACTTGACCTAAGCTTTCTTGATATGATTCACAAATGCAATCCCCCCCCCCCCCCCCCCCACTCCTCCTTTCCCAATATTAAAAAATAAACTTTGGAACTCTATTCACACAAAAAATATTTAACTTTTGTTTTTAATTTGACAAAAGTTCATCCAATGTAAATTTTAAAATAATCCAATCAGAATTATTGGAGCCTCTGACAGAAAAATAGGCGAAAACTTGTTTTCCTGCTTTACTATGTCGCCGATGCGCTCCTCAGCAGGTATGGATTTTGTAGTGATAGCGGTCCGGATACAGGGACCGGTCTAAAAATGTAATTAAATTGAAAAAACAGAGTACGTGGAAGTTTGATAGCTGAAATTGGCAAGGTAGTGATTAAAAGTGTTGAATGTAGATAATAAACATTGATAAAACAGTTTTTAGATTTAAATTAAACTAACGTTTATTTAATATATCACAAAATAAAGATCAAAACATGTCAGACAATTTAATTAAATAAAAAAAATAATGGCATATGGCAACAAAAACAAGGTGGCAAAAATAATATGGCATGAAGTAACTTAAATGCAGCCTTCAAAATATACTTGAAGAAAAGTTCATTTTAACTTACAGGATAATTAATTGAACGTGATGACACAAATTAAAACAGGCCTTTTATTTCATTAGTCACCATGGCATTAGATGTGAAGAAAAAAAAGTTGAAGAACAGTCCACACACACTATTAATTAATCCTTGAAATGAACGTACATCACCAACAGTAGAAAGAAAAACCACAACTTCAACAGCAGAAATAAACAAACACTAAAAAAAAAAAACGTTTAATACCATCATTGCACTCATAAAAGACTTTATACCGCCACTGATATTGTTTCTTTTGGCATCTACAATATCATTTTACCAAAGCTGCCTCACTCTCGCCATTCAAACTGCCTTTTCATCCCTTTTAAACAATATCAACATACCGCTTTCCGAAAACGCCCCCTTTCTGATGTGTTAAGTTGAGAAGTTCTCAAACTGCCCATCGGCAAAGTAATCTAGAGTGCCTTTGAAGACTGTTACACGGCGTCTGGGCGCATGCTCCCCTATACTATTACGATTGAAACGATATCGAAGCTGGCGGTTGCAACTGAATTCGGAAAAAGGCTGAGAAAACGATGGTCGATGTGAGAAATGATATCGAAACGAACAGTTTGGAAGATAAACATAGATTGGCGAGTTGAAAAACAAAAAGAAAGATTTGAACGATACTAGAAATGGAAAACGATAGCGACTGAAGAAAATGAATACAGGATTGAATGGAAAAATTAGACAAGTACGAAAAGGTGACATTATGTAGAAGTTTCAAGGTCCAAAAATATATACATAGGGCTAACATTTGCCCCCCCCCTTGACACTTATACATAAATTATCTGATAATATAACAGTTAGAAACATTCATAGTTAATCAATAAAATTTTGTTTAATATATTCACATTCAACAATATAAACACAATTCAACAATAATTACACAATTATAACAAGTAAATATATAGGTATATTAATATAAACACTTATATAAAATAAAAATACAACATTGATCCTCACTACAATGAGGGAACACGCTTACATGAAACGTACACACTTACGTGACTTTCACAAAAAACAGCTGAACCTTTTAAAAAGGAATTTCTTTTCAAACACAAAGAAAGTTCTTGTTTCTTGCCTGTATCATAACTTATACCTCACCATACTAACATATGGCTACATTTACCAACACCTAATTTTTCTTAGACAAGAAATAAATACACATAAGTATTTCAAATATTCAAATTTCAGTGAGCTCACTTAAAAATAAAAAAATATATGTGTGCACACAAAAAAAATAATTTTTATGCAATATTTATAAAGCTATTTGATAAACACTTGCATAATAGGACTGAAAAATACTTGTTACAACTCTATTTCCAATATATATTAAAATATAGCAACATAATTTGAATTTGAAGGATCCTTCTGAAATAAAAATTAAAACAAGGTATAAACACGATGCTATTACAGAAAAGTTTTATAATCACAAGGTTCGAACATTAATATATAAAAGACACATGAAACATGAAAGTTTCATTATTCAAAAATTCAAAAAGAGATAAAGTTAAACTTTGAATGTTTAACTAGAAAAATTTTAAACAAGCTTTTAACGCTTGAAGAAAAGAAATTTTTTTTTTCAACAATTCAAAAGGAGAGGAGAGTTTTTTTTTTTTTTTTTCAAGTTTTAAATGTACATTTTAATTTAAGACCCAAAAATAAATATAGCCTCAATGAACTTTAGTAGAGCAGCTTTTGTAAGTGGTTTTGTAAAAATGTCAGAGAGATTGGATTTACTATTAACATATTTTACTAAAAATATCTCTTGGTTTAATAAATCGCGTACAAAGAAAAGTTTAACATCTATATGTTTTGTCCTATAGTTTTCTATGGGGGATTTAATGAAATCTATTGCTGCCATATTATCTACTAATAAAATTGGTTTAGTTTGTGGACCTGAAAATATGTGTTTATTATAACATTCTGTGATAATACGGCTGAACCAAAGAAGCTCTTTAGTTGCTTCTGTTAAGGCCACGAACTCAGATTCCATAGTAGACAAACATATTGATTTTTGTTTAAAAGCTCTCCATGTTATCGGAGCTTTGTCTAGCATAAGTAATTGACCACCCATAGATGTCCTGTCATCACGATTGGCTGCAAAATCCGCATCTGTATATGTGATCAGGTTAATTTTATGACAAGGTAAATTTAATTTATAGTGCTTTGTATAGTTAACGTAACCCAGAAGTTTTAAGAGGCCGACCCAGTGAGCTATCCCCGGATTGCTTTGGAATTGGCTGAATATGTTTACTGCATAAGCAATATCAGGGCGTGTTCTGCTTGTTAAAAAGGATAGGCACCCTAACACACTTCTATATGGGTAGTTAAGCATTTCTTTAATTTCTGCATCTGTTTGAGGGCACTGTAATTTCGAATAGACGACCCCTTTACTAATCGGGAGTGAAGAAATGGGAAAGTTATACTCTTCAAAACGTGTGCAAATTTCCTTAATGTATTGCATTTGATGTATAGAGACTACACCTTCCTCATCCTCCTCAAACTCCACCCCAAGCAACTTACGGGTTTTGCCCAAGATTTTTATATCGAAATGCTTAGTTAAAAGAGTTAAAACCTTGTCAATGTATTTTTGATGTCTGCTTAAAATGACAAAATCGTCAACATATAATAATAAAACAATGTAATCAGAAAATGTATTAACACAATTGCACCAATCTAACTTTTTAAAACCAAGAGAAATTAAAATTTTATGCAGTTCGTAGAACCATACTCTCCCGCTCTGATGTAACCCATATAATGCTCTTTGGAGTTTACAGACCAGGTGTTCTTTTCCTTTTATTTCAAAACCAGGGGGCTGTTTCATATAGATCTCATCAGTTAATGGGGCGTATAAGTACGCTCCCTTCACGTCACATTGTAAGTGAGTCCACCTGTGACAGGACACTAAAGCTGCAAAGAAAAAGCGAATTAAACTAAAATTGACTACCGGTGAAAAAGTTTCATCATAAGTCTCGCCCTTTATTTGTTTGTAGCCCTGTGCTACTAGTCTTGCTTTGTATCTTGCTATGTGCCCTTTATCATTACGCTTAATGGTGAAAACCCACCTACAACCGAGAGGTTCTTTATTGGGTGGAAGGTTAGTTAAGACCCATACTTTTCTATTGTTGATTACTGCCAACTCCTCCCCCATTGCTTGTTTCCAGAGCTCCCATTGAGGTGATTTTAAAGCCTGTTTGTATGTATTGGGTACAGCCTGGTCTAGTCATGCATCGGAGTTGTTGGATTCTAAAATGGAGAAATGTGGTGGTGTACTGCCTGGACTAGAACTAGCGCTTGAGCATCGTGAGTGTCCATGTACAATACCTTCATGTTTGTCTGCTCCTCTAAAACAAAAGAGAGTTGGATTGAATTTAATTCCATTTTTTAGACAGTAGTCACGGACCTCTCTAATTGACCTTAACCTCTGTGTCCCTCCAAATTCATAATAATAAATGTCTGTACGCCTTCCATCAGGCCTTGTTACAGGTTTTCTAAACCAGGTAACTTCCCTCAAAGTTCTTGAGAGCTCCTCGCCTCCTCATCACTCTCATCCATAGATGGGTGTCCGGCGGCGGAAGCAGAAAAACCTGAGGTGCTTCGTTCTGTTGGTGGAATTACAGACTTATGGAATTTGTCAGGTTGAATTTCTGTTAGTGGGTCAATTTCGGGAGGTTCAGATGATAGAGTGTAAGTGGGTCCTAGATCGCTTCCGTTGGGCTGCTCTAAACTAGCAAAAGGGTCTGTGCCTAAAGAATTAATAGGGCCTTGTTCAGTTCCAACGTAGGTGTCTTTGGGTACGGTTGCTTCTTCACTGAATCTTACGTTAACTGTTTCGATGATCTTATTTGTGTCTGGCAACCAAATTCTATACCCTTTTGTAGACATTGCATATCCAACTAAAATCCCCTTTCTAGCCTTAGGCTCAAATTTTGTACTTCGGAGTTGTCTGGGCACTCCCACATATGAAACTGTGCCAAAAGGACGTAAGTGTCTTATGGACGGTTTATTTCCACAATAATATTCAAATGGTGTTTTCTTATGTGATTTGTGACAAACACGGTTCAGAGTGTAAGTAAAATACAAAATGGCTTCTGGCCAAAACTTCAGACTTAGTTTACTTTCATGTAGTATGGAACGTGCTCCGTCTACAATGGTTTGATTGAGTCGTTCCGAGACGCCATCTTGTTCTGGAGTATATGTGTTCGTGAACTCGTGTTTTATACCATTTTCCTCGAAATATCTTTTAAAAGCTTCATTTGAAAACTCCCGCCCATTGTCACTACGTACATGTTTAAGTTTCGTGTTTAGAAAACGTTCGGCCCTTTTGACATGGTTTGTGAAAACTTTAAAGACTTGTGATTTACTACATAATGGATAAACTGATGCCTTACGGGAAAAATCATCCGTTATTGTTAAAAAGTATTTCTCTCCACCTCTCCCAGTTACTGTAGTAGGTCCCCACAAATCTGTGTGTAAAAGTTCAAGTGGCTTCTTGGACCGGATTTGATTTAGTGGTTTAAAAGATGTGCATCTATGTTTATTCAATTTGCATGTTTCGCAATGAAAGTCTCGGTCTTTAATGTGTGGTAAACCTTTTACGCCATTGCACCTCTGTGTATGTTCTATTAGTGTGGGACTGAAGTGACCTAGCCTACGATGCCATAATCTGAAATCATCTTTTTGTACTGTTGAGGCCTCAAAACGGACCTGTTTAAATTTTACGTTGTTGCTAGGTTTACTTTTACTTTTAGAATTAGCATCAGGGTGGATGTAATAAATCCCATTTTTAAGGATAGCCCTAATTAGTGTTTTATCAGTTGTGTAGGCCTTAACTCTCCCTTTCCCTCCTTTGAATGTTGCGCCTCTATCATCAAGGCGAGAGCCAGAAATAAGATTACGTCTTAAGTTAGGACAATACATTACATCCCCTAGACACAAAGTTGATCCATTTAAATTAAGATTAACAGTACCTGTCCCTTCAATCGGGGAAGTTGCTCCATCGACAGCAACGGCAAGTTCGTGGTTATGAAGAGGCTGAAAAGACACATAAAGTCCTCGGTCTTTGCAAAAGTGGTGCGAGGCACCAGTGTCAAACACCCAGGCATCGTCTTCCCCCTTAACTTTGCTAAGATTAGATTGAATGAGGAAGTTTACCTGACTATGGGAGACACTTTGATGCTTTCGGCTCGGTCTGGATCTAGGAGCTCCATTTCTGTTCTGATGTTGGACTAGCTCTGGATGTAGAAGACTCTCTGGAACTGGTGCCAACTGAGGACTCGGGACCAGACGTGACTGGAGAAGGGGCCTTGCACTGATTTTTGCTATGTCCAATTTTTCCGTACTTGTGGCATCTGCCTTTAAATTTTTGTCGGTAACTCGTTTTATTTGGTGGGCGACTTCTGGAAAAGTGAGACTGGACGGCAAGTTGTTTTTTATCCTCTGACCTCAATTTAAGACGAGACTCCTCGGCGACTAGTTCAGTCAGGATGTCAGAAAACACAAACTTTGAATCTGGCCAACGAAGTATGTTCTGGACTAGACTGTCATATTTTTGAGGGAGCCATCTTAGTAGTTGAAATGACAGATAGATTTCCTTAATTGGTTCATTCATTGCTTTCAGTTGGTCAGCGATTTGGTTGAGGCGAGCAGCGTACATATCTATCGACTCCTCTGGTGCTATTTTGCATGCCAACAACTCTGAAAATAACTGCATGTGGCGGGCTCTATTATCAGGTTGGAAATGGGATCGGAGCTTTGCCCATGCATTTTTAGGATCGTCAATGTTCTCAATTATTCGACGGAAATCAGGCTCGACATTAAGATAGATTATGGACAGTGCTGAACGAACTCTGGATTGATAGTCCTTGTATGCTGCTGCATCACTTGTATCAGGCACAGCCTCTGTTCCGTTAACAATGCCCCAGGCATTTTTGTCCAATAGAAGGAACTTTATGTCAGCTGACCAGTTTCCATAATTATGGAAATTTAGCTTGTTTATGCTCACCTGTATGTTAGCCATTGCCAAGGAAGAATTTTTTTTTTTTTTTTTTTTTTTTTTTTAAATGTACAAAAAAGTACCAAAAAAAGAAAATGTTTTCAACAAAATTTCATAAAAATAAATATCTTAATTTTAACTGTCATACTGAAATTTATGAAATTTTTTTTTATGTAAATGCGGCCCCCCCCCCCCCCCCCCCACTAAAATTCACTAGTGGGTCTAATTGCCGCCATCTACTAACACTTGTCAGCTAACCCTTGCCAAAGGTTACGGCCCTTAAAGGTTTAATATGGCTTAAATAAGCCGGGCCCATAACCGTGATAGCGGTCCGGATACAGGGACCGGTCTAAAAATGTAATTAAATTGAAAAAACAGAGTACGTGGAAGTTTGATAGCTGAAATTGGCAAGGTAGTGATTAAAAGTGTTGAATGTAGATAATAAACATTGATAAAACAGTTTTTAGATTTAAATTAAACTAACGTTTATTTAATATATCACAAAATAAAATAAAGATCAAAACATGTCAGACAATTTAATTAAATAAAAAAAATAATGGCATATGGCAACAAAAACAAGGTGGCAAAAATAATATGGCATGAAGTAACTTAAATGCAGCCTTCAAAATATACTTGAAGAAAAGTTCATTTTAACTTACAGGATAATTAATTGAACGTGATGACACAAATTAAAACAGGCCTTTTATTTCATTAGTCACCATGGCATTAGATGTGAAGAAAAAAAAGTTGAAGAACAGTCCACACACACTATTAATTAATCCTTGAAATGAACGTACATCACCAACAGTAGAAAGAAAAACCACAACTTCAACAGCAGAAATAAACAAACACTAAAAAAAAACGTTTAATACCATCATTGCACTCATAAAAGACTTTATACCGCCACTGATATTGTTTTTTTTTGGCATCTACAATATCATTTTACCAAAGCTGCCTCACTCTCGCCATTCAAACTGCCTTTTCATCCCTTTTAAACAATATCAACATACCGCTTTCCGAAAACGCCCCCTTTCTGATGTGTTAAGTTGAGAAGTTCTCAAACTGCCCATCGGCAAAGTAATCTAGAGTGCCTTTGAAGACTGTTACACGGCGTCTGGGCGCATGCTCCCCTATACTATTACGATTGAAACGATATCGAAGCTGGCGGTTGCAACTGAATTCGGAAAAAGGCTGAGAAAACGATGGTCGATGTGAGAAATGATATCGAAACGAACAGTTTGGAAGATAAACATAGATTGGCGAGTTGAAAAACGAAAAGAAAGATTTGAACGATACTAGAAATGGAAAACGATAGCGACTGAAGAAAATGAATACAGGATTGAATGGAAAAATTAGACAAGTACGAAAAGGTGACATTATGTAGAAGTTTCAAGGTCCAAAAATATATACATAGGGCTAACATGTCGCATTCAACTATCCGGACATTGGAAGCATTCGGCAATCAGCATTTTCCGAACATGCCAGTTCATTCACTCTTTACAGTTTTTTCTTTTTTTTTGTTAAAGATGTATGATTTTGATAAGTTTCATTAGAAAACTTAGTTTATATTGTCTTTCTGAACTATGTCACTAATAATTCTAAACAATGCCTGTTATTAGTTAATTCATCAAAATGTTTGTGCTTTTTGAAAATAATTGACGAGGAAAGAGAGGATGGTAAATATTTTTAACTGGCTACCAGATTTTATCCAATTTGTAAAGCCCTGGCTATAACAGTCAAAACATCTTGGAAACTCTTGTCGGTCTCCTCTCTAGCCTATGATATACATCAAAGCTAATTTTTCCATTGACTCTTAAATAATTTAATTTCAACACATTTCTGCAATGGACCCCACTCTTCTTTTTCGTTCAAGGCACTTTAAAATATTTTTGTGTCGTCATTCCATCACTCCTAATGTTTGTGTTGTAATTCAGGGACTGTGCTGCTAAGAGGCTTAAGCCAGATTTGAAAATCATTAGCTAACAATCTTTTATAGGTTTGATGGATTAAAATTTTTCTCCTTCCCTTTTGTTTCGTTTGTTTAAATATGTACATTAAGAAATTTAGAGTGTCCATTTGTATCAATACCTAAATAATCGTTCACTCACCATTTTGCCAAAATCAGATGAGGTGGCAAATGCTTAGTAGTAGTCCTTGAGAGTTTTTCCTTGTTGTCTACAGAAGACTATTAATGCATTCCATTACTCAGCTGCTTGAGGAATCTGTAACAAACCCTTGCAAGGCATTTTATACTTAAATGATATTATATAGGGTGTACTCTGTTCAAAAACCTTTTGTAGAACAAAAAGGGATGTTGACATCCAAAATTCTATTATGAAGCTCAAAATATTGAAATTTGAAAAAATCGTATTTTAATAGAGAGATAAAAAACCAAACATCTAACAGCCTTTTCCTATTCAATTGAAACATTTTTCGTTAGAGCAGTTGCCAACCCTTAAAAATCCACACTAAAATTCTTTCTACAAGTAATTTTCTATTGAAAGATTTCCACGTGAAAAAGGAAAATGAAATAAAAAGTTTGACCCATTGAAAAAAAGATTAATAGGGCATCCTATGGGTAATAAAACATAAATTTTCAAACATTATTTAATAATACAAGGAGTATGAGTATGTGTCAGTACAGACAGCAGCTTAATAGGACGTCATTAGAGAATTAAAAAGAAGATTAATGTGACATCTAACACTTTGTAGGTCTCTATATAGCATGCTTAATTTTGAAATATTTTTTTTTTAATATCGCATTGAGTCTACATGACATATTATTATGACAGCTATCAGACCGGTTCAGATTTAAAAAAAAACAAAAGTAGGCCGGTAAATTTTTACTTTATAAAAAACATGACTTTTTATCTTTTTTTGGTTGCTAAATGAAATGAATTTGGATTTATTAAAGAAAGGATAAAGGGTTTTGAAAGGAATATTAAACGAAAACCCTTTGTGCGATCTTCGATCACACTTATCCACTTGCTTTTTATTTGCACCAAGTATATTTTGTACAAAGTATGTTTTTTTTTTTTTTTTTTTTTAAATGAATAGTTTTTTATATTAAGTTGAAATGTGCCTGTTTGTCTTGCAGACGGAAAAACTCATCATCAAAGACCTGTCATCGATTCATTGCGAACTCAACATTCCAGTGCCAGATCCCCCCTTGTTCAATCACGATGCCGACGAAGTAAGTGACGATTATTGTACTCAACAAACTCTTCACAAAATTTATTTCCTCTTTACAAAAAGATCCATTCTATAAAATGCAAACTCTTGAGAATATATTTTTCTTTAATTTGTCTCCCTAATTTGAAATGAATTTTGTGAAAAAAAATTAAATTTGTAACAAAGGACAGTCAATCCAACCTAAACTAAAAATTTTCTTAACCCACTATTCGACGCTATATATATTAATCTATTTTTTTTATGGAACAGTTGTTTTTTCTGTTCTTGAATGTTTATCATGTTAATCATGGGTTCTGAAATTTCTGATATTCCTGAAAAAAATAAAAATGTCCTGAAATGTCCTAAAATATGGTAGTCTGTCCTAATATTCCTGAAATTTTGTGAGTTTTGTGCTATGTCGGCATTTGAAATCATCCAAAGGTGTATTTTTTACTGATGCAAAATGATCACGAAAGTCACAATTTTCTTCAGTCTATCGTTAAAAATAGTGATTTTCGTCAATTTGCACAAAAAAAAATCACAATTTTTTTTTTTTTTCAATCAACCAAAAATCACAATTTTTATTGATTAGTCATTAAAAAAAAAAAACTATTTTCGTCTGTCAGTCACAAAAAATCATAATTTTTACCAGTCAGAAAAAAAACTTTTCTTTAAAAAAAAAAAAAAAAAAAAAGAAACCTTTTGCAATTTTTGTCGATCAGTGAAGAAAAAAAAAAAAATCGAGATTTTCGTCTTTCACTAATGCAAAAATTGCAGTTTTTTAGCAGCTTTGTCAAAGAGTTCTGGTAAAATTACTTTTCTTTTAAATGTATACTTTTACAAAAAAAAAAAAAAAATAATAATAATAATAAAATGTATTGAACAGGGAGTTAAGGGTTTTTTTTCGGTTCGATTTTCAAGCAAATTTGTCCTGAAATATCTCCTGGGCTAGTACTACCCTTGGAAGTCTTTAAAGTACTTCTGAAAAAAAAATCTACATATATATATTATGCCATCGTGCGTTGCACAGAAATTGCGATTGTTTGTTAATTGTTTAATGGCAACGTCCAAATGAAACGCATCTCATTGGTTTTTGTGTAAAAGTACTTTAGCAGGATTTAGGTCAGGATGTTTTACATTTAACTGTTTGGTGCTGCCATCTGCAGGAGTAAAAGTGAAACAAACAATGATTCCATGATTATAGTGCAATTAAATTGTAATTGTAATTTGTAAACATTAACAATTAAACAGATATATTTGTATACATCTTCATTTGAAATATTGATTTTTGCAAGCATTTAATATTTATAATTTAAAAAATACAATTAGCAATTTAAACTGTAAACAAAGCAGTGATTTTAAAAAAGGGATTTTTAGTAGAAAGAGAAAAGTAAGTGTCATAATTTTCCCTGCCTACAGACACGGGTAGGTTTCAAAGTGGGCACATGGCAAAAAGGTCATTTCTTCTGCAATTCTCAATTAACGGGCACCCCATGGTTCCACATCTTCAAAATCTACCTGGGCCTGTAGGCCGAGCTGTCAGAGACTTTTAACATTTATTTGTCTAGCTTGAGTTGCAGGTTGGGGAATGAAGAAGCAGGGTTACATTTGTGCTTCAATTACTGAATAAAAACAAATTATTTCGTATTTAAAATTCTGTCTTTTTAAAACATAAAATTTGCTTGATACTAAATCCTACAGTAGTTTTTTAGCTCACAGGCTATCAAAGCCTGAGAGCTTATGTGCCCGCCGGTTCTGTATGTACGTATGTATGTATGTATGTACGTAACGCGATAACTCTTGATAGAACTAACCGTTTTACTTTAAATTTTGTTTATAGGTACCTTGTGATAAGGTGCTTCCCTGATTAGTTTTGGAGGTTCATTGGTTAAGCATAAAGGGGGGAAACGGGGGGCTAACCCCCAATAATTTAGATAAATAGATTTTTCATGCAGAATTATCCCATTTTCTTCAAATTTTGTATATAGGTTCATTTTGATAATGCGCTTCTGTCAATAGTTTTGGGGGTTCATTGGTTAAGTATAAAGGGGGAAAAGGGGGATACTCCCCCTAATTTAGATAAATGAGTTTTTCATGCAGAATTATCCGATTTTCTTCAAATTTTGTATATAGTTTCATTGTGATAATGCGCTTCTCTGAAGCGTTTTGGGGGTTCATTGGTTAAGTATAAAGGGGGAAAGGGGGAGTTAATCCCCCCTTAATTTAGATAAATGGGTTTTTCATGCAGAATGATTCGATTTTCTTCAAATTTTGTATATATATTCATTGTAATTAGAGACTTCCCTGATTAGTTTAAGGGGTTCATTAGTTAACTATGAGGGGGGTAACGGGGGGATGACCCCCCCCCCCCCCCCCTTAATATATTGTCGATATCTTTCTTTTTCGAAGGGCATTATTCTTTGAAATAAGATTATAATATACAGTTAGTGTGAATAGCCTGTGAGCTCAATGCCCTCAGTTTAACTGGGCAGTTTTCTTTTTATTTCTTGTGTAATATAGACGTACGTGCACACACCGTTCGTGGAAAATTTTCTGCAAAATTTGAAACTTTGCAGGAGAAAAAAAGAAGTTTTTTGTTTTTTTTTACCAAAAGATACCAAAAAAAAAAAAAATCCCAATTTTTTGTAAGATTTATTTAGTGTTTGTGCACAATTCAAAGTTTAAAGATGCAAAACTTTGTTGTGACATGACAGACGCTTGCGAAAATATTAAGGATTGGGCTGTTTCTAAATGCATTGACAAAATATTTGAAGACTTCAGCTCTTGCTATCATGGGTTTTTAGCTTTATTATGTTTTTTATCCAAAATAATTATTCTTTAATAATTGTTAATTAATTTTAAATTTAAATGATAATTATTTTAAACTACTGTTTTTAATTCATATTGTCAAAATAATAAAACACGTAATTTTATTTGTAGAAAGTTCTTGACCCAATATTTATGTGCGCAGAAAGTTTTTGGTTTTATACAATACAAGTCTGTAAGTAACTACCTTGACCAACTCAAAGTTCGTAATCCCTTCACTATCGCAAAAATTTCAATTTTAGAACCTTTTTCGCTCTTGCACATAAAATATAGCCTATGTTAGAGCAGAGACTGTCACCATAAATTTGCAATCATTACATTTAAAATCGGTTCGGTAGTTTCAGAGATTACCATAGAAATTATAATTTAGAATGATTTTAGGACGTGTTTAGCTCATTTAATTTTTTAGAAGCTGTTTTTAGAGAGCATTTATATCTTATAAGTAACTACCATTGCAAATTTCAAATTTGTAGCTTATTTAGTATAAAAAAAAAATGGTACTTTTCGGTTAGCCGGGCGCCAGTGATATACAGGGCTAGCATTCCCCCTAAAATTCCTAAATTTCCTAAATATTATTTTATCCCCTAAAATTCCTAAAATTCTCCTAAAATTTTCTTCTTGTTCCTAAAAATTCGAAATCGACAAAATTTCACCGAAAAATATCGCGAATTTCGACAAATGGTCACCGAAAAAGACACGTATTTTGTCAAAAGATCGCTAAAATAACGCAAATTTCGTCAAAAGATCGCTAAAATAACGCAACTTTTCTCAAAAGATCACTAAAACAACGCAAATTTCGTCAAAAGATTGCGGAAAAAAGCAAATTTCGTCAAAAGATTGCGGAAAAAAGCAAATTTCGACAAAGAATAGTGGGAAAAACTTAAATTTCATCCAAGGATATCGTGGGAGAAAAAAAAGCTAATTTCGACAAACAATCCTGAAAAAAAACTCAAAGTTCATCTAAGGATCGCGACAAACACTAATTTCTTCAAAGGATCGTAAATTTTTTAAAAACAGCTCGGGAAAAAAACTAGAATTTCTTAAAAAGATCGTGGAATAAACGTGAATTTCGATTTAAAAAAAAATCGTGAAAAACCCCTCCAATTTCATCCAAAAATCAAGGAAAAAAGATAATTTCGTCTAAGAATCAGGGAAAAAACGTGAATTTCATCAAAAAATTGTGGTAAAAAACGCCAATTTCGTTGAAGGATCATGAAATTTTGTCAATCAATCGTGCATATAAGGCAAATTTCGCCAAACGATCGCACAAAAATACAAATTTCGTCAAAAGATTGCGGGGAAATTGCAAATTTTGTCAAAAGATTGCAGAAAAACGTGAATTTTGTCAAAGGATCACGAAAAAAAGCAAATTCCGTCAAAAGGTTACGAAAGAAACATGAATTCCGACAAAAGTTATTGGGAAAAAAACGTAAATTCTGTCAAAAGATCACGAAAAAACGTGCAAGTTTGTCAATACATCGTGCAAATAAGGCAAATTTCATGAAAGAATCGCGAAAAAATGCATGTTTCGTCGAAAAAAAAACACTGAAAAAATGCAAATTTCGACAAAGAAGTGTGAAAAAAACCTTTCAGAAGTTTTTCTGTTAGTTTCAGAATTTTTTTTTCTCATAATCACCCACTGCTTCCTGCCTCTTGTTCTCTAGGTTCACCGAGAACATCCAAAAGAGAGAGAAAGAGAGCATTCATTCTGGTTAGGCTCAATGATACAGGAATTAAAAATTCTAATTAATATAATTGCAGTAAGCATAAGTTGTTATAACGGTTTGTAATATCAAGCCGGTTATTGTGCAAATTTAAATGCCCTCATTCGCAACAAACAACACAAGCACATGGAACAAGGGCTGAATTCATTGGAATGATGGGAATATTCTTTGGCAGTGTACCACATGTGCCTGTCTAGCACGAAAATACTGTTATTACATACTTGTAATGTTAAAAATATCGCAAATGCCCCTAAAATTTTCCTAAAATTTTGAAAAAAATTCCTAAAATTCCTCCCTAAAATTTTGAAAAATCCTAGTGCTAGCCCTGGATATATGTACATATATAAATACATATGTATATATATACATACATATATGTATATATATGTGTATTTATATATATGTATATGTAAGTGTGTGTATATATATACATGTATATATATCGGCTAACCGAAAAGTACCAAAAAAAGTTACTTCTCCTATTATCCCTTCGAACACATTTCATAACAAAAACTATCGCCCAATAAACGTTGCCATTGGAATATCAAACTAAATAAATCAATAAAATATAAGAATTGAAGGACACCATTGTTATTTTTAATGAATGAAATAACTCGTAAAACAGAATTAAAACTACACGCAAATGTCAGATTGAAAACCGCTGGATGACATCACAAACACACGTATCATGCTTCTGACATCCAGTCCATGGGACTGCATTTTGGGCGTTTCATCTCACAGTTGGGCAGATTTTAGGGGGATGAGTTTTTATTTTTAATGGGTTTTAAATGAATTACTTTAAAAAAAAAAAAAATCCTGATTATAAGTCCCTCTCCCACATTCAATCCACGCTTTTTGGTTTTGAAAAAGGGGGGCTTACAATCGGGATTTTATGGTACTGACAAATTTGATAAAGCGACTATTACTATTTCAAAACAAATAATAGCAATGAAGCAATCTGAATAATAGGAATCAACAGGCAATACTAGTACTTTAGCCACCCTGGAGTCAGAGTCGGTCATTTTTCCCACCGACTCCGCAGCCCTGGTAACTATGTATGTGAGTCATTCCATGTCAAGTGGCCTAAATTTTTGCATGGTCCCTGCTCGACCCCCTTCAATTTTTATATAATTGATACAGGACATACGCATAGGTATAAGATGGACATCTGAAAACGGTCAGTGTCAGAAATAGAAATAGTAATAGTTGGGGCGCTAGGGGTCCTTTTGTAAAACTCACTATTTCATGGTCGTGGAAAAAACGAGGCAATCACCAAGTTTGCCATCTTATTGCTCATGATACAAGAAACTTTACTTATTAAAAATAGGTGATCTAGTACAACTTTTTGTGCTAAAAAACGTATTTAGTGTATTTAAAAACACAAATCAATACCTTTGTCATTACTTGGCCTCAAAGTAGGCCATACGGCCTGTCGCAATTAATTTTACCCGTACTTTAACATGCTGTAACTACTGAAAAAACTAACTTTAAAAGTTTGTCACTTTAACAATTAATTACCTATGAAGATGTCATAGAGCTGCTGGAGTTGTTTCTTTCCTGCTTAAATATTCATTAATTTATTCAGCTTTGAAATCTTCTAAAAAATTAAAATCAGCAATTCCACCCAATTTTCAGAAGCGTATATCTCAAAAAGGACACTCCTGATATGATTACAGTTAGTACCACTGAAAAGAGCCCATCTTAATCTATAAGAAAAACTTTATTTCATTTTGGGCCTCATACATATAGGGGAAAAATAATAAAATTCAAAAGACCTATTTTACGTGATATTTCTTTTTCGAATATCTTATTTTTCAACAAATTTAAAACAAATATTTTTATTTACAATGATAAATGTATACATAATTATCTCTTGTTGTGGTCCATGGTTGCTTCTGCTCTACCATGCTGAATGATTGGTAACCGCATCACCAAGGGGTCACACCCGATAGCCATGAAAGACTAGCTCCTGGGGATGCTTTAGAAAAATTTACTATTTCATGGTCGCAGAAAAAATGGTGAAATCGCTATTTTTGCCCTTTTATTTCTCAAGATACAATAAATCTTACTTATTAAAAATAGGTGATCAAGTACAACTTTTTGTGCTAAAAAACATAATTGGTGTATTAAAAATCGCAAATCATTATCTTCGTCATTACTTGGGCTTAAAGTAGGCCATATATCCTGTTGCGAGGAATTTTACACTTTCTTTAACAAGCTGTATCTACTGAATAAATTAATTAAAACATTAGTCACTCTAGCAATATATTACCTATGAAGATGTCATAGAGCTGCTGAAGTTGTTTCTTTCCTGCTTAAATATTCAATGATTTATTCAGCTGCGAAATCTCCTAAAAATTAAAATCATCAATTCTACCCCATTTTCAGAAGCGTATATCTTAAAAGGGACAGTTTTGATTTGATTACGATTAGTACCAGTAAAAAGAACACATTTTAATCTATAAGGAAATCTCTATCTCATTTTGGGCCTCTTAGATATAGTGTAAAAATAATGAAATAAAAAAAAAAATCTATTTTACACTGTTTTTCCGAGATTTCTCTTTTTCAAAAAATTTGACTGTTGAGCAAAGTCTATCCCAAAAATTTCCTACATAAGGCTTTCGAACTGTGCAAATATGTTTATCTGTATGAAAATTACTTTATTTTTATGAATGGAGTTTTTTTCTTTGCATATACATTATTTTAGTGACGGATCTGCTGCAAGAATTTAAAAAAAAATTGGATTTTGTTATCAACAGAGTGACTTTGGAATCTCTGCAGAGTGGAATTTGTTTGGTACAAGGCATGGAAAATCACCCTGTGACGAAATAGGAGGAACTGTAAAGCGGCTGGCTGCAAGAGCAAGCATTCAAAGACAAATTAAAGACCAAATTTTAACTCTGTCGGATCTATATAAATTATGTGATAAGAACATAAGAAAAATTAAATTCATTTTTGTTTCAAAAAAATAAATTGAAGCAGTACAAGCTGACCAAGAAGAGCGTTTCAAAAGCGGATGCACAGTTTCTGGCACAAGAGAACATCGTTATTATTTTGTACCCGTAAATAAAAAAGTAGAATAACAAATGATGCAATATTCTTTATAACACATGTTAATAAGAGTGTTAAGACTGCATTTCACTATGCATTTGTTTCCAATTCGTTTAAAATAGGTTTTTTTTAATTTCATTATTTTTATACTATATCAAAGAAGCCCAAAATGAGATAGAGTTTTCCTTATAGATTAAAATGTGCTCTTTTCAGTGGTACTAATTGTAATCAAATCAAAACTGTCCCTTTTGAGATATACGCTTCTGAAAATGGGGTACAATTGGTGATTTTAATTTTTTAGGAGATTTCGCAGCTGAATAAATTATTGAATACTTAAGCAGGAAAGAAATAACTTCAGCAGCTTATGACATCTTCATAGGTAATATATTACTAAAGTGAATAATGTTTAAATTAATTTATTCAGTAGATACAGCTTGTTAAAGAAAGGGTAAAATTCATCGCGACAGGCCATATGGCCTACTTTGAGCCCAAGTAATGACTAAGATAATGATTTGCGATTTTTAAGACTCCAGTTATGATTTTTAGCACAAAAAGTTGTACTAGATCACCTATTTTTAATAAGTAAGTATCTTAAGAAATAAGAGGGCAAAAGTAGTGATTTCATCATTTTTTATGCGACCACGAAATAATCAATTTTACTTAAGCATCCCCAGGAGCTAGTCTTTTATGGCTATCGGGCGTGACTCCTTGGTCATTCAGGATGGTAGAGCAGATCACAACAAGAGATAATTATGTATACATTTATCATTGTAAATAAAAATATTTGTGTTAAATTTGTTGAAAGAAGAAATATCGCGTAAAATAGGTCTTTTGAATTTTATTATGTTTTCCCTATATGTAAGTGGCCCAAAATGAAATAAAATTTTTCTTATAGATTAAGATGTGCTCCTTTCAGTGGTATTAACTGTAATCATATCAGGAGTGTCCCTTTTGAGATATATGCTTCTGAAAATTGGGTGGAATTGATGATTTTAATTTTTTAGAAGATTTCAAAGCTGAATAAATTAATGAATATTTAAGCAGGCAAGAAACAACTCCAGCAGCTCTATGACATCTTCATAGGTAATTAATTGTTAAAGTGACAAACTTTTAAAGTTAGTTTTTTCAGTAGTTGCAGCATGTTAAAATACGGTTAAAATTCATGGCGACAGGCCGTATGGCCTACTTTGAGGCCAAGTAATGACAAAGGTATTGATTTGTGATTTTTAATATTCTAATTACGTTTTTTAGCACAAAAAGTTGTACTAGATCACCTATTTTCAATAAGTAAGGTTTCTTGTATCATGAGCAATAATAAGATGTCAAACTTGGTGATTTCCTCGTTTTTTCTGCGACTATGAAATAGTGAGTTTTACAAAAGGACCCCCTAGTGCCCCAACTATTCTATTTCTGACACTGACAGTTTGGAGATGTCCATCTTATACTTATATGTATGTCCTGTATCAATTATATAAAATTTGAAAGGGGTCGCGCGGGAGCCTCTAGGCCAGTTGACATGGAATGACCCATGTATGTAACTATTTTGAAGATATAAAAATGTTGAATTTGAAGTGAGTTGTGAAAAAGTGACATGAATTTCAGTCGTTGTGAATTTTGAACCTTCCTTTTAATCTTTTCCAGCTTTCTTCAAAGAAACGAAAATTTAGTGTTTTATCCAATGAAGTCTCAGAGTTGCAAGGTAAGTTTGTTTTCACATCTATCCCTATCTCTTTGTCTTCACATTCCATCTCCATTTCATAGCTGTTTTTTTAAACACCTTCCAGCATACTTAAAAAGTGTTTATGAATTTACTTTGACCACCATCTGTCTGTCCGTGCTCTCACTCACGTAAATATATACGTATTGTCATGCAATTGATCTATGTTATTATATTAAGCTTTACTATGGCATGTATGGTATTGAATAGGAAGTGTGTAGCACTTATAAGTTTTTTTACATGAACACACAAAAGAATTCCATTCCATTACATCCTATGGGGTCTACAGTCTATTTACAGTCTCCTTTTTGGTTTATTTTAATGATGTTACACCATTTCAAACATACTGAAATGGATATAGATCACTGAGGTGCACTACAAGAGGTTCACTATAGAATATGGCATGTATAGCACTTTATTAACTCTTAACTTTACAGGGACACTCAAAAGAATTCCATTGCATGACGGCCTAGGGAGAAAAATCGTTTTCGGTTTATTTTAAGAATGTTTCACTATTTCAAATGTATTGAAATTTGTATATGTCACTAATAGGGCTGGATTATTTATCGATATATTGGTCAAATATTGATATTTTTTAATTATCGCAATACCTATATCTGAGCTCTGATTCTGATGATATATCCGAATAACGATAGCTAAGCTGAAACTCTACCGATATATCCCAACCCCAACATCTTTTTTTTTTCCCGCAGCGCGACTTCGAAATCCTAGAAAAAGCACCAAAATTGCAGTACTAATATCGGAATAATCATTTCCCCCCATTCATTTATTCCTGCCTGCTTCATTCAAAGCCGAATATCTCTTCTAATGATTATCTCTTTTTCGTCGTTATTCCAATATATCCCGATACAATCTATGCTTTACTTTAATTTAAACAAACCGCATATTCCCATGTTCGTTTGTTTACTGAATAAAACTGTTATCGTCTGTGTTTCAATACCGTCGCTGCTTAGACTTATTGCAATATATCCCCCATATTGATAAGTCCAAATCCAAATGAATAAAGAAGCGCTTAAAATACGTACGAGTTAGTTGTGGTGTCGATAATATTACCAGAGCTTAGCAGCTGGAAAGCTCGGTTCGCGTGCAACCAATCAGAGTGCGAAACGGTAAAATTTCGCCTTTCAGCCATGTTGGTGAAGCAAAGCTTCCACATTCTTTCACTATTATTAGTTTCTTTTGAGAGGAGCTTCCTAGCTATTAACGTCTACTATTGCAAGTGCTGAATAACCAGTGTTTATTCTATTTCTATTTCCTCTGTTGTTTCATTGTTAGAGAGTGTGCAAATCAGATTGATTTTAATATATGCTGTCTTGATATTTTAGCTTTAAATGAAGTCAAAAAAGTACATTTGAATTAGTATAAAACTATTCTGAAATGTGATTTGAATATTTATATTTCAAAAAAGATTTCAATGTTGTATTTGTGTATAGTAAATAGGAAGCTGTAAATACAGTGAATTTTTTTCTATTAAGAATGCATTGGTATCTAAAAGAAAGATTGAAAAACAATATTTCTGCAGCATCTGTCATCCATTGAAAGCAATTTAATTACAATTAAATTAGCCCGACATGTGGCATTAAACTAATTTCGGTTTTTGCTTTTGCTTTTTACTTATTTTAATAATATTAAAATCAGCAACGTCCTAAATTTAAGAACATTTTATTTTAGTTTCTTTTTTTATAATATTCTTAGTTATACACGAGGATATTAAATAGTCAAAATAGTGCATAAAATAGGAAGAATAGGGAGCATACTATTTTGAAAGAAAACCACTATCCAAGCAATTGTATAAGCCAAATAGATATCGAACAATGTGTCCTTTTCCTAAAATATTTCTGTTTTGTATAAATATGAAACTATAATTTTTAACGGATGCTGTGTGAGCAAATAGGTATAGAGGATTGATTCATTGCTTTCTACACCTGTTTGTACTTAAATTGCTGCTACCATACCATTTATCTTTGGAAATTAACATTTTTTCTATTCCCACACACTTTAAGGTAGTTATCGTGATATATCACCAATATCAATATTAATTCGTCGATATATTGCGATATTAAATATCTGATATCGTCCAGCCCTAGTCACTAAGGGACATTACAAGACGCTGACTATAGAATATTGAAAGTGTAGCATTTATCGTTCATTGACAGGGACACACAAAAGAATTCTCTGTCTGTTAACAATAATGGCTGAAAAGTGCTTTTTCAGTTGCTGAATGCGATTTTAAATTGAACTCGTTTTTTGTCTATTACTGGGTGTGTATAAATTCTGTAGATCCTATACAGGGCAGCGCAAAAGTTCTGGAGTCCATTTACGTTTATGGACAAAAATTCCAAAAAGATAATTTTAAACTGTGCTACGCATTTGCAAACTCAACATTATCACTATATTTCACTTAGCATTCTGTGTAATATATGTACAAATCTATAGATCCTATACAGAGCTTCACAAAAGAATTTGTATATTTATCCGAATAGTGTTGATAACTCCTAAAATTGGGTTTTTAAATAGGCTATGTGTTTTCCAAATTCTTTTCTTTTATATCCTATTTCACCGTATTAAATGGTAAAGATTTGTAAAATTATTTTGGATGTGTTGGAAAGTGTTATATAATTTATGCTTGACACATGATTTTTCGTTCTTGTTTCTTTTTTTTTTTAATTTACAACATAGTTGAAAAGTATTTATGACTTTGGTTTGTTTGTCTGTCCATGCTCTAACTTGCGTAAATATAGTCCATCTACTTATAATGAAATCCAAAAGCAAAAAAGTGTCTGTAACCATTCCAGACGTGACCACTCTGGTCTGTTCTGTTTGGCATCTAATTGATGTAATGATGCAGAACATTTTCTGAACTTAACACAGCAGAAAAACGCAGTAGAAGGATGAGCTGGTATGTGTAAGGCACTTATTAAGGAAGCAGGTTTTCAATTCAAATAGTTTATTAAATTAAAAAGTCAAGTTCATCAAGATTCACTGTAACACATATCCAGTCAATAATAAAAACTAAAAACAAACTTAAGATGAAATAACTGAAGTCAAAATAAACATAAGCACAACTTTAAAATAACTCACTAAAACTATGTTTCACAGCATGTTACGGCAAACTATTAAAATAGATACTAATTACAAAAGACATAAATATTTCCCTGTAATGAGGAAGCCTAAGCTTCACTCACGTTCGTGACACATTCTCCTACAATTAGAAACTGATTAAACACATACAATACAGCCTTTTTATAATAGCGAAAGCTAATTAAACATTCAAAACAAACTTCTAGAACATACGTCATCGCGATATCGATTAAAGCGTAATCGAATCGCACGCAAGTAGATGCGAACTGCAAAAGCTCTACTTGCGAAAGAAAAATAGGTGAATCGAACAATGATCACAGATGAACAGAATGTCAATATCAGTTTCGATAATGTTTATGAGAGTGAGTGTCGATATGCCGGTGAAAACGAAAGTTTAGTTTTAAGTCAAAGTAAATAAATGAAAAATAAAAGGAATTTCTAAATTAAATAAAGGCCAAAAACACAAAAGGAAAACGTAAGTGAACGATATTTAAATAAAATTAAAAAAGTTAAAACATATGTAAAAATGAAATTAAGAAAACATTTTTAACTTAGTACTGATTCTGTATGGATAACTTAATGTCTTTGAGACAATGAGAAGCTTAAAATATTTAATTCCTAACATGGTCTGCCAATTGACTGCAGCGAAACACAATGTTAGTCTTAATAAAAAACATATGCTAACATAGGACAACTAAACGATAATTTCTTCTGCCTCAAATCCTGTCTGTCCAGCATATTTTCATATAAAATATCTATCAACATTTCTGTAATCCATTTTTTCTGTAAATACTTTTTTCCGAAATAGCGGTGACAGTTTTCGTAGGGAGGCTTTGGGATGATCAATCCAGTATTATATTACGCTTCTTTTTAAAATATTTTGGCACCATCTACTGGCATATAATAGAAACAAATTTTGAAATTTTGTTTCCTTCATAATTAAACTGATTTTTTCTTATGAAACGTAATTAAAATATACGGAATACATAGTACCGAGTAATTTCCATTTAATTTTGCTAATATAATAAAAAAAAAAATTGAGCTATGTGGTGAGTCAAGTTCTTTAGAAACTCACTGATAACACTTATTTACAAAAACTTTCACACACAGATTATTTTTTAATATTTAATTTGAATGTTTTTCCCAATCGTTGAACTATTTAAAAATTTTAATACTGAGTAAAAGGAAAAAAAAAATCCTAATCATTTGTATTTGTAGAAATCATTTGTCATTGGTAAAATGTACTTTTCTACAATACATACCTTTCAATAATAAAATCTTCATGCTGTTTGTTTGTATGAAGTCTTATGAAAATGGAACGCATATCAACTATCTGTCATTTTTGACTGGGGTTATATATACTAGTAAAATACTAATATAGTCAATTAAACATTGTGTAATTGATATGTTATTGCAGCCAGTGGCGCCGACTTCTGGGTCTGCGGTGCAGACCCTGCAAAGTATCTGCAGACCTTGCAATATCTCGGCAGACCCTGCAAAATGTGTTTAAAATATGAAGAAACGGTGAATTTCATCCTGGGATCGTGAAAAAACGGCGAATTCTGTCGAAGGATCGCGATAAATTTCGTCGAAGAATCACCAAAAAGCGGCACATTTCGTCGAAGTATCTCACAAAAACGGCAAATTTCATCAGAGGATCGTGGAAAAAATGCGAATTTTGTCGAAAGATCTTGCAAAAACGGCAAATTTTGTCGAAGAATCTCGCAAAAATGGCAAATTTCGTCGAAGGATCTCGAAAAAACGGCAAATTTCGTCGAAGGATCTCGAAAAAACGGCAAATTTCATTGAAGGATCTCGAAAACACGACAAATTTCATCGAATCTCGAAAAAATGGCCAAATTTGTCGAAGAATCTCGAAAAAACGACAAATTTCGTTGAAGAATCTCGAAAAAACTGCAAATTTCGTTGAAGAATCTCGAAAAACTGCAAATTTCGTTGAAGAATCTCGAAAAAACGGCAAATTTCGTCGAAAGATCGCCAAAATATGGCAAATTTCATTGAAGAATCTCGAAAAAACGGCAAATTTTGTTGAAATATCTCTCAAAAACGGCAAATTTCGTCGAAGGATCTCTAAAAATGGCAAATTTCGTCGAAGGATCTTGCAAAAATTGCAAATTTCGTCGAAGGATCTCTAAAAATGGCAAATTTCGTCGAAGGATCTCGCAAAAATTGCAAATTTCGTCGAAGGATCTCGCAAAAACGGCAAATTTCGTCGAAGGATCTCTAAAAATGGCAAATTTCGTCGAAAGATCTCGCAAAAACGACAAAAATGGCAAAAAGTATCATTTAATTTTCTTTGCTCTATTGACCTGCAATTTGATATAGTAATGTTTTTAGCATAGCGATATACAGATATCTAGTAATATTTTGTGTGTTATCTAAAAGTGGTAAGTGGTTTAAAATGTTCTGAATTTGCATTAAAATGCTCAAATTGCATCAGATCCCGGACCCCACTGGGGGAGCTCAGAACGCTCCCCCCCAGGCCCCCTAGTTCATTGGGATCGCTTCGCTCGCTGTCTACCTCGGCAAATCGCATGTTTCCCAACCACCCCAAATCTTCCCTTGTCGCAGACCCAGCTATGGGACCAAAGTTGGCTCCTATGATTGCAGCTTATCAATGGCATGTTTGGTATTGAAAAGAAAGTGTGTAACATTCGTGGTTACTTCACAGGGACACTCAAAAGAATGCTGTTACATTACAGTCTATGGGAGAAAATTATTTGTGGTCAGGGCTGAGTTTTTGCCGGCAGAAACTGCTAACAACTGGCATAAACACATTTTGTGACATAATCTGAGTCTTTTTTAGTAGTATTAAATTTCTTAAGTACATTTTAATCAGGATAAATAACAAATAAAATAGTGTGGATAGCTCTAAAAAATAAATTTTGTGTCATTTTATTTAGATAATCTTTAACTTATTGCATTGTATTATTTATCTAAAAATACTCTGAAAAGGGATTTGTTAAAATATCGTAGAATTGTTTGTAAATTTCTTTTTAACTTTTTAATAGAAATTGAACTGTAAACAATAATATTATTCTCTATATGTAAAAGTCGTTCTTAGTATTCCTTATACAAATCTACGGTTTTTGACAAATTTGCACGAAACTTGATGTACACATGTGTTTTAGAACATGAGAAAGGTCACTGTTAAGTTAAAAAAATATCACACCCATTCTTTCAAACACCTTCCATAGTTTATCATTATGACTTTTTTTTTTTTTTTTTCCTTTAAAAGTATTTGAAGTTAAAAAATCTCTAACTTTATGTTTCTATTACTATTATTTTATTTATTTTGCAGTTAAAATTATCAGCAGGCATTTTAATGAAATCTGGCAACTTTCCAATTTTGTAGTTTAGTTTTAGAATAAAAGAAAAAATGTTTACGTTGGTGATATTGATTTTGGTGTAATTAATAAATGATATTAAAACTATGAAATTAATATATTTTGAACCCTCCTTCTAATATTATGTGAGCCTCCCATATTTTATTTTTTTATTTTTAAAAATTTTAATGTTTTAATTTAATTTGACAATTTAGTTATGGAATATTACACGGAAAACAACAAATGCTGAATTATTTACATTGTTTTAAGAGCAAACGGGTTAATCTGTTATAATTGTATTGCACACAGATTTAAAAATTACTTTAAAATCCATAGAAATATCAGTAAATTCAGATACCCTTTTCAAACAAATGGCATTGAAAGTACTTTTTATTTTTTATTCGACCACATAAAAATCGAATGTGCGATATTTAGAAGTAAAAAACATTGCATTAAAAACTAAATTTATGGGTTGCCACTGCAAATATGATATTAGCGTTACTAGCGTTTTTTATAATATAACTTTAAGATCAAATGCGTTAATCTTTCATAATTGGGTTGGACACAGATTTAGTAATATCCATATTAATTTAAAATCTATAAAAAAAATCAGGAAATTGAGATACACTTTTCAAACAAATTGCATTTCAAAGTGCAATTTTTTTCCTAATCGAGAGTGTAAAAAATGAATTTGTGCGATATTTAGTAGTTAAAAAATGCAGTAAAAGCAAAATTTAATGGTTAGGTCATTGCTATCGTCAATATAATGGCAGCATTACTTACAGATATGTTTTTGTTTTATAATTACTACAAAAGTTTTAGTAGGTAGATGCCATATGAAAGCTAATTTTACAGAATGCTACGCCATTGGGTTGATTTTTTTTTTCTCTTGCATTGTCAGGAAAATCGTATATTTTTCTACTGCACGGGCAAAGATAAGGCGCATTCTCATTTACAAAGCTAAGGAATGTTACTATGGTTGAGTCAAAGTAACGTTATTTTTTTCTGATTATCTGTTTATTGATTTGTAGGCCAGAATGCACAAAGCTCCTTTATTGTTATTTTTGTATTATTTTATTTTAATTTATGTTAACACTGACAAAGCCGGGTGGTTCTGCTAGTAGTTAATACAAATTATGAAAATTTCTGCTTTTCAATTGAAAAAAAATGAGTATTATATAAACTAAGTATATTTTATAAGATCATTTTGAAACTTCTGAATAACATTCCTAATCTTTAGTTTTAATTTTTAACTCAATTGTTTACCTATCAAATACATGTGTGACTTATGAATCATTGCAGATTAAAGTCCTTGTTAGAGCAAAAACTTGCCTAACCCTGTTTGTGGTTCATTTTTTGTATGTGACAATGTTTCAAACATATTGAAATTGATAGGACTGCATTACCATGGTGCACTACAAGAATAGGTTGTTATTACTACGATTAATATTACTGTCATATAGGTTGTTCATAACTTATTCTTCATTGACAAAAGAATTCGCTTAAAATAGTGTTAGCAATCATTGCTGAAAGGGCATTTTCAACTGTGGTAATTGTGTTAAAATTGAACTCATTTGATGGCTTGGTAAGTATAAATTATATTAAAAAAAAAAGTAACTTGCAAAGCAAATTAAAAAAAATAAATTTATTTCCATATTGTTAATCCCGAGAAGGGACAGATGTTAAAATTATTTTATTTAGGCAATGCTACAATAATGTTGCATTTTTATATTAAATCTTGTTCAGTCTATTTAATCTTAAAAAATTAAATTTAAATTTGAAACATGATTTTAAAGCAACTTTAAAGCATTTCATTTAGTTGAAATGAAATCTAAATCAATCTTCAACTTTTTAAATTATTTGAACTTCTCATGTTTCTTGTCTGTTAGAATTTGCTACAATACAAATTTTGAACAATGCATGTAAAACTGAAAAAAAAAGTTGAAGATTTATTTAGATTTCATTTCAACTAAATGAAATGCTTTAAAGTTGCTTTAAAATCATGTTTCAAATTTAAATTTAATTTTTTAAGATTAAATAGACTGAACAAGATTTAATACAAAAATGCAACATTATTGTAGCATTGACTAAATAAAATAATTTTAACATCTGTCCCTTCTCGGGATTAACAATATGGAAATAAATTTATTTTTTTTAATTTGCTTTGCAAGTTACTTTTTTTTTTAATATCTCAAGTTTTTTAATAACAAATTATTCATTAATAAGATTCACACGAGGCAAGTATGTAAAAGACTGCACAGATCAAAATCAGTATTGGTAATAGGAAATATACAGTTCAAACATTGATTATTCTGTAAACAATTAAAATAATACAAGTAATTTTTAACAAAAGAAAAATATATAACGGACTTCAACGGATTGTTTCTCATCTTCATAAAATAATAATAAACGAATCAAGTTCATTTTTGCAAATCATTTTATTCCACTGTGCAAAATACGTCTGCAACCACTTTGGAAAGAGACACTAAAGCTATCGATAAAATCTTATGTTGTTTTATCACATAATGAGAAGTATAAAAATAATAACGAGTATATATGAGCAGAATGTTCTGGAATATAATTGTAAACAGTGAATGTGTCAAGAGTTTTTGTTATATAATACAAAAAGAAAACTAGCTGGCTTCGTCCACTAGCGGGCCCCTAATTTACATCGGCGCATAGAATCTTGTAAAACCTCGAACCGAACGAACCTCCAACCCGGGTCCCCGCTGCCTTCGGCACCGGATAATCCCTTAATTTGCACATTGAATACTATAAACCTCTAACCGAACGAACCTCCGACCCGGGTCCAATGATATATCATATGAGGGGTGTGTGCAAAATTTAGAAAAGTACCCCCCTTGGGGGGGGGGCTAAGTGAGGGGATGGACACTGGAGATACATAATATGATTAAGCGGTCACAGACCTTTCCAACGATATATCACATGAGGGATGTGTGCAAAATTTAGAAAAGAACCCTCCTTGGGGGGGACAAAGTGGGGGGGATGGACACCGGAAATGCATAATATGATTAAGCGTCCTCAGACCTTTCCAACGATATATCACATGAGTGCTATCGGCAAAATTTAAAAAAATACCCCCCTCCCCGTGTGGCTGAAACGCGCTCCCCCCCCTCCCCATAAATTTTGACTCGGCTTCATTTAAAAAAAAATTATGTTATGTGTTATAAAATATCGTAGAATTTAAAACAGATCGCTTTATTGTATTTTGCGCCCTTCCCCCTCCCCTCCCCAAAGGACAAAACGAGCCCCCTCCCACTCCGCCACATAATTTTTTTACACGGCCTAATTCTTAAAATCATATCTCTTTTCGGGGAAGACATTAAACGCTCAACGACTGGTGTTCGCCCTTAGCCGAGTGGTCTTCCTCAGGCATTAAATCATAATATCTCGTCCGCACTGTTATAGAAAGCTTTAATTTACCCATAATGTAGTTTAAACAGATTGGATGAATAGTCGAAAATAATTTTTGAATCAGTATTACCTAATTTTAACTTTAAGCATGGGTGGCATATGAGAAAACATAAGAAAATTCCATTTTAAAGTTTTAGTTAGGCAATGTTCCACCATGGGCGCTACCAGCATAAAACATCATGTGAAAATTTTTATTAAACATAAATGTGATCATGGCAGACCATTATGGAAATAATTTATTTCAAATAACCCGTAAAAAATAATTTAAAAAAATAGTTACCCTATTTCTCACTAGGGGACGCTATAAACACAAAAGAAAATTGTGTTGCATCTGTGCCAACTATTTTTAATTTCAATAGAACTATTATACAATGAAACATAAAAAAAAAAAATTATTTTATTTAAATTTGGTTACCTTATTTCCTCCCAGGGGGCGCTATAAACGAAAAAGTAAATTGTGTTGATCCAGTACAACCTATTTCATAATAACCATCTACGCCATTAATATATAATAAGACGTCAATTGTCTCCCCAGCGAAATCTCTTGCAAACTGTTTGACAGAAAATTTTCTCCTGTATGTTCATCCTGTTATTCATCCTTATTAATTAGTATCGGTAAAAATTATTTAAATTTTTTGTTATAAATATGACATCATATACACATGCTTCCTGTATTTATTCATATAGATGCTCCTTGTATTATTAACAAATGTATTACTGCTGCTGAACTAAGAAAATTTTCTTTTTGTTACAGATATGGCAACATATTCATCTGATTTCTGCTTGAATTATAACCAAATATTTAATAATGTCCGTTTATTTAGAGTATGACGTTGTGTTGATCCTTTTTCTAAAACTTAAAAAAAAATTAATTCAATTTCATTTTGAACGTGGAAATCTTTCAATTGAAAACAAATTGCTGTGGATAAATTATTATTACGGTTTTTGAATTGTTGGCAACAATAAAGAAACATAGTTAAATTTTATAGGAAAAATGTCCGTTGGTTCACAATAAAAATTAAGAAATTTTGAAATATTAAGAAAAATGTTTGAATAACGTAAATAAAACATAGCCTATGTTACTTCCTGGATTATAATCCACCTATATGCAACGGCATTCAATCATCCGTTTTGATCCTGACGTCAGCCAAACAATTTCACTACTTCAAATTTCAAATTTTATTAGAATTAGCCAGAGTAAATATTTTGTGGCAACGCGTACAAAAAGTGGGAAAAACTCTAGTAAATTAACTCGTTCAATGGGATTTGCTGTGTTAAATTAACATTAAGATGTGACACTGGAAATAAATAAGTATTGCGCTGCCGCGCAATACTTAATAAATCTTATACAGGGCTGCACAAAAGAATTAGAGTCCATTCTCGCTTATCGATGAAGTGGAATTTTTAACTGTGTTCCAAAGTGAATTCTATTTTGACATACTATGTATATGTAGTCAGGCAAAATTTGGGGCCTATTTAGGTGCCCATCATAAAAATCAATTTGATAAAATAGGCCCCTTCACAAAATTCTATTCCATAAAAACTTATTATATATTTATTATTTTGTGATGTTTTATTTGTAAACAAACAAGTTCACTAGAGAGGTAAACTTCAGCAAAATGATTTTAAAAAAGTTTTTGTTTATAAATAATTGGTTCAAATTTGATTGACTGGATTTCAACTTTCGTTACAAGATCTGTAGATCCTGTACAGGGATGTATAAAAGAATTGGGATGTTTTTCAGACTCCAGATGGTCATTGCTGCAAATCGGTTTTTAGGTGCATTCGTCATTATAAATACATACCACTTATAGTCGTCGTCTGATCCATCTGGTATGCATAGAACAGCGCAGAAACTACCTAACTGAATGGTTTGAAATTTGATATGTATTATCGTTGCCGAATTTTGTCAAGTCACTTCGAATTTTATGAACATCGAATCGAAACTAAAAAAATAAATAAATAAAAGTTCTTTATCCATTAAATCGTATCGTATGTAATATAAAACTGCAAGTCATGTGACTGAGGAAAACCAATACGGGCTGACCACTTCCTTTTTCATATACCAGGAGGTCATTTGTATTCAAAATTATTTTTTTGAATAAAATGGCATAAAATTTCCATTTTTAGAAAGATTGTTCACAAAAATGGTTTGCTTGAGAGATGAGTTACATTGAAAAATGATTGATAGATTCTGTGATAACTTCAGTGAAAATGAGGTTAATAGCCCGATATCTATCTCAATCCATTAAAGTCAATAAACAAAAGATTCATTCATTAGGAGTCATAGATATATTAAACCATAGGAGGTCATCCTTCACAAAGCAAGATCTCCAGGATGAATTTTGCAGCGCTGTTTGGTGTCAAAAAAAAAATTGGATCTGTAAACGTGGCATGCGTAATAAGGGGGAAAAAAAAGGCATGCTCATTTCACTCATAGCAGATGATGTAATTCATTTCACTGAAATAATAACAATGATTTTTTTTTTTTTTTAGATTGTAAAACGAGTTATAGTATGAACACACCTCATTTGTCACATTTAATGTACAACTTGTTCATAATTGTGTGATGTTTTGGATTGAATTGCATATTCCATCCTGCTTTTCTAGGTACCAAAGTGTTGCTCCTCCCCAACGGCTCCGTACCCTCCAACAGGTACATAGTGGACGTAGTGGAACTGGTCAAACCTCGCATACAACAGCTGGTGGAAGACGCCAATGTGGTGAGTGGTTGGAGATTACTAAATTGTTTCGATTATTCTGTACCATACTGATGAGGTAGAAAGACTGAGCTATGAATTTCAAGGAGTGAAAAATCACTTAGTTTGGAGTGGTTGGGTGGGGGGATATATATATATGTATATATGTAATAATAAAAAAAACTTCCCTTCTTTTCGCCATTTTCTTAGTTCTTATTCCAAATTATCACCCTTCTATTAAATTACTAAATGTTATCTATTTTATTTATTTTAATATCTCTCTGTCTTTTATTTATATCTTAAGTCCCCTGTTTCATTTAATTCCATATCTTAGTCAAAATATTCTTTAAATTCCTATTCTAAAAAATTATTCTAAATTGCAAAAACTTCCTAAAGAGCATTGGATTAAATTCCTTTTATTGAGACAGTGAAATTTATTTTTTCAGAATATTTTTTCTTTACATTCTTTTTATTTTATTATTTTCAGATATCGTTCGATTTGTCCCATCATTCCCTGTTTTCACGCGCTTATTTTTTCCTCCAAAATTCATCCGATTTTTGTAATGAGTTCTTACTTGTACGTCAGGTTATTCCACCCTTAACCTAACTTCTTAGCCATTGATGTTTAATTTTTTTGGTGCTCTCTTCTTGGCCACATCCCTTTTTCCACTCTATTGGTTGGTAATTTTCATGTTCTTACACCAATTTTTTTTAGTATAAAACATACTGCCCGGGCACGGACCACCAGAATTTTGTTCTATTTTGGTTGTTAAAATAACATGCTGCTCCAGTGACCTCTCATTCTTCTTCAACATTGTCTTTCACCTTGTATATAGTGGGATTTTCTAAGTGTGTGGTGTTCTCGTCAGTGTCTAACATCTATTCGAGATTGGCATCGTGTAACGGATGATGTTTCCACGAGATCTCAAGATATTGATTCTCCTACAATAAGCCTTCTCCTTGAATTACTGCTCGGGTGTGTGTGTCGATTATTCGGTGGAGTTCCTTCAGTACCTGATTTTCGGCAAATCAATGGCCATACTTAATGATGTGACGACTACGTAATTTTCATGGTGGCTACCTCATAATAAGAAAACCGGTAGTCACTAATGACATTCCTTATTACCTGCAGATAATCCAGGTAAATCGTAATATATATATGTATATTATAGGTGCAGATTCTCAAAATTTGGAAGGAGCCAGTGGCTTCTAAACCCAAAAAATCCAGTGGCAACAATTGTGAAACAAACGCATAAAAACAATAATAGAGTAAAAAGCTAAGCAAAAAAAAACTCATTAAATCAAAGTGTAAAGTAATTTATTTAATATACACACATACGCAACAAAATTTGAATATTAATTAAGTGTAACATAAATCATGTACGATAAAGTTGGGCAAAATACAGTTTAAAAAAAAATTTAAAAAAAAATTGTATAAGCTAAGCAATCAGGATAGCGGGGAATATTAGAAAAACAATATTTTTAATTTTAATTTTGGTACATTTATATGTATGTTGTAAGAAAATCTGAATGTGTGGAAATATTTTCCACTCTAAAAATCAAAACACTTCAAACATTTATTTTTCTATAAGATTTTTTTATTTATTTTTTATCATAGACTATGTAAAATTATCAGATTCAAACTGTCACAAATAACATTGCTATTAAAATATATTTAATAGTTTGCTGTGTTAACCCTTTCTGGCACCAGACAAATTCTGTTCGTAAAATGGGAAATTACTGACTGACAACGGAATTTACAAACGACTTTTTTAGAAAATAAGAACTCCTATTTTAAGCTTTCATTGTAGAAACAAAATTTTACCAAAATATTCTTGGTGCCATATGCAAGTTTGGAATTAAAATTAAGTGTGCCCGGAGGGGGCACACTGTGCCGGAAAGGGTTAAACAGATAAATCTGAAATGTTATTAAAAGATAATAATAAAGTTTGTTATGTGTTTTGATCTTAATCCTAAAAAAAGAAATAAAAATTTCACAATGGTGAATGGGAATATCAGAAATGGATCACTTTTAAATCACATGGCGACTTAAACACCGAAAGTTGGTGGCCAAAGCAAAAAAATTGAGTGGCGACTGGCGACCATGAATCTGCACCTATAACGTATATATACAAGTAGCTTTTTCCTGTGTTTCCGCTTGCATAGAATGTAAGTTTTGTAAATTGAAATGTTAATTTTACATATCATTTTTACAAAATGTATTTAACTAATAGGGCAATTCTAATTAGTAATCTGTTCAGTAGAACTTTTAAAAATAAAGCTAATCATTCATAATCAAGTTGATCTAATTATCAAAATTTCTCACATAGCTCTGTAACTAAGCAACATAGACACTAAACTGGTTCTGCGTCAATTCATCACAGCATCAATTTGTCACAACGAAAATGTTTTTGAAGGGTATGATGATGAAATAAAGATAATTCAATAAAATTATTTAATGATAATTAGTTTTCAGATATAGAGAATTATAACTAACAATTTACAGGCGATTTTTAGTGGAATATTTTTTATATGTGATTTTTGTGAATTTCTGTTAGGAAATACGACGTATCTCCTAAGGGGTTAAGTAATTATAGCAGAGTGGATTTAAACAGTGTGAAGCGTATAAGCTGATTTAAACCCCAATTTAAAACAAGTTGGAAATTGTACGTCAAACGTTACAAACGAGGTGCGTTCGTACGCACGTTTTAGAATTAAATTCATGATATCCCGTGCATAGAACGGGTTAAACAGCTAGTTAAGTATATATTTTATGACACTGTTCATACAAATATCTTAACTAGTTATATAAATATTCAGATATATATGTATCAGCTAGTTATATAAATATTCAGATCTTGATGATTTTTAATTCTGTGAAATGAATTATATCGTCTGCAGATTAATTTCTGTAATAAAATAAGTATCTCGGTCGCTTGACGATTTAACATCCATCGGAAGCTCCTCTAACAAAAAAGCACCGATTTAAAAAAAAAAATCAAATTTCTTAATAAATATTTTTATTAATATCTCCTAAAGTTTTGATTCGATTTTAATAAAATTTGAAATGTCTCGACAAAATTCTGCAAATATAATATATTTTAAATTGCAAACCATTTGGTTGGGTAGTTTTTGCGTTGCTATATGCAGACAGACAGACAGACGGACGGACCAAGCGACGACTATAGGTGCTACGTATTTATATAATTACGAATGCACCTAATAAATCTTAAATAGCTAATGAAGTTAAACCTGAAAAAGAAATAGCTTAAACTAGGATGGTGGATTAAATGAAAAACATATATTAAAAAGACTTAATAAATAAAATTAAACAACAAGTAAAAGTAAATTAAGAAAAATATTAACATTATTGAATGACATAATATTCATTTATCATGACACAGATATTTTACACACTATAGTTGGTTGACTGAAAAGCTATCACTTTTTGAAATTGATATAACCGGAACTCAGCGTCGTCTTGAATAGAATAAAACAGTTCAAATTTCATTCTGAACCCTACTATCTAATAAAACTTATATTAATGCTAAAAGGGAATTCAGATTAACTGTAGACAGCCTTTAGAAAAACCAATTCAAATGATTTAAGATGAAAATTACAACAACCACAAGTTGCATAATATTCTTGTTGGTTCAACAGCTCCATTCACTAATCTAAAACTGCTCAAGACTTTAAGAAGACGGTCTAAAAATATCAGTCATATTATTCGTCTAACACTATTCCAGTTCACAGGCAATATATCCACGAACTTGAGAAAATTGACGAACTTCATCTCCAAAAGACGACTGTAAAACTATCGACAGACTTTTCATAACTTTTAAAAACGAGCTATCGTTATCAATGAATGGAGTCAAACACCTTAAAATAACATCAAACCATTTCTGCCAACAGCTTAAACGAAAAACAACAGCTATAATTCCTCTGAAAAACTAAAAGAACAAATGCATCATAAGCAGAGTCAGCAAAGTATATTTATATATCAGTCTGACGCATGCTGATTAACTATGCATGACAAAAACAACGCCCTCTTCTGGCATCTAGAATGTTCCTAAAAGAGTGGAGTGGAGATGGATGACTAACAATCCGCCACCGCCTTCTAGTATCGACAACCGGAACCACTCTAGAAGAGGGTGAAAGGAGGATACGAAGTGACGTTTTTCGATAAGCAGAAATGCGATGTAAACAAACCGTAGATTGGGAAAAGAAATAAACTTTAATAGAATAAGTACTGTAAGTAAACTTTTAGATATTAAATGAATAAGATTTAAGGTATAAATTATAGATAGAAGAAAGATATTTAAATGAACTATTGTAAATTAAGATGAATGAATATTATAATAAAAAGCATATGGTAGGAAATATGAAGATGTGAGTACAGGGACAAGACCAAGGGTTACAGATTCCTAACAATTTCCCTTTCAAAAACATTTTCGCTGCGATGAGTTGTCGGCGCGATGAATTGTGTGCGACAAATTGACGCGACACCCACTAAACCTTTCCCCCAAACATTACCTAACTGAGAATGTAAGTCGGCATAAAAATATGTTTATCAGAACGTGAATTATAAGCGTTTGAAATTAAATTCTCATTCATAACCGGGTTGGCCTAGTTATAAAACTTCCTCCCATATAGTTTTATAACTAAACAACGTAGAACTACGTGTTGTACACTAAACTTTTCCCTCCAACATTATCTAACTTACAATGCAAGTTCCATAAAAATCCATTCAGCAGAACGGGAGTTATAAGCGTATGAAATTCAATTCTTTTTCATAATCGGATGGATTATATCTAAGCAGTGTCAACAATGTGTTATAGTATATGAAAACCTTTTCTTAAACATTAGTGCAAGCTCCGTCTAAATCCATTCAGCAGAACTTTTTTAAAGAGGTTAATCTTTCACCATCTGGTTTATCTGATTACAGAACTATCCACCCCCTAATTCTATAACTGAGCAATGTAGAACAATATGTTATAGGCTAAAACCTTCCCTGAAAAATGATCTATTGAACAGTGCATGTCCCATCAAAATCCATTCAGCAGAACTTGAGTTATAAGCAGGCGGAACGAAATTTCCATTTGTAGTTTATATAAACTATGGAATTGAACCCGGGATACAGAACATAGGCAAAAAACCATTTTTTAAAAAAAATGTAATAGCTTTTTCATATTTTTATCTCTCAAGGCTGCTGCATTTACGGTTTCTTTTTTTGTTTGCTTGCTTTCTTTTCTCGTGCATGAAGTACTCATACATGCAGTAATTATTTTTGTACATACATTCTAATTCTTTTTGTACTAAGCATTCATACATTTGATATAGTAATCACAACATTAAACGAATTTCAAGATTTTTTTTTGCTATTGCCAATACAGCGAGATTGCTGCAGCCAGTTATGTTTTCTTTGTTTTGTTTTTATTATATTATTTATTCGTCATCTTATGCAAGTGATATAGTGATCTCGATATTAACGAATTTCATGTAAATTCGTTTTTTCTAACTTTGCCATGATCGTTAACATTTTTTGTAATACTGATGAAATGTGAATTAAAACATTGTTTCTTACTGCTCATATTAACTTTTTATATGCATCTTATTAAATTTGTGAAATAAAATTTTTATATATTTTATTCATAAACATGCAATATCTTAAACAATATCTTCTGTTTATATTATCTGTTTAAATATCCTATGTTTGTTTATGATGTACTTAAATAATTCTTCTTTTAAATTATTATAAAGTATCCATTTGTTAAAAAATAGTCTGAAATATTCAAATATTGTATCCGGTATATCGCTACTCTCCTATAAAGACACCCTATTCTTGTGACGTTTTTATCTCAAAATTGATTCATTTTACTATCTGTAACTATTTAAAAAATTATCAGGACAACATTCTTGCATTTGTTTATTGGGCGCTTCAAAATTCATGCTTGAAAATTATTTTATAAGCCATAATAAATCAGGCAATTAAGATATAGTTTTCAAACACATTGCTTGAAAGTGGATTTTTTTCCCCTCTATAACGGTGTAAAAATTGAAAAAGGGCTATGTTTAGAAATTAAAAAAATTGCAGTAGCAAAAATCGCAAAACCGAAATGTCATCGTCAGCTGTTGCCATTCGCAAAATGACGTCAGCGTTTCGCATGGACACGTTTGTCCTTTATTAATATAGATTCTATGGATAAACATTAATCGCTATTCTGGATTACATAGGCTTTAAAAGGAGAACGCTACCTGTGTCTTCGATGGCACTACAGACTGTCTCAATTAATTCTAATTAAATTATTATTTTAACGATTTCAAGTTTATTACTTTTAAACTATACTACAGGCCACTGGGATATCATTGAAAGGTATTTAGAATTTAAAAACCGATGGTGCATAAAGGTTAAGAGACAAGATGGTTTCAATGTATTCAATGCAAGATAGGCCTGTTATGCAATTACAGTACAACTGTGATTGGGACCGCATTTACATCCGATAATCGAAATTTCCGGGTAATGGAGAATTTATCATGTAACATTGTCATCGAACTGCTTACTCGGTCATAGTCAGTGAAAAACTAATAGTTAAGTTGTAACCTATAAAAGTAGATTTCAATGGATCCAAAATTATATTCCGCACAAGTCATCAACAGGAAGCTATCATAAGAAAGTCTGGAAATAATATCTGAAAAAGAAATAGTCTGTAACAATTAGTGATGCAACGAATAATGGTTTGCCGAATAACCAAATACCGATTATTCGGCTTATTCGGCCGCCGAATAATGAACTCATTTTTGTCTAAAAACAAAATATAGTATGCACTATATGCACAATTCTTGTATATTTCACAATTAAAATGTATTATTTTCTTTTTAAAAATTATTTATATGCAAATTTTTAATTTTTTAAAGCATTATTTTATTCTGAAAAAATATTCGGCTATGTTCGGCCTAAATATTGCCTCAGTAGTATAATTCGACCGCCCAAAATAATTCTTAGCAAAAGTTCCTCATTGGGTACTGTCTAGTTATATTTTAATAGATATTATGTATATATGTTGTTACATTTTAAAATAATGACAATTTTAAAGATACTAGAAAACATAAATTTCAACTTTCTGATGAAAGAAAATAAAAAATAAGAAATCTTACTATCTTAAGAAAAAATCACTGATAGAAAAGAATATCCTCTAAAAGGGTGAAAAGAAATCAGTGTAGACTTTATAAAGCTCACAATTATCAAAAAAGTTATGTATTTATTTATTTATTTATTTTGCTATGTCAGTAGACAGCACTATTAAGAAGCGTATAATTAAAGTTTTCAGATTCAAAGGAAGGAAATATCTGTAAGGAAAAGCAAAATAGATATAAATATCAAAAAAATGAATATGTAGTGTCTTAGGTACTGTAATGTTACATTTTAATAGATATTATGTTTTCGCTGTTACATTTTAAAAGTACTAGACAACATAAATTTCAATGCACATAAAGAGCAAGAACAAAAATTGATGTAAAACAATTGTTACACATTTTAATCATTCGCCATTAGCATGTTCAAGATTAACTGATATACAAATTAATGAGTTGAAAATTCCTAGGAAGAAATTAGTTCAAAGTGTGGCAACACACTGGAATAGTTCCTATTATATGCTAGAGAGATTACTGGAACAAAAAAATGCACTTTCTCTACATACAACTAAATTTGTAGAAATAAATAATCTGACAACAAACCGGTGGAATATTTTAGAAAAATTGCTCATCTATTAAAACCATTTGAAGTAATAACAAAACAAATTGCCTCATCAAGATCATTAATTTCTGAAGTCATCCCTATCCCGATAGTTATAACATTAAAATTATATTTATCTAAATCTGAAGATTTTTTTTTGCTGTAGGCACCATGAAAGACACCGTTCTACAAAATTTGGAGAAGCATTTTGGATCGATTCAAGACAAGGAACACTATTCCATTGCAACTGTTTTGGACCCCAGATTTAAAGTGTTATTTTTCAACAAAGATGAAACAGAGGATATTGATGTAAAGTCCAAATTAATTGTTATAGTAAGATTAAGAAAGGCTAGTATAAAACCAGTAACAGAATCTGAACAATATATTTTCAACATAACCATTCCAGTTTCTCAAACTCAAATTTCAAATTCTTTGTAAGCATGCTTTAATGAAATTGCAAGCCAGTCACAGAGTGAAGCTTCTATAGAAAATTCCCCTCAATGTGAAGAAGTAAAAGAAATTAGTAATTTTCTTTCTCAGTCACTACTAGAAAGACAACAGTGTCCTTTGGAGTGGTGAGCGAAAAATTCAGAAAACTTTCCAAACCTTTCATAATTAGCCAAAAAATACCTTTCTTCACCAGGAAGTACCATATATAGTGAGCGATTATTTTCAGAATAATTTATCATTTATGAAAAAAAAGAAATAAGACTATAACCTGAAAATACTGAATTATTATTTCTGCATTGTAATCTACATTTATTAAAAACATTTTAACTTTATTTTTTAAGGTAAATATAAATTTTAACATTACAATGATGTATATAATAATTAAAAGAATTTAGTATATTTACATTTCTTTCATTATTTAATATTAGTAACACACTTTTAAAAAATCATTTAAATTATATTTAACTTTTAAGTGTATTTTACCCCCCCCCCCCCCTCAAAAAAAAAAACCCCTAAGTATTGCAGCATATACGATTTAAATATCTATGTCAGAGTTTCCCCCAGACAGTTTCAGAAGGGTGCTGCACCCTGCCTGCCCTTTGGTTTACCAAATAGCACCCTTCTTGCCCCTCATAAAAATAAATAGCACCCTTCTTGCCCCCTCCAGTAAAATAATTAGCACCCTTCTTCCCCTCAGTAAAAAAAGTGCCCTTTCTCCTTTTTGCATTAAAAAATTTGCTTTCATAATAAAAACTGACTCAATGTTGTCTTAAAAAGAGTGCCCTGACTTTTAAATATCAAAAGTGGCTTTAAAACCAAAATAATACCTCTAACAATTAAAAAAAGTGCCCTTAAGAATTAGAAAAGTGCCCTTTTTCCACCAGCAGCACCCTGCCCTTTTTTAAACCTGGGGGAAACTCTGTCTATGTTATACATGCAATACATCTATATCCAACCTATCGTATATGTTTATGTTCTTTATGGGTATAATTAAAATATCATTGAAACCATTTTTTTTTTTAATGTAACAAGGGATAAATATTAAACTTCCCATTATGCTTAAAAAATTTAGAATTTGCTTGTATGGCTCTGTTAGGACAATTTTGAATAGATTAATTTTAAATTCAACAGATTACCTTAGCTTATTACAGATACTATTTGTACTTATTGATATAGCATAAAAGTTTTAACATGATTCCTAAATTACCCTCTTATACAAAAATGGGTAGGTAAAACCCATTCAGGGTATGAAAATTAAGGGTGGGAAAAGTGTTAGTTAATTTCAAATAAAATTTTTATTATACATGATGACTATAAAGTGTCAAATTAAAAAATTTTACTGTGCAAATATAAAAACATTTCTTACATTCACATTTTTCCACACATTTACATTACCCAACTTATTCGGCACAAAAATATAAACACGGCACAAAAATCGGCACAAAATACAAAATTATTCGGCCAAGGCCGAATAATGGACTTGATATTCGGCCGAAGCCGAATATTCGGCTTCGGCCGAATAATCGTTGCATCTCTAGTAACAATGTATTTATTATTATAGGATATCCACGCAGTTTGGAATGAATTAATACAGATGCATTAACTTTTACTTGTTTTTGAAATGACCTCTCCCATCCCACCTTATATTCCACACCCTTGAAGTAAAATGGTTTATTCCGGGCAAGCTAGAAGACGCGAAGAGACAACAACTCCACTTAACTATTAGTTTTTCACTGATGATGACCGAGTCAGTTCAGTTGAAAACCAGGGTTGATAAAAATCATGATTTTTTTTTTTTTTAAATAAAAAAAATCTGATTTATTTGATTTAAATCGGATTTTTTTTTATTTAAATCAGATTTTCTTTATTTAAATAAGATTTTTTAAAATATTGTTTGTGTACTGTGCATATATTTATTGCATATTCATTTTCTCTGCATAGATTTACACATTTCTATTAATTTTATTACAGTTCCTAGATAAAAATTCAAAATAAAAAAAATTATTGTTGCAAACAAATTCGGATTTACTATCATATTTTTCTACTATTAAATTGTTATAGATAAGATATACCTATGTGTCTTGTGTATATAATTTCTAGTTAATTAATTAAATTTTTCATTAAGGTATTACTCTAATAATATACATAATATCTAATCACATAATAAATGCAGCAAAGAATGCTAAATATATGTGTGTATTTCAACCAGAGTTGGCCAATTTTTGCCTAAGTGGAAAAAACAGTCCCGGCAAAAATACTTTTTGCCATAATTTTCGCCACTGGCAAAAACTGCTAGTATTTTAAAACAGGGTTTTAAGGTTTTTATTTTAAATTACATTATTTCAATGTTTAAATCATAATTTTAACATTAAAATCAGTGATTTAAATTACAATTCCAACTTCCGTGGATCAACTTCCGTTTTTTCCACTTTTTGCCACTGTCCTGACAAAAATACATTTTGGAAAATACAAAAATATATTTCCAAAATACATTTTTGAAAGGTAAAAAACCAACCTCATTTCAACAGATTCAGATTCATTGTCATCTTTATCCCATAAACTTTCTTTGTGATTTTTTTTGCCACGATCTTCACCATTTCTACACTACATGGTTTACATATTGCTTTCATACATTTTCCTGATTATTTTTTTTTCTCCTGTAAAATAAAGCCACATTGGATCTTTCTTTTTGCTAGCCATTTTTCTTATGTATCAATGTATCCGAAAGCTCTCTGTACTGATATTCTTGTTCCAATTTGTGTTCCACACTATACTATATTAATGATTACAAAACAGTTACAAGACGCAAAGTAATCGCATAACTAAAAGTACGAAGCTATTAATTGTCAGTGTTTACCAGCCCTCAGCCAATTTCAGCAATCCATTATGCTTACTTAACAGTAGAAATGACTGTTTAGCTTAGAAATAAGGTATAATAACATATCTTATATTTTCCATTGCAGTAAGCAATGAATTCTAGGAAAGGAAAGGGGCAAAGTGATCCGTCACAGGGATTAAATTATTTTCAGTTATAGAAGAAACATGAAACTGGAATTCTATAATTCTGTGCTAGACCAACATCAACATTCTAAATATTTATTATGTTACAATTTAGTCCTTGGATTGATCCTATTATATGATCAATACAACCCCCATCAACATATGGGATATTGAAATTTGCAGGTCTAAGCAACTAAACATAAAACAAACTTGTGAATCGTGTATAATCTACTTTATAGGAAGTAACTCCTCACTGAAAATGCTATAAAATAAACTATTATATTAAATACTTTTATATTGAATATATTTAACTTTAGCTTCAACATCTAACTTGCAAAAATGAAGTGATCATCTAAGAAAGACAGAAGTTTAAAAATGAGAGCATTTATCGGTATATTTGTTTTGGGATACACCATGGATAAATAATATTTTGAATGTAGTGTTGCATTTACTTTTATAAGTTAAAAATAATTATTTATGAAAGTTTTATTTAAAATTTTTAAAAGATAATTTTAATCTGACATGAATGATGACATTTATTTGAACACGAATGATTAATTTAATCCTTATTCAGCTTGTAAATATCAATGTTTAAAATGCTGATTTAAATCAAAGATTTTTTTAAAAAAATCATATGATTTAAATCAAGCTGATTTAAATCAAACAACCCTGTTGAAAACGTTTTGATTTTAAAAGGACTTTAATGTGCTTTTAAATGTTTTTATGTATGTTTTTACACACCTTCAAGCAGTATATTTACATATTTTTGTGTCGTTGTGAAAAGATGACAAAAGGGGGTTTTGTTCCCTGCGCTTGCTTACAGTCAGAAGGTGCAAAATAACATTTAAATAGTGTCTCTGTGCAGCAAATAGGCTGTGCAGCAAATTTCGTGTTTTTGTTGCACTTGTACAGAGATCGGGCTAATTTCAAAGGAGAAAGGAGAACCAAAATATTTTATCTGTACTCGTCGTTCGGATTGGACCGTTTACATACTCAAAAGGAATGTGAAAGTAAAAAATAAAAGGTTAGGAAACTGATGTTGGTTTATGGAGAGTTCTAGTTAAACGAGGGTTGGATAATCGAGGTTCTACTGTTCCCTTGCCATGGCAAGGGAATGCATCCAGAATGTTTTTCTTTTGTGCATTCTGTTCCTGTCATTCAAAAAAAAAAAAAAAAAATTCTCAATTTTAATTCAATAAGCAAATTTTGAATATGCGTTATTTTAATTATGTCTATGCATGATTAAAAGCAAATGTTGTTTTTAAAAATGCCTTCTCTTCTTATTTCCAGTTAAAGATGTGGATTCAATTTCTTATTCCTCGAATTGAAGATGGCAACAACTTTGGAGTCTCTATACAGGTGGGTATCTCCGTTTCTATCGCTGCACGGCCAAAACGGGCCCCTCTTTTGCTAAAATACCATTTTATCCAAATGCCTATTTTTACAAGTCACTTTTATTGTGCCAACTGGCACAGGATATGGAACTGTTCCCATAACAAGTGTTAAAAGTTATGTTTTCTGATTCTTTAGGGAATTTTATATGTTTTGAAATATACATGTAATCTAAGATTTAAATTGCAGATTTCAGGATGTTAGATACTCGTGTGTGAATTAGACAAAATTTAAAATCGTTGCAGGCCCAAAATTGAATTGCCAATTTTTCTGAAATGCCATTCCATCCAAATGCCAATTTTTTCACAAGTCATTTTTACTTTGTCATGATTTGAAATGTGCCAAACAAACGAGAGAGAAATAATAATACTTTTATAGCTGGGCACGCATCTCACCAAGAGCACTTTTTTTTTTTTCTTCTTTCCTCTCCCATAGTAGTTTTTATTTTTAAGCGTGTGTCCATTAAAAACAGTGCTTCGATGTGTCGTCAAATAACATGGTTTAAGGTGTTATTTCTCATTTAATTAATTTTTTCTTGGTATTTTAATTAAAATGAGTGTGTTTTAAATGAAAAGAGTTATGTTTTCCCCAAAATGAAATGAGTGAAAGGTTTTTAACCCCTTAAGCACCAGGACGTACATCATGAACTTGTCTATTTGTAATGCCATACGTGCCTGTGTATGTCCTCTTCTTAAGTCCAGATTGCGATGTTATAAGTATCTTTTTTGCATCGCTAATTGCTATCATGATTGATTTTGTACGGGCTTTATTTTATAGCAATGATTGTTTTAGTACCTAATAGAGGGGTTCCTGAGCCCGTAGATTTGGCAAGTTTTCTGTGATCCATGTTTCAAAGCGGGTGTTGCGATTTTCAGCCTTTGTTTTTTTATTTTTTAAAACTATATTTTTATGCAGATGTAACAAATGTAAAAATAATTTCTGTACATTTTTTATAGATATTTTTATATTTTGCATACATGTATATGTTTAAATTGTAATAACAGTTGTGAACGAGATTTTATCTTTTTATCTGTGCCTTCATAAACAACGAAAAAGATTTAGTAAAGTGTAAAAAATTTTTGCATTTTTATATGGACTATTTTTTGCATTTTAAGATTTTAAGTGTTATTTATATCATTGCAGTTCTACGCTTTATAGCCTTTTTTTTATACACTTTTCTACTATTTCAACAGTTTTTTTATTTCTTAAGAATTTTTTTTTAATCATTTAGGAAAATGGTTGTTATTTTCGGTCGAGAATGTCGTCATTTTATTTAACATCATCACTTTATTTTTTTAAGTGTTTTTAACGAAATTCTGTAATTTTAGAAGTGTTCTTTGAATAGGCAATAGAAATGCATAGAATCGTTACAAAAATGTTAAAGTTACATGATAGAAAGTTACGTGATAGCTGCAAACTATCAGATATGAAAAAAAAGCCGAATTCAAAAATGGACTTTAGATGAGAAATCGTCTTATAAAGCAAAAAACGTGGTCTACCACTTTAATTTCCTCAAAATACCTTTAGACGGATGTCTATCCATCTAAACAAGAGTTACAAGTTATTGTAGGAAGGACCCCATAAAATATTTTTGTTTCTGCTTTCATTAATTGAGTGTAAATTGTGTACTTTCGTGTTATAGCAGTCTCCAAGGATGAATCACCAAGCGATCCAGATGGATCGCCCAATTCTAAAGCATGTAGGACATTATAATAATACTAGGGGGCTCAGCCCCCTACTCGCTAATGCTCGCCAACCCCCCGTGAATTGCAAAACAAGTCACATTGAGACCGCTACGCGGTCACAGATCGCTTCGCTCGCTCTCCCCTTTTTTTCAGCAATTCTAGCCGGAATAAATTCTACCATAAAACATTTGAACATATGAAATTGACATTTTATTTTAATGTAAAAAAGTAATTCTCCGTTGAAAACACAACTGAAAATGCATTTATTTGGTGCTACTAATGCGCATATAAATCATTTAAGGCGGTATTCAAAAAAAATATTTTTCCACGCTCAACAACTCAAAATTTTGAGACACATGTTCAGACTCATTTTTAAAAGTAACAACATGAAACTTGGCGGCATGATTTATGAAAAGATTTATTAGGGCCCCATGTTTTTATTTTTCGTTCAATTAATTAGAAATTGATTTACAAACAATTATTTTCACAGTACGATAATTTTTTTTTTTTTGTTTCCAGCGCTATCGCTTCGGGAAATTCGGTTCAAAATGTCCACTTTGGCAGCATTTTTTGAAATATATTCTATCATTATCAAAAAATCGAGACAATACGGACATTATAAAGTTTTTAAATAAGAGAACCTGCCAATTGGATGCATTTTAGAGCAAAAAGGAATTTCAAAATGTGTCTCAAAATAAGCATGTCATGTCTGTTCCGTATGTGTGTGGGCGTTCTAAAGGAAACAGGCCGTTGTAATTACGAACACAAGTTTAATTCTTGACATAACGATGACATAAAGTTGACATAAAAATGACGAGGACAGATGACGAGCACAGGAACATAAATCAACGTAAAAGATTATTCATATTTTTCATTATTCATGACCGGTAACATTTACTCACGGCCATTTTCATAACCAATTCTGGTTTTTCATATCACAAACGACGTTCTTTGCCGCTGACGTTCTGAGTTCTACTGCCGCGCGCTTTCGTTTCTCCAGAAGGGGGCGCTACTAGAGCAAGAAGAGGCATGCGCAATCCTCACACCTCCCCCTTTCGAGAATTTGATTTAGTCTTTTGAGACAAATCAATATCTAGTAAATATCTAAACAAACAAGTAAACATATTAATACAAAAATTCAAACACTTAAAGAATATCAAAGAAAATAAACAAATAGAATACACTATAACACTAATACTAATATTTTAAAGTTCGAGGATAAAGTTAAAGTTTTTAAAGTTAAAGTTCAGACTTGTAACACAGAAGAAATGTTCAAATTTTCAAATGTTCAAAGTTTTTAAGTCTTTAAGTCCAATGTGAGGCATGTAGCCTACTTAGAGAGTCAGCATTCGCGTGGAGTTTCCCACGTCGGTACGTTATTTGGGCTTGAAAGCGCTGAAGTGCAAGGGCCCATCTTTGAAGGCGCGCACTTTGAGGTGCACAGTCCGTGAGAAATTTCAAAGGATTATGGTCGCTCACCACAGTTACGTGCGAACCATAAATATAGTGTTCGAACTTTTTCAGGGCGAAGATAACAGCATAAGCTTCCTTTTCGATGGTAGCATAACCTTCTTGGCATTTGGAGAGCTTTTTACTTGTAAAAGCAATGGGATGCTCTTGTTCATTTTCATCTTTTTGAGATAGACAAGCGCCTATCGCATATGAAGAAGCATCTGCATGTATAATAAATGGTTTCTGAAAGTTCGGGGAATAACAGATGGGTGACTTACTGATCGCCTGTTTCAACTCAAAAAAGGCTTTGTCACAATCCTCAGACCAAGTAACTTCATTAGGGGCACGTTTCTTGGTAAGTTCAATCAATGGACGAGCTATGTCGGAGAATGAAGGAACATAGGATCGGTAGTAAGATAGAAGACCTAATATGCTTCTGACATCTTTCTTTGACTTGGGAACTTCTAAGTTTTGTATCGCTGATACTTTGTCGGGATCGGGTGCATGTATACCGGATCCTACCACATGACCTAGAAATTTTATCTGAGGCCGTGCGAATACACATTTCTTAAAATTCACTGTAAAATTGGCTTCTTCGAGGGTAGTTAGTACCGCTTCTAGGTGCTTAAGATGATCCAGCCAATTATGTGAAAAAAATCACTACATCGTCAATGTATGTTTCTGCATAGGCTTTATGTTGGATTAAAATACGATTCATGGATCTCTGAAAAGTGGCTGCGGCGTTGCGTAGCCCAAAAGGCATGACTACAAAAGCGTACTGTCCACGGTGTGTGACAAAGGACGTGAGATGTTTGCATTCTTTGTTTAGACGGATCTGCCAGTATCCTTTAAGTAAATCCAACAGGCTAATGAATTTCGCTGGAGCTACTTTATATATAAGATCAGTTGCATTAGTCATTGGGAATGAATCGATCTCGGTTTGGGAATTCAAATATCTGTAATCGACGCAGAGTCGTACTGACGAATCCTTTTTAGAAACGCAAACAATTGGATGCGCATATTCGCTCTCGGAATGTTCAATGAGACCCAACTCAAGTAATTCTTCAATTTGTCGGTCAACTTCATTTTTGAGTGCCTCAGGAATTCGATAAGGTCTCTGGCGTTTGGGTTGGCTGTTCGGTTTCAATCTAATGTAATGTTCACCTACATTGGCAATTTTTGGAATTCCAGACTGTAGGTTTGGATGTTTACGTAACAGGTCGGATAGTTGTTTATTCTCTTCATGTGATAAATGTTTTAGCTGCAATTGTTTATCGATTATAGCAGGATTTTCTTTGTCAATTCTGGGGATATTCTCGATTTCGCCGAAATCTATATCGGCATCGTATATTACTCCTATGTGCGTAGTTTGGGCTTTTAATTCTCGTATTTTGTTGGCGTGCAAATGTTTGACACTGTTGTCTGGTAATTGTACCAAATAACTATACGGAGATTTCTTTTCGAGTATAGTGGCGGGTGCTGTCCACCTAGCATATACTTTGTGACTGCTGTCAGGAATCAAAACAATAACTTGATCATGGGGCTTAAATTCTTTGTGATTTGCTCGTCTATTGTGATAATAGGCGTAAGATCGCTGTTTATCTATGCAGGAAATTCCGGCGTGTTCGGCTGCCTTTTCCAGTTTTATTTTCAAATCATTTAAATAATTTGTAACTGAGCCTAATTGACCGCATGGCAAAGGTGTTTCATTGGTCCATGATGATTTCAATATGGAGAGGGGGCCAGTCGGACGTCTACCATATAACATTTGGAATGGACTAACATCGGTTGTAGCGTTCGGTACTTCCCTGTATGCCCACAAAAGGAAAGGTATGTGCTTGTGCCAGTTTCCGGAATTTTCCCTTATTGTATGGTGTATCATTCCTTTAAGAACAGCATTCCATCTTTCGACTAAACCATTAGATTGTGCGTATCCAGGTACAGAGAAACGTGGAGCAGTTCCTAAACGTTTCATAAATTCTTGTGTGAGATCAGAAGTAAAATTCCGGCCCTGATCGCTCGCAATTAATTTTGGAATCCCTGTTCTACTAAAGATCTGTAAAAGGGCATCGCATGTAGCTTTAGCAGATATATTTCTTAAACAGACCGCTTCCGGCCAACGAGTACACTGATCTACTACGGAGAGTACATACTTGTATCCTCCACTAGGTGGTTCAATTGGGCCGATTATGTCCATGTTTACAATTTGCATTGCCTCGTCAGGACGAGTAACCGGAGTTATAGGTGTGTTATCAAACTTATTTGGTTTTGCTCGGAGCTGGCATGATAAGCACTGTTCACAAAATTCGTTAACATCTTTTTTAATTTTCGGCCAAAAGAATGAATATTTCAACCGCTGTACAGTTTTCTTATTTCTTAGATGACCACCCCAAGGACTGGAATGAGCGAGTTCTAACAATTGTTTCCTACGTGGCTCGGGTACGAGCAATTGGTGTACCGTTTCGCCCAATAATTTATCTCGATGATACAACAGGTTATCCAGAACAAAATAATTGTTGCATTTATTTTTGGCATCAATCCAACATTGATTTAACGAAGGATCGTTTTTCTGTTGCCATTTAAATTTTTCTGAATCAGTTATAAAAGTATCAGGGTCGTCGCCAGGTGCGTGGTCAATGTTCTCGTTTGCATTCGCATTTTCAACTGACACATGGTCTAAAATTGAAGCAGACAGATCTACAGTGTTGGTTTCTTTTGTATTGTCACTTATCGCGTCAACATTACAATTTAATGCCTTATCATTTTCATTATACTTATTCAATTCATTATATGTATCAAGAGAAAGTAATAAATCATTAATTAAATTATCAACTACAGCACATGTTATCATAATATTAGGATATATCTTGGGGTTTAATTTATCAACTGCAATACTCAATGGGATATTTATTAAAGGAGCTTTCAATTGGTGGCCGAATGCAGATTGCAATATTATAGTACCACAAGGATTTTTAAAGTATTCGGGTACACAATTAGCCTTTATTATAGAAATTTGAGTTCCACTATCTACTACGCCATGTAATATTTTATTACCACATTCGATATCTACTGTCGGTAATGTTTCAATTAATTTTGTTTCTTTTCGCGGTGTTTTCAAATTAAATAACTCATCTGACCTTATTCTTGCAGTGAGTGCTTTTTCATTTGCATTCGAATTATCATCCCTATCAAATTTATTGGCACTGCCAAATAAATAACTGCATATTGTAACATTATGGTATCTGCCGCAATTCGTGCATTTTTTATCTTTTATGGTACAATCTTTAGCGACGTGTTTACCTTTCTTTAAGCATAAGAAACAGCGCCCTTGTGCTTTTAATTTAGCTATTTTCTGATCAACGGGAAATTTATTGCACTCCTCAGTCGAATGACTATTACAAGAACAAAATATACAAAAGGTTTCGGAGGTGGCTTTAATATGAGATACTTCAGAATTAATTCTATCACTAGCGAACATTTGTTTACGAAATGCAGTGGAATCATTATTATACGACTGCTTTAACCTTGGGTTATCTAAATTGCCAGTTAAATAATTTTGTTTTTCTCTCGACTCTATTTCGGTACGAATAAATAATAACAAATCATCAATGTTTGGTTGCGATTCACTAGAATTTTTTATACATTGTTTATTATATTCTAACGAAAGATTATATGGCAAGGATTTAAGAATTATAGGTGTCAACAGGTTATCAAATCCATTTGATTCAATGTCTAAAGACCTGAGACTTCTTATTTGGCATTGAATGGTATCAAATAATTTTCGCAGAGCTATTACATCATTTGTTTTCAATACGGGTTTCAAAGATAATAAAGTATTTATATGTGTCGTCACAATGAGATCCTTTCGGCCAAATTGTTGTTTCAGAATTTGGACAGCTTCCAAATAATTTTTATCTGATAACGCAAACCCGGAAATAGAATTATATGCACTACCACCTAAATAACTTTGTAAATAGCTCATTTTTTCAATATTTGACAGTGAATCATTATCATGGACTGCTATTTTGAATGAGTTCCAAAAGTTTTGAAACTTACTTATATCGCCGTAAAATTTCTCAATCGTTAATGTAGGGAGTTTAACAGATTGCGCAACTAATTCTGCTTGCTTATTATCGGCGTGAGATACGGGGGAAATTTGGCTTTTGCTATTATTTTTCAATTTCTTATTAATTCTAAATCGCCATAGAGTTATTTTTTCATGATATTCTATGGAGGTCTTCGCGTCTTTTTCGATTTCATTTTCATCATTAATTAATGCTAAAATTTGTTCATCTTCTCGTTTAAGGTCGATACCTTTCTGTTCTAGCTGAGCTAAATTTTCTTCCAATTCCACCAAATTCGGCGATTCTAAAACCCATGTATCTTCGATCTTTTTAACAATAGAGGTAATAGATGATTTTATTACCCCCCTAATTTTTTTAAGTTTAGTTAGTTGATCGGCCATACTTAAATAATAAAATTTACCTTACCTCTGTATAGGTTATCCAAAAATTTTCTTCACTATAATATTTCACTATAATATTTCACTATAATATTTCAGTATAATGTTTCACTATAATATTTCAGTATAATATTTCACTATAATGTTTCACTCCGTAATCCAGTAATACAGCCTGTTTTTCATCCATTAGTTCTGACACCAGTGTAATGTCTGTTCCGTATGTGTGTGGGCGTTCTAAAGGAAACAGGCCGTTGTAATTACGAACACAAGTTTAATTCTTGACATAACGATGACATAAAGTTGACATAAAAATGACGAGGACAGATGACGAGCACAGGAACATAAATCAACGTAAAAGATTATTCATATTTTTCATTATTCATGACCGGTAACATTTACTCACGGCCATTTTCATAACCAATTCTGGTTTTTCATATCACAAACGACGTTCTTTGCCGCTGACGTTCTGAGTTCTACTGCCGCGCGCTTTCGTTTCTCCAGAAGGGGGCGCTACTAGAGCAAGAAGAGGCATGCGCAATCCTCACAAAGCAGTTTGGATTTGAATACACCCTTAAATACTATGAAAAAAGGATCTTTTGTACAGCACGACTTAAATTCATTAGGAAAAAAAAAACTACGTGATAGGAAGATAGTTTCTAATTGATTATAGATTTTTAAAAAATGAATTATTTTTTACTTCATCAATACAGCAACAGATGGCGGCAGGTGATATCTAGACAGTTGATTTTTTTTCTCCGTCTTTTGAGTGAGTGAAATTCGTAAATGAATTCTAAATAAGAGTTGAGAATTCATTTGAAATTAACGATATTGCTCATAATTAAAATGAGGAATCATCTCAGACGCTTTGGATTACGTACATGTTATTTTATTTTTAATAATTGCTAGTTTGAGTTTCATTCTATGGTTTCACTGCTCTCTCACTGACCGCCATATTGGAAGGAGGCGGAGCTGATCTAACACAATCTAGTCTGTTCATTGGTCTGAGCTCTGGAAACTACAGTTGTTGCCAAACCATAAGTTACAAATTCAGCCCTATTTTCACGCCACGTAAGACAAATATATATATATAGATATGATATATATACAGGGTGTTCTAGAAAGGACTCCCCAACTTTGAAATGACATAACACATAACTTCGAAACAGTGAGAGATGGAAATGTGAAACAAGTTGAATGTTAAACAGATAGGTCTGGAATTTGTTATACATGAATTTAAAAAAATAGTTCCAATATTGGATAATAGGTAGCAGCACAAGCACATGGAACTTTAAATGGTACTCAGAAGCACAGAAATTTCATTCGTGCGTCTGTTTCATTGCTAACACGTGTAATAAAGTTGTATAGAATTGGAGAATAATTCGGAATTCAAGAATATCATGCCGTATTCCTTGGAACAACGAATTTTTATTGTACTTGAATACCGTCGATTAAATCGAAGTCCAACGATGACAAAGCGAAGTTTTTAAAAAAAATTTAATGTTAAAAAAGGTCCAGACTTGAAAACAATTCGCAATTTATTCAACAAGTTTGAACGGACGGGCAGTGTGGCTGATGATTTAGGCAGAAATGTGGGATGCAGTCGATCAGTCATCATGACACCTGAAAATGTGTAAGCAGTCGAAGAAATTGTTAGACGTTGTCCTCGAAAATCCATAAGGCAAGTCGCTGCTGAAGCAGGATTGTCAAACACCACTACATACAGTATAATGCGAAAAGGCCTGAAGCTGTTTCCCTATAAAATACAGTGCCATCAAGCGATCACAAATACAGCTCTACAACAAAGAGAAGTTTTTGCAAATGAGTTACTGCAGTTGATTGATGAAAATAAAATTGATGTCGGTCATGTATTGTTCACCGATGAGGCCTATTTTCATTTAGAGGGATATGTGAACAAACAAAACTGGCGAATATGGGGCACTGAAAACCCGTTTGTGTGTCTTTCAAAACCACTGCACTCAGCAAAAATTACAGTGTGGTCAGGACTGTCCAGTAAAGGAATCATTGGGCCCTTTTTCAGGAGGGAAACGATTAACACATTTCAATATATTGAAATTTTACAGCGGTTTATTGGAACATTTCAAGCTCTAGAAGATGCACCAGAGATTTCATGGTTTATGCAGGATGGGGCCCGACCGCACCGTACTACTGCAGTGTTTGAGTTCCTCGAGGAATACTTCAGTGAGAGAGTCATTGCTTTAAATTATCTCAAAGTGACAGGTATTGGTATGGATTGGCCACCATATTCCCCGGATCTGAATCCATGCGACTTCTTTTTGTGGGGGTTACTTGAAGGACACTGTTTATTCTAAGAATCCCCAAACATTGAAACAGCTTGAACAATTCATCTGTGAGGCATGTGCATCCATTTCAATAGAAGTATTGCAACAAGTGATTTCGAACTTTACTTTTAGGTTGCGTCATGTTGTTGCTGAAAAGGGTAAGCATGTCGAAACCATTGTAATGTGATTTTTATCTCCGTTCAAACAGCTCACTTTCAGGAACTATTTCAAAGACACAGCTTTGTGATTGCAGCGCCCTCTCGTGTCCAATATTGGAATCATTTTTTTTAAATTGATGTATAAAAAATTCCAGACCTATCTGTCTAACATTCAACTTGTTTCACATTTCTATCTCTCACTGTTTCGAAGTTATGTCATTTCAAAGTTGGGGAGTCCTTTCTAGAACACCCTGTATATAACATTTCTTGACGTATGTGGCTAAGTTATAGTCCTATAGGATGGGTATATAGGACGTGTATAGGATGTCTATACGACCTATAAGACGTAAATAATATGTGTATAATGACATAGAGGGCACCTAGAGGAGTGTTTGGAATATATAGATGCGTATATAAGCTTTGCAATGACCTTGGTGATATCATAATGGTGACATAGCCGCTATAACATGAAAGTAAGGTGATTTTTTTAAGCTTTCGGAACATTTTCCCAATGGTTATTGTAATTTGTTAAATTATATATTTTTTTTCAGTATCCTTTAAATTTGACTTTTATTTAAAATTTGAGTTTTTTTTTTTTTAATCGCATAAGGAAATCTCTTAAAAATGCAATATTTTCAGCAATTGTTTGATAAATAAATGGGGCGATCCTGGTGGGATTATAATTGGGTTGATTCAGAGTGAAGTAGTAGCTTGCTGCCACTGATTGGTTAAAGAACACATCGTTTTAATGTCATCCTTTTGAAGGCATGACATATGTCTTCTCCCTTCTTACAGGGCAAGTTCCGTTCAACTCAGCTCTTGCTTTGAGAAAACACCAGATCCCCTAGAAATCCCCGCGTGTTTCATTTATTTTCACAGGTGTTGGATCACGCGTTAAATCTCACACGTGGCATCAAGATCTAGTGCCTTTAGTATAAAAGTTAGAGAACCAATAAAATTTCTCTGTTAAAATCATATTATATATATATATATATATTTTACTTTTAATTTTTACTTTCTTCTATCTTTACAAGAAGAAAGTATTGGATTCATGAAAATTTTAGACTTCTGGTTTTAGAAAGGATTTATATACTTTTTCCAATGTCTTGAACACGATTGGACTGTTTTTAGAAAATGTCTGTCTGTGAGTTTGTGTGTATGTGACAAAAATTTTGTGGACACTGTATTTCAAGAAGTAATGCACGAAATTTAATAAAGCATTATATATTCAGTGAGTCCCTGATATAAATGGGTGCTGATTCGTTTTTGGTGAACATCGTCCAACAGGTGGTGGTGCTGCTAATCCTGCCTTTTGCTGGATTGACACGATTTGAGCGATCGTCCTATCTCAAGAAATATTGCACGGAATTGAATAAAACTTGAGTTTCAGTTCGACCTTGTTATATAAATGTGAGTGTTGATTCTTTTGAGTGTATGCGAAACCTGTGTGAGATAGAAGAAAGTTTTGGGATTGACACATCAGACTAGTTTTATTATTGTTAATTTTACGCCAAAAGTGAGTTAAGTCGCTAAATAGGGTGCTAGAAATCCAAACTACTACTGACACACAAAAACAATAATGACATTTTTCCTGGCTGGACGAGAAAAATTCTACAGTAACAAATAAAACCAATTTCGTGCTGCCATAAATGCAATTATGTTGTATTTTTTCAAAATCAGATTCCCAGGTTCTTGAAGAAATTTTAAAACTTTTTTCGGTACTTCTCTATTATCCCGTCGACCCCTTTTCATAACAAAAAACGATCGCCCAACAGTCAGATAAAACGCACAAAATGCAGTCCCCTTGACTGGATGTCAGAAGCATTCTACGTGTTTGTTAAGTCATCGAGTGGTTTTTAATTAGACATTTGCCTGTATTTTTCATTCTGTTTCACTGATTTATGAGTTATTTCATTCATAAAAATAACAATTAGGTCCTTCAATTCTTATATTTTATTCATTTATTTTGATATTCCAATGGCGCGTTCTCCCGTTTATGGTGCGTTACAGTTGGACAATTTTTTTTTGTTTTGTTTTTTGTGATGAAAAGTGGTCAACGATATAATAGTGAAGTACCCTTTTTTCAATATTTTATACTTATTATCGATTTATTTGTATTTTAAAGTGCTTTTAAAAAAAAAAAACTTTTGTTAACAGACCAATAAGTGGTCTCGAAAAAGTTATGCTGCTGTAAAATCAAAAAATAGGATTTTAACAGAAAAAGTTTATCGATTCTCAAACGTCACAATATAAGGCACCCGGTCTGGATGCTAGGTGTGAGCTGCACCAAAAGTGGTACACAACTTTATTAATTTATTTGCATGGTGATGGCACTGCCTGAGAAAAGAATCTTGTCAAGGTGTTCAAAGGGAGTTATTGAAAGAAATAATTCTTTGTATAAAAGTATGCAGCAAAGGGGAGATATTTATATATTGCGTTAATTGCCGAAGTGGTTATACTATTTCCTGTAAAGATACATCAGATATCTTACTTTTCTGTGCAAACACAGATTTTCTTTTTGGGGGGGGGGGGGGGGGGGGTGTTGTGATTATGACCATTTCTGAGATCGGTTTAAATTTAAAATACAATTCATGCATGCGTAGCAGGATGAGTGTGTGTATAGAAGGGAGGAGGCCAGTCTATGTAACATTATACAAATGTATAACGATCCCGAATGTCACAATTTTCTTCAGTTTTTCGTTAGAATTGGAGTTTTTGCTTGGCCCCAAAAAAAATCTGGATTTTTGTTCGTTTGTCACAGGGGAAAAAAACATTTTTATCGATCAGCCATTTAAAAAAAAGAAATAAGATTTTTGCTGATGGGTGACGAAAAAAAATTGTAAGTTTGTTGATCAGTAAAGAAAAGTCATAATTTTCATCAATTGGTGAAGATCGGTTATTTATTTAAATTTTTCTTTGTGAGCTGTATCGCGATTTTTGTCAATCAGTAAAGAAAAAAGAAAAAAACTCAATTTTTGCATCTTGCTCAAAAGTTGCAGTAAGCGTTTTAATATCTCAATCTACATCTACAACATGAAGTTACATTCTTGTTTTATTAAAGTCTAAAACCTGAAAAGATTACCCTTATTGAACCCTTATTTACATATACATTTTACAGTAGACGCCCTCCAATCTGCCCCACTAAATTCCGCACATTCTTAAAATCCACACATTGTTTCCGATGTAAACAATGAAACTTGCAGTTAAGATGTAAGTTTTAATATTATTCTGTTGTGTACACTCTTTAATATGTAACTAGCTGGCTTCGCCTGCTAGCGGGCCCCTAATTTACATCGGTGCCTTGAATTGTAGAAAATCTTGAATCTTGTAAAACCTCTAACCAGACGAACCTCCGACCCAGGTCCCCGCTGCCTTCGGCACCGTATACCGGTTGTGCTACGCACGCACTGGATAATCCCTTAATTTGCACATTGAATAGTACAAACGCACGCACCGGATAATCCCTTAATTTGCACATTGAATAGTACAAACCTCTAACCGAACGAACCTCCGACCCTGGTCTTTGCTGCCTTCGGCACCGTATACCGGTCGTGCTACGCACGCACCGTATAATCCCTTCGAAAAGTATAAACCTCTAACTGAACGAACCTCCGACACTGGTCCCCGCTGCCTTTGGCACCGCATACCGGTCGTGCTATGCCGGTTATCCCTTAAATCGCACCGGATAATCCCTTAAATTGCACATTGAATAGTATAAACCTCTAACTGAACGAGCCTCTGGCTCGGGTCCCCGCTGCCTGCGGCACCATATAGCAGTCGTGCTGTGCACGCGCTGCAGTATACGTTAGTTCCATCTTCCGCCAGCAGGTGGTGCAATCCGTTTATACGATCATAACTGAAATCGTTAAGGCTTTCGATGTCGAGTCGAATGAGCCATACCCCGTCGTTGTTATGCCCGTAGAACCGGAGATAGGAAAGCGCTCCCTGGTGGTGAAAAAACAAACTAAAATTTGTAAGCTCTATCGATATCGAGTCGAATGAGCCATATCCCGTCATGATCCTTCCCATAGAAACAGAGATAGGAAAGCGCCCCTGGTGGTGAGACTCGGAGCAAAAATCGATAAGCTGTAGTATCCTCTATCGACGTTGAGTCGAATGAGCCATATCCCGTCGTGATCCGGGCCATAGGAACAGAGATAAGAAAACGCCCCCTGGTGGTGAAAAACTAACTAAAACCAATAAGCTCTAGTATCCTCTATCGATGTCGAGTCGATTGAGCCAAACCGCGTCGTGATGTGACCCATAGAACCAGAGTTGGCTGAAAAATCCTTTAATTACACCTTCCACCACCAGAGGGCACAATGTGTTCTATACGAACATGACCGAAATCTGTAAAGCTATCCATGTCCAGTCGAAAGAGCCAAACCCCGTCGTAATCGGGCTCATAGAACCCGATTTCCGGAAGCGCCCCCTGGTGGTGAAACTTGGAACTAAAACATGTAAGCTCTATCGACTTTCGCAGATACGGGTCGGTTTAAAAATCTGTACTGCGGTTTGGGGCTTAATTTGCTCTGCGGCGGCCCTGTATTCTCCACGATCCGAGAGACCGGCAACCCCTTTCGGTGTCGAAAATTTGCGGTTTTCCATTCTTTTTCAAGTTCGGTTTCGGTCGGACTCCCGACCCGGCCGAACTGGAGCTCCGCGCCTTTTTTCCGAATTTTCCGGTCCGTGCGTCGAGCGGTCCCGGAGCCTTTGCGTGTACAGACCGGGAATGCACAGACACACTCACTCACTCACACACACACACAGACGTTTACCGTCATTAATATTAGTGATTCTGTTTAATAGGATTCAACTCTTGTTTTCTGATGAAGAAAGTATAAATTTATTTCTGAAAAAAATTCTAGATGGTGGTGATTGTGATGATATTTTTACCGAATGATTTATTATGTATTAATAAAGCTCTTTTTTGGTTATTAAGCATGGCTAAACAGGAAGTAAAACTTTGTTATTTTAAGATTTGGATATTTTAAGGCGAGTTTCATTCAATAATTCAAGAAAAAAAATATTGTTATACATTATTTTTTTCTTGCCGCTTGCAGATTTTCTGTAGTTGTGCATTATTCATTATTTACTTGACCTTTACTTTTAGTATTATAAATGTTCTTGATTTTTATTATTTTATTTATTGTATGTATTTATTATAATTTTGAATACATTATTACATTTCAAAGGATTGTTTAAAAAATGTAAACGAAACATTGGCCAGAAATCTTCAAAATTCTAAAATCTGCACAACCTCTGGTTTTAAGCTATGCGGATTTAAGGGAGTCTATTGTATATGCTAAAATTTGTATTATATTACTTTTAATCGAAAGGTAATAATTTGGTTAAAATATTTATTAAGATGTAATTTTTTAAATCTTTTTAGTATTCGTGTACACAAGAAAAATGTCGCTCGTGTGTTGGTTTTACACTGTAGAATTTTTATAGATTGGCAGGTATTCAATAACAATTATTTATCACAAAAAGGTTTGTTAAATGTGTTTATCTATTTTCATTAAATTTTTAAAATATCGAAAATGGCAATAACATTTTGTTTTAGCATCGTGCTTGTTTTTTTTTTTAAGATGGTACAAAAACATGATTTAATAAATGTACATTTATAAATATTTTTAAAAAAAAACGTGTTTTTCCGACATCTTGAAAATTTTGGTAAGATGCTAAAACAGCCTTTTGGTGCCATTTTTAATTTTTTTTCAGTCAATTGCACCAACCATCACAGGATATGAAACTTTTCCCCATAACGAGTGTTAAAAGTTATATTTTCTGATTCTTTAGGAAATTTTATATGCTTTGAAATATACGTGTAATCTAAGATTATTAAATTGCAGATTTCAGGATGTTAGATATTAGTGATTATTAATTAGATGAAAATTAAAATACGTAGCAAAATTGACAATTGAGGCCCCTGATTGGAGGATTTACTTGTTTAAAATTATGTTGTTAACATCCCAAACATATGCTTAAGTCCCTTCCACATGTACACATATTTTTGACTTTTAAAAATTAAATAGGTTTTCACTTGGAAAAAAAAAAAAACAAAAAAAAAACATTTGATTTCTAAAAAATATAATCTCTTGATTTTTGGCTTTCAGAACTTGGCACGTTCGTGTTTCAAGTAGTATTTTTTAAACTACATGTTGTTTTAGAATGATTTGCCACAGATGTTACAGGCTCACCAGGGTTGGTGCTCTATTTTTTGCATGTCCCATTTTGGTGATAAAATCCAGTTTTTGAAAACCTCATAGGCGTAATGTGCGAAAATAGCATGTTTGTTTTATTTTTTTTATGAAACAATTTATTTTAAAATAAAACTCGCACATTTTATTTTATTACAAATATAAAATTATAATATGGGAAATTATCAAAATGTGGGAACATTAAACGTTAACTATGAGTAATTTTTAAAATTTTCAAATTTAAGGCCAATTTTTTTTTACAGTATAGCACATAAGTCTACAAAATTATACACAAACATTAAAAGACAGCAACTATTCTGGAAAATTAATTATTAAAGCATTTAATTAGTAGATCTGTAGGTTACAGATTTTGGACATTGCTGATACGTAGGTTACAGATTTTGGACATTGCTGATACGTAGGTTACACAGTTTTGACCTTTCCATAGTTAAATTGTGCTTAGTATTTAAAAAATTCTTAAGACTAAGAATGTAGTAAATTTGTTCTATAATTGTATATGTATGTGTATACATATATATCTAGTTAACTTTTTGTTATCCAGTAATAATAATAAAATCAAATGTTAAAACTTAGATATTATTATATTTACTACTTTTTTAGAAGCAATATCTTAATTTTATAGGAATTACACATTATGCAAAAAACATACCTTTACATAATATTCGAAGTATCCAACATATAATTTATTCTTTTTATTTTCTCAAAAAACAAGTTACACTGCCATTTTTCTAATACACATATCTATAATATCTTTAGGAAAAGAAAAGTCTCCTCTCGCTGTCACAGGATGAGGTGGAGATGGTGATTTCAGCAAAATATCTTCATGTTTTAAATTTGTGCTGTCTTTTTTAGATGGATAACGAAACCTGTTAAAATCAACGTCTCCCTGGGGAGTCAAAAAAGTTATAGAAAATATTTGTTCACCATTAACAATGTTGATCTTTTCTATCATACCCGGCCATAAGTTATCATCATAAATTACAAAGCACCAGTCACCAATGTCATAATCTGTTTTCAACTGTGAGGAATCGATTATAGAAACAATCTTTTTTTCCCCCATCTTCACTGGTAATGCATTCTTGATTGTTTTTACAGAGAATGCAAAAACAAGATCTATTTCTTATTTGAATAGTTCCAAATTTGTTTGTTGTTTGTACAGAGTGAATTTTTTGTGTACCTTTTACAGTTTTTGCTGGCTGTCTTGCTATACTTCGAGCACTGTCGATTTCTGTTTTTTTAACTAAAATTACAGCACGTTGTGGCTTGAATTTTTTATTTGCCTTGCATTTTGGTTGAGGCATTTTCTGGCAAACATTAACAAAATCTTCTGCTGATTGAACTAAACAACCATTATGCGCAATTTGTCTATCTACAAATGTTTTAATAACTGCACCTTCTGCATCAGACGGTCCCTTAGCATGGCGAGATCCAAAAAAATGATGTTCATAGCCATGAAGGAAAGTCTGGGGATATGCGGAATAATCTAAAAAAGCCTCACAACTTTTATATTGGCTGGCGCAACCATCAGACCATCCAACATGATGCTTGATTTCAAAATTTCTATTGCTCATTATGTGATTCACAGTAGTTGCGCGAAATACAGCTGCAGCGAAATGATCATGATTTAAGTCAGATGTAACTAAAGTCACACCTTCTCTAATAATTTCATGCGTATGGCGATCGCGATAAAAACAAACTGTCGGATGGAGAGTTACACTCTGTGTATCCCAATATGAAGATTGAGGAGTTAATTGATATTTAATATGAAAATTTTCTGAAAAATCTTCTACTGTTACTAGCCATCCATCTTCTATATTTTCAATCAATTGATTGAATTGCTGGAGCTGCCACATGGCATTAAATAAATGAATACCAAAAGGCTGCAGTTCTTTCCTCAATTCATTCAACATCACTGTAACATTCCCCGATTTTTGCACATAGTCTTTCACTATCTTTATTTCCTGTTTTGGATTTTTATCTGCATCAGTCTTGAGAACTAACCTCTCTGTTTTTTCATAACGGAGCCACTTTATTGCAATATTCATACTAGATTTTTCAACTTTATCAAGTAGATCACGGTCAATTTTGTTCATACAGCCATTGCACTGCCTTTCAGCACAAAGTAATGATTTTGACTGGCACATGGTCAGTTCATTTAATTCATAGACGGTGCTTGGGAGCCTTGGAAAGTCTGAGCCTCTTTTGTTTGGTGGAATACGACGAAGACTGTCTAATTTGTGTAAAATGTTTACACAGTATTCACACATACAAGTTATTAGATCTTTGGAGCTTGTAATTCTCACATTTTGAGGTCTCAACCTTGAAAAGCTAGTGTAGCTAACACAGTCATTTGGAAATTCCTTTGTAAACCTCTCCCATGCATTTAAAACCGTTGTTTCCATCATGTACATAATTTTGAATTTTTTTACTGTCTTTTTACAAGGTATAGGTCGACTTATGTCTCCTCTTTTATAGAAGTTCTCAATTTTTCCACGTGATACTTTAAATGTCTTATGTTTATAAGGAATTTTATTTATAGTTTTTTTGGATCGCTTAACAACTTTTAGCGCAGTTAGTTGAGTAATGTTTTTTAACATTTTCATTAACTGAATATCCTTCAGATTCCTTTTTCGTTTCAAGTTGTCTGCATGACTTTTAATGCGATTTTCAAATTGCTTGAAATTTTTTGTTTTATCGGGAGTATGTACACCTAGACTTACAAGAGCAAGTTTTTTCTTTGGAGAACATGTCTTGATGAGACTTTTTATCACACATGCATACTTAGAAGGAGATTTTGGCAGGCGTTTACGCATTCTTGATGTTAGGACTCGTACAGATGGAGATATTGGCGATGAAATAGTTTCAGACATTTGTTCTTCAGTTTTTTCTTTCTGAAGCTGTTTTTTCTTTGCAGTGCGGTTCTCCCTATATTTCTTTTCTCTTTCACGAACTCTTCTTTTCTTTTGATGGGTCAACTTGGCTCTGTATTCAGCCTTCCTTACACGATCATACTCTTTACGTTCTTCATAAGTCATATCTTTAACCTTTTTCTGAAACTGCTTTCGAACTTCAGTTTGCCTTTCTTCTCTTCTTCTTTCACGTAGCTTTTGAACACGTAATCGAGTTTGATCCCTTTGGATTCTTTTTTTTTCTTCTGATAATTCGCTTCTCACCCTTTTGTTTCTGGCTGCTTCCTTTGCCAAATGGCATTTGTATCGCTCTGGATCAGAAACTTTTATTTTTTGCCAATATTTTCCTTTTCTTGATTTAGCTTCTACACAAGCTTCTACTTTCCTACGTTTTGGAGACCTCATCTAAAATGAAAGGATGAAAAACATATACATTAAAGACGTTGCTTTATGAAATTTTCAAATGTTGCAATAAATATATATCTATTAATAGCATAATAGAAAAATAAGTTGTGGAAAAACTAATAATGCTCTTAATTAAAAGACAGTATGATATGATTGAAACAAATTAATATCTTTTTAATAAAGTGAAATAAATCATAGCCTGTTAAATTCACTTTTTTTTAGTGGTAAAAACAGCAAATGTAAAAAAGGGGGAAAATAATGACCTTGGCTAGAAAATCTCTCCCATCCCCCCCCCCCAATAAAAGAAGGGGGGCAAAAGAAAAAGCATGTTTTTATAGGGGAGGGGGGGGGGGACTTCAAAATGGTGGAAGGGAGAGTGGAAAATTATTTGCTTTTTTTTTTTTTTTTTTTAACCGTTTAAAGTGTAAACCTTGTATGTTCTGATAGAGGGGGGGGGGGGCGGAGAAAGTTGAAGAATGAAAAAGAAGAGGGGATTCTCAACCCTTGAATAAAAAAAATCTCAAATTCTTTTTGGATACATTTGCTACAAAGAAAACTTTTCAAAATACTTAAAAACCCATAAGATCACTGAAGAATTAATTTTGAAATAAAAAAGAGAAGTTTTACTATTAATTTTAAATCATACTTTTAAATAATCATGTTAGAAATTTCATAACGATCGCAGCGGCCGCCATTTTGTGTCGATTGTACGCTACGTAAGTTGAGCATGCTTCTAGGTAAAGTTATATTATTACACTTACTACTTCAACATAATTATTTAAGATAAAACATTATAATGAATATCTTTTAATACACGACATCGGATCCTCTTTAAAATAAATTTACCGAAAACAAAATCGGCGTTACGATCGTTATGCGATTCGTACATTCCAGTTTCTGTTTTGAAAAATGCTCATTTACTGCAAAGAAATTTTACAAAATCACATACAAATACTTTAAAAAATGAGTTTAAACATGAACAAAAGAGTTTTACTATTAATTTTAAATCATACTTTTAAATAATCATGTCCGAAATTTCATACCGATCACAGTGGCCGCCATTTTGTGTCGAATGTACTCTACGTAAGTTGAGCATGCTTCTAGGTAAAGTTATATTATTACACTTACTACTTAAACATAATTATTTAAGATAAAACATTATAATAAATATCTTTTAATACACGACATCGGATCATTAAAATAAATTTACCGAATAATCATAAATAATCATGTCCGAAATTTTGTAATGATCGCAGCGGCCGCCATTTTGTGGCGACCGTACACGTAATGTTGAGCATGCTTCTAGGTAAAGTTATATTATTTACACTTACTAAATACACTTTATTTATACGAAACACATTATTATTTAAGATAAAACATCATAATAAATATCTTTTAATACGTTTCACGACATCGGATGATCTTTAAAAATAAATTTACCGAAAAAAAAATCAACGTTACCATCGTTGCGCGATTCGGACATTCCAGTTTCTTATTTGAAAAAAGTGCATGTATTGCAAAGAAATTTTAAGAAAATACATACAAATACTTTAAAACTTTAAAAAAATGATTTTAAAGATAGATTAAAGAGTTTAAAGTACTTACTTCATGTATTTTGCGTGGAAATAACACTTTTATGCGATCGTTACTTTTGGACATACCAAAATCCAGAAAAGTTCTTTCTAGAAAACTCTTTCTATCTTCAAAAAGCAATAAACCAGTACTGCCATCTGTTAACGAAATTATCAAACAATCATCCGTTTCCTTTATGCATTCGTTGTTTACCATTAGATTCACCTGGAAACAAGTTAAAACTCTTTTTTTTTTTTTGTGGTACATTGGAGCTGTTAACGTTATGAATGTCCAAAATTGGCCTCTTTATCCAAAAAAAATAAAATTTTAAGATATTTATAGAAAACTTTTACAATAAATTATATAATTTTTTGTCTCTTAACAGAATTAAAAGCTCAGTGTAAAAAAAAAAAAAAGTATATGATAATTAAATTTATCTATTGGAAAGCTTGAAGTTAAGATGTGTGTCCAGTACCCACCTTTTGAAAACTGCCCATATAATAAAAACAATAACATTTTATAATAAAACAATTTTAATATCAAATGCCAAAAATTTTCACTGGCTCAGCTATTACTATGAAAAATCTTTGATGAATGCACAATCTATTGGTTTACCATGCCAGGCAAAAAATAACCATTTTGACAGCAAAAATAGATCCTGGTGCATCTGTGACATCTGTACCATGATTCGAACTAGTATTTTTTAACACTAGAATGGCGGTAGGGGTCATTTTTTACCCCTGTGCACTTTTGTTTGGTTGGAAAAAATTCTTTGAAATTTTTTGACTTTTCCTAAATACATAACAAATATTAAAAATCAGCATTCTAGATTTGTTAGTTTTTGAAATATTGAATATATATATGAAACATTGATGAAAAAAATATTATTATATAAATTGTGTTTCATTTTGGTTAGCATTCGTTTTAATGTGTGAAACCAATCCATTCTTATATCGCATGAATGATGAGTTATTGGAGTAGTTTTAGTTCTGTAGGTACTTTAAAAAATCAATAAATTATCAGGTAATATTAAATATAAATGATGAAATACATCTAAAATACATATTTTTGCCAATGTGTGGCATTTTAAATTGTCCTATCGTTGTTATTTCAGTCGTTTTATTGAGGGGTCAAAATGATCCCTTCCTGCTGCTCCAGTAGGTAAGATTTTTCCACCGTTCTAGTGTTAAATTGCCTGTTGCTTTTTAATGATTTGCTGTTTGACTTAAATCTTTGATTTGTGATCTTTTTGTGGTGATTTTCAAATGTTTGTCCCTTCCCCCCACAGGAAGACACCCTGGGCGAGATCCGTACAGTGGAGAGCGAGGCCGCTGCCTATTTCGACCAGATCTCCCGATACTTCCTCACCCGAGGAAAGATAGTCTCCAAAGTGGCCAAATACCCACACGTGGTGAGCTTTTTTAACTCTTCTCAATTGTTTTGTTTATTCAATAAACAGATAAAATTCATCTTGTTTAATAATTAAAATTCATAAACGATACAACTAAATGTAAGTATGTTGCTTGAAGGTGCATAGAAACATACATAAGCACATTTAAAGTCCCTTTTAGAAAAATCAAAACCTTTTCAACCGAATTGACTCTCATCATCAGTGAAAAAAACTAATAGTTAAGTGGAGTTGTTGTCTCTTTGTGTGTTCTAGCTTGCCTGGAACAAACCATTTTACTTCAACCAATAAAAGTAGATTTCAATGGATTTAAAATTATATTCCGCGCAAGTCATCACCAGGAAGTCATCACCATACCTAAGATGGAAATCCTAATAATATTATAAATCTGATTGTGTGCAAATGTTAGGCTGAAGCCAGCGTCAAAATGGAGCATTTAATAATCCTGTATTTTTCATATAGAATGATTATAACCCTCAAATGAACATAGACTGGTTTTTGTTTATTTTATTAAAATATTTTTCTTAATAATTCAAAATTTCGTTATCTTCATAGAGAATAAATGGACATTTTTTCGTATAATATTTTAAAATGGTTAAATTTACTTTACCATTGCCAAAACTAATTTAAAACCCCGAATAATAATTTTTACTCAACAATTTAGTTTCAATTAAAAAATTTTCACGTGAAAAATGAAAATGAAAGAAGATTAAATAATATTATTAGAAGTAAAACGTACTTTTTTTAGTTTTTTATAATAATACAAGGTTTCAATATGCGTAACCATAAAAAACAGGCAAATATGACATCATACATCGCAAATAAAGCGGATAGGCTTTGATTGGAGAAAAAAAATGATCTTGGTTTTTTTTTTTCTTTTGTATGGTAAAATACTTGGCGTTTTACCTTCTGCGCACGGCTAATACTATAACTATACCGTAATTTTTATTTAAATTTTAAAAAAGTAAAAAGAAGTTTCAAAAGAAAATGGTTAGCAAATGTCAATAATATGCTCCGCAAAATTATCTATGTCGAAAATGATGTCATGGATAGCGAGAAATAGCTATTTTCATTCTTAAAACTAAAAGAAATAACTCTATTACCTAAAAAAAAAATGACAAATGTTAATAGTTCCATTTATGTTGATAAAACATAAGATTTAATATTATTTCGTTAAAATAACATAATTTCCCCTATGTCAGTATTGAAATTAATTGCCTGGAAAAGAAAATTAACAAGAATCTATACTATTAAAATCCGTGCGCGTATCTATGTAACCTCAAAAACTCAAAAACCACAGGGCTCAAGGATACGAAATTCTGCACACGGGTAGCTGGCAGGGGGCCCAATTTTAAATAGATTTTTGATAGATTAAATATTAATTAAAATCCTTGCACAAAGAGATATCATCAAAAATACGCTTTTTTATCTTCGGTTGGTTGGTTGTATAAAATCTCCACAGAAGTCATTAAATAAATCCAGGTAGGGACCATTGCAATTGCGATTGTTAGTCGAGTGAGTAAAATTGATGGATCAGAGACTATATGACCTGTAGACAATCCTCTTAATTATTAACCGTTGCCAAATGCTAAAAACTTAATTTTAAAGGATTTTATCGATTTAATGAATGATAATTAGCTGGGTTTAAGGGTTTTTTTACATGGCATAAATTAGTATGATAGAGATTATTAATACAGAAAACTTAATTTAACAGATTATTTGTTAAATTTGAGGGAATGGGGAGGGACATAGATAAACGACTTTTTATTAAACATCACATTTATTTTACTTGAACACGTGCCACCTGGCGGCGGCTTTTTTATTAATTTCCTCCTTTTTAATAAATCCAAACCTACTGCTCTGATTTCAACAGAACTAATTACATTTAACAAATTTAACGTGTTTAGCTTCACCCGTAACGTTTAATCGCTGTTTTATATAGATAATACCGCTATTTTAAAATTACAGTTTTCGTAAAAATTAAATTTATGTTCCTAATAAAAGTACAGAGCCCGTATTCAGTTGATGAATACCAACAGTTAAAGTTAGTGATTTGTTGTGGAGCACTTGACTGCGCGCCTCCTCGCGGGTAATTATTTTATTGAGCTTAATTATTACCGTTTTTAAAAAATAAGCAAAAACATTTTATCACAAACATCAACAAAACTTTTTATTCTATTTATTCCCTTATTCTAAAAATATCATTTCATCGTCTGCTGCAATAGCAACATGATAAATCAAATTTCATTAAAAAAGGCACAGTAGTAGAACAATATTTTTCTAAATGGAATAGTTATTGAACAACTCAACACTTTAACAGGGGATTTAGATATTTTAAAATTGTTTGTTGTCATTGTGTTTTTATGCTGAGTTTCCTAAAAACTAAGTTTCATATTCGATTATAATTGTGTCTATTTGATGTAAATTTTTTACGTACTACTACTTTTTACTACGGATTTTTGGTTGCGTAAATACTGATTTTTAAAAGACATAACAAATTTTTATGTTCATAAACTTTAGTTTGGTTGTACTGATTTTTATTTTCAATTTTGGTTTTAGAATTAAATTCATGAACTCCCGTGCGTAGAATGGGTTAAACAGCTAGTAATATCTAAAAAAGAAATAGTATGCAAAAATGTATTTATTATCATGAGACATCCATGCAGTCTGGAATGAATTGATTAACCTGTACTTGTTTCTGAAATCTTGAATGACCTTTCCCATCCCACCTTATATTCTGCACCCTTGAAGTAAAATGGTTTGTTCCGGGCAAGCTAGAAAACGCGAAGAGACAACAACTCAACTGAACTATTAGTTTTTCTCGGATGATGACTGAGTCAGTTTGGTTGAAAACGTTTTGATTTTTCTAAAAGTACATTCTTGTTGTTCTGTTAAATGTTTTTATGTATGTTTTTAAGCACCTTCAAGCAATACATTTACATTTAGTTGTATCTTTATGAATTTTAATGTTTCTCTATTATTTAGTTTTAATAAAACCGGAGTCATGATTTTGTGACAATTTTCTCACGCAAAACTTGGGTTGATGTCTGAGTGTGTTGCGAGGTAGTGTTATGAAAAACGTCAGGTTAATAGCAGCATGTGTACAAGATTAGAAAATGGAAACCTATATTACACGTTTAATACTACTGCTTAAGGGACCGCTTCATTGAAACTCCCCAATTGAGAAATCCCATGTTAACCTAATTGGAAAACTTAGAAATGTGAAGACTCATTTCCTAATATAATTATTAAAATGTGGTAATCCCTGCAAACTTTGAAATTTTACTAACCATTGGGAAAATGATTGTTGCTTTCGGTCGAGAAGGGACCCAATGATGTTTGCATTTTACTATTTTAACCGTTCTTAACGAAATATTGTAACTTTTGAAGAATTTTTTAGGCGTCTTTTAACAAAATTCTTGAACTTTAGAAGCAATAGAAATGCATAAAATGTTACAATATCGCATACAGTGCATAAAATCGTTACGAAAAGGGTAGATGCAAAATATCAGATATGAAAACTAAAGTAGAAATTGGGTGCTTTCGTGTTATAGCACCCCCAAGGATGAAATATTTTGGTTTCAGTTTTCATTCATAGAGTGTAAATTGGGTACTTTCGTGTTAGAGCGGCCCCCCAAGGATGGATCGCTCCATTATAAAGCACTAGCAAGCTACACTGGTCAATTTCTTATAACGAACTTTTAATCCAACAAAATATTGACATTTCATAATTCACTTTTATATTTTAACAGAATAATAAGGCTACTATAATTTGTGACTTGTGCTATAGCCAATATACATGCCAGGACACATCGCCCTTATCATTATCTTTTTACGCATGAAGGTTTTGCTATGGTACTTCATTGTGAAATTTGGTAATTTTTCAAATTCAATATTTAAAAAATGGCATAATCATTAGATTTGAAATTTATATCAAGAAAAATACAATTTTTTACCTTTCAAACACAGTTTGCCTAACAATTTTCTGACAAATACTTTTCGAGCTATTTTTTTTTTTCAGTAACTTCAAATATTTCATTTTCCGAGATTAATCTGCGGCAACAATTAGCGAAAACCCCAGTTGTCAGTAACGCATAGCTTTTTATTAAAGAGGCTGTTGGAGCAGGGATTGTCACCACCAATTTGCCACCATCACGTTTGAAATCGGTTCGGTAGTTCTAGAGATTCCATAGAAATTGTAATTTAGAATGTTTTTAGAGCGCTTTTCGCTCATTTCATCCTTTTAAATTTCGAATTTTTTTTAATTTTGTTTTTAGAAAGCATTTACATCTTATAAGTAACTACAATGCCAAATTTCAAATTTCTAGCCCCTTCAGTATAAAAAAAATCGCAATTTTAGAACGTTTTTCGCTCCTGCACCCCCCTGGGGTTAGTGACACCGACATAAAATATAGCCTATGTTGGAACAGGGGTTGTCACCATCAATTTGCCACCATCACTTTTGAAATCAGATCGGTAGTTCCAGAGATTCCATAGAAATTGTAATTTAGAATGTTTTTAGAACGCTTTTTGCTGATTTCATCCTTTTAAATTTCGAATTTTTTAAAATTTTATTCTTAGGGAGCATTTACATTTTATAAGTAACTACAATGCCAAATTTCAAATTTCCAGCTCCTTCAGTATGAAAAAATTGCAATTTTAGAACATTTTTCGCTCCTGCACACCCGTGGGGTTAGTGGCACCGACATAAAATATAGCCTATGTTGGAGCAGGGGTTGTCACCATCCATTTGCCACCATCACTTTTGAAATCGGATCGGTAGTTCCATAGATTCCATAGAAATTGTAATTTAATATGTTTTAGAACGCTTTTCGCTCATTTCATCCTTTTAAATTTTGAATTTTTTTTATTTTGTTTTTAGTGAGCATTTACATCTTATAAGTAACTACAATGCCAAATTTCAAATTTCTAGCTCCTTCAGTATAAAAAAGATTGCAATTTTAGAATGTTTTTCGCTCCTGCACCGCCCTGGTGTTAGTGACACCGACATAAAATATAGCCTGTGTTGGAGCAGGGGTTGTCACCATCAATTTGCCACCATCACTTTTGAAATCGGTTTGGTAGTTCCAGAGATTACCCTCTACAAACAAACAAACAAAAAAACAATCTTTACTTCTTTATAATATTAGTATAGATGTATGACATTATACTAATATGCGATATTATATATTCTTCACGTATATCTATATTCTATCATATATTCATTTCTTGACGTATGCAGCCGAGTTATAGTCCTATAGGATTGCGTATATAGGACATGTGTATAGGATGTCTATACGACCTATAAGAAGTAAATAATATGTATAATGATGTAGAGGGCACATGTATGAGTGTTTGGAATACATAGATGCGCCTATAGGATACCTCTAAACGCTTTGCGATGATTTTGGCGAATTCATAACTGCAACCTTGGGATCATTTATAATGGTGAGGGCCACTACTCACCATTTACTGAGGAAAGTACAGTAATTTTTTTTTTTTTTTTTTGCATGCTTTTGAAACATTTTTCCAATAGTTATTGTAACTTGTTAAATTATAATTTTTTTTACCTTTTATCTTTTTTTATTTTTAATTTGTTTTTTATTTTTAAATTATATTCTTTTTTCAAATTTTAAGTACTTAAGGAGCTTAATACTACTAAAATAGTCTCAGATTTAAGTAGATATTAATTTTATAAAGTAATATTTTGTCAGCCATTAATATTTTTTTAATTATCAAAATAACTCTTGTTTTGTGTAATGAGTCCTAAAAATATGTAGATATTTAAGTCTTTGGTACTGATTTATAATTATTCATCCAATTAAACTAGTTTCTTAGAAATAAAAAATTAATTAAATTGAAAATGCATCTCTGTTAATGTCTTGTTAGGAGATTTGGAAATTTTTTTTCTTCTCCCTGACACTCCAAGAATGGGACAAAAAGTTACATTCTTTACTTTCAGTAAATAGGCTGTAGCCATTTTGAATTATAATTTTACATTAAATATTTGATTCTACCCTATATATATAAAATCCTAATGAAACAAATTTGTGAAACGATTTTATGAAACGACTGATTATGTTTCAGGGCTATTTTTAATAAAATATTAAACGCTTGATGGTGAAATTAATATCAATTGTCCATAAAAATCCGCGGGTGTCAAAACTGGTAATAGAATTTTGAAATTGGAATTAGTTTTCGAGATATTAATTTTTTTCTAATTTTAATGACATTTCTGTAATGATGGCAACAAATTACTCAGTTTTTTTTGTGACAAAAAAGGGGAAAAAATTGAAAAGGATCCCGATAGGGATTATTGATTTCTTTTTATTCGTCATTTTCAAATTGAAATTGAATTTATCTTTTATTTCAATCGATAATGAAGACAAGATTGTGATTAAATTATGTTTTTCAGGAAAATTTGAAAAAAAAAAAAATTTCTATCGTTGTCAGGATTCAATCGTCTGTCAGCATCTATATATTTAAAACGCTAAGTGTTTTGTTTCGACAATCCGTGAGAACAAACTACTACATCAAATTACATCATTCTTTTTTTAAATGAAAGATATTTGGTCACAGATTTGTTATCGTACATTCGTTTGTTCGAAAATTTAATTAATTAGCCGTAATCTTAAATTAAAATTTTACTTCTGCTTATGACGTCATAAAGTCGGCAATCGGATTAACGCCCACTGTTGCGACATACAGAGTTTATTTTCTGAACTCAATGATTGCGAGCATAAAAAATAAATATTAAAAGCACGTGACTTTTAGGCCGAATTTTTTAATTTGTAAGTTAAAATGTTTAAGTATTTCGGTAAAAATATTTATCCGTGTGTTTTATAAGCAAATAAAAATTCATATTTACTGTGACGTCACGGAAATATTGTCCATTGGGTTCATTTTATCATTAAGCATTATAACTTTGTTGATGCCATTTTTTTCATTACAATTAAATGCAAAATATATTTTTATTTGTATGTATGGTGCTTAAGCACAAATGTACGTGTGAAAAGTTTGTACCGGTGAAAATGACGTTATGCTTAGCTTGAAATGCATTTTAATATTTATAAAACTAAAAAGAAAAATTTATATGATTGTGTCAACATGGCGTAATATTAACTGATATTTCAATTTTTAATTTTAAAGATTAGAACTAGAGCCTTTATTGGTTGCTTCATCTTGATTGCATACCTTGATTACATGTTACCAATTACTTTTTTTAAATTATAGGATTAAGTTATAGGAATTATAGGATTTAAATTATTAATATTTCCTTTTTTAATAAAAAAAATTCACAAAAGTAAAGAATTTCAGGAAAAAAAAAACTTGAAATAATGATTGTAGTTTTAGCTAGAATAAACAATGTAAGGCTAATATTTTATAGGAATTGGTAGGTTTGTTATAAGTTCATTTAACAGTTCCTTATAAGCGGCAAAGTCTTATTTCTTTCACTGTGAATTTTTCTTTCGATGTCAAAAAATGGTACTCTACTTTTGGACGCCAACCAAAACACAGTGGCAATATTTAGAAATGTATAACGATTGTGACAACAAACGACACTATCGCTTTAGCTTTCATCGCGCTTACATCGCGCTTACATCACTTCTAAATACTAAAAATTTAATTTTTTTACTACATTTTACAATTTTAATTCTTACATCCTCAATTAGAAAAAAAAATAGCTTTCGATTGAAATTTATTTGAAAACTGCCGCTTAATTTAACGACTTTTTAAATAATTTTCAAGCATGAAATATTTTTCAATTCTATCTCAACAATGACCATCCGATTGTTTTAATAATGTAAAATAGCCCCTTGGAAAGTTGCAACAATTGAAAATAGGTATCCCTAACCTTCATGAAAAGTGAAAAAAAAAATAATAATAAAAACCTGATAAATCATAAGATCAGATTATCCATAAGATAGAGTATTTTGGCACTAATATAAAATCTGTCAAAAGAAAAAAAAAAAAAACAATTTTTAGTTTATGATTAACATAAAATTGATATGTTGAATTCGTTGATGTATATGTTGAATCAGAATATGCTAGGAACTGTTATTTATTATTTTTTTAAAGATCCATTGGATATTTAACTGTATATTTGACTGTGATGGAAAAGGAATAATCATCCTGATTATGTAAAGGGATAGAAGAAACCATACAAATAAATTACAATTGAAAACATTAAAATTCTCCCTCATCTGCATATTAATTTATTGTAAGTTAAAATATAGTTAAAATGTTTAAGTATTTCGGTAAAAATATTTATCCGTGTGTTTTATAAGCAAATAAAAATTCATATTTACTGTGACGTCACGGAAATATTGTCCATTGGGTTCAAAAATGAAGAATTTTTGTTAAAAATAATAATTTTTAACAAAAATTCTTCATTTTTACATAAAAATTGATTAGCTTAAAACAATGGATGCGTTTTAGAAGATATGGATTTGAAATGAACAATGATTAAAGAGGACATTTTAAACTTTTTTTAACGTCGAATTTCAACGGTGCCTTTGGGCAGATGCAATACGCATAGGAGCTCATTCGATTGCATTATCACAGGGGGAGGGTGCTTATACTATGTTCTTTTATTTACTGAATATGAGATGAAAGTAGGAAATTTGTATGATACTTTATGATAGGACTATTTGTAAGATACTTTATAGCTCCATGACCTTTTTTTATTTATTTTTTTTCCGTGGGGAATATGGTGGTAATGTCAAACTGATTTGCATTACACATTTGTTTACGGAGTGTTCATTTGGAGTTTGCATTGGAAATAGCATTTCACTGGGAGGGGGGGGGGGTGATTTTTTAAAATAAAATATTTAAAAGACTGTTTCATACGAAGCCCTACTTAAATAATAAAGAAGCTTTACTGATATTGTTTAATTGTTATTGATTTTTTAATTTACTGATATTGTTAGAGTATTTTTTTCCGTCACGTTTTGACGGGTTCCATCTAGTTTAGACTATAAATGTTTATTTGAATTTCTTACGCATATAAACAATAGAAGAAATGTAGAAATGTGCAGACTGTAAATGCTTTACCCATTTACAGTCTGCACATTTCTATTGTGAAAATAATCATTAATAATTATTGTATAAACATGAATAAATAATTAAGTTTTCTATTTATTTATGTAAAATTAGTATATATATTTTTTTTTTCATTTATAATTTCGTTATGAAACTTAGTTTTCTTTCATAAAATGCATAATTTTCCTCTTAAGATTTCAAAAATAAATTTAGAATATTGATTTTTTAACGAAGTATTAAGGTTTTTTTTGTTTTGTTTTTTCCTTTCATTAGACATTTTTTTTTTTGTTTTTTTCTGGGGGAAAAAAATTAAATGGACATGGCTTATTTTTGCCACTACTTTAGCAAAAACCTATTTTTGCCTGGACAGTTTTTTCCATCTGACCTATGGCAAAAACTTGCAAGCCCTAAACATCGTAAAACATCCTAATTTGCTATTATTTGAATTGAAAATATATATCATTAAATTATTACTGAAACTGAGATGGATTTTAGCATTTGGCAGTAAAAAATTTTAAGTAATTTTTGTATTGATTTAATGAAATAGTTCGTAAAAGTCTGCAATTTACAAACATTCTGTATTTTAAATAATCACTTTCATACCAACAATGTTATTATATCACTTTCTTCTGTCTTTCATGAATCCAATACTTTCTTCTTGTAAAATTTTCGACATCCAGTTTTAGAAGGTCCTGAACACGATTGGACTGTTTTTAGAAGTCTGTCTATCTGTATATGACACACATTTTGTGGGCGCTCTATCTTAAGAACGAAAGCACGGAATTGAATCAAACTTCAGATTCAGTGAGTCCCTGATATAAATGAGTGGTGATTCGTTTCGGTTGTGTAAATCGCCCAACAGGTGATGCTGCTAGGCTACATTTTTAACACTCTTCAACATAGTTGAAAAGTGTTTATGACTTCGGTTTGTCTGCCATCTGTCCATGCACTAACTCCCCTAAATAGGCTCAGATTGCCCTGCAATTTTTATAGGTTATTATCGTCATCTATAGCATGTTCCCTATTTCAACTCAAGTGTGTATAGCAGTTATAGTTTTTTTACAGGGGCACTCAGGAGAATTCCGTTAGATTACAGTCTATGGGGAAAAATCATTTGCGGTTTATCTTAAGGATGTCACACAGTTTCAAACACATTGTAATGGATATAGATCACAAAGGTGCATTACAAGAAGCTTAATAGGGAATAGGGTGTGCATAGCACTTAGAGTTACTTTACAGGGACAGTCAAAAGAATTCCGTTACATGACGTCTAGGGAGAAAAATCGTCTGCGGTTTATTTAAATAATGTTTCCCTATTTTAAACTCATTGAAATTTATATATATATCACTAAGATGCATTACAAGAGGCTTACTACAGAAGAGTGTGTGTAGAGCAGTCCTCGTTCATTCACAGGGACACACAAAATAATTCTCTACTGTCTGTTAATAATCATTCCTGGAAGTGCATTTTAAGTGGCTGAACGCGACTTAAAATTGAACTCACTTTTTTTCTATTACATGGTGTGTATCAATTCTGTAGATCCTATACAGGGCAGCACAAAAGTTCGCGAACACATTTCTGTTTATGGACAGAAACTCCAGAAGGAGAATTTTAAACTGGGCTATGCGTTTCCTAGCTAAACTAAAATGTAACATCCTATGTAGTATATATACAAATCTATAGATCCTATACAGGGCTGAATAAAAGTATTCGGATATTTTTCCGAATAGTGTATAGGTTGGAAATTCCTGAAATTATGTTTTTAAATAGGTTATGCGTTATCCAAATTGTTTACTGAGATGTTATCTTTCAGCTTATTAAATGGTGATGATTTGTAAAATTATTTTGGAAGTGTTGGAAAGTGTTACCTAATCTATGCTTGACGCATGAGTTTTCGTTCTTGTGTAAGATTTCCATGATAGCTCTATCTAAAGAACCTACATCTGAAGCACATAATTTCATCCAACTTCAGATTCAGTTAGACCATGACATCAATAGCCGCTGATTACGTTTTGGTGTAAACAGCGGAACAGGTGGCACTGCCCTACGTATTTTTCATGATTTTCACAAGAGCTATACCTCAAGAACGAATGCCCAGATTTTCATCCAATTTTAGATTCACTTAGTTATTACTTATATACACTTATACATTACTTATATTACTTACTTATACATTACTTATACTTAATACATTACTTATATTACTTATATACAAAATAGAATAAACGTAAGATGTGTTTAATTAGGTTTTGGTGTAAATCTCCCAACAGATGGCACTGCTAGGCTGCATTTTTCTGGATGGACACTATTTTAGCGATCGTCCTATCTCGAGAAATAATGCACGGAATACAGTAAAACTTGAGTTTCAGTTAGACCTTGATATATAAATGGGTTGCTGATTTTTTTCAGTGTATGCGAAACCTGTGTGAGAGAGAAGAAAGTTTTGGGATTGGCACATCAGACTCGTTTTAAAAATGCAAGTCTATTAGCTTTGTTAGTTTTACATGTTTATATGTGTTGACTAGGATTTAATAGAGAGCATCCGATATGCAATCATCAACACATGCTAATTTTCATCTTACACACACACAAACATCACCTAGACTCACCATGTCTCGCACTGACTGATGAGATAAGGTGTTCAAAATAGAATTGATGGCTATGATGCTCATATACTAATACACTCATACACTGTTTTTGAATTTTTTTTTTTTTTTTTTTTTTTTTTTGTTCATTGGTTATAAAAAGAAAAAAGTCTCCAAAATGTGGAGATTTTTTCCTTTAACCCAGCTATTATATTAAGTTATTTGTTTGGCGTGGGATAGGAAATTGTGGCAAACAAAAAGTCGCCAAACATGGGTGCGTGAGTGTAACACATCTGTTCCAAAATTATTTATATCCAAAAATTTTTAACACTTAAATTACTATAATATAAATACAAAAAAAAAAAAGAGAAAATATTGCATTCAAATTGTTCTAAAAAAAAAAATGGTTTTACTGAAAAAAAAAAAAAGTTGGTTTAAATTAGAGTTAAAACCAATTGGTTGAAACATAAAATTTTTCCAAAATTTTTAGATTTAACAAGGTTTCTTTCAGTAATTAATATGTTTGAATGCAGTTATTTATCCTATTACAAAATTGCCAATAAAAATTGAAGACCTGAAAAAGAATTTTAGGCCTTGAAAATTTAAAACTTATTTTTTTTTTCAACAAAAAAAAAAAAGTTTTTTAGAACAACTGTAATATATATTTTCATTCATCAAGCTTGGTGACGATGGTATAATGGAAAAGTACCACCATTGAATGCTTATTTTTCTTTTCTATACATATCTAACTGATCTGCGTGTTTCAATTTGAGTGGTGTACTTCGTTAATGGATTGTTCTTTCCTAGGATGACTTCAGGCGGACTGTCCAAGAGCTGGACGAGAAAGAATACCTGAGCATGAGGCTGATACTGTGTGAACTGAGGAACCATTACGTGAGTAGTAGGCATTTCTTTTTACACCTCAACTTTCCGATTCATTTTTATAGGCGTAAAATGGACAGACATGACTAGGGAAGCATTTTGGAATCACACGACATCTTCCCTGTTTTGATCAAGGATTCGTTTAGGAAGAAATTGGGTGCTTTAAAATAACTCCTCACCCAAAAATAAAAAGTCTTCAAAAACACATACATAATTACGTCTGGATAAAACTAAAATTCATTAAAATAATATTAAACTACAGACTTGAATGTTAAAAGATACATAAAAACAATTAAAATTATCCATTAGGCGTTTCGTGCACTGTACACCTCATCAGTACTAGGAACACAACAACAAAGCCACCAGAACCAAAACAAGAAGAATAGTTTAGTTAAAACATTGTATTCTGCTAGAATCTGTGCAGATGGAACAGTCATCCAGGAAGATACGACTGCTGTACACGCAACATTTTGAACAGGCAATTTGCACATTCTGAAAATCAGGCACATGCATTGGCAGAACGATAACTCTTGATAGACATAACCGTTTTGCTTCAAATTTTGTTTATAAGTTCATTGTGATAAGGTGCTTCCCTGATTAGTTTTGGGGGTAAGGGGGAGAACAGGAGACTAACCCCCCCCCCCCCCTCCGATAAATTTAGATAAATGGGTTTTTCATGCAGAATTATCCAATTTTTTTTTCTAATTTTGTATATAGGTTCATTGTAATAAGGCGCTTCCCTGATTAGTTTGGGGGGTTTATTAGCTAAGTATTAAGGGGGTAACAGGGGGCTAATGCTCCCCCTTAATTGGCATGAGTATTATTATTTTTCACTGAGAATCAGTACAAACCATCTTGCAGATGTAATAAATTTTTTATCAATACTCTCTCACAAGTATTGATAAATCGGCTGCATAAGTTAATTTATAAAGTTAATTTTTTTTTTTTTTTTTCATAGCAGATGCCATTTTTAACACTTTCCAACCTAGTTGAAAAGTGTTTATGACTTCGGTTTGTCTGCCGTCTGTCCGTGCTCTAACTCCCGTCAATAGGCTCGGGATTGCCCTGCCATTTTTATGTTATTGTCGTTATCTATAGCATGTTCCCTATTTCAACTGAAGTGTGTAGCGCTTACAGTTTTTTTACAGGGACACTCAAAAGAATTCCGTTACAGGACAGTCTATTGGGAAAAATCATTTGCGGTTTATTTTAATGATGTTACACAATTTCAAACAAATTGTAATTGATATATATCACTAAGGTGAATTGCAAGAAGCTTAATATGGAATAGGGTGTGCATAGCACTTATAATTACTTTACAGGGACAGTCAAAAGAATTCCGTTACATGACGTGTAGGGAGAAAAATCGTCTGCAGTTTATTTAAATAATGTTTCACTATTTTAAACGCATTGAAATTTATATAGATCACTAAGGTGCAGGACAAGAGGCTTACTACAGAATGGTGTGTGTATAGCAGTCATCGTTCATTTACAGGGACACACAAAAGAATTCTCTACTGTCTGTTAACAATAATTCCTGGAAGTGTGTTTTAAGTTACTGAACGCGATTTTAAATTTAACTCACTTTTTGTCTATTACATGATGTGTATCAATTCTGTAGATCCTATACAGGGAAGCACAAAAGTTCGCGAACACATTTTCGTTTATGGACAAACTCCAGAAGGAGAATTTTAAACTGTGCTGCGCGTTTCCTAACTGAACTAAAATTGAGCATCCTATGTAGTCTATATACAAATCTATAGATCCTATACAGGGCTGAATAAAAGTATTCGGATATTTTTCCGAATAGTGTATAGGTTGGAAATTCCTGAAATTATGTTTTTAAATAGGTTATGCGTTTTCCAACTTGTTTACTTAGTTAGATGTTATCTTTCAGCTTATTAAACGATCATGATTTGTAAAATTATTTTGGAAGCGTTGGAAAGTGTTACATAATCTATGCTTGACGCATGATTTTTCATTCTTGTTTAACATTAAAGTCTGTTGTTTAATATTATTTTAATGTAAAAAAGTCCCCTTTTTTTTTTCATTTCAAAACACAACCTTTCACAAAACTTTTCATTTCAAAACGGAACCCTTCACAAAATTCTTTGTCATAAAGATCAAAATTTTCACAAATTTAATTATTTAAAAGCAAAATAGGACTGTCACTTTTACATATGTAGAGGAAATAAATGTGTATATTTTATATAGACATACAGTGGTGGCCAAAATTGTGGAAACCTTGTGGGGTGGAATGCTTTTTTGAAGTTGGATGGCTCACAACACCCAATATTTCTGAGTCATACCATAAAAGCTGTATACCACTGGAAAGATAATTTAATCAAGAGTATCCTATGCAGTACAGTTGGCTGAATTTTAATTGTTTTATCAAACGTCCAAAAATTGGTAAAAGGCAGTGAAACCGGGTTAGGTTAATGATAATTATTTTTCCTTTTCTTGAATGTAGCCACCAATGCATATGAATTGTTTGGTGTGACAGACAGATTCCATTTTATTTGGTAACTAGTATATAACTCCGTCAAAAATGACAGATTGTTGATTTGCGTTTCTTTTTCATAAGACTTCATACAAACAAACAGCATGAAGACTTTAGTATTGAAAGGTTTGTACTGTAAAAAAGTACATTTTAAAACTGACAAATGATTTCTACAAATAAAAATGATGAGGATATATATATATATATATATATATATATATATATATATATATATATATATATTACTCAGTATTAAATTTCAGAAGTAGTTCAACGATTGGTCAAAACATTCAAATTAAATATTAACAAATAATCCATGTGCGAAAGTTTTTGTAAAAAAGTGTTATCAATGAGTTTCTAAGCCGATTGACTCACCACATAACTCATTGTATGATTACATAAGCAAAATTAAATGCAAATTACGTTGTACTATGTATTCCTTATATTTTAATTACGTTTGATAAGAAAGAATCATTTTACAGTATGAGACCCCTTATCCAGAATTCCAAAATCCGGAAAAACCCGAAAGGAGCAAAAAAATTTCGAAAATTTTCTAAATTTGTATATTTTTACAAAAATTTTAGAATTTTTGAAATTTTTCGAAAATTCTCAGATTTCTAATTTTTGTTTCAGTCCATTGTATTTCAGTGTGTAATCACTAAAATATTGTTACTTCGGTAGCGGGTGAACACGCTCCCCCCCTTCTTCCCAAAATTGTAAACAAATCATTTTTCTTTCAAATTTTAGTTTAAAATTAATTTATATTACGATTCGTTTGAAACAAAAAATAGTTATATATTTATTTCCTCAAGGGTGATTTTGTTCCGAATTTTCCTAAAAATTTAAGGCATTCCGTTTTGAAAATTTTAGTCTTCAGTCCAAAGATTCGGACATAACAAAATCTCGAATTTTGAGCGATCGTCGCCAAAAAAAACAATTATGTCTATCGTTCGAAGAAAAAGTAGACAATTTCTTTAAAGGATTGCGGAAACAACTTAAATTTTGTCAAAGGATTGAAAAAACGCAAATTTTGTCGCAGAATTGCGAAAAAACGCTAATTTTGTTAAAAAATCGCAGAAAATACACGATTTCCGACAAAGGCTTGCGAAGAAAATGCAAATTTCTTCCAAGGACTCCGAAATAATGTAAAATTTCTTCAAGGGATCACAAAAAAACACAAATTTGGTTAAAAGATCGAAAAAATGCGAATTTCGTCAAATAATCGTGGAAAAACATAAATTTCTCCAAAGGATCGCGAAAAAAGTGAAATTTTGTCAAAGGATCGAAGGAAAAAAAATCACAAATTTTGCCAAAAGATCACTGAAAAAATGCGAATTCAGTCAAAGGATCGCGAAAAAAAAAACCCGCTAATTTCGTCAAAGAAACTCAGAAAAAACACGAATTTTGTCAAAGGATCGTAAATAAAAGGTAAATTTCGTCAAAGAATAGCAAAAAACGCAAATTTTCTCAAAGAATCGCAGAAAAATGCAAATTTCTTCAAAGGATCGCAAAAAGAAAACGCAAATTTCTTCAAAGGACCACGAAAAAATTATATTTCGTCAAAGATTCGTAGAAGAAAAACGCAAATTTTGTCAAAGAATAGCAGAAAAAAATGCACATTTTGTCAAAGAATCACGAAAAAAAAAGTATGAATTTTATCAAATAATCATGAACTTCGGGAGGACCCAAAATCCGGAAAATTCCAAAACTCGGAAAGCCTTTGGTCCAGAGGATTTCGCATAATAGGTCCTGTATTGTATTTAAGATGGAAGCAAAATTTCAAAATACGCCAGTAGATGGCGCCAATGTACTGGATTGATCACCCAAATCCTCCGTACGAAAGAATTCACCGCTATTTCTGAAAAGAAAAGTGCTGACAGAAAAAAATATATACAGAAATGTTGATATACGTGTTTTATATGAAATAGTTTTTGAAGGTTTTAAACAAAATTAAAATATTTAAAAGCTCTAATATGCTTTTACAAATATTTTAACAGCAGAATCGGATGAAACATAGATTTTTCATTAAGCCTAACATGGCGTTTAACTATGGTCGATTCGCAGATCAGAGTGGTCGCGCCCGGAGCCGTTACAGACACTTTCTTGCCTTCGGATTTTATTATAAGTAAGATTAGCTGACCCGCCCGGCGTTGCCCGAGCCCTTGTAATAAACTTAAATCTCTTAAAAAACGGAACTCTGGCCATGGTCTACGATGGCTTCGGAACCGTATACCAGGCATGCTCGTACGCACTAGAAAATCTTTTATTTCCCCCTACCACCGCCAGGGGAGCATTCTGTTCTAAACAAACCTCTTTCCGGAACTCTTCCCGGAAAAGCTGATAGATTTTTGGTTTTTTATTATTTAAAAATTAACTCTACATTATATTTCGATTCCGGATTACTTTAGTTGCCTCGGTCGTGTTTTAATACACCTACACGTAGCATTTCACAATTCTGGCTTTCAAACTGTTGATTTGTATAGAAGTGCAGACAGACAAACAAATTTTCATTTTCATATATTAGATTTACTTGCTCAATCCTTCACCAAATCGGAAGTTTCTGTTAGGGAAATTCTCTTTGCGATCATTGGCAGCATATCTTATATTTTGTGTTGTTATCCATTTAATCTTTATTGACAATTACCGCCTAATTTACTTAGGAATTTACGCTTCATGTCTGTTTGCATCGTTACACTCTCTAATACGGAGATTTTTAATCCTGTTAAGTAATCTTCTGTAATTTACACTGAAGTGAAGTGGTTCTTGTCAAACGCCTGTTAAGCTATCCATATTTACAGTGAACCATATTGATGCTAATTTTTTTTCCCCTTTCATTCTAACATTGGAACGATTAAGGAAGATTAGAAAATCTCCATTAGAAAGTCTACCATTATTCTCATCTAATAATCTTAGATAATATGTCTTGGTTTTAAGATTTTAGCTAAATTTACTCGAAAACCTGAAGCTGAAATGCGAGGAACCGCATTATATAAGATTCATTCTAACGTACATATTGATAAACTGGATATATGTTATAAAATTATAATAATCTAGAACTGGCAGTTTCGATGCTTTAATTCTGAAAATTCTCTTTCTATGATAAACTTTTAAGAGAGTAGTAAGAGTAAGTATAATAACAGTACAATATAATAGCAAGAGCAGAGGTCTTGTGTAGTGACGAAAGATTGAAACTTTATTAACATTCGTGCGTTATGCCATTTAATTAACCGCATAATATTAATAGATGATTACTCGCTCTAAAAATTCGCAATGAAAAATAGCCTCTAACGTCAAATTCTCTCCAAGCTTTGCGACACTTAACGAAATATCGCCAAATTTGGCGACAAAAATACCCTGTTTATGTGGACGTCATAATGATGCATATGTGATATATATGCATGCATATATATATAAAGTTTATTAACATCATTAAAATGCAGTTAAAGAACTAACAACCCACTTGAATTTTGCCAGATTGACTGAGTGCTATTGCGATTAGAATACCGACATTTATAATAAAATTTATTTTAAGGAAGTAAAAAATAGAAAAATGGACAGATAAACTAAAAGATTTGCCTTCCCAACATTTTCGGAAAAGAATATAAAAAATTCAATTCTGCTTGAAACCATGTAACACCTTTAAACTCAGGCTAATTTTCTGTAATCAGGCTTTGGCGACCAACTCTGGCGTCAAATATGAGCGAGGAAATGATTGTCTAGCAACTATTATTACTTAAATGTTTATCGTACAACAAAAAACACAAATGGTTGCAACAATGCAATTAATTTAATTTGCCAACTGAATGTGTATATAGCCAAATCAGCACCCTCTATTTGAAGGCAGAAACTCTGTTTTCAGACTTTTCTGGTTAATTGTGTGACAAAACCTACTTGCTTGTCAAATTTTATGATTCTACGACTGTTAGAAGTACCTTAATTATTTGATGATCACCAACTTTTTAGTTATTTGATGATCACCAACTTTTTAGTTATTTGATGATCCCCTGTGAGTCAGTTACAAAAAAGCCCTTTTTCGGAATCTCATATTTCGAAAAATATTAAATACAGAAATAAGAAATCTTGGAACCTAGTTCAGTTTGATTATATTAATGTGTGTTAAAAAGGAAAACTCTCTAGTTCTCACCAAAACGCAGTTATGAGAGGGTGAAAAGTAGGCTGAAATGGTCAGGGAAAAGGTAGCTTACGGCCTGTGCGAACTTGGCGGACACGCTGCCGTGCTCCCAGATATAAAAATCTAATTTTTACGGAATTTTAAAAATGGCTAAAAGTACCAAAGGATCAGGGTCCATAAGCCGTGTTTTTGGCCCATGAAATACGACTAAAATTCGATTGTGTTATACTGACTTAATTATTTCACTTTTTAATATTAGAAGGTTTATCCTGTATGATTTCAACAAAAGTTTTTGCTTTTTGTTTGGTTTTATAGGACTTGCACAAGCTCAAAGTTTGTATTATTCGTAGTTTTGGATGAAAAATACGCAATTTCTCCTCATTTTACCTCCATTTTTAATATATTTTTTAATATTTTACTCTGAGCGCAGCTTTGCAACACTTTTATTTTTACGTAGAGTGTACATTTTCAAGTATCTATATAGGTAAAGAAGACAATGTTGAACGCTGGCTCTCCTATAAATAATGGAGGTAAAGTTAGGAGAAATTGCATACTTTTCATCCAAAACTACGAATAATACGAACGTTGAGCTTTGTGTAAGTCCTTTAAATCTGAACAAAATGCCAAAAATAGTGTTGAAATCATGCAGGATAAACCTTCTAATGTTAAAAAGTGAAATAATGAAGTCAGTATAACAAATTTGAGTTAAAGCCTATTTCATGGGCCAAAAACACAGCTTATGGACCTTGATCCTTTAACCAAGTTTTCAATCACACAATCGTCTAGAATTCTGTAACAAATTGGACTAGCTCAGTTATATCTTATTTGAAAGCTCTTTTTATGGGTTTTAATAACCCCATAAATAAGCAACAGTAGTGTTGCTTATAGAGGTCTGCACGGGCCGAAATTTCCAGGCCCGAGCCCGGCTCGACCCATACAAAAAAAAAATTTGGCCCGGCCCGATACAAAAATTAAAAGTTCGGCCCAAGCCCGGCCCGGCCCGAGTTAAAAGTTCGGCCCAAGCCCGGCCCGAGTAAATTTCTACAAAACATAATTTTTACGTCGATTTGGTTAAAAATTTGCCTCGTAGGAGGAGATCTAACCAAACATTTCTATCTTAGCCTTTTTTTTTCATGTTTATAATCTTCATTTTTATCAAGGTGCCGCAAGCTGGAATGTTTATTTTTTTAATAAATCTCTATTTGTGGTATGTATGTGTTTAAGTCATCATCAATATTGTTAATCCATATTCCATTTATTGAAGTGTTAAAAATCAGAAAAATGCTATGCAGTAAAATCTTCTAAAATGGAATTGCATAGGGAAGAAAAAAATGAGTTATAGACAATTTGCCTTCTTATCAGGTGTAAATGTATTATATATTCTTTTCTTACGTATTAGTATATTCATTTTTAATGGATCAACACATTTTTCAATTTAAGACAGGATTCCGTCATAAGCAGGTTCTTTTTCACACGTTTTACTATATTTTAATTTAGCCATATTTTAATAAGTGTATAAATCTACTATTCTTTAAAAAGAATAAATTTTAATGTTTAATTATAAAATAATGGCGATTTAAAAATGTATGCATGTTTTGCAAAGATTTTTATGCCAGATCTTATTTTACTGACCTTCGAAAGGACCAGGCATGCCGAGACAATGACTTTCATACGGATCAAAACCAGGACTAAAAATTTTGAAGCCTGAAGACTAGGAAAAATGAAACCAGTCCCGGCTCTGTACGGAAAAAATAATTTAAGGCACGGCCTTATCCTTCAAGAAAAAAGTAAGGCCCGGCCCGAGCATTCAGAAAAAAATATGGCCCGGCCCGAGTGCCGTGAACAAAAATAGGCCCGAGCCCGGCCCGCGGGCCGGGCCGAGTACGGGCTTCGGCCCTTGGCCCGGCCCGTGCAAATCTCTAGTTGCTTAGAATGTTGCCACTCTAATAAGCAACACTGTTTTGAGTAAAATAAATATTTTGACAAATTCTTAAAATTTTTTAATTTAAATTTATCAAAAACACCATTTAATTTTTTTTTTTTTTTTTTTCAAAAAAATATATGTTAATCTTTTATTTTTTGGCTACAAATATGCAAAATTTCAAGATGGAGAAATAATAGGATTTTGAGCCATTCATTTTTGAATAAGAATGGTTTATTGAATGCCTTAAAAACAGTGTTCAAAATAAACGGTCGTTAGTCGTCAAATACAACTAAATTATTGCATTTGACAACTACAAAATTATTCTCGGTCATCGAATTTGACGCCTAGCTTTTTAAAAAGTCCTTCCGGCCTGTACCGGGAGGAAAAGGTAGCTTTCCTATATCTTAGTTTTAAAATTTTAGCTAATGTTACACGAAAACAGCAACTTAAAATGCAAATAAAACGTTTACAAAAGATTCGTTAATACTGAATTTGAATAAGAAATTCGCCAAATTATTGAGCAATAGCCAAATTGGCTTCATTTATGAAAACTTATTTTGGTCGCCAAGTTTGGCGAGAATTTGGCGCTAACGGATATGAATATATAGTTTTATGCGTTTGATTGGGAAAATTATTACAACAATGAAAATTTTTGTAATGTGCTGTCTTGTTTCTAAATGTCAGCCACCCTAGAATATCAAACTGCTCTATCTCAGCCGTTTTTTAAGATAGAGGTAAAACAAAAAATGCTCTGGAATCCTCGTTTCAAGGCCTAACACTGAATTAAAAAATAAATTTGAATTTTTAACTTTTTTGTATATTTATTTTAGTTTTAAATTTTTAAATGGCCGCCATCTTGAAACAAAATGGCGGACCAAGCTGGCCAACGAACTCGGTCGAGACATTGGTGAGCTTAATACACACAATTAGTTTCATCAAAATTGATTTATAAATACGAGCATTATCGTATGACATAGGTCAGATATATATATAAATCAACATTTGAACGGAGGGTGGTTTTGGGGTCTGGGGGTCATGATCGGTGAAAATGTATCGAAAATTTCCGGAACTGCTTTCCTCCGAACGGCTGCAATAGGTAGCTTTATACTTTTTTGTATTGAAAGCTACCTAAAACATTTATTAACTATTATTTTAATGGTTAATACACACAAAATAAATAAATAAATAAAAACAAATAAAATAGTGCACTTTTCGATTTTATTTTAATGAGATTCAAATGTAGATTTATTGTTTTTTTTTTCCACTAAATTCAATTGTAATTATTAACATTGGATAACATTTTGTTTTATATGATTAAGTGCATTTTTCTATTAATTTCTAAAAATGCTTTACATCAGTTTTACAGTTGTTTCAATTATTATAATCTTGGAGATTAAGAAGTTCAAAGATTTTAAATAAAAACAAAATATTTGTGCTTTCTTTTTTTTTTCTTTAAGTAGTATACAATATTAGTTAGGTTAAAAATGAATTTTAGAAATTGCAACTGAAATTTTTAATTTGACACCTTTGATATCCGTTATTGGACGCCTACGTTTATTTCCCAATTTCTATCACTGCTTAAAAATTAATAGAATGGTGTTTCTGAGAAATTTAAATTAAAAAAATTTGAAAATTTGTCAACAAATTTATTTTACTCAAAATAGTTAGTGTTGCATATCCTATTAAAACCCATAAAAAGAGCTTTCAAATAAGACATAAGTGAGCTCTGTAGCCCAATTTTTTTTTACAGAATTGCAGAGGATCTTGTGGTTGAAAACTTGATTAAATTTCGTATTTTTGACCAAAATTCCGTAAAGAAAAAAAAAAAAAAAAAAAAAAATGCTCGCCCAATCCAAAGTTGCGGGTGTGACATTTACACAAACTAAATTAGCCATCAGCTAAAATATTTTAGAGCATTGGTTTCAATTTTTATGGATTTCAATGTAGACCACTTACATATACATTAATACAAATCAGCAAGTTGCCCGATATTTTATTTATTTAAAAAAAAAATAATTTCCACCAGTTGCGGGTGTGACATAAAAAGGACATGAGTTTTCATCTTTCAGTACAAAAACTCAAAATTCTGTGAATTATAACAACCGGGTGAACCGGGTTTTTTTATGTTAGACAGTAATACTTAAATAATTATTCTATGAAAAAATTAAATTACTTACTCAATTCTTGCTTGTGTAGGAAATATTCAAAGTTTTTGTTGCGGGTGTGACTTGTATGGCCAATGAAATAATGACATACACAAATATTTACAAAGCAGATTTTTTTTAATTAACATATTAATGAATAATACATTAATAATACCAAAGGAACAAAATATCATATAAAATTCATTTCTAAACTTGAATTTATAATTTCTGGTGGTGGCAGCTTTTTTATAATGAAGTTCTGTTTCTCTCAGGATACATCTGACTAATTTGGCCATATATACACTTCTGAATTTTTTTTTTCAGATACTCTATTTGTATATCATCACCATCCATTTGTTTTATTTGCCTACAATTTTTTTTTTTTTTCGTATGTGGAGAACAAAACTACTTGACAAAATCTCCAAGTGCACTTGTATTATTAATGGATATTATATATTTATCAGAATGTGGCAGCAAACAATTGTTAAATGTCGTTTCATCTTCATAATTGTTTCTCCATTAACTATGACTTTCATACATTTTTTTTTGTTTGGTGACTCTCTGCTAATACCGCCTCTATTAAAGAAATCAATAACTACTGAGTAATCATTCAGAACTTAAGAATTTTTTTCTTTAGGTGAAAGTATGTTTTCCTCATATGCTAAGTTTTTCACCACAGCAAGTCTTTTCCTTGGACTTAAAGGAAGACTTCATTTAGCTCTATGGATAGCTTTACCAAGAGTTTATGCTCTTCGGTAACTTCCAATAGACTTTGCTACACTTATAGCTGAAGATGGTGTGGTACTTTGTGTCGCAGATTTCGTTTTCTCTCTACTGTTTCTTTGCCTCTCATTTTGCTTTTGTCGCTATAATTGTTTTTCTTTCTTGGCTGACGATATGTTTTTTTTTTTTTTTTTTTTTTTTTTTTAATAGTTTCTTTTTCTTTTCCCTTTTTGCTTTTGTCTCTTTCCTTCTTTTTTTGTAGATATTCTGCATATTTAAGGGGGTTTTCTTTAATATTTTCTCAATGATTTCGTGATCTGTCTGTGCTATTCATTTTTCTGCAAAAGAGAAAAATGTAATGTATAAATTGAATAAATAGTACAAGTACTGCAAGTCCAAAAATACATGTTTAACAAATTGTTAATATTTATTATTGAAATCCTTTGAAACTTTTAATCTTGTACAAAGTTAATTATATTAAATTTTGGTTAATTTCCAACTTTAACTACCTACATTTTATGCTAACTTAATAAACATTTTAATAACAGTTTCAATTATTCTTATTCCTTCTTTTTATTTAATTAGAATTAAAAGAGAATAAAAATCTTCCCTAATATTATATTATTTATTTTTAAAAATGAAAAAAGTAAATGCAATCAATTAACAAAATCATACATACATATTAAAAAAAAATTTGCTAAAATATTGTTTTGGAAATGTTTATTTTAATTTAGATAAAAATCTTACTTTTTAAATTATTTTCTTAATTATTTATCATTTACAAAAATATTATTTTCCTGTAGTAACAACAATTTATTAATCCAAAGTGAATAAATCAATGAGAACACAATGTCACATGCTCAAATGATGCTAATTTTGATTTATTAACTGGAGTTCACACCAACTACACATCACAGGATATAGTTAGTGCTGCCATGTACATGTTTTCCAGCATATTATTCTTACATGAATTTACATATAATTTGTTTAGATTACATTTGTGTTCAATTTCAAAAAATGTTGCGGGTGTGACTTTAGTTAAATGTCACGCCCGCAACAGGAACATGTCTCACCCGCAACGCTTAATAACTATAATTAAAATATTAATTAATTTTTTTGTGTCTTCAATTCAAAGTACCTTAATGAACTATTTTTGAATACTAAGTTTCATAACTTACAGTCAAAGATATTTTTCTGTGGAGGTATAAATGTAACTTTTTGTTGCGGGTGTGACACACTAATTAAGAGTAATTAAATATGCTTACCTTTTGTAACGAAGATTAGTGAACACTTCTCTGCAAGCAAAAACTGTCAGTAATAGATGTCAGATTATATATATCTAAGTTTTGAGATTTGCAGAATTATTTATTCATCTATATGAGACCATGAAATGTAAAGATTTTTAGTGCAGTCTATTTCACACACACATACTGTCACTTTATTAATTAAAATAAGTATGCTAATGGCAAAAATTTAATTATTTTTCAATAAAATATGAAATAGTACACTTTTAACAGTTAATATGCCAAATTTCAACCATATTTAAGGAAATTTAAATTTTCATCCTCATGTCCATTTTTTTGTGGATTGGGCGTGCTAAGAAAATTTAAAAAAGTTAGATTTGTCATACTCCATGGATACAAACTATAATTTTAAAAAAATTCCTGACGGCTTGGCCTACAGGCACAGGTAGATTTCGAAGACGCAGACCGTGGGGTGCCTGTTTGTTGGGAATGGCGGAAGAAATAACCTTTTTGCCATGATGCGTCATTTGGAAATGCCTACTTCGAAACCTAATTTGTTTGCAGGTGGAGCCGGTAGGGATTTTTAATTTTTTTTGGCTATATGGGTTGGTCCTATAAAAACGTGTTTACAAAAAACTAAACGTGTGTAACAAAGTTTTAGGTAATATTAAGACGATTATGTTCAGAACTGGATAAAATAATAACAAAACAAATGAATTCTTTGAACTATTTACATAAGAAACAAATATGAAGAAATACTTTGAAAATTTAACACCATTTTGTTGCAATTTTTAAATGTATTATTCCTTTGAAATACTAGCATGATATTATATAGGAATTTTAAACCTAGCAGCATTTGGCTTACACACTTTTGTCGTCTAAAACTTAAAAAAACAAAAAAAGTGGGTAAGTGTGATCGAAGATGGTACAAAGGCTTTCGTTTAATATTCCTTTCAAAACACTTTACCCTTTCTTTAATAAATCCAAATAAATTTCATTTAGCAACAACAACAAAAAGTCATGTTTTTTATAAAGTAAAATTTTACGTGTATTTTTCTCTTTAAAAAAAAAAAAAAAATCTGAACTGGTCTGATAGTGGGCGAAGCCTGCTATTATACTCTGTCATAATAATAAATATCTGTCATGTGGACTCAATGCGATATTAAAAAATAAAAATCAATATCAGAATTAAACATCTCTATAATAAAACCGTAAGTCATGTGACTGTCATCAACAGTTCCGGAATGCCCGTTTCACTTTTTCATATGCTAGGCGGCCATTTTTATTCAAAATTTATTTTTTCGAATAAAACTTCATAAATGTGCAGTTTTTAGAAAGATCGCTCAAAATAAATTAATATTTGAGAGATGACTTACGTTCAATTATGTATATATTCTCCAATAACTTCAGTTGAAATTAGCTTCGCTGTTCAAATTATCTATCCATGAAAGTAAACAAAAAAAAAAGATTCATTCGTCGTGAAGGTTTAAAATATTAACCCATTAAACCATGGAGATAATCGTTCGTAAAGTTAGTTTTCCGTGAAAGATTTTTTGGAGCGCTGCCTGGTGTAAAAAAAAATAATTCATACCAGTGACACAATCAAAGTTTACCATAATTAAGTGCTATACAACTCAACTTCATTCTTTTTCTTTTCTTGATGTAAGCTGAATGTAAACATATACAACTCCTGTAATGATATTTAATGAATCAAATTTCGAAACAAATTGTCAGTTAATTTGATATTTATGTATTATATGTGCAAGGAAGAGAGACCACCGAAAATGATTGTTAATCACCAATCATATTTACCATTATTAATGAATAATCGCTTTCAAAACAGTAATTTAATATACATTTACAAAATACATAGCATCATTAAGTACTTTTGTGTTATTTGGGCGCAAATCTCGCCAATAGAATTTTTTAAATCGCCAATACCAGCTTTTATTTTTCGCGTTGTGCAAATTAGAAACGATACTTTTATTTTGAAATCAAATGTTCTGATGGAACAGCTGTCATAGACGCACCGGGGCACTATATTAACTATAGAGTTGCAATATAGAGAGAAAAAACGGGTTGCTGTAGTTAGAATTATAGGCGGTAATGTTGGCGTGGCGTATTTACAAGTTACGGATCTTAATAGTCAGTAGACATTAAGCAGAAATGCCAAATTAAGGGAATTATGCAGTTATGAAAACTCCTGAACTATATCAAAATAGGAGAGCAGAGAAAAACAGAGTCGAACAGAGATCGGCATCTAGAAGGAAGTTCATGAATTTTAATCAGATTCTACACCACTGGTCAAAAGTGCTGACAGCATATATGGTTTAAAAGGAATGAGATTATCAAAACTGGCTTCCAAAAGTTCAATGTTTCACCAAACCATACTCGAAAATTACGAGTTATAATATGTACTCCGATTATATCACATTATTCAAGACGTTTTAAATGAGAATAATGGTAGATTTTCTAATCCCCCGTAATCAAGTCTACAGCCAAAGTTAGCGAGAAACAAACACACAAACAAAAAAAAATATTGGCAACAATATGGTTAAGTGTAAATGTGGATATCATTAAAGACTTTCACAAAATAGACTTCATTGTACCAAATCGTATTAACTAAAATACGCTATTTGGCCATGGATCCAATTACGGAAAACTACTTAATATGTTTAAAAATCTCCTCATTAGCAAACATATTGCAACTAATAAGCAAACGGATATGAAGATGCTTAAGTTGGTTAAGCGGTTTTTGTCAAGAAAGATGAAATACATAACAAAAAATATGCAAAATGCTACCATGATCGCAAAAGTTTTTGATTTGTCTATTAGAATCATCCGGTTTGGCGAAGGATTACGGAAAAAAAATTATGAATAAAAGTAACGTGTTACAGTGCTTAACATATATTTAAGGGAGACCAAACTGGTCGCCTGTGGCGGCTAGTGTTGTATAGAGAGACCTTCAAATTATTAAAATTGGCCAATATTTTCATAGTCTGGTTTTTAATGATTCAATATGTTCCTCAAACTCATCTATTTACTATTCTTTATTACTCATATGAATACTCTCTTTGTGTTATTCTCAAACATCTGAAAAAGTCCGTTCAACTTCCAATAGGCCGTCAGATTAATTTTCTTTTGAATTCTCTAATGACGTCCTATTAACTTGCTTTCTGTACATACTCCTACTCCTTGTATTATTGAGAAATGTTTGAAAATTTCTTAAATTACTTTAAAAAAAGAAAAAGATGTCTGAGTTTGTTTCCATTTTCAAAAAACATTGTTTGATGCTACCATCTGGTGGCATTTTCTTGAAACAAAGTGACGTTTTCTAACAGATTGATACAATATTTATTTATAGTTATACTAAAAGCTTGTAAAAAAATTAAATAAGAGCTAAAATTTCAAAAGTATAACAGTTATGTTTAAACAATGAAACGGTCAGGGAAAAGTATTACACTTACTTTTCCCTTTCTATTAAAAATCCCTTTTTAATTTTATATTACTAATTGTATTTCTTAAATTATAAATATTAAATGCTTACAAAAATCAATATTTCAAATGAAAATGTATAAAAATATATCTTGTTAATTGTTAATTACAATTTTTTTGTTTGTTTCACTTTTATTCCTGTAGATGGCAGCACTAGCTAATGAGATGCATTTCATTGGGGCGTTGCCATTAAACAATTAACAAATAATCGCTATTTCTGTGCTACATACGATAATGTAATATATATATATATATATATCTTTATATATATATAGATTGATATTCGCTGAAACGTCAGTTGAGACTCACTATGGAGACACCAAAAGTTTTTGGTTTCCGTCTGTTTGTCTCTTCCGCGATAACTGCCGTAAAAAACATCCGATTAGTTCGATTTTTGGTAGGTATGGTGGCGAGATACCCAGAATGAACTGTATAGTTTTTGGTTACATAGGGTTCATTTGTTCAAAAAATAGAGAACATTTCTTTTTAGGTCATCATACTTTCCTGTGGGAATACAGATGATTTTCAAATTTCATTTTTAACTGAAATGAAAATCGCCTATTTGAATAAGGGATTTAAATGTAAAATTATGGACACTACATTTTCGATAGGGAGGTCTTAAATATATGCAATAGCTTTGAAACTTTGCAGATACATCTATTAGAATTTAGAAATTGTTTCAATGATTGGAAAATTTTTTGCAACAGTTCGAGAAATAGAAAACATTTCATTTTCCTATTTTTTTACACATTTTAAAATGCATTTCTTTTTACTTTGCTCTTTCATTTATGAGTTCCTTAGCAACCCTATTTCAAAGAATATCAAAATAAGAAATGCATAATTTTATCTAAAAAATTACATGAATAAAAAGTTCATAAGATTTTCAGAATATCATTGCATAAACCGTGATTAATGGAACGCTTCTGATTTGTGAAAGCTCCGAAGTAAAGTCAATTCCTACTTTTTAATCATAAATATATAAAATAAACCCGTGCAGCATTAATGTCCCACGTTATCTCTATTGAAGTTTTTTTTTTATTATTATCATCGTTGCAGTATTTTATTTTTTTTGCTATTTTTTATTTATTTTTTTTAAACTAAAATTAATTAATTTATAAATAATATAATACAATCACTTCTTAACTTTAAATTAAAGTCCAATAATGCTTAAAAACTATAAAGACATAACATGGATATATTTAAAATACCTTTTTAATGTAGATAACATATGTTTCGTTCACAACTATCCGTGACATCTTCGGATCTTAATGATAAATACAATATTCTCGCATATTTTTGAAAATAGTAAACATATGTGGTTTATGTCATATCTCGTGGTATATGTTTACTATTTTCAAAAATATGCGAGAATATTGTATTTATCATTAAGATCCGAAAATGTCACGGATAGTTGTGAACTAAACATATGTTATCTACATTAAAAAGGTATTTTCAATATATCCATGTTATGTTTTTATCACTTTAAGCATTATTGGACTTTAATTAATTACATTGAATGAATTAATATTTGAAAAAACTGTATGAACATCAAGTGTCACCCAGTACAAGTTTGAGAAAATGTATTTGAAGTTGAGTGGGTGAATCAAAAGTATTTTATGAACGATTGAAAATTTGAACAAGATATATAAATATAGAGAGGGAGGGCGTGAACTAATAGTAGGAATTGAAAAAAAATATATATTTAATTGTTAATGTTGACAAATTATAATTACAATTTATTTCTTTCGCTTTTATTCCTGTAGATGGTTGCACCAGCCAATAAGATGCGTTTTATTGGGATGTTGCCATTAAACAATTAACAAATAATCTCTATTTCTGTGCCACATACGATAGTGTAATATAGAGGTAGATTGATATATCCATTTCTTCTTTTTCTCCCCAGGCCACCCTCCACGACATGATCACAAAGAATCTGGAAAAGATAAAGAAGCCACGAACCTCGAACACAGACACCATGTACTGAGAAGAAGAAGAAGAAAGAAGACAAATGTACGTCTCAAACAAATCTGCTTTCGATCGATTCCTTTTTTTTTTTAAATTTTTTTTTTTGGCACATTTCTTTTTTTGCAATTGTTTTAAACAAACAAACAAAAAATAGAGGCAAAAACTAAAAAAAAAAAAAAAGTAGGAATTGTGTACATAAGTTTTAAATTATTTCCTCGTTTTTGGAGGAGTTCACTTGTGTTTCTATATATATATCGGCTCTTTTGTTTGAGGCTGTGTGTCTCTCCCGTCTTTTTACGTTCTTTTATGAATTGAAATTGAAATGAAGAAAAAAAGTAATAATTTTTTAAATAACGTTGTTGTGTTTTATTATGTGTGTTGGGTTTTTTTCTGTCGTTGAATCCTACTACTACTTATTTGAAGGGTGCAGATGCAAAAGTCACATTATCCACTTTTAGGTAGATTTCGTAAGAAATACAATTTTTTAAACAATTTTTGCACATCTACAACCCCCACTTCAAAACTTTATATCTATCTGTCTGTCACTTTTTTATGGACACGATAACTCCCATCATTCTGCACAAATCTCTTCCAAACGGATGCATAAAATCTCGCTCAAGTTCGTGAATGGGCAAAATCGAACCGGGGGGTGGGGGGGGGGGAATAGGGGTTTCTGAAGAAACAAATTTATAACATATTAATTCTCATTTTTTAAGGGCAAAATGAGGGAATGTAAATTGTTTAATGATAGCAATCCTATAATCTACCGACCGTTTTTTGGATAGATGTTTCCGGAGAAATAGATATTCAATGCTAAAAATGTCTGAATATGGATTTCAATTTCTGAAATTTTCAAAGCTAGGCTTAAGTTTTCTGCTTAAATTTTCAGTCCATGTCAATAAAAGATAAAATGGTGCCAACTTAAAATGTACTTATTTTATGACAGAAATGAATCCTATCAACAATAACAGACGATGACACTGAAACTAGTACAAATGCACCTCATTTGTCACGTTTGGCGTACAATTTCCAACTTGTTTAATTTTATAACACACATTGACCTGTGAAATTTTTTTTTTTTTTTTTTTTTTTACACCAGTTGGTTTATGATTGTTCTCCCTGGCAACTGTTGTTTTTTTACTAATATTTCTACTACTATTTTATATAATAATCTTCTAATAGACATTTGTACCATGGGGATTACAGGTTGAAAATAATCTACTGACCGTTTTTTGGATAGATGTTTCTGGAGAAATAGATATTAAATGCTGGCCGTAACACACTGTGAGTCAACAGGTCAATGAAACTGAATTACAGTCGAACCTCGTTAACACGAAATTGAAGGGACTGCGAATTTTTTTCATGTTATCTGAAATTTCGTGTTAACCGTCATAATAGTGGCGCTATCTATTTTAGATATAAAAACTAAACAAATTAACCTACAAATATATCCCTGCTCATAAAATCATAAATTCATAACAAATAGAAAATTTCATTAACAAATTAAACATTTTTTAGGCAATAATAATTTTATTTACTTGCTAATCATAAAGTCAGTTATTGACTTTTGCTTCAATGTTTGTGAAGTAGTTTTTTTCGGAACGTATGGACCTCATCTAATTTTTCTAATGTTCAAGAAGCATCCTCTTGTTCCATAAGGAAACGTTGACTGACACTAAACTTTTCCGTTCTGTGTCAATTTCATCATTCTCCTCTGACACTTCATTGTTGTCATCTTTTTTTTTCAGCAATTATTTCTTTGTTTGTCGTCACATCCGAAGTCAGCACATCTTCATCTATGCAAATGTACTCCAAACAAAAACAATGTCTAAGAAAGAATTTCTCGTTTTTTGGCTACATATCTATGACGCTTTTTAATTATTGTCAGTCAAACGTTAGAACATATGAAATCGCTCTTACCGAGATCATCAGCAAAAGTTAAAACAATGTTCTGGCTTCTTGACTTTTTTATCCACCGCAAGAGAGCAATTTCAATTTATTCATTCATTCTTCTAACATTCGTTTTCTTACGAGTTTGAATTGGCTCACAGCATAAGATGCTTCAATCTTTTCACGATTCTTTAAAATTGTAGAGAGGACCAATTGTAAAAGAATTGTAGGTGTCCCATATTTCGTCACATTTTCTGATATTTTCAGCATTTTATCGCTAACTTTGTTTTAAAATTTTTGCTGTGTTTCTAAAGACTCATCTTTTACAGAATTCTACAGAGCAACTGCGAAGAGAGTTTCAATTATGTTAGTCGGTTAGTGAAGTAAGGATTGTCACTTCTTTCACTCACAGACAGGGAAATTCGGAAACCCGGTTTATGTCACTGTCAATACAGTCAACCGAGTAATGGAACAATCACTTTCAAAAAAGAAATTCCTTCACCCAAACTTTCATTGTGACTGATCTATAGATCATATGGTTAATGTGGGAACCTATGCACACATCAGAGATGAAAGAAAAGCAGGGATTAGCCAGGAATTTCACGATTTTCTGAAACCCTTTTTCAAACCAGGAGGAAATTCCATTTTAAATAAGAGGATGCGACATGTCAGTTTAAAATATCGAAAACACTGCATAAGGAATCATGTTTTGACTTTGAAGCAAAAAAAAAAAAAAGAAATTTAAAGCCTTAAGCGGGATTTTCCGAAATTCTATTTCGTGTTAAACAAATTAATTAACATTGATTTTCAGATTCATCTGACAGGACCTCAGTATTATTTCGTGTTAAGCGAAATTTCGTGTTAACGAGGTTCGATTGTATATCCATGGAAATTTTTATATTGTCTTATGTAGTTTTGTTTTTTAATTTTATCTAAATATTCTTTGTTTACTATATGAATGGTGCAGATGCAAAAGTCACATGATCCACTTTTTTAAGGTATTGAGCCTGAAGGGTCATAGCACCGTATTCATCTTTTTAAGGCAAATTGGACTGTAATAGTGATTTGGATGATAAAAAACATATTAAGGCTGAAATAAAATAAGCTGAAAATCTTGTTTGGATGCATAACTCACATTATCCATATTTAAATTAAAATTCTAGCTTTACCACGGTGATATTATGTTAGTCTTATATTATTATATTTATTGTGATGACATGTTTAGGACTCTGTGCAAAGCGTTGTTTTGGCAACCAATGTATCACACAAAAAAAAAATTATGCCAGTATATCATGTTTATATGTATTGTTCATGCAGTTTTTTTGCATTTTTCTAAAAACTAGTTTATGTGGAGAGTGTGAATTTTGCATAGACACCCTTCATTTATACTATTTTCTCATTTTTAAAGGGTAAAATAAGGGAATGAAAAAAAAAGTGGCTATTAAACAATTATTTCTTAACTAGCCGCCACTGGCGACCAGTTTGGTTGCCCTTAAGTGTATTTAACATACACGCATTGTAACAAATTATTTTTATTCATAATTTATTTTTTTCCTTAATCCTTCGCCAAACTGGAAAAATCTAATAGACAAATCAAGAACTTTTGCGGTCGTGGTAGCATTTCGCATATTTTTTGTTGTTATGTATTTAATCTTTCTTGACAAAAACCGCTTAATCCACTTTATAATAAATAAATCTTTGTGTGTGTTTTATAATAAAATTGTGTGTGTTTTTAATATAAAATAAACTATTTCGTAATAAAATAAAAGTACATGCTGTTTTAGTAATCTCTAATAGGTACCTGAAAATGGGATTTCTCGCCAAAATGGCACAAAACAAAAATCGCGCCAACCCCGGTGCGTCCGTGACAGCTGTTCCAATTTAAAAAAGTCCTTCCGGCCTGTACCGGGGGGAAAAGGTAGCTTTCCTATATCTTTGTTTTAAAATTTTAGCTAATGTTACACGAAAACAGCAAGTTAAAATGCAAAGAAACGTTTACAAAAGATTTCTTAATACTGAATTTGAATAAGAAATTCGCCAAATTATTGAGCAATAGCCAAATTGGCTTCATTTATGAAGACTTATTTTGGTCGCCAAACTTGGCGATATTTCGCCAAAAGTCGCCAATTTTGGCGAGAATTTGGCGCTAACGGATATGAATATATAGTTTTATGCGTATGATTGGGAAAATTATTACAACAATGAAAGAAAATAATCGCGTTAATGTGCTGTTTTTTTTTTTCAAAATGTCAGCCACCCTAGAATTTCAAACTGCTCTATCTCAGCCATTTTTTAAGATAGAGGTAAACCAAAAAATGCTCTGGATTCCTCGTATCAAGGCCTAACACTAAATTAAAAAATAAATTTGAATTTTTAACTTTTTTGTATATTTATTTTAGTTTTAAATTTTTAAGTGGCCGCCATCTTGAAACAAAATGGCGGACCAAGCTGGCCAATGAACTCGGTCAAGACATTGGTGAGCTTAATACACACAATTAGTTTCATCAAAATTGATTTATAAATACGAGCGTTATCGTATGACATGGGTCAGATATATATATATATATATATGGAGATATATATATATATATATCAACATTTGAACGGAGGGTGGTTTTGGGGTCTGGGGGTCATGATTGATGAAAATATATCAAAATTTTCCGGAACTGCTTTCTTCCGAACGGCTGCAATAGGTAGCTTTATACTTTTTTGTATTAAAAGCATATATGACGTTCACATTTTTCTTTAAAATAGAAAATAGATAAATAAGAAAAAATATCATAAATCAAAATATTTGATTTCAAAATTAAAGTACCGTTTCTAATTTGCACCAGCGAAAAAATAAAAGCTGACAATTCGTTTCGAAATTTGATCCATTAAATATTATTACATGAGTTCAACTTACGTCAAGAAAAGATCCGGAAGGAAGTTGAGTTGTATAAAACACAATTATGGTAAACATTGACTGTCTCACTGGTGCGGATTATTTTTTTCATACCAGGCAGCGGTCCAAAAATTCATGGTTTAATATTTTAAACGTTCACAACGAATGAATCTTTTTTTTTTTTGTTTACTTTCATGGATAGAGAATTTGAACTGCGAACCTAATTTAAACTGAAGTTATTGCAGAATGTATACATAATTGAACGTAAATCATCTCTCAAATATTAATTTTTTTTAACGATCTTTCTAAAAATGTATCTTTTATGCAGTTTTATTCGAAAAAATAATTTTGAATAAAAATGGCCGCCTGGCATATGAAAAAGTGAAGCGGCATCCCGGAACTGTTGATGACAGTCACATGACTTACGGTTTTATTATAGAGATAATAATAATGAGTGAAATTTTCTTCATGATTCCACTCTTGTTGCTTGCAATATTTTTCATTCAGAGGACCAATAGAAATTTTGACCCCTCAGAGATTCTAGGAATCAGGGGAAATTTGTATAAGTGCTTGAAAATCAGGGAAATTTGTCTCTTATGTGAAAATATTTGTGTTTTTGCAGGAGACTGATTTGTTGACAAACAGGTGATATTGAAGCCAATAATCGTACACAATAGAGAAAAGTAAAATTTTTGGTACTTCTGTATTATCCCGTCGACCACTTTTCATAACAAAAAACTATTGCCCAATAAACGGGAGAACGTCGCCATTGGAATATTAAAACAAATAAAACATAAGAATTGAAAGACACCATTGTTATTTTAATGAATGAAATAACTCATAAATCAGTAAAACAGAATGAAAAATACACACAAATGTCGAATTAAAAACCACTGGATGACCTAACAAACACGTAGAATGAATGCCTCTGACATCGAGTAAATGGGACTGCATTTTGGGCGTTTAATCGTAGTTTGCGATCGTTTTTTGTTATGAAAAGGGGTTGTTGGGATTATTATCCCAACGACCCAACAAAAGTACCCTAATTAATATATATTTTTTAAAAGATGCACATGATCTGAGTTTTTGGTATTGAACACACATTAAGGTGATGAGATGTTCTCATTTTCTGTGGATAACGCATGAACGCAATTTTACCCATTTTTAAAAATTTTAGGATACATTAGCATAAGCTGACCTGCTTAATCCAATGAGCTATCCTGTCAGATAGAGATGTCTTAGAATTGAACATTCTTCAGAAAATGAAATATTTATTGGCTACTCTATGAAGTTGTTGAACCCAATTTTGAGTTTAAATTTATGAAAGTGTACAAGTATTTTAATCAATGTGCAATTTTTACAGGCCGTGTCGGGATGATTATAAAGACAGTAGTGGTTATTTTTAGTGTATGAAATAAGACTAAAATTTGATTTTGTTGTACTGACTTAATTATGTCACTTTTTAATATTACAAGCTTTATCCTGTATGATTTCAACGATAGTTTTTTGCATTTTGTTCGGATTTATAGGACTTACACAAGCTCAAAGTTCGTATTGTTCGTAGTTTTGGATGAAAAATATGCAATTTCGCCTCATTTCACCTCCATTTTTAACGCTTTCCAACCTAGTTCAAAAGTGTTTGACTTCAGTTTGTCTGCCGTATTGCCGTGCTCTAACTCCCGTAAATATGCTCGGATTGCCCTGCAATTTTTATATGTTATTGTCGTCATCTACAGCATGTTCCCTATTTCAACTGAAGTGTGTCGCACTTATAGTTTTTTTACAGGGACACTCAAAAGAATTCCGTTACAGGACGGTCTATGGGGGAAAATCATTTGCGGTTTATTTTAATGATGTGACACAATTACAAACACATTGTAATTGATATATATATCACTAAGGTGCATTACAAGAAGCTTATTATGGAATAGGGTGTGCATAGCACTTAGTTTTTTTTACAGGGACAGTCAAAAGAATTCCGTTACATTATGTCTATGGAGAAAAATAGTTTGCGATTTAATTAATGTTTTACTATTTTAAACGCATTGAAATTTATATCTACAAAAAATAACTTTTCAAAAGTAAAAAAACAGCCAAGCTTTAAAAAAAATAAAAAAACGAAAGTTGTGGCTAAAAAATGATGTGATATCAAATTTCCAAGCTTTTATTATAGTACTTATTTAATTTTTTCCATTAAATAAGTTATCATATATATAAGTCGAGTGCTACGTATATGTTAATAGAAATCGTTTTCTCCTGTACTAAATACATCCTAACGTGTTTCTGAAAATTCGAATTATGCATAATGGGCTTGGCGGCCATCTTTCCATATTATACACAAAATTCTAAGCACCCCTATCCGTAGTTAAAATCCGAAGTTCAAAATTGTAACTTAAGCAAATATTTTAAGCATTTCGTTTATGGACTTGTATGTTCTGAAAATTGTGTCTTAAAATAATGACTTATCTTAAGGATTCATCTTATGATTTATTTTTTAGAGTAATTAATCATTTCAAAGTAGTAAAAATCAATTTATCAAAATATCAGTCTTCCTCAATTTATCTGTCCGTAGTTAAAATCTGAAGTTCGACATTGTTATAAACATATTACATTGCAAACGTATTACGCTTTTACTTTAGAAATTTGGGTGCTCAGAAATATGGAAAGATGGCCGCCAAGCCCATCATGCATAATTTGAGAAAAATTGAATTTTCAGAAACACGTTAGGATGTATTTAGTACAGGAGAAAACGCTTTCTATTAACATATACGTAGCACTCGACTTATATATATGATAACTTATTTAATGGAAAAAAGTTAAATAAGTACTATAATAAAAGCTTGGAAATTTGATATCACACCATTTTTTAGCCACAACTTTCGTTTTTTTTTTTTTTTTTAAAGCTTGGCTGTTTTTTTACTTTTGAAAAGTTATTTTTTGTAGACATTTCTTTTTTTTAAAAATAGATTATACATAATATAAATAATCTACTCTATGAAATTAACATGAGAATGTTATGTAAAATTACATTTTACTTTCAGTTATTGTTTAAAGGGTTAACTAGAAATCCCAGTAGATTTTTCAATTAAACTAATTACATCCTTAAAAACAACATACTAAATGTGGCTTGTTATAATACTTGTTATCCTTCGTTAAAAAATATCACTGACTAATCCGTGAGATGAGTAAAAATGGAATATGTACATAGCGCGTCAGCGTTGCTTTTGAAATCAAACGTGATATCATGCTCTTTTATTATTAGCATTAAATCCCATTGATTGGCGAATCTTTATAAAACGTAGTTAATGGTGAAAAGTAGCAAAATATCTTAGCTATTTCTTAGATTTACATTATTTTATTCAATTAAACACTGTACTCTTACAATAAATTTAAATGGAAACTTAACTTCTAAAACAAAAACAATTTAACAACTGGATTCCATTAATTTATAGAAAAATGATGTCAAAGGATCTCAGCCTGCGAACGAAATGCTTGTCCTTTACCGTGGTTTTATAGAAATAAATTAATCATATTCAATTCCATTTTGAAAAGTTTGTTTACATTTGAAAAGAAATTTTAAATGCCGATAACTCTTAATGTATACTGTGCGGAAGTTTCGTACTAGTTGTGCGAATACTTAGAACAAAGTGGACTGTATCAAATGCTATAGTATTTATTTAGTTAATAAATACGATGAAAAACAGACGGCAACGGCGGCTTGTCGCCACCGAGTTCCGAGCACACCTGCTTCACACACACAAGGTTACATTAACAGGTTGCCAGAAACAAAAAAAGGGGGGTGGGAATGTTCCATCACCAATAGATATGGAACATCCCGCCCGGCGTTGAAATATTACAATTATTTCAATATATAACAAATGTAACACAGATAATAAAGAAAACAACATGATACAATTATAAGCAATTAAAACCATCGCAATAATTATACAATTAAGAATAATAATAATAAAAAATATTAAATAGTTACTGAGCATTAATTTCATTATCTATCATGGGCAAAATACTAATTTTAGATACAGATCTTTTAAAAATGCCCTTCGCGGTTCGTACCTCTACTACTCTGACATGTCCATCAGCACCTGGGAATACTTTAGTAATACGGCCTAGAGACCAAGTGCAAATAGGAAGTTGTGATTCCTTTACTAATACCAACATACCTGGCAAAATATTTGACTTTTTGAATAGCCATTTGTTTCGTTGTTGTAAGTAACTAAGATAATTATTCTGCCAACGCTTCCATATAATTTGCACCATTTTTGGTGTTCTTTGCCATTTGTTTGATAAGTTATCCTTTACCTCAATTAAATTTGGTTCTGGAAGCGCATTAAGCGGTCTTCCTATGAGGAAGTGACCAGGAGTCAATACTTCAAAACTGTCGACAAAGGAGAAAGTGGCCGCAAATTTAATATGCCCTCGATTTGTGCAATTACCGTTAGAAATTCTTCTAACGTTAAATGAGCTGAACCCACTACTCTCTTAAAATGATATTTGAATGCTTTAACTCCCGCTTCCCAAAGGCCACCGAAGTTGGGTGCTCTAGGAGGAGAAAATTTCCAGCAGATGCCTTCTGATGCCAAATGGTTAGAGATTTCTTCGCTGTTAAGCACTTCATAAGTTTTCGTAGACGCTTAAGTTCTGCTGAAGCCCCAACAAAATTTGTAGCGTTGTCGCTAAAAATTGTTGAACTTTTTCCACGACGAGAGAAAAATCGCTTTAAAGTAGCAATTATTGCTTCAGATGTTAAGTCAAATATAGTTACATAGATTTTTTGGAGGGTACCTTTTCTCTGGCCCTTGTATTTTATTTCAAAGGGTCCTATTACTCTCTCAGGAGGGAGATCCCCCATCAGCTGGTTTTCCATTATGGGCCTAACTTTGAAGCATTGTACACATTCATGCACAACCTTACGTGCAATGTTTCTGCCGCTAAGTGGCCAATATTTTAGACGTACAGTATTCAAAAGAGCCTGGGGTCCTACATGAAAATCACGAAGATGATAGTATTGAAAAATAAGTTTAGTTAACCTATCCTTTGCTGGCAAAACTATGGGATATTTGCTTTTATAATTTATGTGAGAGTCTCCCACCTACTCTGATTAGTTCATTACAATCTAAAAAATGATTCAGAAATTTTAACTTACTTGCAGGAGGGACTGAAGAACCTTTTTTCAAGGCATCAATTTCATGTGTAAAATACTTTACCTGAATGTATTTCAATAAGTAAATTTCCGATTTCTGGATCTCGTTGGCAGAAAGAGGACCCTTTAATTTATCGTGCTCCTTACAATTTCTAATAAATCTATAAATAAAGGCTAGAATTTTAATTAATTTCAAAAAATTATTAGTTAAATTAAATAAATCATTCATAAAATTAGTCATTAATGTTAAAAAGAGTCCTTTTAGCAGGAGGTTTCAGTTCATTTACATATAACTTGTCACACAGACTATCTGGATTACGAATAGTCTCTAAAGATTGTTCACTAACAGTTGAAAGTTGTGGACTTTGCTACCACAGTTCACTAGCAGCAAGAGCTTTTACGTCAAGTCCCCTAGAAACCATGTCAGCTGGATTGCTCTCGGATGGAATGTAAGACCACTTATAGTTTTTTGATAACTGCTGAATTTGCGACACTCTGTTGCACACAAATGTCTTTAACAAATTTGGAGGAGTTTCAATCCAAGCTAGTGCTATAGTTGAATCAGAGAACAACTGGACGGAGTCGAGAGGTTGTTTTAAGGCCTCTAAGACCTTGTTAGTCAATTTTGTCAGAAGAAGACATGCAGCTAATTCCAATCTAGGAATTGTCATTACTTTCGTCGGAGCAACACGGGACTTGCTACAAAGAAGTTGACTAGATAGTTCATTAGTGTTGGAGATAGTTTGAATATATATGACTGCACCGTACGCCTTAGAAGAAGCATCTGCATAACCGTTCAGCACCACAGATTTAACGTTCACTTTTAAGAAACACCTTGGCACTTTAATTGTCTCTAATTCTGGTACTGTTGCGATGAAGTTTTCCCATTGCTGAGAAACGTGTGGAGGTAGTTTTTCGTTCCAATCCACATTGAATAGCCACAGTTGTTGCATGAAGATTTTTGCCTTTGCTATCACCGGTCCAAGTAGACCAAGGGGGTCATTGATACGAGCTATTTGTGAAAGGACATCTCTTTTAGTAAAGTTTTGTTTTTCACTTATGTTTACCTTGTAGGTAAATGTATCACTGAAGCTATTCCATGGTATTCCTAGAGTTTTTGTCACAATTTCCTCGGAATTTCTGTCAAGGGGAAATATTTCCTGATCCTTAGACTGTACTCCATTGGAGCACCATTTGTGCAAGCTCATGCCTCCTCTTAGGAGAAGTTGCGTTAATTCTCGCTGAATTAATTGCATCTGGGTTAAATATGAAGCACCAGACAAGCAATCGTCCATATAGAAATCATTTAATAAAATATTCGAAGCCAATGGGAAGTCCCTTTTTTCATCCAAAGCAAGTTGTTGCAAAGTTTTGGTTGCTAGATATGGGGCGCAGGCGGTCCCGTAGGTAATGGTTGAGAGTTGGAAAACTTTGACAGGCGATGACTTACTGTCCTTCCAGAGAATTTTTAGGAATTTATGCTGTGACGGGTTAATTTCTATCATTCTAAACATTTTTTTAATATCTGCCGTGAATGCGTAAATGTGCTTTCTAAATCTTACTAATATTGAAAAGAGATCTTCCTGAAGCACCCCTCCCTTATATAACATATCATTTAAAGATTTTCCAGTTGTTGATTTTGCACTTGCGTCAAAAACGACGCGCAGTTTGGTAGTTTTGTTTGATGGTCGCAGGATTCCGTGATGAGGTAAATAAAAACAGTCTTCAAAATCACTATTTTCCTCTATTTCATTCATATGATTCAAATACTTATATTCATTTAGAAAATCTATGTAAAAATTTTTCATTGTTGGAATACGCTCTAAACGTTGCCACAAATAATCTAATCTTTTAGATGCGATTTTTTTTTAATTTCCTAAATTAGTTTCAGAAATTTCTGGTTTGAACGGCATTTCAACTACGTATCTCCCATCCTCCTTTCTGAAATGCGTTTTATCAAAATATTGATTACAATATGTTAATTCATCACTGCTGCACGGCTTTAAATCATCAACATTCTCTATTTCCCAAAATGAGGTCAAGGTCTTATTGAGTGCTTCTAGATTTTTTGTTAGAAAACAATGGGTTTCATTATGCTTTATATTATTATCATAAACACTACCAGATATCCAAAACAAGTTGATTGCAGAATTAAATTATCTTTCAGTTTTATTTGTTCAGCATTTAAAAATTCGAAAAACAATTCTGCACCCAGAAGTAAATCTATTTTTTACGGAATGAAGAATTCAGGATCTGCCAATTTTATGTTGTGTGGAATGCTCAAATTAGAAATGCTTATCTTTCTAGACGGACTGAAATTCGTTATTTTCGGAGTGATCAGACAATCAATATTCCATTGAGAATCCCCGCTTTTATTGGATAAGCAAACTGCAGTTTTTGCCTTTATATTTATTGTTGAATCATTCAAACCCGCAATCGGTATATGAATTTTTTCTTTCTTTAATCCCAACAAAGTTTCTGCGTGAAATGAGATAAAATTACTTTCTGACGCAGAGTCCAAAATGCCACGTAACGGTCTTTTAACGCCATTAGAATCTGTAATATAAATTATCACCATGTTTATCAAAACGGATTTATTGTTTCCATGAGAAAAAAAACGAATGTTTGGGAGTATCATCGTTTTCAGAATTCTCTCTTTGCGTAAAAGCCGTCGCCGCTGTGTCTGCGACGATTGATCTGGCCTCGTAATGATCAGTTTGCGGCGCTGAATATTTATGTAGGGAAGTATGATGAAATTTTGATTTGCAAACAAAGCAAGTATTTTTTGAATCACAGGATGATAATAAATGTGAAGAATTTAGACAGTTAAAACAAAGTTTGTTTTTCTTCACAATATTTATTTTATCTGCTAATTTCATAATCTTATATTTTTCGCAATGGTACAATGGGTGGATTTCAGAGCATAGACTGCACTTTTTATTCTGTGTTTTATCAGATTTCATGAATAAAGACTTAGAACGGTCAGAGTTAGAATTGAATTTTGAAGAACTAGCACTGATGCTATTTAAGATTTGACATCTTTGTTCTAAGAATTCGAGAAATTCGTCAAAGTTAGGAACTTCGTTATCTTTTAACGTGAGCTCATATTGTTTACGAGTGTCTCGATCAAGTTTGTCTAAAAGTATATTTAATAATATGGCGTTAGAGAATGTATCTCTTTCAAAGTCTAAAACTTTAAGTTCTTTCTAACACTAATAAATTTCGAAGATCTTTTGCGGATTCATGTTTGATTGGGTACAAGTTGAGAATATTTTTTATATGACAATCTACTATTCTTCTTTTGTTCTCATACCGTTGTTCTAATGCACTAAAGAGAGACGTATAACTATCGTCTGGGGGTTTGTATGCTTTTGGGTTCCCCCAATAAAGCCCCACGAAGATAGAAAAGCTTTTCATTGTCGTTCAAATCAGAATTTTCCGTAATGAGCGTATTAAAGGCAGTTTTAAAAATGCTCCACTCCTCAATTTTTCCAGTAAAAACCTGTAGTGGAATTTTGGGCAGTTTTATAATTGCTTTATGATTATTAACACTTATATCATTACTTGAAGAAGCGCTAATATTAGATTCACAATAAAATTTCTTAATAGAGGTTTTAAGACTTACCTCTATTGTTCTAATGTCCTCATCCAGTAGAGACAGTTGCTCCTCTGTTTGTTCCAATTCGTCCTCTTTCACGATTTTATAATAATCCTCTTTGATAACTTCGAACCTTTCTTGTATTCTAGTTAAACACTCCAAATGAGACTGCCATTCAGATATTTCGAAAGTATTTTCTTTAATAGCTTTGGATATTTTGGTGAGCTGAGACTTGATGTTGCCGCGCTTTCGATTTAGAGTCGTAACTGCTGCCTCCGACATACTGTTGATCTTCTTGTTGAAGATAAAGAAATCACAAGTTTTTCGTTAAAACACTGAAGATGCGCTGATTACCTCCGAGTCGCTTAGGAACAAAAATGTGCAGAGGTTTCGTACTAGTTGTGTGAATACTTAGAACAAAGTGGACTGTATCAAATGCTATAGTATTTATTTAGTTAATAAATACGATGAAGAGAAGACAGCAAAGGCGGCTTGTCGCCACCGAGTTCCGAGCACACCTGCTTCACACACACAAGGTTACATTAACGGGTTGCCAGAAACAAAAAAGAGGGGGGGGTGGGGAATGTTCCATCGCCAATAGATATGGAACATATATATTTCAGAAGGTACCTCTTCCCTCAAAATTAATTTTTTTAGAGATCTTTCTAAAAATGTAAATTTTATATATATTAAAAGCATGAACACTACGTCTGATTACTTTATTTTACAATATTATAAGAACACATTTTTCAGACAATTAAATGCACTAAACCAACATGAGTGAAAAATTGACCTGCGCGAGGACTCGAACCTGGGACCTTCAGCGTACCGTGCTAACATTTTACCTCTACGCCACCCAGATCGATATTCTAGCTCGGCAATTTCTCATTCTTATTCCTGTTGGAAACAGTCATTGGCCACAATTTGCAGTCACATTTAATTGTCTGATAAAATGTGTGTTCTTATAATTAGGAAGTTTTATTAAAAAAAAATATCTTCAGAAAAAATGGCTGACTTGCAGATGAAATTTGATATGATTAACCCGTAACTGATTTGTGCTATTATAATACAGATGGTACACGGTCGTTGGCGGGGTTTTATCTCTGTTTTGGCATAATTTTTTAGTTGCCAAGTTAATTAACAATTTTTTGCTAATTAAGGATAGAAATGTATTTATTTTTTCACTGTATTTTATAAAAGCACGTGGATTAGGTTATTACTTGTCCAAAAATGCATCCCCTTTTCATTTCTGTGCTATATTTAAATCTGTAGGTTCTTTGAAAAAAAAAAAGTTTGACGAAGAAAATAGTGATCATTTTAAGTAACTCGACGTTTAAAAAAAAAAAATGTATATCTGTTTATAAATCACTTATGAAGATAAGTTTGGTCTCAAATTGAAGAATTTCTTCATTAGATTCTTTTAGTTTTTGTTTTTTTCCTATGACGCTTGGTTCATTTTATATCTGATATTTTAATCTGGCATGTTTGGTCGATTTAACATTGCGAAGTTGATTGCTGTAAGTAAGCAGTAGCGGTCATAAGTCCAGTTCTTGGCGTTGTTTGTTTGGCGCTTTTTTTTTTAGCTTGGCTTGGCAGAGCGACCGCCCTGCTTGATAGATCACTAAGATGCATGACAAGTGGCTTACTACAGAATATTGTGTGTATAGCAGTCATCGTTCATTTACAGGGACACACAAAAAATTCTCTACTGTCTGTTAACAATAATTCCTGGAAGTGCATTTTAAGTTGCTGAAAGCAATTTTAAATTTAACTCACTTTTTGTCTATTACTAGTGTGTATAAATACTGTAGATCCTATACAGGGCAGCACAAAAGTTCGCGAACACATTTCTGTTTATGGACAGAAACTCCAGAAGGAGAATTTTAAACTGGGCTATGCGTTTCCTAGCTAAACTAAAATGTAACATCCTATGTAGTATATATACAAATCTATAGATCCTATACAGGGCTGAATAAAAGTATTCGGATATTTTTCCGAATAGTGTATAGGTTGGAAATTCCTGAAATTATGTTTTTAAATAGGTTATGCATTATCCAAATTGTTTACTGAGATGTTATCTTTCAGCTTATTAAACGGTCATGATTTGTAAAATTATTTTGGAAGCGTTGGAAAGTGTTACATAATCAATGCTTGACGCATGATTTTTCTTTCTTGTTTAATATTTTACTAGGAGCGCAGCTTTGCAACACTTTTATTGTTACATACATTGTAGATTTTGATGGATTTTATAATATAGGTAAGAAGAAAGTGTTGCACCATGGCGCTCCTATAAATAATGGAGGCAAAATGAGGAGAAAATGCGTATGTTTCATCAAGACTTACCAATAATACGAACTTTGAGCTTGTGTAAGTCCTATAAATCTGAACAAAATACAAAAGCTAGTGTTGAAAATCGTACAGGATAAACCTTCTACCCTTCAGTATAACAAAATTGAGTTTCAGTCTATTTCATGGGTCAAAAACACGCTATATGGACCCTGATCCTTTGTTATGGTTTAATAAATTTCAGAGGAATATTTTTTTTAAATCAAAAAATCATACAGTAAACTCCTTCAAATCTGCTTAGCTTAAAATCAGTTGTGCGGATTTTAGAATTTTGCAGTTCATTTTTTTCTGTTTACATTTTTAAAACCTTAATTTGAATGTAGTAAAGCATGGAAATTATTATGCATGCTTACAATAAAGTAAAATATTAAAATAATTGTGTAAAGTAAAATTTAAAAAATGATTTAAAATATTACAAATGAAGTCAAGTGTAATAATTTGAAAAATCACTATAAAGGAAAACTATATTTTTTATTTCATTTCTTTTCTTTATTTTTTTTTCCCCCCCAAGTTTGATTTAATTTTTTTACGTTATATTTTGTGAACATGGACAAAATTTTTGTCTGCTTAAGTTTTTAGTTTTTTTTTTTTATGTTGTACGCTGTTCTAGGGCTTATTACATTACGATTGTGCCAAAAATAGTCTATTAACCGGATCTAGCTTTTTTTATGGCCTCAACTTTTTGAATTATTGTCAAACTTACATATTTTCTTTCGTTAGAAATATTGGAATCGGCCATATTATTTATGAAAAAATAAAAATAATTACACATTAAAACCAAAAATTTAATATCAAAGAATCGAAAGCCAAAAACGTAAACATAAACAAAATGTAGCTTCAACAGTTAGAGTTGCACCTCAAATACGAAAATAATTTACATCTGAATAGTAAAATAATGAAATTTTATTTCCAATTTATACAGATTTAATAAACAAAAAAGCTTGATGAATTAAAAATTGCCTTGGAAAAAAAGATCACTAAAATGAGCTCCATCTTTAATTTTGCGGAAGAAAATTCATATTTTCCGTATGTTATAAGGAAAAACTAAAAATAAATATTGAATCGTTTACAGTTGCGAATATTGTGCATGATACAATAGGGTGAAGTTTTGCTTTAGATCATCAAGATCACTAGTAATGGAATTTTATTGAATAATTAACCAGCTAAAACAACTTTATTAACAAAATATTGAGTAAAAAAAACATCAGTAACGCCACTGATTTCAACGCCATCTTGAATTTTGCTCCTTCAACTTAACTGAAAGTTTCACTTTTACATCGGCAACAATACGCAGATTTGAGGTAGTAACAGTAATTACTAACTGTTACCTGTTCACGCAACATATACAATTTACAAACTATCCTATAGTAGAAAATACTTCTGATATCACAGTTTGCGTAAGAACGATTACTAACTCTCTCAGAATTGTAACTTTTTGCCTACAATTAGTTGAGAAATACGCACATTTACTTAAAAACATGAAATCACTTAAAGAAATCCAATATTACTGTACTCATAGAAAAAAAAATTAAACATTATTAAATACTAAATTTAACTAAGAAATTATATTTACAATGTAATTTTAAACAAAATTTGCTAAAATTGCATTTTGAAATTATGTGATTTTTGATGCTAAACATTATTTCTCAAAAATATAGTGTTCTTTTAAGAATTTTGAAGCTGGTGTAATCAAAATGATGCCACTTTGTCGAATTTATAAAAAATATATTAGTTTTTTAAATAAAATGAATGTTTTGCATGAAAAAACTCAAGTCTTTTTCTGATATTAATCCCTTTTGTTTTAACAGCCATCTTTAAAGAATAATTATTGAAAAATATTATCTTTTCTTTAAATCCAATTTTTATTAATAGTGTCCACCTTCAATATGCCTCCTTGCTTGAAGCTCAATATTAAAAAAAATGTAATGATTTCTAAATGTCAATATTTGACGAACGATTTTTGATTATAAATTGAAGCATGAAGTTAGAATACGCAAAAATGTTTTTATTTCTTGGAAAATTTGATATTAACAATCCAGTAGAAACAATTTACCTTTGCAAAATGTATACATTTTAACGTCTGAATGTGAAAAATATTAAAAACACCAATTAAAATAATTTAAGACAGACATGAGTACACATAAAATAAAAATTTATAAAAAAATATATACTTAAAAACAGTTAAAAATACAAAATAGTAGACGTTTCGCCAAGCGACACGTCTACTAATCGTAATCTATAGCCGTTATTAAGACTTTAGCCTTCAGGGCCATTAGATATTGCAGTTCCAGTAATGATTTTGAAATTGAGAAGTGTAAAATTTATCGCGATTTGGTTAATAATAGCTATCCTATAGGTCTTGTTAAAAAAATCTTTAAAAATACTTTAAATTTTGTGAATTCTACTCCCCCCCCTTTTCAACGTAGTAAACCAAACTCTTTTATCTGTATCCCTTATTATAAGAACATTTCTGAAAAAATTTCTGGCATTCTAAAATCATTCAATATTGGGGTTTCTTTTAAACCAATTAATAAAGTGAGTTCCTTTTTCACTAAGCATAAATTTCAATATGATAAGTCTAAATTACCCGGTGTTGTTTATATTATTCCCTGTAAAGATTGCAATAGTGTCTACATTGGTGAAACAGGTAGATCATTGGAAATTCGCCTAAAAGAACATACTAGTGCTTTAAAAAATAGTAATTTGAATTCAAAAATTGTCCAGCATTCACTTCAAACGAATCACATCCCGCTAATTGCGAACGCCAGTATTTTGAAATCAGGTTGTAACAGCTACCATGGTCGATTACTCCTTGAGAGTTGGTTCACTCAATTGCGATCGCAGACGTTGAATGAAGCTCGTTCTGTCCCTAATGAATATTATCTGTTTTTAAAATAACTTCAACTTTCCTTGATTTCAAACCTTTTCTTTTTCCTTGTTCTGTGGTTTGTTATGCAATAGATTGTTTTTGTACTGATGATGCCTTGCGTGTCGCTTGGCGAAACGTCTACTATTTTGTATTTTTAACTGTTTTTAAGTATATATTTTTTTATAAATTTTTATTTTATGTGTACTCATATCTGTCTTAAATTATTTTAATTGGTGTTTTTAACAATTTACCTTTGTAAAATTATTTATTTTTATCTCCAAACACATTTAAATAAATGTATTATTAGTAATCTTTGTAATAAACAAAACAAATCACATTATCTGCCACTATATCAGGGTTCCCAGCGTCATGGAATTTGAAAGTAGTCAGTGAAAGTCATGGAAAATTTAAAATATATAGAAAAAGTCGGGGAATTTACAAATATTTTCTAAAAAGTCATGGAAAAGCTTTGGAGAAAAAATAATGTGAAATTCATCATATAGTCTCGTGGGAAAAACAGAAAAAAAAATTCGCTAATTTTTGACAAAGTGTTGCAAAAATAAGTAACAAATTTCGTTGTATGCCCGCTTGATCAGAAAATCTTTTTAAGTCAGGGAATTTTTTGAGATTTGGTCAGGGAATTTGCCAGTCATGTTTTGCTGGGAACCCTGTATATGTCACCCGTTTCGGATTTTAAACAGGGTTCATACTTTTCAGGGGATAAATTTTGAGTTGTAAAAATCAGGGGATAATACAACAAATTCCCCAAACCTGGGAAAACCTTACAAAATGCTCAGCTACTCTGGGAAATGAGGGCAATTGCTGCTATTTGTGTACTTTGTGATGTCAACTTGAAATTAAACTAAGAGATGTCTGTTAATATCATGACATATAGAATTGGAAAGTAATTAAATATAACATATGTTATATTTAATCGGTGCTCTTTCTAACATCTGGCAAAATCCATTCAGACACAACTTCTAACATATTGAGGTCATGAAACTAATTGTCTGTCTCGTTCCTTCAAGACATTCTTTGAATTTTATGTATGTGGGGGGGGGGGGGGGGGTCCTCTATGGTAACTACTCTTCACGCATCAAATCTGCATTTAGCAACAGCTTCAGATTTGTTTTGAAATTGATGCATGTTATGAATCTTGCCAGTAATATCAGGGAATTGCATTTAGATCTATTTGTTCGAAAATGTTTTAAAAAAAATTATAGTTCATATTAAAATGAACTTTTAATTGGAACTGAACAGGTAAAAAATTATTTAATGCGCAATTTACATATTGAATAAATGCGCCGGAAATCATTTTCGCTAAGTAACATAGGATCTCAGCAGCCATGCAAAATATGAAAAACAGCAATGAATTATAAAAACACCCAACTCAAAATCTTCAGCCGCTTGAATGTATCGAAGGATGGCATGAATAAAAAAAAACTATTACCAAAAAAAGAAGCCACTTGAACAGTGGGATTTGTAAAAAAGTTACTTTGAGGGGCTACTTTACTCAATTGAAAGATCGAAATAGCCATAGAATAAACAATAAACTTTTAAGTTCCAAGTTCTATGGAAATAGCCGAAAAAAGAAAAACCGTTGCCATCTGTAAGGCGTATCCTGTGACTAAGATTGACACTTTTAAAGTCCAGTGATATTTACTAAGCTTGCGATTGACAAACAGAAAGGTCATAACACTTTTTGCCTCAGGCGGATAGTAAGGGAGAGTGATACCCCACCGCGAGAAAAGTGATTAGCAAACAGGACATAGGTTTCCAATCACACTTTCTCAGATAGCTGTTCCGCTGGGCTCAAGTCTAAACTTTATTTTCTAACACATTCTTAAAATCAATTATATATCTTTTTAAATGCACGAAATTATTTACAGATATTCAGGTACTATTTTTTTTCCCCATGAAGGCAAAACATTACTCGGAAAACGATGGCAAAGATGGCGTTTTGTATTGATTTTATACACAACAGGAAAAAGTTGTATTCGAGTAGCCATTCTTTTATAATTCAAATTATATTAAAATAAAAATGTGAAAAAAAAAACGATATTCGATTCCAAAGTGATTGAGTAATAATGTCAGCAAAGATTCACGCTGTTGAGCGAGTCTCTGTTCTTTATTTTTAACACTTTCCTAATAGTTGAAAAGTGTTTATGAATTCGGTTTGTCTATCTGTCTGTCCGTGCTCTAACTCACGTAAATATACTCAGATTGTCCCGCAATTGATATATGTTATTGATGTTCACTATGGCATGTTCGGCATTGAAAATGAAGTGTGTCGCGCTTATAGTTACTTTAAAGGGACACTCAAAAGAGTTCTGTTATATTACGGTCTATAGAGGAAAATTCTTTGCGTATTATTTAAATGATGTTATACGATTTCAAATATACTGAAATTGATGTATATCACTGAGAGTTGCATTACATGGGACTTTCTTACTATAGATTGCTGTGTGCATATCATTCATTGTTCATTTACAGGGACACACAAAAGAATTCTGTTAAAGTTCTGTCTGTTAACAATAATTGCTGGAAGTGCATTTTCAGTTGCGGTGCGCTATTTTAAATTTAACTAATTATTTGTCTATTACTTGGTGTGTATAAGTTCTACAGATCATACACAAGACAGCACAAAATATCTCGATCACATTTTCGTTTATTGACGGAAATTTCAGAAGGGGGATTTTAAACTGATGGCTCTAACGATTTTGACGAAATTTTGTATTTTACCATTTTGGGGCACCAGAAAACCATTGGGCTAGGTCACATGTTCGAGAATTTTCGATTAGTAGGTCACCATGGGTCAGGGTCAAGCTAATTGTATCTAAATAACGGCTCAGACCATTTTGACTGAATTTTTTATATCCTGAGAGTTTCGCGCACGAGAGGACAATTGGCTTGGTCGCATGTTCGGGAAAATTTGATTAGTGGATCATTTTGGTCATGGTTCATGATATTTAAACTCAAAGCTAATTTTTACCGAGCATAGCTCGGTCTTCCCTACTCGTGCATTACATATACAAATCTATTTATCATATACAGGAATGCACGAAAAAATTCGAATATTTTTTTAATGTTGTTGGTAATTCCTGAAATTGGGTTTTTAAATATGTTATGCTTATTCCAATTTATTTACGTAGACATCATCTTTCATCTTATAAAATGGTAAAGATTTGTTAAAGTATATTGGAAGTGTTGGAAAGTTTTATATAACCTATATCTTGATGCATGAGTTTTCGTATTTCTTTTTTTAAAAAAAACAGCTTTAAATAATGTAATGAAACAATAAAATTAGAAATTTTATTTCCTCTTTTAAACATTCACTCCATATGAAAAAGTAATAGTTCAAACATTCTTTTTCAGATATTAATAATAATATATTTTTCATGTATTCTTTTCGTATAGTTTCATTCACTGTAATTCGGAAATTACCAATTTTTAGTGCTGATGTGTTTGCCACATTTTTAAGAACATTTATTATGTATGTGGATGTGTGAGCGAGCATTTGTGATGTTTGTTTGAAATGCGTAAATTTTCACTAACTTTAAGGCTCGATCCATGCAAAAAACAGTAAAATGTGTCCCGACGCAACAACCAAAGGCGGATCCAGCCCTGCAATTAGACTGGAAGACATAGCTCCTTTTTTTTTTTTTTTTTTTTTTTTTTTGGAGGGGGGGGGGGGGGAATCGCATCTTTTAATAAGCAACTTTTATATTAAAGGCTAGCAGTTGCCATATCCAAAATGGCTACTTTTCTGAAACTTTTAGAAAGTCACTTTCCTTAGTAAAAATATAAAATTTACACATTTTATTGAGATACCAAGAAATTGAAGAATTTCCTATTTTTTTATAAAGGCAAAGAATCATCCCTAAAATGAGCATTTTAAGACTTGGCAGTTACAGAAATGCCGTCATGAGGAAGCAATTGGCTGATGTGGCCTGAAATTCAGATTAAAACACCTATTTTACGGATATTTCCCCGAAAGTTTCTTTGCCTTTATCGAAAAATGGAAAACGCTATTCAATTATATTTGTTCTGAATCCGTGCACTTGTAATTGTTTTGCATCTGGTATTAAAAATGATTTCATGGATCTTTCAGAAATTGCCTAATTTGGATTGGAGTAGAGCTTCAGACAGTCGGAAAGATTCTCTTAGTTGAGCAAGGGGAAAATTTAAAAGAATTTAATATATTGTTATGAATTTTGTATATATCTGTAAATATTCCATTTGTTTAAATTTATTTTATTTGATTATTGTGAAAATTGCAGTATTATTAATGTATTTCCTATTGAGCATCATGTAACTCAATGCTAAAGGCCTCAGATGGTTTGCAAGGAAAACAACCTTACACCCTCATCTTTATAATGGAAGTCTATTGAAATATCGCCAAGGAATGGGTTTATCGCCAAGTTGGCGATGGTTTTGGCGACTTATTTTTGTCGCCAAATTTGGCGACTTTTTGTGCAACCACACCCCCCTTATACCTATACATTGAGATCCTTTCTTGCTTGGGTTCTCTATCGAAAGTTAAAGCACTTTCTGGTAATTTCTAGCATCTGAAGACTCTGGAATAATCTGGAAAGATCTCTGAAACCTATATAAGGTCAGTTAGTTAGTTGTCTGTCAACTGCGATTGAATTCATACGAGAGGCTTTGCATTGAGAACTGTGTTTCTCGGATCGATTTTGTCATTGATACGTCGTATTGAACGCATTGTTTCTGTGTGAAATTTTGCTGCGCTTTTATTGGATTTGAAGATTACTGAATATCTTGTAATTTTCAGAAGATATTTGTGATCGTATTGCACTGTTTAATAGTGAATAAAGCCTTTTTATTGTTCTTATATATTGGCATCAGTCCTTTCGAACCCCGAGCTCACAACATTTGGTGTCAGGAGTGGGGTTGAATGCCGATTACCAGAGCAATGGAGGCACAGCTGACTAAATTATTGGAGAAATTAGGGGAGATGGATGAGAAAATGACTGCCAACCTTGCTGAGTTGAAAGAAGAAATGAAGAAGGAAATGACTGAGAATCAGGCTGAAATGAAGGAAATGTCGGAAGAAATGAAGAAGGAAATGTCAGCGATAGATGAGAAAATGACTGCAAACCAGGCTGAAATGAAGGAGATGTCGGAAGAAATGAAGAAAGATATGTCAACCAACCTTGGTGAGTTGAAAGAATTAATAGATAATAAAATTACATCTTTAAATGAAAGAATTGACAGCGTGGAAAACAAATTTGAAGGAAGATTTCAGGAAATAGAAGAAAAAGTTCAAAAGACAGCCAATACCGTAGAAGAAAAAGTTCAAAAGATCTCCAAAACCATAGAAGAAAGGATTAAGAGTGTAGAAAAGGAGTTGGAAAATGTGAAGAAACAAAAGATAACTGCCGAAAACTATCCCGAAGATGTCAAGTATCAAGGTATGCTTCCTCGGGCCTCTATTAAACTCTCGACCTATGACGGAAAATCCTCATGGCCAGTTTTTAAGACACAATTTGGGATCGTAGCGGACGCCAATGGATGGGATTCCCAGACAAAGGCTTGCCAGTTAGCTGCTTCTCTACGAGCCGATGCTGCCGACGTCCTGCAGACTTTGCCTGCAAATGAACCGCTGGATTTTGAAACGCTCGTCAGTGCCTTAGAACTGCGCTTTGGCGAGAAATGCATGAAGGAATATAGCAGACTCCAGCTCAAATCTCGACAGCAGAAATCCACTGAATCCTTGCAAGAGCTTGCTACGGATGTCGAGAGACTTTCACACCTTGCTTATCCTGGCTGTCCGACTGAAATTAGAGAAAGTTTAGCTCTGCAACATTTTATTGATGGTGTGCGTGACGCTGAGATCCAGACAGCACTCCGGATTGCAGATCTCAATGATTTAAAAGGGGCTTTGGTTTACGCTCTGAAATTCGAGGCAGCCCAGCAAGCTACTAGGAAAGATCGACACTTTGTGCGAGCAGCCAACCTGCCTGAGACGTCGGATAGAGCTGTGGAGTGCTTACAGCAGCAGATGAATGACATAATGAGAAAGATGAACTCCTTAATGGCCAACAAACCTTACAGGAAGATCAAGTGCTGGAAATGCGGTGGAGAAGGCCATATCCAAATCGACTGCCCAAGACGACCCAGCACCGAAGGTAATAGCTCACCCGCTAACGGAGGAGCAAGAAAACTGATTATTGACCATCTTGCGGGGCGGAAGTTTCCAGATCTTAAGAAGCCTCATTTTCAAGTATGTGAAATTTCTGCAAGAAGTTGCGGCGAGAACGGAGTTTTTCTAGTCGGAAGTGTGAATGATTTGCCCTGTAATATGATCATCGATACAGGAGCCAATGTGCCCATCATTCGGAAAGATCTAGCTCAGCGGCTGAAAGAAAAACTCTCCTGGACCCCGCCACGTGTAATCCTTCAAACTGTGACAGGAGATAAGATCGACATATTTGGAAGAATGACACTGGAAATAAAGTTTGGGAACGCCGCTTATCGCCATACAGTCTACGTGGCCGATATTTCAGACCCTTTCATACTCGGACTGGACTTTTTAAAAGAGCATGGATTTACACTGGATTTTAAGAAGAATGAGTTACGCTCTGCTCAAGAAGATGTCACTATTTTCAGACTTGGAAATGAGTCCGGGTCTATTCAGCGGATCACAGCCAAGACAGATGTTATCATCCCTCCTCGGACCGAAATGATGATACCTGGATTAACTGGAAACGAAAGAATTTTCCAGTATGGCTTGACTGGATATCCTGAGAAGAGCCCAAAGGGAGTGCTAATAGCATCAGCGCTGGTAGATCTGTCGAGAGATGTGATACCTGTGAGTATTGCGAACGTAAGTGAAAAGTCTAGAATTATCCAGAAAGGTGAAGTGCTTGCAACCTGTGCTCCAGTCACCTGTGTTTGCAAAGACCCGAGCTTGACGTTATCGGAGCCGCCTACAAGTTTAACACCTGTAATTGGACGAAATGAAAATGTATCTCCTGAACAGAGACATGCCGCAGAAAGACTGTTCCAGGAATTTAAGGATGTGTTTTCACAAAACGAGAGTGATATAGGGCGCACTTCACTGACGCGTCATAGAATTGATACTGCCAACCATCTACCGATTAAACAGCATCCAAGACGCTTGCCGTTCGCAAAACAAGAAGAGGTTTCTAAGCTCTTACAAGAGATGCAGGATAGTGACATCATCGAACCGTCATCAAGTCCGTGGGCCTCTCCCATCGTGTTGGTCCGAAAGAAAGATGGCTCCACAAGATTTTGTGTGGATTATCGTAAACTTAACGATATCACGAAGAAGGACAGCTATCCTCTACCAAGAATAGACGACACGCTAGATACTCTTTCAGGACATAAATGGTTTTCCACGCTGGATTTGAAGAGTGGATATTGGCAAGTAGAGATCCATCCTGATGACAAAGAGAAGACCGCATTTACTACTGGACAAGGACTTTGGCAATTCAAAGTTATGCCGTTCGGGCTCTGCAATGCTCCAGCAACGTTCGAGCGCCTCATGGAGACAGTGTTAAAAGGCCTGACTTTTGAAGCTTGTCTCATCTACCTAGATGATGTCATCATTGGTGGCCGCACGTTTGAAGAACATCTTGGAAATATTCGAAAAGTGTTAACGAAGCTAAGAGCGGCGAATTTAAAGCTGAACCCTCTGAAATGCAAGTTCTTCCAACGCGAAGTAAATTATTTAGGACACATCATCTCAGCTGAAGGTGTTCGAACAGATCCTGAAAAAGTGTCTGCAGTAAAGAACTGGAAGCGTCCGGAAAACGTCCATCAGTTGCGAAGCTTTCTGGGACTATGCACTTATTACAGAAAGTTTGTACAGGGGTTCTCCAACATCGCAAGACCCTTGCATAGGCTCACTGAAAGCAAGCAGAAGTTTCTATGGACACAAGAATGCGAGAATTCCTTCCAGCAGCTGAAAGAAGCTCTCACATCCTCTCCAGTCCTAACCTATCCACACCCCGACAAACAATTCATTGTGGACACGGATGCTAGTCATGAAAGTGTCGGTGCTGTACTTTCCCAAGAAATAGATGGCCAAGAACGAGTCGTAGCATACTGGAGCAAATGTTTGTCGAAACCAGAGCGGAATTATTGCGTCACTCGTAAGGAGTTATTAGCTATAGTAAAAGCCATAGAACACTTCCATCACTATCTCTATGGCAGGAAATTTCTCCTTCATACTGATCACGCATCCCTAACATGGCTGATGAATTTTAAGAACCCAGAGGGCCAAGTAGCCAGATGGATACAACGACTCCAGGAATACGACTTTGACATCAGGCATCGTAAAGGCTCATCGCATGGGAATGCTGATGCCTTATCAAGAAGACCGTGTCCCGAAAGTTGTCGCTATTGTTCCAGAGCGGAGAACAAGTATAATCCCGAATATGTCATACGCCAGACGAAGACTTCACTATTGACGCCACCAGATCCCTGGAGTGATGAGAAGATTCGAGAAGATCAAATGGCAGACTCTGAGATCAAACCAATCTTGGAGTCAGTGGTGTAGTCCTGCGGAAAAAAGTGGGGGGACGCTCATAGTCTCGATCATTAGGGTCTGTATCTGTATCACCCATAGGGCAAACTTGATTATGAATCTTGCTTTTCATTTTGAATTGCAGAGAATTGAAAAATTAAATTTTAAATTTTAAATTAAAATTTATTTAAATTAAATTAATTAAAGTTTTTTATCTCTTGGTCATTCATAGCTTCCCATAAATTAAAATAAATTGTTAATTTTATTTCATGGGTGAAAATACGTATTTGAAATAGAATTCGTAATTTAATAACACTAATCTACGCAACGAAACTTTTGTTAGACATTGTTTATTTTTGAGATAGTCATAGAATAACTATTGTATACTAAGAGCATTGAAAATTATTGCATTTTTACATTACGGACACGTATAATGTAAGGAAAATATTGTAATCATGACAAGAAAAAAAGACTATGAAATTTATATCTTTACTTTTATAGGTTCCCTGAGTCCGCTTTTCCTATTTCTGTAACAATTCTCTATGTATGTGCGTATGCATGTGTGCGAGTTGGTATTTTCTTTAAGATTCCCAAAGTTTGTGTTTGGTGATTTTGCAATGAGTCAATATGTGTATGTGTCTGAGCAGGGTAGCATTTAAACGGTGTTTTCGGCTGAGATTAAATTTCGCAGGTATGTTATATATGATGAAAAGATTATTCAACATTCTGGATTATATATGCCACTGCTCAAACTCTATACAAAATTTTGAACAACGTGTAAAAATATTGGGTTGTTCGGAAAGTTTCTTCAGTTTGGGAAAACCAATTTGTACCGGAAAATTCTATCATTTAATTATTAGACATTAATTCCAATACCTAATGTCAATTGACGGGCAGAATTTTCCGGTACGAATTAGTTTTCCCAAATGAAAGGAACTTTCCGAACATCCCAATACGAATTTGAAAGGGGTGAAATAGACCAGTATCCTTATAAAGAAAATTTCTGAAAATCGCGTTTTATCAAGATTTTTGTAGAATTAGTAACTCTTTAAACCAGTTACTAGGTTACTTCTAATCTGCAAGTATTGAATTTTTACGGGATGAAATTTAGAAAGACGTTCAAAAATATTGGTTTTATCATGATTTGTGTGGAAATATTTGAGCAAGAGTAACTGACTTAAAACTTGGCACACAGATACTTTCAGGACTTACATGCTCGTAAAATCTTATTTATTATTATTTTTTTAATTTACATTTTAAAAGGATGAATTGTCTAGGGCTCTCAAATGGTTCACAAACTGAATACCAATATTTTTTAACAGAAAATTTCTTAGTAGGTTTCTAAAACTTTTCTGCAAAAATTTACTTCCGAAGGTTGTTTCTGCAAAATTTACAAGAAAAATCTTAAAATAAAATTTTTCTAAGAAAATACTGGTATTCAAAAAGCGGACCATTTTGGAGCCCTGATTGTTAAGTAAATCTTCTAAACTCGTTTCATCACGACTTATCTGGTAGCTATTAACATGCAGATTCTCACGAAGAATGCCTTTTAAAATATTCGAAATTTTAAGTGCTGAAATAAGCCGACTAAACTTTTTAAAGTTGTTATTCTTCTGAAACTATCAGTACTAGAAACTTCAAATTTGACATAGAAGTTATTTAGCTCGTAAATATTCTCTACAATGAATTGAAATTTTAATGTGGGAATCGTCTCAGTGAATGTTACCACACTATTAATAGCGATATAAAAGTCTATTCTAGTTATAAATTGATTTGAATCCATGCCATTCTATAAGTGTTTAAAGAATTGAGGGGAAATTTTTTAAAGATATAATTTTGAAGTAGGGTTTCTATGGCAAATAATACTTATGCTTGTGCCAGATGACTTATTTAAGAAACACTTTCCTGATAAAATTACTTTTAACGTTAATAAAAATAAATTAAATATAGAAAAAAAAACATACTTTCATTAAAATTCACAAAAAGTCAACTTATATTATAAAGCACAAATGTGTGCGTCGCTCAATGATGTCACACTGATGCGGGTAGCAATGTGGTGAAAATGGATGAATTTTGAAACAATGGAGCTATTTTTTTTCAATTAAACAATCGTATTGTTATTTCTATGGAGATAAATGCCATTTTTGTGCCGACGTTGACCGACCCCCCCCCCCCTACTGATCTAATTTTTAAAAAATTAATGTCCAATTCATGTACTTTCCTCAGGTATACATATATATATATATATATATATATTCCAAATTTCAAAGCTCTACGTCAACAGGAAGTGGGTGAAAAATGAATCACAAGATTTGACTGTCACATAGATACAGAAATGTAAGATAAAAGAAAGCGGGTAAAATAGTGGCTCAAATTAATTTCTTTTATTTATTAAATATTTAAATAAAAGGGGGAAAATGGGTTGAAAACAATAGCAATATATTTAATTCTCTCACAGTTTAATAATATGTATTATTTTCCCTCTTTCAATGAACTTTACAGAAATACTTATTTTCAAAAAAAAAAATTTCACCTCTATATTTTCTAGATTTTGTATCAGTAACCATTCTATGATTTACCGCTTTCCAAATTTTGAGTAAGGCTGTAGTTTTCACTTAGATAAGTAGAATCGTTAAAGATTAGAATGAATTAGAAGATTAAACAGATTATTATTCATTAAAGTTAAATTACTATTATAAATTAAAAGCATCAAGTTTTGTCACTAAAAACAAATTTGAACCACGTTGCTATCAAAGTATTGCATTTTTTTTGACAAAGTCTTCAAGTTTGAGCTAAGGTCGACTTTTACAGGGCGTCCGAAAAAATTTAAACTTGAAGATAAGTATTCAATGTAAGATGCAAAAAAAGTTTAAAATAAGGTAGGAAATATGCAGGGGGAAAAAGGGGACAACGACTATATATCAAATTAGAAAAGCTATGAGGTATACCTCTTCTTGTAATATATTACAAGAAGGTAACAGTAACAGGGATGATAATAAACATGTGCGGTTGACCCCCAGTTATATATTGCAGCTGACGGAAAATACATAGAGCATGCTTAGCCAATTCTTCTTCTTATTTTTTTTATTTGTAAGTTTTAAAACTACACTGTCTCTTTACAAAATTTCTGCCCGTGCAGCTTTTTATGTAGATACACTTGCGATGCATTTTTTTTTTCTTTTTCTTTAATATTTAATTTTGTTCTAAAAATGCTATCGCCAATATGTGCACAGGACCATTTTTACTGATAAAGTAATATTTAAATGGTTCGAAAAGGTTCTTTCTTCCTTCATTTTTTAAATTTAATTTTAAATATATGCAGATTTTTAATAATTTTATTGCAGCAAAAAGGAAAATTTTTCTGATTGACAAATTTTGAACAGAAGAGTCGCATAAAGAGTTATTGTATAAATGTTTGAAAATTAACAAGATAATTATTTCATTGACAATATTATTTTTTGTTTACTTTATTTTAAACTTTTTTATAATTTACGTTATCTACTTATCTCCAGCAGGTAACAAATTAAAGTGCGTGTCAACTTTTATAATACACAGACACACGGCATATCGGCCAATATATATCATATATTCTAATACGAGCAAATCTGGTGTGTGGTTATATATATATATATATATATATATATATATGCAAATTTTATCTTAAAAACGGCTCTATCGATTATGACGAAATTTTGTATCCTACCATTTTGGGGCACCAAGAAAACCATTGGGCTTGGTCACATGTTCCAGAAAATTCGATTAGCGGGTTATTTTGGGTCATTTTGGGTCATGGTCAAGCTAATTGTATCTAAAAAACGGTTCAAACGATTTTGACGAAATTTTGTATCCGACCATTTTCGGGCACGAGAAGACTATTGAGCTGTGTCACATGTTCGAGAACTTTCGATTAGTGGGTCATTTTGGGGTCAATGCGGGTCAAATTAATTTTATCTAAAAAAACGACTCAAACGAATTTGATTATATTTTGTATCCTACGAGTTTCGGGCACGAGAAAATCATTAGCTAGGTCACATGTCCGAGAAAATTCGATTAGTGGGTCCATGTGGGTCAAGCTAATTTATCTAAAAAGCGGCTAAGACTATTTACACTAAATTTTGCATGCTATGGTTTTCGGGCACCAGAAGACTGTTGGGCTAGGTCACATGTTCGATAAAATTCAATTAGTGGGTCATTTTGGTCATGGGTCATTATGGGTCAAGCTATTTTATCTTAAAAACGGCTCAGACAATTTACACTAAATTTTGCACCCTATGGTTTTCGGGCACGAGAAGACTGTTGGGCTAGGTCACATGTTCGATAAAATTCAATTAGTGGGTCATTTTGGTCATGGGTCATTATGGCTCAAGCTATTTTATCTTAAAAGTGGCTCAGACTATTTACACTAAATTTTGCATCTTATGGTTTTCGGACACGAGAAGACTGTTGGGCTAGGTCACATGTTCGAGAAAATTCAATTAGTGGGTCATTTTAGTTATGGGTCATTATGGGTCAAGCTCTTTTATCTTAAAAACAGTTCAGAGGATTTGAAATAAATTTAGCATCCTACAGGTTTAGGGAACGAGAAGACTATTAGGCTATGTCACATGTTCGAGAAATTTCGATTAGTCGGTCATTTTGGTCATGGGTAATTATGGGTCAAGCTATTTTATCTTAAAAACGGCTCAGTCTATTTACACCAAATTTTGTATCCTATGGTTTTCGGGCACGAGAAGACTGTTGGACTAAGCCACATGTTCGAGAAAATTTAGTTAGTGGGTCATTTTGGACATGGGTCATGATATTTGAACTCAAATTTAATTTTGACCGAGCATAGCTCGGTCTTCCCTGCTCGTTATATTCATTACACACAAATGTTTGTAAAATTAATTTGGTGCAACAATGTGTGAAGGAAAAGCATGTCTAGCGTTTTTTTTTTTATCGAAAATATAATTTCGTTCAGTTTAAACACATACCAAGCAATAATTATCTATAAATGGTAACGTATTCATTCGAATTATTTTGAGTGGTCATGTATTGAAATTAATGATCATATGCTCATCACATAACACACTAAAATTTAAACCAGCTTCAAAACGCATTTCAAGAAATATCCGGCCATGACGGTAGTGTATTTGAATTATTTTTGTGTGGCCCTGTATACGAATATCATTTACGTATCACTTAGCAAATAAATATTTTCTTCAGCTGAAAAATACAAAATATAATCGAAAACACGTTTCGAGCAACTCTGACAATGTATCCGGATTCTTTGGCCTTGTAAAATAACTACTCATCAAAAAGTCACCTGTAAAAAATGCAGGCAAGTCTCGTAACTCATTTACCGTAAAAAGTACTGAGATCGTATAAAGCCAAGTTTAACTATCTTATTAACTCTGAAATTTTCATTCACAAAATCACTCCTAGTCTCTACATCTTTAGTTAATTATTATTTTGTGACTTGGCAATTACTTAGCACGAGAATGTGATGTATATAGTTAGTCTTAATCAAATAATACTATAACATATTAAGGTGTAATAACTTCCCTGTGCGTATATAATTTGCTTTAGTTAAATTATCCCATCCCATAACATAGTAAGGTGTAATAACTTCCCTGTGCTGCGTAATTGCCAAGTCACAAAATAATAATTAACTAAAGATGTAGAGACTAGGAGTGATTTTGTGAATGAAAATTTCAGAGTTAATAAGATAGTTAAACTTGGCTTTATACGATCTCAGTACTTTTTACGGTAAATGAGTTACGAGACTTGGCTGCATTTTTTACAGGTGACTTTTTGATGAGATTTCACTTCTTTTTGTAAGTAACCCTCCTTTTCTTGATTTTGGGTTCTTTTTGGAGATCATCCACTGATTTTCGCTATGCCCACACTCTATCCCTATTATTTACAGGTATCAAAAAATTGAAGCTTTAGTTTCGTTTGCAAAGTACTGTAGATAAAAAGAGATTTCAGGTTCCTAGGCAAGCACTAAATTATGGGAGGGGGAGTGCCAAAAGTACTCTCAATTGCTTCCAGGATAGGCGCTATGCATCTGAGATATAACTCGCAGCCCTAGATACTTGATATTTAACATAAAAGAACTTTTTAGTATAAAAAGAAAGCCAAAATTAAAATTTCCGGAAATTTCCAATAAATCAAACTATATTCCTTTTTTCGATGGGTTTTTTTCGTTTTCTTTTAGACTTTTTTTTATTATTTACGGATTTTTTAATTTTTCCTTACTTTGTGTACAAAACCCTGCCTTTCTGCCAAATGTCAATCTTCTAGGACTACAAAATCGAATTATTTTCAAATTTTCGACTTTTTATGAATTTATTGATTTTTCGATTTTAATTCTAAGTTACCTGATTGTCATGCCAATATAGTAATTCTTTGATCCGTCTTCTTAAGATCATTTAGGTTCAATTTAGAGATAAATCAAGTGAATCTTAGAGTCACCATGATTTTATTTAGAAAGGACTATCAAGCCATAACCAGCCAGTAATGTCGGGAGGGTAGGGGGAGCTGTGAAAATTTTTGTGGGGCTAACATCATTTAACAATCCATATTTCATATGTGAAGTAAATAGAGTACAACATGTGAAAGAAAACAAACCTGTCTATAAAGAAATCGCCTATATCGTAGCCAGTCTATAGCGGAACTTTTCTATAACGAAATTCGTAAACGAAAGAAAAGAAAACCATAATCCGGGGGAAATAACATAAAACAATTAGGGGCGTTGTACTAGCTAATAGGACAATTATCTTATAACTAATGTTTCTAGCAGTACAAAATCAAATTGTTTTCGAATTTTCGATTTCTTAAACATATTTCAATTTTTCGATTTTATTTTCGAATTTTTTAATTGTTCCTTTTATTGAATAGTAAATATCTGGAGGCACGGCAGTGCCTCCGCCAAGTCTTGAGAGGACAGCCGTAAGCATACTTTTCTGGAAGCAACTCAGGGCACTTTTGACCCCCCCATATCTCCGCGCTGGAGTATCCCAAAAATTTTAAACTTCAATTATAGAGAGTATTTGGCCCACAGGACCAAAATTTAAAATTACAACTTTCTGTCTTTTCTAGTTCAGGCGATATATGAACTCAAACATTCGATTTTTTGTCACTTCTTACTCACTCGTTCACGCGTCATCAAAAAGATTGGGTAGATCCCGTAGCCCCAGAAACTTGACATTTGGAAAAAAGGTAGTGTTTAGGATACAAAGAAAGGAAAAATTATAAAATCCAGAAAATTCGAAAAAAAAACATTCGAAAATTCAACAAATTCCATCAAAATTGAAAATTGAAAATAATACGATCTTGTAGTCTTGGAAACTTAAGATTTGGTGTGAAGGTAGTGTTTAACATCCAGAAAAAGAAAACATCAAAAACACCAAAAAAATCGAAAGCAAAATTGAAAAAATCGAAGAAATTGAAAAAAACCGAAAATTTGAAGACAATCCGATTTTGTTGCGCTAGAAAATTCAAATTAGGAATAAAGATAGTATTTAGGATACAGAAAAAGGAAAATTAAAAAAATCCAGAAAATTCGAAAAAAAAATAAAAAAATTCGAAAAAAATTGAAAAAATGAAAATAATTTGATACGATAACGCTCGTATTTATAAATTAATTTGGACGAAACTAATTGTGTGTATTAAGCTCACCAATGCCTCGACCGAGTTCGTTGGCCAGCTTGGTCCGCCATCTTGTTTCAAGATGGCGGCCACGGAAAATTTTAAAACTAAAATAAATATACAAAAAAGTTAAAAAATCAAGTTTATTTTTTAATTAGGTGTTAGGACTTGATACAAGGATTCCAGAGCATTTTTTGTTTTACCTCTATCTTAAAAATTGGCTGAGATAGAGCAGTTTAAAATTCTAGGGTGGCTGACATTTTGAAACAAAACAGCACATTACAAAAAAAACAACGATAAATTTATGGTCAATAATGGTCAAGCAGGTGCAATCCCGAATGAATACTCCGTGTCATTATAACTGTAACTTTGACTTCGAAATTTTGATACGTTGCATTTTCTATTTGTTGATATTTTTTAACTATGATTTACGCTAAGTGAAATGTTGTTGTTGAAGAGGGATTTTCCATGTAAATCCGAAACGTCCAATTTTAATATGTTTTTAATGTTTTATGAAAGTGTATTGTAATGTCTTTAATTTTAATGATTTTAATATAAATTTATAAGTTTTAGTGAACGCGATTTCTCGCAAATTATTTTCTTTCATTGTTGTAATCATTTTCCCAATCATATGCATAAAACTATATATTCATATCTATTAGCGCCAAATTCTCGCCAAACTTGGCGACAATTGGCGAAATCTCGCCAAATTTGGCGACAAAAATAAGTCTTCATAAATGAAGCCAACTTGGCTATAGCTCAATAATTTGGCGAATTTCTTATTCAAATTCAGTGTAAACGAATCTTTTGTAAACGGTTTCTTTGCATTTTAACTTGCTGTTTTCGAGTAAGATTAGCTAAAATTTTAAAACGAAGATATAGGAAAGCTACCTTTTCCTGCCGGTACATGCCGGAGGCCTTTTGTATGAGTTGTCGGATGCAATCTATGTTTTGCATTAAATAAAGTAAAACATTGAAAAACAAATCCCACAGGATGGGGATAGTTTGTTTTAGATAGATTTTAAGATAATTGTCCTATTAGCTAGTACACCTTCCGTTATTGTTTTGTGTTATTTTCCCCGGATTATGCTTTTCTTTTCTTTTGTTTACGAATTTTGTAATACAAAAGTTCCGCTATAGACTGGCTACGTTATAGACCTTTTTTTTATAGACAGGTTCATTTTCTTTCACAGGCTTTACTCTATTTAATTTATATATGAAATATTTGTTGTTAAAAGATGTTTGTCGCACAAAAATTTTCACATCTCTCCCTCCCTCCCGACATTACTGGTTGGTTATGGCTTGATAGTCCTTTCTAAATAAAATCATGGTGATTCTAAGATTCTCTTGATTTATCTCTAAATTGAACATAAACGATCCTAAGAAAACGGATCAATGAATTACTATATTGGCATGAGGAAATTTAGTTGCAGAAAAATGGAGCATATAGATAACATTAAGTCTAATAGGAAAACCACAGCCTTGGCAAGATTGTATTAACAAGAAACCATCCAAATACATTTTTATGAAAGTAATATAATTTTCCCCTCGAATCTATACAAACCATGTATTATAAGAAAAACCGGTACTTCTCTATTATCCCGTCGACCACTTTTCATAACAAAAAACATCGCCAAACTGTAAGATTAAACGCCAAAAATGCAGTCCCATTTACTTGATGTCAGAAGCATTACACGTGTTTGTTATTTCATCAAGTGCTTTTTAATTCGACATTTGCGTGTATTTTTCATTATGTTTTACTGATTTATTAGTTATTTCCTTAATTAAAATAACAATTGTGTCCTTAAATTCTTACATTATATTTATTTATTTATTTTGATACTATAATGGCAAAGTTCTCCCGTTTATTTGGCGTTACAGTTTGGCGATAGCTTTTTGTTATGAAAAGTGGTCGACGGGATAATAGAGAAGTACCGAAAAACCATAGAGTTTGTAACACGTAAAAATACAATGTGTAAACGATAAACATAATTTAATTTATGAAAATTGTGGCTCGATGTACTCCATGGTTACAAATATGGAAATAAACATCCAAGTACAAATAAAAAATAACGTGCGTAGTTTTAATCAGTATGTGAAAAATTAAATGATATCGTTTCAAATAATAACTTCATTAGACCGTGCAATTATATAATCTGGAGGCACGGCAGTGCCTCCGCCAAGTCGAGAGAGGACATCCGTAAGCATACTTTACTGGAAGCAACTCAGGGCCCTTTTGACCCCCCCCCCCCCATATCTCCGCGCTGGAGTATTCAAAAAATTTGAAACTTCGTTTTTCTAGAGTATTTGGCACACAGGACCAAAATTTAAAATTACAACTTTCTGTCTTTTCTAGTTCAGACGATATATGAACTCAAACATTCGATTTTTTGTCACTCACTCACTCGTTCACGCGTCATCAAAAAGATTAGGTAGATCCCGTAGTCCTAGAAATTTGACATTTGGAAAAACGGTAATGTTTAGGATACAAAGAAAGAAAAAATTATAAAATACGGAAAATTCGAAAAAAAAAAACATTCGAAAATTCAGCAAATTCCATCAAAATTGAAAATTGAAAATAATACGATCTTGTAGTCTTAGAAACTTAAGATTCGGTGTGAAGGTAGTGTTTAGTATCCAGAAAAAGAAAACATAAAAAACACAAAAAAAATCGAAAGCAAAATTGAAAAAATCGAAAAATCGAAAAAAATCGAAAATTTTCAAATAATCCGATTTTGTTGCGCTAGAAACTTGGAACTCGGAATAAAGGAAGTATTTAGGATGCAAAATAAGGAAAAATTAAAAATTCCGGAAAATTCGAAAAAAAAATTCAAAAATTCGAAAAATTCGCAAAAAAATTAAAAAAATTAAAATAATTTGATTGTTTAGCCTTAGAAGCTTAAAATTTGCATTAAAGATAGTGTTTAGGATTCAGAATAAGTTAAAATAAAAAACGCAATAAAATTCGAAAATAAAATAAAAAAATCGAAAAATAAGGAAAATTTGAAAATAATTCGATTTTATAGCGCTAGAAACTTGAAATTTGGAATAAAGGTAATATTTAAGATACTAAATAAGGAAAAATTAAAAAATATGGATAATTAAAAAAATACCCATAAATTAGTGCAGACGATATATGAACTCAAAGTTTCGATTTTTTGTCACTCACACACTCACTCCATCTCGCGTCATCAAAAAGAATGGGTAGATCCCGCAGCCACAGAAACTTAAAATTTGGAATAAAGCTAGTGTTTCGGATACAAAGAAAGAAAGAATTATAAAATCCGGAAAAAAAAAACATTCGAAAATTCAAAAAAATCGAGCAAAATTGAAAATTGAAAATAACACGATCTTGTAGTCTTAAAAACTTAAAATTTGGTTTGAAGGTAGTGTTTAGAATTCAGAAAAATAAAACGTCAAAAACACAATTTTTTTTTAAAAATAAAATCGAAAAATCGATAAAAATCGAAAAATTTCAAATAATTCAATTTTGTTGCGCTAGAAACTTGGAATTCGGAATAAAGGTAGTATTTAGGATGCAAAATAAGGAAAAATTAAGAAATCCAGAAAATTCGAAAAAAAAAAATCAAAAATTCGAAAAATTCGAAAAAATTAAAAATAAAATTAGAATAATTTGATCTTTTAGCCTTAGAAATTTAAAATTCGCGGTAAAGATAGTGTTTAGGATTCAGAATAAGTTAAAATAAAAACGCAATAAAATTGGAAAATAAAATAAAAAAATCGAAAAAATAAGGAAATTTTGAAAATAATTCGATTTCATATAGCGCTAGAAACTTGAAATTTGGAATAAAGGTAATATTTAAGATACTAAATAAGGAAACATTAAAAAATATGGATAATTGAAAAAAAAAATCGAAAATTTAAAAAAATAAAATAAATAAATAAAAAATAGAAAGAAAGAAAGAAAAGGAGATAAATTGAAAATAATATGATCTCGTAGTCTTAGAAACTGAAAATTTGCTGTAAAGATAGTGTCTAGGATTCAGAAAAAGAAAAAATTAAAAACACAACAAAAATTGAAAATAAAATAAAAAAATCGAAAAAAAACGAAAATTTTAAAATAATTCGATTTTGTAAAGCTAGAAACTTAAAATTTGGATTAAAGGTAGTATTTAGGATACAAAAAAAGAAATAAATAAAAAATCTGTAAAATTCGAAAAAAAAATTAGAAAAATTGAAAATAATTTGATTTTGTAGCTTTAGAACTTAAAATTCGGCGAAAACTTATTGTTTAGGATAGAGAAAAAGGAAACATTAAATCACAATAAATTCGAAAATAGAATAAAAAACTCGAAAATAATCGGAAATTTCAAAATAATTCGATTTTGTAGCGCTAGAAACTTGAAATTTGTAATAAAGATACAAAATAAGAAAAAATTAAAAAATCCAGAAAATTATAAAACAAAAATTCGAAAAAATAAAAAATTGAAAATAATTTTATCTTGTAGTCTTAGAAACTTAAAACTTGGTCTAAAGGTAGTATTTACTATTCAATAAAAGGAACAATTAAAATATTCGTTAAATTCGAAAATAAAATCGAAAAATCGAAATATCTTTAAGAAATCGAAAATTCGAAAACAATTTGATTTTGTACTGCTAGAAACATTAGTTTTAAGATAATTGTCCTATTAGCTAGTACAACGCCCCTAATTGTTTTATGTTATTTCTCCCAGATTATGGTTTTCTTTTCTTTCGTTTACGAATTTCGTTATAGAAAAGTTCCGCTATAGACTGGCTACGATATAGGCGATTTCTTTATAGACAGGTTTGTTTTCTTTCACAGGTTGTACTCTATTTACTTCACGTATGAAATATGGATTGTTAAATGATGTTAGCCCCACAAAAATTTTCACAGCTCCCCCTACCCCCCCCCCCCCCCCCCCCGATATTACTGGCTCGTTATGGCTTGATAGTCCTTTCTAAATAAAATCATGGTGACTCTAAGATTCACTTGATTTATCTCTAAATTGAACCTAAATGATCCTAAGAAGACGGATCAAATAATTACTATATTGGCATGACAATCAGGTAACTTAGAATTAAAATCGAAAAATCAATAAATTTATAAAAAGTCGAAAATTTGAAAATAATTCGATTTTATTGTCCTAGAAGCTTGACATTTGGCAGAAAGGCAGGGTTTAGTACACAAAGTAAGGAAAAATTAAAAAATCCGTAAATAATAAAAAAAAGACTAAAAAAAAAAACGTAAAAAAAACATCGAAAAAAGGAATATAGTTTGATTTATTGGAAATTTCCGGAAATTTTAATTTTGGCTTTCTTTTTATACTAAAAAGTTCTTTTATGTTAAATATCAAGTATCTAGGGCTGCGAGTAATATCTCAGATGGATAGCACCTATCCTGGAAGCAATTGAGAGTACTTTTGACACTCCCCCTCCCATAACTTAGGGCTTGCCTAGGAACCTGAAATCTCTTTTTATCTACAGTACTTTGCAAACGAAACTAAAGCTTCAAATTTTTGATACCTGTAAATAATAGGGACAGAGTGTGGGCTTAGCGAAAATCAGTGGATGATCTCCAAAAAGAACCCAAAATCAAGAAAAGCAGGATTACTTACAAAAAGAAGTGAAATCTCATCAAAAAGTCACCTGTAAAAAAAGCAGCCAAGTCTCGTAACTCATTTACCGTAAAAAGTACTGAGATCGTATAAAGCCAAGTTTAACTATCTTATTAACTCTGAAATTTTCATTCACAAATCACTCCTAGTCTCTACATCTTTAGTTAATTATTATTTTGTGACTTGGCAATTACACAGCACAGGAAAGTTATTACACCTTACTATGTCATGGGATGGGATTTTAACTAAAGCAAATTATATACGCACAGGGAAGTTATTACACTTTAATATGTTATAGTATTATTTGATTAAGACTAACTATATACAACACATTCTTGTGCTACGTAATTGCCAAGTCACAAAATAATAATTAACTAAAGATGTAGAGACTAGGAGTGATTTGTGAATGAAAATTTCAGAGTTAATAAGATAGTTAAACTTGGCTTTATACGATCTCAGTACTTTTTACGGTAAATGAGTTACGAGACTTGGCTGCTTTTTTTACAGGTGACTTTTTGATGAGATTACCTTTATACCAAGTTTTATGTTTCTAAGACTACAAGATAAAAATATTTTCAATTTTTGATTTTTTCGCAATTTTTTTTTTATAATTTTCTGGATTTTATAATTTTTTCTTATTTTGTATCCTTTATTACAAATTTTAAGTTTCCAGAGCTACAAAATCGAATTATTTTAAAATTTCCGATCTTTTTATTTTATTTTCGAATTTTATTACGTTTTTATTTTAACTTATTCTGAATCCTAAACACTATCTTCACCGCGAATTTTAAGTTTCTAAGGCCAAAAGATCAAATTATTTAAATTTTTTTCGAATTTTTGATTTTTTTTCGAGTTTTCTGGATTTTTTAATTTTTCCTTATTTTGCATCCTAAATACTACCTTTATTCCGAATTCCAAGTTTCTAGCGCAACAAAATTGGATTATTTGAAATTTTTCGATTTTTTTCGATTTTATTTTCAATTTTTTTTTGTGTGTTTTTGATGTTTTCATTTTCTGAATTCTAAACACTACCTTCACACCAAATTTTAAGTTTTTATGACTACAAGATCGTGTTATTTTCAAATTTCAATTTTGTTCGATTTTTTTGAATTTTCGAATGTTTTTTTTTTAATTTTCCGGATTTTATATTTTTTCCTTTCTTTGTATCCGAAATGCTAGCTTTATTCCAAATTTTCAGTTTCTGTGGCTGTGGGATATACCCAATCTTTTTGATGACGCGAGAGTGAGTGAGTGTGTGAGTGACAAAAAATCGAAACTTTGAGTTCATATATCGTCTGCACTAATTTATGGGTATTTTTGAATTATCCATATTTTTTAATTTTTCCTTGTTTAGTATCTAATATTACCTTTATTCCAAATTTCAAGTTTCTAGCGCTATGAAATCGAATTATTTTCAAATTTTCCTTATTTTTCGATTTTTCCGATTTTTTCGATTTTTTTGTTTTATTTCCGAATTTTATTTGGTTTTTTATTTTAACTTATTCTGAATCCTAAACACTATCTTTACTGCGAATTTTAAGTTTCTAAGGCAAGATCAAATTATTTTAATTTTTTCCATTTTTTTCGAATTTTTGAATTTTTTTTTTCGAATTTTCCAGAATTTTTAATTTTTCCTTATTTTGCATCCTAAATACTACCTGTATTCCGAATTCCAAGTTTCTAGCGCAACAAAATCGGATTATTTGAAATTTTTCGATTTTTTTCGATTTTCGATTTTTTCAATTTTGCTTTCGATTTTTTTGGTGTTTTTGATGTTTTCTTTTTCTGGATGATAAACACTACCTTCACACCGAATCTTAAGTTCCTAAGACTACAAGATCGTGTTATTTTCAATTTTCAATTTTGATGGAATTTGTTGAATTTTCGAATGTTTTTTTTTTTTCGAATTTTCCGGATTTTATAATTTTTCCTTTCTTTGTATCCTAGACACTACCTTTTTTCCAAATGTCAAGTTTCTAGGGCTACGGGATCTACCTAATCTTTTTGATGACGCCTAAACGAACGAGTGAGTGAGTGAGTGAGTGAGTGACAAAAAATGGAATGTTTGAGTTCATATATCGTCTGAACTAGAAAAGATAGCAAGTTTTAATTTTAAATTTTGGTCGGTCCTATGTGCCAAATACTCTAGAAAAACGAAGTTTCAAATTTTTGGGATACTCCAGCGCGGAGATATGAGGGGGTCAAAAGTGCCCTGAGTTGCTTCCAGAAAAGTATGCTTACGGCTGCCCTCTCTCGACTTGGCGGAGGCACTGCCGTGCCTCCAGATCTAAAACAAACTATCCCCATCCTGTGGGATTTGTTTTTCAATGTTTTACTTTATTTAATGCAAAACATAGATTGCATCCGACAACTCATAAAAAAGTCCTCCGGCCTGTACCGGCAGGAAAAGGTAGCTTTCCTATATCTTCGTTTTAAAATTTTAGCTAATGTTACTCGAAAACAGCAAGTTAAAATGCAAAGAAACCGTTTACAAAAGATTCGTTTACACTGAATTTGAATAAGAAATTCGCCAAATTATTGAGCTATAGCCAAGTTGGCTTCATTTATGAAGACTTATTTTTGTCGCCAAATTTGGCGAGATTTCGCCAATTGTCGCCAAGTTTGGCGAGAATTTGGCGCTAATGGATATGAATATATAGTTTTATGCGTATGATTGGGAAAATGGTTACAACAATGAAAGAAAATAATTTGCGAGAAATCGCGTTCACTAAAACTTATAAATTTATATTAAAATCATTAAAATTACAGACATTACAATACACTTTCATAAAACATTAAAAACATATTAAAATTGGACGTTTCGGATTTACATGGAAAATCCCTCTTCAACAACAACATTTCACTTAGCGTAAATCATAGTTCAAAAATATCAACAAATAGAAAATGCAACGTATCAAAATTTCGAAGTCAAAGTTACAGTTATAATAACACGGAGTATTCATTCGGGATTGCACCTGCTTGACCATTATTGACCATAAATTTATCGTTGGTTTTTTGTAATGTGCTGTTTTGTTTCAAAATGTCAGCCACCCTAGAATTTCAAACTGCTCTATCTCAGCCAATTTTTAAGATAGAGATAAAACAAAAAATGCTCTGGAATCCTTGTATCAAGTCCTAACACCTAATTAAAACATAAACTTGATTTTTTAACTTTTTTGTATATTTATTTTAGTTTTAAAATTTTCCGTGGCCGCCATCTTGAAACAAGATGGCGGACCAAGCTGGCCAACGAACTCGGTCGAGGCATTGGTGAGCTTAATACACACAATTAGTTTCGTCCAAATTAATTTATAAATACGAGCGTTATCGTATCAAATTATTTTCATTTTTTCAATTTTTTTCGAATTTTTTAATTTTTTTTTCGAATTTTCTGGATTTTTTTAATTTTCCTTTTTCTGTATCCTAAATACTACCTTTATTCCTAATTTGAATTTTCTAGCGCAACAAAATCGGATTGTCTTCAAATTTTCGGTTTTTTTTCAATTTCTTCGATTTTTTCAATTTTGCTTTCGATTTTTTTGGTGTTTTTGATGTTTTCTTTTTCTGGATGTTAAACACTACCTTCACACCAAATCTGAAGTTTCCAAGACTACAAGATCGTATTATTTTCAATTTTGATGGAATTTGTTGAATTTTCGAATGTTTTTTTTTCGAATTTTCTGGATTTTATAATTTTTTCTTTCTTTGTATCCTAAACACTACCTTTTTTCCAAATGTCAAGTTTCTGGGGCTACGGGATCTACCCAATCTTTTTGATGACGCGTGAACGAGTGAGTAAGAAGTGACAAAAAATCGAATGTTTGAGTTCATATATCGCCTGAACTAGAAAAGACAGAAAGTTGTAATTTTAAATTTTGGTCCTGTGGCCCAAATACTCTCTATAATTGAAGTTTAAAATTTTTGGGATACTCCAGCGCGGAGATATGGGGGTGTCAAAAGTGCCCTGAGTTGCTTCCAGAAAAGTATGCTTACGGCTGTCCTCTCTCGACTTGGCGGAGGCACTGCCGTGCCTCCAGATAAATGTTTCGTGCACCGTTTTCCATGCATTGCAAACAATTACTGTTAATAGCTCATGGTGTTTCGAAATACTTTTTAACGTCCCTGTAAACGGACGATAAATGCTATTTCTGATAAGGAATATGTTGTAACGAATTTCAATACCATATGGCATTACTTCATTTATGTGTATTTCAAACAATCTCCGCCCAGTAAACAGTAATATGAAAGAACTCTTTTTTGATCACTCGCAAACGAAATACTGATGCTATACACATAATTCACAATAGTGATAAGGCTACATTGAAAAAATATACATAAAATTTTGTCGAAATTCAAGCAAACTTTTGGAAGTTACAAGTAGAATGCGAACAGATGGAGACAGACAAGCGCTCTGACACCGTAAACACTTTTCATGTTGTTGAAAAGTATTAAAAATCAATGCCTTATTTCTTAAAATTGTTGATTTATTGGTGTGCTCATAATTTTAAAAAAAATTAGTAAGTTTGAAAAGATGGCGTCCTCTCGCGTCTCTAGCGTCCCCCTTGAAAATAAAAAGTAAGGGGACGCTCGACATAAAAAAAAAAGTGAGGGGACGCTGTCCCCCCGCGTCCCCCCTCGACTACACCACTGCTTGGAGTTATTAGAATCTTCTAGCACGAAGCCCAGTTGGAAAGACATCTCGACTTACAGTCCTACGACGAAGCAATATTGGGCTCTTTGGAACTCTCTCCACGTCAGGAATGGTGTCCTGTTCCGAAAATTCGAATCGGAAAATGGGAAGACATCTCGGTGGCAGTTGGTACTTCCTCGATCTCGAATCCCAGAGGTCCTCGAAGAATTACATGGCAGTCCCACTGGTGGCCATTTTGGAGTCATGAAAACATTACACAGAGTCCGAGAGCACTTCTTCTGGGGAAAAGCGAGAGCTGACGTCGAACGATGGTGCAAATCTTGCGATGCATGTGCAGCTCGAAAAGGACCAAAGAAACGTAGCCGAGGAAGACTACATCTCTACAATGTAGGAGCACCTTTCGAACGCATCGCCCTTGACATCCTAGGCCCTCTGCCAAGAAGTGCTGATGGCAACAAATACCTCCTTGTTGTCATGGACTACTTCACGAAATGGCCTGAAGTTTATGCCATCCCTGATCAAGAAGCTTCTACGGTTGCGGATGCCTTGGTACACCAGTGGATATCAAGGTATGGAGTCCCCCTTCAAATGCATTCTGACCAGGGGAGAAATTTCATCTCTGCTGTGATTGAGGGTCTCTGTCAACTTCTCGGAATGGACAAAACTAGGACGACGCCTTTACATCCACAATCGGATGGCATGGTTGAGAGATTTAATCGTACCATCCTCAACAATCTCTCACTGCTAGTCTCAAGAAATCAACAAGACTGGGACCAAAAACTTCCCTTGTTTCTTCTCACCTAATCGCAGCGCCGTCCATGAAACAACCGGCTATTCCCCGTCTCAGATGCTTTTCGGTCGTGATCTTCGTCTACCTTGTGATCTGATTTTTGGTCGCCCTCCAGATGCGCCTTCATCGCCAGAGGGATACGTGCAGAATCTCCAGGCACGATTTGAAGACGTCCACAACTTGGCTCGAGAGCGGATCAATATACAGACGGAGAAGATGAAGACCAGGTACGGCACGAAAGCCACGGGACATCAATTCAAAGAAGGCGACAAGGTTTGGTTTTATAATCCGACTCGACGTAAAGGACTTTCTCCCAAACTGCAATCGCACTGGGACGGTCCTTATACAGTCCTAAACAGACTGAACGATGTCGTAATTCGGATCCGAAAGTCACCAAATTCGAAGCCTAGAGTCGTTCATTACAACAGGCTAGCTCCATACTATGGCCATAGTACATAGTTCCCATAGTACTTAGTTCATTGATTGTAAATAGTGCAATGTAAATAATGTAAATTAGTATGACCATGGTCTTGTATATAAATTAATGTAAATAATTCCTTTTGCTTAGCATTATCATTATTAATGTTATTATTTAAATACTTGTATGTAATGATGTCTATGCTTTAATTTAATTTAATTTTTTTTAAAATAAGTGTATATTTTGTATAATTCAGCATTATGAATGTGTTTAATTGTTATTTTCCATGTTTGCTTTAAGTGTTTTGAGTAGTATAGCATTTGTTGGTAACGGGTTTGCTTTCCGATCAAAGGTTGAACTGCCCGGGACGTGCAGTCCTTGAGAGGGGGGCAATGTTATGAATTTTGTATATATCTGTAAATATTCCATTTGTTTAAATTTATTTTATTTTATTATTGTGAAAATTGCAGTATTATTAATGTATTTCCTATTGAGCATCATGTAACTCAATGCTAAAGGCCTCAGATGGTTTGCAAGGAAAACAACCTTACACCCTCATCTTTATAATGGAAGTCTATTGAAATATCGCCAAGGAATGGGTTTATCGCCAAGTTGGCGATGGTTTTGGCGACTTATTTTTGTCGCCAAATGTCGCCAAGTTGGCGACGGATTTGGCGACTTTTTGTGCAACCACACCCCCCTTATACCTATACATTGGGATACTTTCTTGCTTGGGTTCTCTATCGAAAGTTAAAGCACTTTCTGGTAATTTCTAGCATCTGAAGACTCTGGAATAATCTGGAAAGATCTCTGAAACCTATATAAGGTCAGTTAGTTAGTTGTCTGTCAACTGCGATTGAATTCATACGAGAGGCTTTGCATTGAGAACTGTGTTTCTCGGATCGATTTTGTCATTGATACGTCGTATTGAACGCATTGTTTCTGTGTGAAATTTTGCTGCGCTTTTATTGGATTTGAAGATTACTGAATATCTTGTAATTTTCAGAAGATATTTGTGATCGTATTGCACTGTTTATAAAGCCTTTTTATTGTTCTTATATATTGGCATCAGTCCTTTCGAACCCCGAGCTCACAACAATATATTTTAAAAATATTCTTTAGAAGTTTTCTTTGTTCAGGGGGGTGGTCATGAACCCATGACCACTTCCTTGGATCAGCCGTTGGCAACAATCTTTGTAAAAAGTACAGATATTCATAGAATAATGATGAATGAGCAACAAAATCTAGTCGCCAGTAAAAAAAAAAAAAAAAAAAAAAAATAATAATAATAATAATATCCCTCCCCTTCCCAAACCTCCCTCATCATTTATTTCCAAAAAAAAATAATAATAATAATAATAATAATAATAATAACTAGTAAATCTACAGATCAGAGGCCTCAACGTCAGCTCCACAAATCATTGTTCATTGATCTCACTATTTTTTAACATTATCTGCATAATATTTGATATCCTAAAATTCAATTTTTTAAAGTTATTTATACATTTATAAGAATGTAAAATTTATCGAAAGTTCCGGAAATTTTAAAAGTATCGCATTAAACACAATGTTATGCAATGATAGGATAAACTATTTATTACTGTATTTTTTCAGAATAACAATACATTACTTCAGGGGGGCGGAACCCCCCCCCCCTGAACCCTCCGTTGTCGCTTTAATTATATATCCTCAATTTCCAGTCATTGTGCTATTTCATTTCTTGAGTATATGTCTGAATGTATTTACTATTTTAATTTCATTAGAATAACTATAACTTTGTACAAGAGATTTTATCCTATCCTTAAAAAAATACTTATATCTCAACCGCTAAATATCATATGTTGCTGAAATTGAATAAAATTTCGTGTATAAAATATGCTTATACAAATGTAAATTCCTCTTATGTGACCTATATTCCATTTACACATTCAACGTTTTTATTATTTTCATTTGGAAACCAATTTCGTAATCTTTCTTTAGTAGTTAAAATAAATTCTCATCTATTTCATTTAAAAAAAAACATTTAAAAAAATAAAATCACCTGAAAATTAGCTATTTTGTTAATAAAATTTCGCGTAAAAATCCTGCAATTCACTTGAATTTTTCTTTGTTGATATTCTTTGAAATATAGCTTTTACAAACGTGAAACTTTCTTTTAAACGTAAATTGGCTATTAAAGCGATTTGAAATCGAATACGCTTTCCATGTTTTAATAAATAAGTTACTTATTGATTTATAAGCGATTTTTGTCATCTAAAGACAGGTTTTTCTTCTTTCCCGGCCTGTCGCGTCCGGAAATCCGTTCAAAACGCCGAATTCGATAGTATTTTCTGAAAGATCTTTTGCCTTTACCAAAAAATGGAAAACGCTATTCGATTGCATAGTTTCTGAATAAGAACACCTGCCAATTTCATGTGTTTCCGAAGAAAAATGAATTCTGAAATGTGTCAGAAAGTAAGTCCTCTGGATTTGAAAATAGCTTTAAACAAAATATACGTCTGACAAAAAATTGTGTACTGACACACTCATATATGAAGCTATATGAAGATATACAATAGTTGTCTTTTAGTTTACAGCATAGATATTTAATATTTTCGAAAGAAACGTTAAAACTAATTATGTGAAATAACAGAAAAAGGTACTATAGAAAATTTAAATACGAATGTATTTATTCGCTGGATATATCTATCTATTCATGTTTAATGACACTTGCCACTGTATATTTGTTTTTTCCCGAGAAAGGGTGAATAAATGATAGTTCTAGTATTTTTCTTTAGCAAATAAGCGCTTTTTCATTTTGCTATTGTAGGTAATTAAAAAAATTATCGGGTATTAAACTTCAGAGGTGGGAGGTGAAAAAATCTTTATGATGCCTAGTAAAATAAATAATCAGCATCTATTTACATCATTCAAAAGACTATTTTTAAAACTTTCTTCTCTATTCTCAAAATGAAATTTGCAGCTTCCTACAAGTTGCATAACGATAGCCAAAGGCAAAATTTCACACATTAGGTGGTCTTTCTTATCGCTCCATGAAGATTTTCCCCGTTCAAACCCCTGCTGAGTTCCCCGAAAGCTAGGGAGGCACCTTATATGGGGCGGACGTTATACTAGTTTCGACTGTTTTAAAAAAGACAGTATCATTTTTTTAGAATTTTAGCATCGATTTAAAAGATTTTTAAAGCAAAATAAAAAGCATTTTTACAAAGCTAATTAATCAGGCTACGATTGTGTCATTACCAAATTTTAAAATGTCAAACAGATTTTTCGCGATAAGACACTAAACATGAATCTTTAATAATCCTAAAGTAACGCACTTATATCACATTAAAATTAAAAAATAAAATAAAATTTGAAAGGAGCGTGCATAATTTAAATGTACAGGTTTTGAAAGTTACAAAAATTACTAAATTCGAGCAAAATGCAAAAAGATGACACTTCTAAATTTCTCCCATTGAAATAACATTAGCTGCTGTATCTCGGAGAGTCAGTGAAGTAGCCCCTTAAGCAATTTCACATTTTTTTTTTTACAAAGAATTATTGGATAATATTGGCAAGGATGTCAAATTTGTTATATGTATGATGAAAACAAATGGGTTTAATCGTTAGATATTGTCCAGACTGAAGTGCGGGTGAGAATTTTAAATACTGTTTTTCTTGACCACTCTACAGCCCAAGACTTGTATGAAAAATGTTTTCATGGTTGGATTTATCAAATCTGTTGCAAATTAGTCTTGATGCACCTAATGTTAATTGGAAACTGTTCAAGAGGAACTTTTTTAAACTGATCTTTTCATAGAGGTCGCCATTTCACATACTGCACCTCACTCCGAGTCCTTTTGGAAACAATGTGAGTGGTGATAGATTTTTACACGGGACTCGGAGTATGCACTTCTATATTGATTCTTTTTATGTGATATATCACTTCTTCTTATGACTGACGTTTTAGGTTTGTGGCTTGGCGGGATCATTTACAACAAGTTGTTTCTGGTGAGATATCACTCCTTTTTGTAAGGTATTTAATTTCAACTATACGGATTCCATTTTTATTCAGAAAAGAAAAGATGAAAGGGGCAAAATAATAATAGTGATGCTATAAAATAAATTATAAATCAGAATTATACAATTTATTCCAATATACATGTCGCTACCATAGCAACGGGAAACTTTTATATTAATTTCCTTACATGGTATTCTTCAGATTACTTATGACATGTTAATTTTCCTTTTTTTTTTTTATCAGTCTTTTGTTTATATACATTTAAAAAAACAAAAAATTAGAAACATTGAATAAAATCCTGAGGAAATGTCAGGGAAATTTGAAATGTCTGAAAAAAGTTCAGAAAAACTTTCCTGGTTATAAAACTAAAGATTGGAAATGGCCAGGAAAATCTTCATCAGTACTGTAAAGAGTATTTCAACCTCTCATTGAAATTTAATCCTTCAGGGATATAGTACCACTTTTCAGTCCGAGTTTTTCAATACACTGAAAGTCTGTAGTTTTTGTAGGATTGATTTAGAAAAGAGGGTTCGCTTTTGTATTAATATACTATGTCAAAGCAATCTGTATTGAGCTGATAGGGATAGAGCAGAGTTATAAAACACAGTGGTTAAGGTCTGTCTGTGGTGTGACTAAATATAGAGCACACTGAAGAAACAGTTTCATTTGAAATAAGAATCAAATTTATTCGTTCATCTTGAATGTTAAACTTAAATAAAGATATATACATATACCTCCAACCTTTGCTGGGAACTTGGTTATCCCATTATACCAATAAACATGCAGAAAGGGATAAACCGTCCTTCCATCACCACCCATGGAGTTGTTTCAACCTAGCCAACCTTGCTCCGTACATCAAACTAGAATAAAATATGCATACAGTTACAGTTAAGAGGGTGCCTTTACGACCGAAATGCAAAAAGAAAAACCAGTTCGGAACGATTTGACTCCCGAACAAACCACTTGACAAATTTAGGGGGACAAGACTTTGTCCAGATTTGCAACAGTTTTTATTGATGTGATAAAGAATTTCCATTCTGATTGGACAAAATGGGTGGAACCTGATACTGAAAGTGTGCATCTGCAAAATGTTTAAGAAATGGAGCTGCTTTAAGGAAACCTTCATCAGGAAATAAACATCTTTGTGTTCAACCATTTGTAAATTTTACAAAAGTTTGTTTAAAAAAACTTCAGTTTGTACTTCAGAATCAGTTGTGAAAATTCCACTCTCAAAATCGTCACTTTTAAGATTTTTGTGTTATCCAAGATCACAAAGGGTTTTGTTTAATATTCCTTTCAAAACACTTTATCCTTTCTTTAATAAATACAAATGAATTTCATTTAACAACAAAAAAAGAAAAAAATCATGTTTTTTTTATAAAGTAAAAATTTACCAGTCTATTTTTCTCGCTTTTTCGAAAATCTGAACCAGTCCGATAGCGGGCAAAGCCCGGTATTATACTCTGTCATAATAATATCTGTTATGTGCACTCAATGCGATATTTAAAAAAAAAAAAATCAATTTCAAAACTAAACGTGTTGTAACCTTCAAAATGTTAAAATAGGCCAATATTTCCATAATCGGGTTTTTACCATGATTCAATACGTTCCTCAAACTCAGGACATTATAATCACTTGTTGACTTCTTATCTACTTGCTTTCTCTATTATTCATATTTAAAAAAGTCGTTCAACTTCCAATAGGACGTCAGATTTTCTTTTTAATTCTCTCATGACATGATATTAATCTGGTTTGTGCACATACGCACACTCATACTCCTCGTATTATTGAGAAATCTTTGGAAATTTCCGTTTTATGACCCATAGGACGTCATAATCTTTTTTTTTTTTTTTCAATGGGTGAAACTTTTTATTTAATTTTCATTTTTCACGTGGAAATCTTTCAATAGAAAATGAATTGCTGTAGAAAAAAATTTAGTGGGAAATTTTAAGGGTTGGCAACTGCTAGAACAAAAAATGTTTAAATTGAATAGGAAAAGGCTGTTAGAATTTTGGTTTTTTATCTCTCTCTATTAAAATAATACGATGTTTTCAAAATTTTATGATTTTCAGCTTCATAGTAGGTATTCAGTTATAAGTACACAAAATTTCAAGTCTGTAAGTTATATAGTTTCTGAGAACCGGCTCTGTGACGGACAGACAACGTAGCGGGACGAATAGGGTTTCGACGCTAAAAAGATGTTCACAGGTGTAATTTCGATGACAATAAATTCATTTTAATATTTTTAGATCTCAAATATGAGTTAATACATTCATTTTAAGGCTCTATAAGTTAGCAACTCCACGTGTCATAAATCGCCAAATAGGCCAAATGGCTGTGAAACTGCAACAATGAAGCATTTTAAAAAGTATAAAATAAATTATTATGAAAAAAAAAGTACGCTTTCTCAATTAATAGTTTAATATTCAATTAATAGTTTAATATTCAATTAATTTAGTTTAAGAAAAAGTTAGTTAAATAATGTTCCATCTATTCTTTAAAAAAAAAAAAAAAAAACACAGAGCAAAAAGTATGTATACAAAGAGCGTTCCATAAAAAGTGAGATTAAAATCATAAAAAATGAAGAAATATATTTACAGTAAAAAGTACATCATTCTTTTTCAAAATACCTTCCTTCAGATGATATGCAACAGTCCACTTTTCAGAACAAGTGGAGAAGCCTTTTTCTGGAAGATGCTTCAAAGAACCCTGCACTGCGGAAATAACTTCAGAATCTGCCTCCTTCAACGTCGGAAACATCCAGAAATCGCATGGTGTGAGATCTGAACTGTGTGGCATGATTTTAATATTGCATTTACTAAGATATTCCTGAACAGAAGTAGCGACATGCGGGCGAGCATTATCGTGATTTTATGTCCAATTCCCCCACCAGTTTATGACGCTTTCTCGATATAGGTTGTCACAAAACTGAAACATAATATTTACCAATCACGGTAGTTTTTGTTATCGGCACAGCATGCTGATAGATTACCAAGGATCACTCTAGCATTTTTAAAGGAGAATATATATAAACTGCTTTAAAATATATTTATATTAAAAAAATGTATTATTCTAGAGAAATGTTGACCGTTTAGAGGGAGTTATGACCCTGCGTTTACATGGGATGAGATAAACGTCCTCCAAAAGATGTGAAAAAAATCTTAAATTCGAGAAAATCCCGGTCGTATTTATGAAAGTTGTCGTCAGATGGCAGCACTGCAGAATTCAATGAGGAAGATTTCGTATTTCATCGTCATGATGGATGTATTTATGAAATACGAAATCCATGGTTTGTTTAGAGCAGGGGTGCCCAGAGAGGGGTTTGGTGACGCAAAGTGCGTCATACAATTTATTTTTGGGTGGGAATTTAGAAAAAAGTACATTTTGGGGGGGATTTTTAATTTCTTAATATTTCCCTTTTTTTTCACTATTAAAAAAATTCTTGATTTTTTTTTTTTTTTTTTTAAATATCACTTTTAATTTTTTTTCAACATTCAATTTCCAGAAATGTTCCTGTTTTTTTCATTCTTTAAATTCTAGATCAGGGCAATAAGAACCCGTTCTGCATCTTGCTACCTTTAAAGGTACGGTAATAAAAAAAAAAATACTTGGAATAAAGGTGGGAAAATGTTTAAGACAATCTGAAAGGCAATTAGGACCACAAGATGTGATAAAAGGAATAGCTTTCCAGAAGCGTCTTAATTAATTTATTATCTTGTTTGACTGTGTCGTATCGTACGGTCCGAGTGCAAAAATACATTCTTGATGGGTGGGATAAGAAAGAACAACAAAATAAGCATTTCAGCAGAAGAGCTGAAGAAATTGCTTGACCATTTTCAGAAAACTAGAATTTAAGTACAATATATTTTAGTGATGTTAGAAGAGCAGTATTGTATGTCATTAAAACAGTATAAGGTAAACAACCTGTACAGAGAAAAAGACTTCCTGCCACTAATTATTTTAGGGGGAAGGGAGGAATTTAAAGACAAATTAGATTTTTTTGGGAGTATTAATTACTAGGTAATAAGACTGAAAAATTATAGTGTGAAAGAAAAACATATACAGAATACAGAGGCTTACAATAGATTTAGGACTATGTTTTAATGATACAGTGTCTGCCATTTTATAAGAAATTGTTGCTATCTATATATAATCTATATATGTATGTTGCTAATATTGTCAAAGCAGTATAAGGCAACAACTTGTACTGAAATAAACGCTTCAATCCACAGTTTATTTTAGGGGAGTGGGATGTGATTTAGATATTTTTTATTTATTTATTTATTTATTTCTATTTTTTGTGGTGTGGGGGGGAGGAGGGGATATTAAACTGTATGACTAGGTAGTATAAAAAATAAGATTGGGAAATCTTAAGCATTAAGATTTAATCTTAAACAAGGGCGTTAGTAAACAAGAGTGTTAAGATTTAATCTTAAACATTATATTAAAGGTGTATGTACATATAAATGTACATACACCTTTGATATAAACGACTCGTCTTTAATATTTTAGTCTTCTTAAAACGATATGCAATCTTTGTATTTAAGATTTATTTTGTAATAATTTAATAGATTTTTCTTTTAAATACTTGTAAGTAAATATTTATTTTCATAAAAAAGTAGCTTTATTTATTAAAATATTTGACTTTTAGTAGATAACTTAAATTATATAAAAGTTATTAGTGTTTACTAGAGGATAGCAACAAATAAAAAAATTCTGATTTTAAGCAGAATTTCTTGCAATTATCTACTCTTACAACTTATAAGAAGTAAAATAAGCACATTTCTTAATAAACTACAGCCATTGCTAACGGAATATATCATCCTCCCCCCCCCCCCCCCTTTACACAGTAACTATTTCAAGCAAAATACTTCGGGAACGATAAGAAGAAAGAAAGAACATGTTCCCATCAATCTGTTCCTTCTCCATTCCACATTCCACTACTCGTTTACCGAAAAACGGGAAACATGTTCCTTTTAAATAATTATGTTGGACACAATTTTAAATCAAAAAATGCAATTCTGATGAATAAGTTATAAAAATTAACTTTTTATACAGCCTATGGGTCCTATAAGTTATATTTGGTAAAACAATCCTGAAGCTCTGATATATCAAATGAAAAAAAAAAATGTCACCGTGTTATGCGAGTTTAAAATTTGGAAATTTTTCGCTTTTAACGTGGTGCCCGAAGTTATGTGCCATTAGATCGAAATCGTACATTATTTCAGACACTGTGTTAGGTGCCAAATTTGAAACTCGGTAACTTTTGGTCGTACTAAAATGATTTTCTCCGCCGCATGTCAGAGCATGAGGACTGTTTCACTAAATATAACTTATAGGACGCAGGGACGTATAAAAAGTTAAGCTTTGTAACGTCTTCAAAAATGCATTTTTTGATCCAAACGGCGTATAACATAATCCTTCAGCTAATTTTAAATATTTTTTAAACTGAAGCTGTTTATCACAAACTAACGGTTCAGAAATCATCTATTAGTCAATGCTTAGAAGGGACATATTTTATATTTTTAGGGTTTCGTTCATCTCACAAAACACTATTACTAGTCCCGCTTCGTTGTCTGTCTGTCACAGAGCCGGTTCTCAGAAACTATATAACTTACAGTCATGAAATTTTGTGTACTTATAGTTGAATACTTATTATGAAGCTCAAAATCATAAAATTTGAAAAAATCGTATTATTTTTACATATAGAGATAAAAAAAAACTGAATATCTAACAGCCTTTTCCTATTAAATTTAAACATTTTTCGTTATAGCAGTTGCCAACAATTAAAAATCCACACTAAAATTTTTTCTACAATAATTAATTTTCTATTGAAAGATTTCCACGTGAAAATGAAATAAAAAGTTCCCCAATTGAAAAAAAGATTAATACGACGTCATATTGGTAATAAAACGGAAGTTTTCAAACATTTCTCAATAATACAAGGAGTATGAGTATGTGTAAATACAGAAAGAAGCTTAATGTAACGTCATTGGAGAATTAAAAAGAAAATTAATCTGACGTCTAACATTTAGAAAGTCTCTATACAACATGTTTAATTTTGAAATTGATTTTTTTTTAATATCGCATTTAGGTAGGCATTACACTATACGCCCGCTATCGGACCGGATCAGATATTCGAAAAAATGAGAAAAATAGACCGGTACATTTTTACTTTATAAAAAACATGACTTTTTTTTTAAATGAAGTTTTTTTGGATTTCTTAAAGAAAGGATAAAGTGTTTTGAAAGGAATATTAAACGAAACCCTTTGTGCGATCTTCAATCACACTTACCCACTTGTTTATAATATGTGTAGATTAAAATTTTTTATAAAAAAAATTTCTTTAAGTTTATGTTATATTTATTTTTTATTAAATTGTTTAAAAATGAAATATTATAATTGTAATATATCGAGCTATCATACTGATCTCAAGAAACAAGTACTGTCTTGCAAAAGTGATCCTCATGTTCTGCGGAAAGCAAGGCACACGTACTGATGTTGGGACGAATTTATATTTTCATATCCTCTGGCTAACGAGCAAATGGGCAAAATTCCAATATTGTTTTTTTTGTATTTTATTTTAAATGCTAAAAAGAATTGATTTTTCTAACATTAAAAAAAAATTGATTGTGTATATGAATGTAAATCATTAAGAGAATAATCATTAGTTCCGTCATAAATATTGCATTATATATATTTAGAATTACATTATTTGAAATAATGCTTGTATTGCAGTGAAAACTTGAGCTTAGTGAACGTATTAACACGGGCTTGTCAGTCAGAACTTATTAATGTGGAAACAATCAGATTGCTAATAATAAAATATATATCTTCATTATTTATTATGCTGTTAAAACTTTTATTTCATGTTTGTATGATAGTACGTAAGAATACTGTTATTAAATTATCAGTAGAATATATTGATGTTCTGTTTAGGAGGGGGAGTCAATGTTAATGTATGAAGATTTTTTTTTTGGGGGGGGGGAATTTGCGTCATTGGGTTTGGGGGGGATGGTCACCACTGGTTTAGAGGGCTTATTCTTTTAATATTATACTAGTCAAAACTTGACGGAAAAAAGTGACTAACAATATCAGTGAAATAAGCTTCTTTATTATTTAAGAAATGAAAATATTTTATTTTAAAAGTTTTTTCCCCCCAGTGAAATACAGTACTTTGAGACCTATAGCGGCTTGGCTGTCAGTAGTAGAGGAATGTATGTTTCGCCTCAGCAGGCGCTGTGTGCGTGGTGGAGGTGGGTACCGGAAGTGAGCCTGGCAGTGGAAGCGGAAGTGATGGAAGATAAGACAGGAAGTGAAAGAAGATAAGACAGGAAGTGAACCGGAAGTGTTGGAAGATAAGAGAGGAAGTGAAGTAGGGGAGGGCTTAATTTTTTTTTAACCGATAAGGGAGAGAGGGGAGGGCTTATTTTTAGGGGGCTTAATTTTTTTTGTGAAAAATAAAGGGTTTTAATCAGATTCTTTCTTGTCAGGGAATTTTTTTTTTAAATACGAAGTTTAGATGTAAGATATTTAAGAAATATAAACTACAACTTGGAGTACTTTTTGAAATTTTCTTATTTTTAGGGGGTCTTCTAGGTAGGTAGGGGAGGGCTTATTTTTAGAGGGGCTTAATTTTTTTTGCTGAAAAATAAAGGGTTTTAATCAGATTCTTTCTTGACAGGGATTTTTTTTTTTTTTTTTTTTTTTTTTTTTTTCAATAAAAGTTTCTTATGGTTGGTGGGAAATGTTAAAGTAACAGAATGTCAACAGTGCTAGTGGAGTTGAGGGGTAGGAACCCTGCTATAAAAATAATACCTGTAAAAGAAATATATATGTGCTACCTTTCGCGCTCTTCGACCTAACTGTTCAGAGTTTAACATGAAATTTACTTATAATTCACCTGCAAAAGAATTTTTTTTCCCTTCTTTAAACATTAACTTAAATGTGAATGAGATTAAAATAGATGTGAGGGCTAAATTTTTAGAGAGTTAAAATGAAAATCCACTGAGGGTTGTGTTAAATAAAAGGAGATGATCGACTTTGACAGCATTTTTCTAAAAGTTTATTTATCGAAAAAGGAATCATACGTTTCGATTATATTTGTTAACTATTATAGTTTAACATTAAAAAGCAGGTAGACATTCACATCTTTAGCGCTCGTCGATCTAACTGTTCAGAGTTTAACATGAAATTTACTTATAATTCACCTGTAGAAGAATTTTTTCCCTTCTTTAAACATTAACTTAAATGCGAATGAGATTAAAATAGATGTAATGGCTAAATTTATAAGGATTTAAAATGAAAATTGTGATAGTCATATAAATGAAATTAAAATAGATGTAATGGCTAAATTTATAAGGATTTAAAATGAAAGTAATGCGATTACTTTGCTTCATAAAAATCTAACACGAAAAAAGCTGGTAGACGTTTACCTTTCGCACTCGTCGACCTAACCGTTTGGAATTTTGTTTAAACTTCTCTCGAGTTCGTCGACATAACCGTTCAGAGTTTTCGGCGAAATCCGGATATATATTAACTTACAATAGCTAACTTTTTTAAGGGAAGTTTAAATAACATATTTCCCAAAGTGTCTTACAAACATTTAAGAATTTATACACACATAAGAACCTCGCCTACAGGTGCAAGGTTCTGACTTTAAAGCTACTAGATGTTGAAATTTAAACTTCTTGCGCTCGGCGACCTAACCGTTCGGAATTTTGTTTAAACTTACGAGTTAGGATCCCTTAGAAAGACCTACATAGAGACACTTATCCCTAATGTAGATAATCAACCCTATATTTAACTAACCAGTTACAACATACAAGACATAATCGTTACATTCAGTTAATAAGTGATTTGACATGCAAAATATTAGATATAAAAACATACAATATGATATATACAAAACAATTTTAAAGATTTTTTTCCCTACAATTTTTAACAAGAATTTAGCAATATTTTAACTTGAGAGCAGGTATTTTTTTTTAGAGTTATACGATTATAATAAATTTTAACCCTATTTTACTTAATACAACTAACATTTAAAAAAAAGAGAAAGACATCTAGTTTTTATAACGTCACATGTTTGAATTATTAACCTATTTTAGTTAAAAGTATGATACTTAAGTGATTTTATTTGAAAAATCAATTCAACATTTTAAAAGCAGTCGAAAGATTTTTACTTTTAAAAATAACTAACAGAATTTTTTAAAGCAGTAAGGTAGATGACACTAACTTTAAATTAACTTTTTATAGGTCACTTTAAATAAAATACATATTTTTTATTATTATTAAAGAAAAATATAAACTACTCACACATTATTATGCTGCATTTAAACATAACTGAAATACTACAACCTTTCTGCTGACATGTGGTCACGGAGGAAATCTTTTCATATAGAAGGCAAAATAAGATAATGAATTGACAATCATGATTCGTTATGCATATGTTTAAACAGGAAATTATTTAAGACGTGTGATTAAGACCATTTTACATGGTATTACAGAATAAATCTTTTCACAGGATGCAAGATAAGATAATATCACGTAATGATTTAATAAACACGATTCGTTATGCATATTTTAAAACAGGAAATACATCCGTCAGATAACATTACTTTGTTTATATGAAGTGACCAAATACAAATTTTGCTGATAAGATTAATTTAATTTCGAATTTGAAAATAGTATTGACAGAACATTCAAATTTTACTTTTGCACAATATTTAAATAAGGGAAATTGTACACGATATTTTAAAAAAAAAATAAATAAGGGAAGTTACAAAATGTTGTACACTCTTTTATTTAGAAAAAGAGAGCGGGTATTTTGTTTTGAGTTATACGATTAAAATAAATTTTCATTATATTTGATTTTACGGAACCAACATTTTCAAAAAAGAGAATGGAATCTAGTTTTTATAAATTAACGTACTTCAATTTTTCAAATACTTAACACCCCCTCTTTTGCTAGACTTTATACACATAAGACATAAAAGGTGTTTTCGAATACATCATTTAGAAACTAAGCGACTTGATAAGTAAAACATTATTTATAAAAGCAATAGATACGAAAGTAATAAAGATTTTTACTTACAAATGTACGAACTTCTGATAGGTAAGACTTTCTTAATCACTGTGCAAGAATTAAGTGGTGATTAAACTTATAATATTATATGATGAAATAATCACGTGACGTATTTTTAAACCAATAAAATGTCAGTATTTTTAAACTAATACAAAGTTAGTATTTTTACACGAGCGCCCTCTATCATTATATAAATTTCAATGAAACGAGTTCATAACATTCTACTGCGACCTGATATCGTTGTAATAGGTTGTATTTTTCGTTAAGTTAGTTTTCATTTAAATTATTATGGAACGAGTTATGAATTCTTATGTTGGTGATGTAACCAACTTGGAGTGTCAGCACTCATCACCAGAGTTAAATAATCAAGAGATGGATTCTACACTTTTATCTAAACAAGGACCCGTTTCGAATTGTGAAGTGAAACCCACCTCATCAGGACTAAAGAAACAGAAGTTACCTCATGTGTGTAAGATGTGTAACAAGGCATTTCCTCGAAAAGTTAACTTAGTGTTTCATATGAAATGTCATTTAAAGGAAAAGTCTTTTCGTTGTGAGGTGTGTGCTGAAGTTTTTTCGCGAAAGAGTGATTTACGTATGCATCAAAAGATTCACAAATCACCCAAACAATACAAGTGTGGGGATTGCAACGAACTGTTTTCAATAATGTATGAATTATTAATTCACAAGAAGACCCATAAGACTCATAAACAACATTCATGTATAAAGTGTAGCGAAATGTTTGATTGTGAATCAGATTTAGTACAACATTGTGATACTTTTCATAAAGCTGTGAAATCACCCTATTCAAAAGATTTGTTATTTGAAAAAGTGAAGCATTTTAAAAGACAAAATGATGTGCGAAATATTTTTACTAAAACTATCATTGTATCCAATGAGATGAATCAAAAAGACTTTCATTCATTTTTTAACAGTATTCGAACGGATGTTTTAAACGAATTAAATTATCAATTGCAAATGAAAAAGTCAATAAAATGGTATGCAGCCGTTAAAGTGGATGTCTGTCGTGAATCACAGGATGGTAACTTAGAGAGAGCAACCCCCTTTTTCCTTTCCAAAAGTGAACTGGAATTAACAGACCAAAACATACAAGTGCATGTTGAGAATGCCTTTCTAAAGTTGTACAACGGCTTTGAAGATTTTACAGAACGTGTGTTTAATTGGACATTACAAAAAATTTTAAAATTAGAATTGATTACAGCTCAATATGACAGTCTTATTTGATTTGTATTATTTTAGATGAATAATAAATAGTTTGGTTGTGAAAAAAGTGTTATGTGTTTTCTCAAGCTTACACTGTGTGATGTTTGAACTAATGATGTATATTTCGATTGACTTAGACAAAATAGGAGTGTGTGTTGACATTTAAAAAGATTTTAACATGAGATAAGAGAGTTATAATAAAAATTGACTCACCTAAAATTTTTTCAAGATAGTCTATCTACGTTTCCAATCTAAACTTGTTATCAGCTTGCTATATGCATGTTTGAGTGACTCATTTTTACCTGTGTCGAACTGTCTGTTGGGAAAATGATTGCCATTTTTAACACGTGTAGACGATTTTTACCCGGAAGCTGTTTGAACTATTAAATTTCAGATATCGCCCATTTTTCTACAACATCTAAATATTTTAATGTATTTTCACTTGTATATTGGAAACTTGGGATTATCGCCTTTATATCGGAACATGGAAGATAGAAAAAATAATAACTTTACACTGAGACAATATTTTAATCTAACAAAAATAGACTTAACACATTGTTAGAGGTTTTGGAAAAATATATAGTTGGTTAAAAATTTTAGAAAATTTAACATAAAGTAACAAATTTTAAAAAATAAACATTTCGATAAATGAAAAAAATTAAATTTTGGTAAACTTTACACTTAGACAATACTTCAAACTAAGAAAAATAATAACTTTACACTTTTACAATATTTTCAACTAAGGAAAATTAATAACTTATCACATTGTTAAAGTTTTTTTGAAAATAACACAACATTTTCAAAGCAGTGGAAATTGCATACCTGTAAAAAATTCAACTTAGTGGAATTTAATAGTGAAATTTTTAATCTCACTCAATTAAAAAATAAAACTTTATAAAATTTTCACCTTTTTTAAAATAAACAACTGTTAAACATTTTGAATGTCTTAGACAAAGTTGGAATAAATTTGTTAAAATTCTATAAAACATGAAAAATTTCATAACTTTTAAAGGAAATTTTATTTATGGTGAAATAAACTCGAGGTATTTATTATATGTTACTTAAACTACAAGAGAATTGATTGAAAATGTGTTACTTTTAATCACTCACAAGATAAGACATGATGTTAGGAATTATATATGGGGTTTTCCCCCACACATGACGTCACTGGTAACATATTTACTGATCAAGTCATAAAATTATAGTTTAAAGTAGGTTTTTGAGTGCGAAGTTTAGATTTAAGATATTTGAGAAATATAAACTACAACTTTGACTACTTTTTGAAATTTCCCCCTACATAAGAAAAAGGACATAGGAAAATAAATTGAAAAGTCGTATTTGAATGGAATCGAATTATTATCCTTTCACTTAACAGCTGAATGCGTTGGCAATTACACCACAAAGGTACTGATTGAATATATTGTGTTTCTTTTTTAAGGCTAAATTGATTTAATATTCAAGTTATTTCTTAATGTTACACTTAAAAACAATAAATTTAATTAGCATTCAAAAAGAAAACGATCACATTATTGTATAAATCAAATGTTTTAAAAGTCACGAGTTAAAATTTGAAATGACTTAGAGTTTAATTAGAATTTAGATGTGAACCTTTTAAAATGAAATAATAGTTTTTTTTGTATCGCCCTCTATCGGTGAGTAATAGAATTAAGAGATAATTAAAAGTTTTAACTTGAATTCGAACCCACAACCAAAATTATTTTTCGGTTTTATAATTTAGGGTAGGTTTAACTGAGCAAGCCATGATATAACAGTATTTATAGACGATTTAAGATATTCGATAAAGGAAATCATCTAAATTTCTAATGTAATTGAAGGGTTTACTGCTTAAAGTACTACAAAATGAGTACAACACGATGCATAGTTTTTTAATTAATTATATTTTTCGAAAGGTTAAATTGAATTATTGATAAACTTAGGATTTATGTTTAAAGTGAATAAATTTGATATGTTAGGTTCACTTAATAACAGAGGGTTGAATAAGTTATTTTTAATAAAAATAAAGTTTACTAAAAGTTTTTAAAGTTAAAAAAATGTAAGTTACGTTAAAAAAGTTAACAAAAATATAGTTTTAAAAAATTTAAAGTTTACAAAAAGTTTAAAAATCTTTAAGTAAATCAAAATTAACTTTTTAATTTTAACTAATGAGAGACTATAATCTAACTGTTTATCCTTGTAACCAACTGGTGCATATCAACTATCTGCACATGTGCAGTAAAAACATACACTAACTTGAGTCCGATTTTAAATTATTTGCTAATTTTTATACAGCTCGATTACCTTTCAGAAACAAAACAGAATGAAATACTTACCATAAAACACGTCAACGTCTTATACTTGCTTTCACTTAACTAATCTTTCTACATTAGCTTTGCTAGGGGGCGCTGCAATCGCCGCTAGAGGCGCTACTAGTTTCCGGTTTGTGACGTAGTTTCCGGTTTGCGATAAGAACAAGGTTAAAATAAAACCCACGTGCATTCAGTTGGTGTTGTTTACCTGTACCTTGTTATAAGCCGTTTGCCTTCTCTTGGTCACTCGCTTGTCCAGACTTGTTTATGTGCTGCACGCCTGTTTTGCTGACTCATCTCTTGCTTTAACTGTTTGGACTTGTCTGATGTCAACTATCTCAGGTCTTTTGTCATAGCTTGAATGTACTTTATGTCGATCACTTTAATATAAAAGTTATGTCCCAACTTACTTAAACTTTGATAAAAATATTATTTATTTATAAATTATATCAAATTCTTATTTTTCTAACACATTTACTAAGTCACTTTCGTTCAAAAATATGGTAAAGCCCGATTTTAAATTGAAGTTTAGCATAAATTCCCCAAATTTTGTAACATTTTAGCACTAATAAGAAATATTGTAAACACCCTGTACATAAAAAATAATATTAAATTCCCAAATTTTGTAACATTTTAGCACTAATAATAAATATTGTAAACACCCTGTACATACAAGTTTTGTAAAAATAATATTATTTATAGCTAACTCGTTTAGTCGCATGATAAGAACCTTCAATATCGCTAAAATCAGTGTTAAACGAAAATGCAACCATAGGTTTTACCGTCTAATTACATGTCTTTACATATTATTTTAAAATGTAAAGCATTATATCTGAACGAATGATATAAGAAAAAGTTAGAATAGATCACATATTTTTGTTATTAAAAAAACTTATATGCAAACACACACTTACAAGGTTACAAGACTCGACAAACGATTCACCATGTTTTTTAAACTTAGTAAAATATTTTAAATTTATAAATTTAAATTAAAATAAAATATTTTTAAATAAGAATATTTAAGAATTTTTAAAGTATTTTAATTTAAATTTATAAATTTAAAATATTTTACTAAGTTTAAAAAACATGGTGAATCGTTTGTCGAGTCTTGTAACCTTGTAAGTGTGTGTTTGCATATAAGTTTTTTTAATAACAAAAATATGTGATCTATTCTAACTTTTTCTTATATCATTCGTTCAGATATAATGCTTTACATTTTAAAATAATATGTAAAGACATGTAATTAGACGGTAAAACCTATGGTTGCATTTTCGTTTAACACTGATTTTAGCGATATTGAAGGTTCTTATCATGCGACTAAACGAGTTAGCTATAAGTAATATTATTTTTACAAAACTTGTATGTACAGGGTGTTTACAATATTTATTATTAGTGCTAAAATGTTACAAAATTTGGGAATTTAATATTATTTTTTATGTACAGGGTGTTTACAATATTTCTTATTAGTGCTAAAATGTTACAAAATTTGGGGAATTTATGCTAAACTTCAATTTAAAATCGGGCTTTACCATATTTTTGAACGAAAGTGACTTAGTAAATGTGTTAGAAAAATAAGAATTTGATATAATTTATAAATAAATAATATTTTTATCAAAGTTTAAGTAAGTTGGGACATAACTTTTATATTAAAGTGATCGACATAAAGTACATTCAAGCTATGACAAAAGACCTGAGATAGTTGACATCAGACAAGTCCAAACAGTTAAAGCAAGAGATGAGTCAGCAAAACAGGCGTGCAGCACATAAACAAGTCTGGACAAGCGAGTGACCAAGAGAAGGCAAACGGCTTATAACAAGGTACAGGTAAACAACACCAACTGAATGCACGTGGGTTTTATTTTAACCTTGTTCTTATCGCAAACCGGAAACTACGTCACAAACCGGAAACTAGTAGCGCCTCTAGCGGCGATTGCAGCGCCCCCTAGCAAAGCTAATGTAGAAAGATTAGTTAAGTGAAAGCAAGTATAAGACGTTGACGTGTTTTATGGTAAGTATTTCATTCTGTTTTGTTTCTGAAAGGTAATCGAGCTGTATAAAAATTAGCAAATAATTTAAAATCGGACTCAAGTTAGTGTATGTTTTTACTGCACATGTGCAGATAGTTGATATGCACCAGTTGGTTACAAGGATAAACAGTTAGATTATAGTCTCTCATTAGTTAAAATTAAAAAGTTAATTTTGATTTACTTAAAGATTTTTAAACTTTTTGTAAACTTTAAATTTTTTAAAACTATATTTTTGTTAACTTTTTTAACGTAACTTACATTTTTTTAACTTTAAAAACTTTTAGTAAACTTTATTTTTATTAAAAATAACTTATTCAACCCTCTGTTATTAAGTGAACCTAACATATCAAATTTATTCACTTTAAACATAAATCCTAAGTTTATCAATAATTCAATTTAACCTTTCGAAAAATATAATTAATTAAAAAACTATGCATCGTGTTGTACTCATTTTGTAGTACTTTAAGCAGTAAACCCTTCAATTACATTAGAAATTTAGATGATTTCCTTTATCGAATATCTTAAATCGTCTATAAATACTGTTATATCATGGCTTGCTCAGTTAAACCTACCCTAAATTATAAAACCGAAAAATAATTTTGGTTGTGGGTTCGAATTCAAGTTAAAACTTTTAATTATCTCTTAATTCTATTACTCACCGATAGAGGGCGATACAAAAAAAACTATTATTTCATTTTAAAAGGTTCACATCTAAATTCTAATTAAACTCTAAGTCATTTCAAATTTTAACTCGTGACTTTTAAAACATTTGATTTATACAATAATGTGATCGTTTTCTTTTTGAATGCTAATTAAATTTATTGTTTTTAAGTGTAACATTAAGAAATAACTTGAATATTAAATCAATTTAGCCTTAAAAAAGAAACACAATATATTCAATCAGTACCTTTGTGGTGTAATTGCCAACGCATTCAGCTGTTAAGTGAAAGGATAATAATTCGATTCCATTCAAATACGACTTTTCAATTTATTTTCCTATGTCCTTTTTCTTATGTAGGGGGAAATTTCAAAAAGTAGTCAAAGTTGTAGTTTATATTTCTCAAATATCTTAAATCTAAACTTCGCACTCAAAAACCTACTTTAAACTATAATTTTATGACTTGATCAGTAAATATGTTACCAGTGACGTCATGTGTGGGGGAAAACCCCATATATAATTCCTAACATCATGTCTTATCTTGTGAGTGATTAAAAGTAACACATTTTCAATCAATTCTCTTGTAGTTTAAGTAACATATAATAAATACCTCGAGTTTATTTCACCATAAATAAAATTTCCTTTAAAAGTTATGAAATTTTTCATGTTTTATAGAATTTTAACAAATTTATTCCAACTTTGTCTAAGACATTCAAAATGTTTAACAGTTGTTTATTTTAAAAAAGGTGAAAATTTTATAAAGTTTTATTTTTTAATTGAGTGAGATTAAAAATTTCACTATTAAATTCCACTAAGTTGAATTTTTTACAGGTATGCAATTTCCACTGCTTTGAAAATGTTGTGTTATTTTCAAAAAAACTTTAACAATGTGATAAGTTATTAATTTTCCTTAGTTGAAAATATTGTAAAAGTGTAAAGTTATTATTTTTCTTAGTTTGAAGTATTGTCTAAGTGTAAAGTTTACCAAAATTTAATTTTTTTCATTTATCGAAATGTTTATTTTTTAAAATTTGTTACTTTATGTTAAATTTTCTAAAATTTTTAACCAACTATATATTTTTCCAAAACCTCTAACAATGTGTTAAGTCTATTTTTGTTAGATTAAAATATTGTCTCAGTGTAAAGTTATTATTTTTTCTATCTTCCATGTTCCGATATAAAGGCGATAATCCCAAGTTTCCAATATACAAGTGAAAATACATTAAAATATTTAGATGTTGTAGAAAAATGGGCGATATCTGAAATTTAATAGTTCAAACAGCTTCCGGGTAAAAATCGTCTACACGTGTTAAAAATGGCAATCATTTTCCCAACAGACAGTTCGACACAGGTAAAAATGAGTCACTCAAACATGCATATAGCAAGCTGATAACAAGTTTAGATTGGAAACGTAGATAGACTATCTTGAAAAAATTTTAGGTGAGTCAATTTTTATTATAACTCTCTTATCTCATGTTAAAATCTTTTTAAATGTCAACACACACTCCTATTTTGTCTAAGTCAATCGAAATATACATCATTAGTTCAAACATCACACAGTGTAAGCTTGAGAAAACACATAACACTTTTTTCACAACCAAACTATTTATTATTCATCTAAAATAATACAAATCAAATAAGACTGTCATATTGAGCTGTAATCAATTCTAATTTTAAAATTTTTTGTAATGTCCAATTAAACACACGTTCTGTAAAATCTTCAAAGCCGTTGTACAACTTTAGAAAGGCATTCTCAACATGCACTTGTATGTTTTGGTCTGTTAATTCCAGTTCACTTTTGGAAAGGAAAAAGGGGGTTGCTCTCTCTAAGTTACCATCCTGTGATTCACGACAGACATCCACTTTAACGGCTGCATACCATTTTATTGACTTTTTCATTTGCAATTGATAATTTAATTCGTTTAAAACATCCGTTCGAATACTGTTAAAAAATGAATGAAAGTCTTTTTGATTCATCTCATTGGATACAATGATAGTTTTAGTAAAAATATTTCGCACATCATTTTGTCTTTTAAAATGCTTCACTTTTTCAAATAACAAATCTTTTGAATAGGGTGATTTCACAGCTTTATGAAAAGTATCACAATGTTGTACTAAATCTGATTCACAATCAAACATTTCGCTACACTTTATACATGAATGTTGTTTATGAGTCTTATGGGTCTTCTTGTGAATTAATAATTCATACATTATTGAAAACAGTTCGTTGCAATCCCCACACTTGTATTGTTTGGGTGATTTGTGAATCTTTTGATGCATACGTAAATCACTCTTTCGCGAAAAAACTTCAGCACACACCTCACAACGAAAAGACTTTTCCTTTAAATGACATTTCATATGAAACACTAAGTTAACTTTTCGAGGAAATGCCTTGTTACACATCTTACACACATGAGGTAACTTCTGTTTCTTTAGTCCTGATGAGGTGGGTTTCACTTCACAATTCGAAACGGGTCCTTGTTTAGATAAAAGTGTAGAATCCATCTCTTGATTATTTAACTCTGGTGATGAGTGCTGACACTCCAAGTTGGTTACATCACCAACATAAGAATTCATAACTCGTTCCATAATAATTTAAATGAAAACTAACTTAACGAAAAATACAACCTATTACAACGATATCAGGTCGCAGTAGAATGTTATGAACTCGTTTCATTGAAATTTATATAATGATAGAGGGCGCTCGTGTAAAAATACTAACTTTGTATTAGTTTAAAAATACTGACATTTTATTGGTTTAAAAATACGTCACGTGATTATTTCATCATATAATGTTATAAGTTTAATCACCACTTAATTCTTGCACAGTGATTAAGAAAGTCTTACCTATCAGAAGTTCGTACATTTGTAAGTAAAAATCTTTATTACTTTCGTATCTATTGCTTTTATAAATAATGTTTTACTTATCAAGTCGCTTAGTTTCTAAATGATGTATTCGAAAACACCTTTTATGTCTTATGTGTATAAAGTCTAGCAAAAGAGGGGGTGTTAAGTATTTGAAAAATTGAAGTACGTTAATTTATAAAAACTAGATTCCATTCTCTTTTTTGAAAATGTTGGTTCCGTAAAATCAAATATAATGAAAATTTATTTTAATCGTATAACTCAAAACAAAATACCCGCTCTCTTTTTCTAAATAAAAGAGTGTACAACATTTTGTAACTTCCCTTATTTATTTATTTTTTTAAATATCGTGTACAATTTCCCTTATTTAAATATTGTGCAAAAGTAAAATTTGAATGTTCTGTCAATACTATTTTCAAATTCGAAATTAAATTAATCTTATCAGCAAAATTTGTATTTGGTCACTTCATATAAACAAAGTAATGTTATCTGACGGATGTATTTCCTGTTTTAAAATATGCATAACGAATCGTGTTTATTAAATCATTACGTGATATTATCTTATCTTGCATCCTGTGAAAAGATTTATTCTGTAATACCATGTAAAATGGTCTTAATCACACGTCTTAAATAATTTCCTGTTTAAACATATGCATAACGAATCATGATTGTCAATTCATTATCTTATTTTGCCTTCTATATGAAAAGATTTCCTCCGTGACCACATGTCAGCAGAAAGGTTGTAGTATTTCAGTTATGTTTAAATGCAGCATAATAATGTGTGAGTAGTTTATATTTTTCTTTAATAATAATAAAAAATATGTATTTTATTTAAAGTGACCTATAAAAAGTTAATTTAAAGTTAGTGTCATCTACCTTACTGCTTTAAAAAATTCTGTTAGTTATTTTTAAAAGTAAAAATCTTTCGACTGCTTTTAAAATGTTGAATTGATTTTTCAAATAAAATCACTTAAGTATCATACTTTTAACTAAAATAGGTTAATAATTCAAACATGTGACGTTATAAAAACTAGATGTCTTTCTCTTTTTTTTAAATGTTAGTTGTATTAAGTAAAATAGGGTTAAAATTTATTATAATCGTATAACTCTAAAAAAAAATACCTGCTCTCAAGTTAAAATATTGCTAAATTCTTGTTAAAAATTGTAGGGAAAAAAATCTTTAAAATTGTTTTGTATATATCATATTGTATGTTTTTATATCTAATATTTTGCATGTCAAATCACTTATTAACTGAATGTAACGATTATGTCTTGTATGTTGTAACTGGTTAGTTAAATATAGGGTTGATTATCTACATTAGGGATAAGTGTCTCTATGTAGGTCTTTCTAAGGGATCCTAACTCGTAAGTTTAAACAAAATTCCGAACGGTTAGGTCGCCGAGCGCAAGAAGTTTAAATTTCAACATCTAGTAGCTTTAAAGTCAGAACCTTGCACCTGTAGGCGAGGTTCTTATGTGTGTATAAATTCTTAAATGTTTGTAAGACACTTTGGGAAATATGTTATTTAAACTTCCCTTAAAAAAGTTAGCTATTGTAAGTTAATATATATCCGGATTTCGCCGAAAACTCTGAACGGTTATGTCGACGAACTCGAGAGAAGTTTAAACAAAATTCCAAACGGTTAGGTCGACGAGTGCGAAAGGTAAACGTCTACCAGCTTTTTTCGTGTTAGATTTTTATGAAGCAAAGTAATCGCATTACTTTCATTTTAAATCCTTATAAATTTAGCCATTACATCTATTTTAATTTCATTTATATGACTATCACAATTTTCATTTTAAATCCTTATAAATTTAGCCATTACATCTATTTTAATCTCATTCGCATTTAAGTTAATGTTTAAAGAAGGGAAAAAATTCTTCTACAGGTGAATTATAAGTAAATTTCATGTTAAACTCTGAACAGTTAGATCGACGAGCGCTAAAGATGTGAATGTCTACCTGCTTTTTAATGTTAAACTATAATAGTTAACAAATATAATCGAAACGTATGATTCCTTTTTCGATAAATAAACTTTTAGAAAAATGCTGTCAAAGTCGATCATCTCCTTTTATTTAACACAACCCTCAGTGGATTTTCATTTTAACTCTCTAAAAATTTAGCCCTCACATCTATTTTAATCTCATTCACATTTAAGTTAATGTTTAAAGAAGGGGAAAAAAATTCTTTTGCAGGTGAATTATAAGTAAATTTCATGTTAAACTCTGAACAGTTAGGTCGAAGAGCGCGAAAGGTAGCACATATATATTTCTTTTACAGGTATTATTTTTATAGCAGGGTTCCTACCCCTCAACTCCACTAGCACTGTTGACATTCTGTTACTTTAACATTTCCCACCAACCATAAGAAACTTTTATTGAAAAAAAAAAAAAAAAAAAAAATCCCTGTCAAGAAAGAATCTGATTAAAACCCTTTATTTTTCAGCAAAAAAAATTAAGCCCCTCTAAAAATAAGCCCTCCCCTACCTACCTAGAAGACCCCCTAAAAATAAGAAAATTTCAAAAAGTACTCCAAGTTGTAGTTTATATTTCTTAAATATCTTACATCTAAACTTCGTATTTAAAAAAAAAATTCCCTGACAAGAAAGAATCTGATTAAAACCCTTTATTTTTCACAAAAAAAATTAAGCCCCCTAAAAATAAGCCCTCCCCTCTCTCCCTTATCGGTTAAAAAAAAATTAAGCCCTCCCCTACTTCACTTCCTCTCTTATCTTCCAACACTTCCGGTTCACTTCCTGTCTTATCTTCTTTCACTTCCTGTCTTATCTTCCATCACTTCCGCTTCCACTGCCAGGCTCACTTCCGGTACCCACCTCCACCACGCACACAGCGCCTGCTGAGGCGAAACATACATTCCTCTACTACTGCTGTCGTCTCGAGTGGTCCATCTATTTCCGATGCAAAGTCCAAACAAACAACCCGTAAGCATTCTTATCAACTGGATTGAACAAATTACATCAATAAATAATAATCCCTATTAATTTCCCTTTTTTATCCATAAAAGCTTTTATATAAATGACGTCATTTGGACTATTTTTTGCAAAATATTTTCTGTTTATGAATTAAAATAAATGCGTAGAAAATTGTGTTTTTCTCGCTAAACCATTTCGGTTTTAAGCGCCTTAGTAAAAAGTTTTCATCGCGATCTATAAGAAATAATTTTTTCAAGAGCTGGATTTCTTCTTTAAATTAATTTCCTAATAGGGGACAATAGTATCTTTACTTAAATGCAAGGAGATCAAATGTGTTTTAGTTTAAACTCCTTGGATGAAGGTGAAACTGAAAAAAGCTACTATAGAATAAACCCTTTTTTTTTTCTTTACGTCAATGTTCAAGATGACAGACGATTTTTGGCTCTCTAAAATAAACTGATTCCTGAAGATCAAATATGTGAAAATAAGTTTTATTTCTTCATATTTTCTTGAAAAACATACTATTGTTTTCACTATCTATTCGAATGACAGATAATTTTGATTTCAATTTGAAAATGACAAAAAAAAATCTAATATTCCCTATCGTTTTCCCTTTTTCCTCTTTTATCCCCAAAAATGGAGTAATATAGTTGTCATCATTACAGAAATGTCATTAAAATTAGAAAAAAATTCATATCTTGAAAACTAAAATTCTAAGAGCACTTTTGACATTCTCGGATCAATACGGATAGCTGATGTTAATTTGATCTATATCCTAGAAGGAATAGCTGTGAAGTATAATCAGTTATTTAATCAGTCGTTTCATTAGGATTTTTTATATATATGAAAGTGTCACTACAGTCTGATTGAGAAATGGTTTAAAGGTATTAAAATGAATTAGTATACAAAAGAAAGAAGTAACAGATAGTCACCTTGTTTTGATTCGATTGTCATAAAATTTGAAAGGTCTCAACAAAATTCTGCAAAGATAATATAGCTTAAATTTCAGACCATTCGTTTAGGTAGTTTATACGGACAGACAGACGGACCAGACGACGACAAAAGGTGCTATGTATTTACATAATTACGAACGCACCTAAAGATAAATGCGTAAATTTACACATTAAAACAGGTATACTGATGATACAAAAACGATTTGTCTGTCAAAATAGACATTATCCTGGTGTATTTTGATGATAACACATAACAGCTGCTGAAATGTGTAAAAAGTTATTAGAAATACACAGTTTAATGTGTAAATTGCACATCAGTACACATATTTCTGTGCAATAGTCTTACACATATTTAATAACTAGCTGTTACTCATGACTTCGTTCACGTAACATTAAAAAAAGAATAAATGCATTAATTTAGCAAAGCATTTCATTCGACAATTAAAAACATATATAGTTAACCAAATCTTTATCACATTTTATAGGAGACAATACGGTATTTCTTTGCTATAGGGGCCTTAACATAACCCAGTCTTAAAAAAGTGAAATTTATTTCCAAATAATATATATAATCGCGAAAATGAAACTGCACCCAATGAAAAAAGAAGGGCCCAGTAAAATCGACGAATTCCTCTTCGTAAAACGAAAAATAACACTGAGAGAATTCTTCTATACAGCAGTGCATTTTAGGTGGTATTTGGTGTGAAATTAGTATATGTATTCATTTCTAAATGGGAATTATTATATTGTTTATTTGTATAGATATGTGCTATATATTTCTTACTACATTATTATTTTATGTCTTGTTTATGTATATAATTAAATAAAGTGCTTCTCTCTAAGTGATGTAAATATTGAACAAACTGCTTGTGAATTTTATACATTGATAGATATTTCATAAAGATATAACAATCTGATGCGATTCTAAAATGCAAATAAAGGTTGCTAGAAAGTACTTTAAATTCTGCCCAATTTAACCTCGATATTTTTTCTATTGCGTCAAGGACATTCTAAACAAATAACTACCGACAACACCAATCTGATGATCTAAATTTACATATTTTTGTTAGTATATATAGATTACCTTTATGTATACTAACTATTTTAATTTATTTCTTTCTCTTTAAAATATTTTAAGCTTTTTCTAGGGTTAAGTGTCGAATAAATGTACTTTCTTGTTATTTTATTTTGCCATTTCTATTTATTCTATTTCCCATTCATTCCATTAATGGATATTGATTTAATTTACATATTCGTTTCAAAGAATATTGTTTAAAGTTATTATTAGGATTAGGATAGGATACGATTAGGGTTAGGATTAAGATTATAAACTGGACGACAATGGTATGATTAATTCAGGTTTAAAGGATGAACCAGGATGTCGATTTACATCATGAAGTATTAAGAAAATTAGAAAATTATCGTCTGATAATTTTTAATATGTTTGACAGTCATAGTTGGCATCAAAGTTGAGCGGGGAAATAACCATCTAAAATACCATTAAGTGTTTACCACGCAAAAACAAATCTGGTTACAACAATGTATTTCATTTTGCGCCAAATTTCAATTGATAAAAAAGCAAATTGGCTATGGACACGATTACAGATCCCTAACCTTCCTATTCTCGGAAATTTTCTACCTATATGTGAAAAACATTTCTACTATATACAATGCTCTTTCACGTTTATAATAATGAATTGGCACGATCGGCTTGTTCAAGTTTACATAATTCGGCTGGTAGAAAAGTTTTATTACTTTTTGATTTCTTCTTTGCTTTTGCTTTGCACGAATTTGTCGGTAAAATTGATTTTCGTTTTGGATAACTTTGTTGTTTTCTAAGTTTTTAAAAATATTGTAATTTTACTTAAACATTGCTTTAAAATCTATGCCATTTTTCTCAACCTATAAGACTTTACAAAAATCTATTATGAAACAGAACTTTAAAAAAAGCTATGTTTAAAAATGACAACAAAGTTTTTACTATTTTAAAGCTAAAAGAAACGTAAAATTAAATTCCCGTTCGGAAGCGACCATTTACAAATGTGTTTTGATTGTGGGAAAATGATAGAGTAAAAATGCTATTACTTCGACGCAATCATATTAAATCTTTAGGTTTTATGAAAATGCAACTTTCTTTTAAAAATAAAGTTATTTTTATTAAGATTTTCTGATTTTCTATACGGATAATTTTGCGGTGCATATTATTGACATTTGCCGTCCAAAAAATTTTCAAATATTTTTTACTTTTTAAAATTTTAATTAAAAATATGGTACCCTTATGTTAGCCGTATGCAGGCGATAAACCGCCAAGTATGATTCCTATCACCATCATTCATATTGAATTTGTATTAAACTATAAATCTTTCACTCATTTCATTTAAAACACAGAACTGTAATTTACAACTCATACATTTAAAATAATTCATTTAATGTGAAATAGAAAAAGAACAAAAATAGATAAATTAATCACAAATAATTTGATAACCCAAGATCATTTTATTTCAACATCAAGGCAAATCTGTTTTATTTTCGATATATGACATCACATTCGCTTGCTTTCCATACTTATTCGTATTTATGCACCTTGTATTATTATCAAATGTTTGAAAAGTAAAGTTTTATTTCTAATATGACGTCATTTCATATTCTGTTTCTTAAATAATTAATTTCATTTTCATTTTTCACGTGGAAATTTTTCATTTGAAACTAAATTGTTGAGTAAAAATTATTATTCCAGGTTTTCATTTAGTTTTGGCAACGATGAAGTATTAGCAACGGTAAAGTAAATTGAACCATTTTAAAATATTATACAAAAAAATGTCCATTTATTCTCTATGTAAATAACAAAATTTTGAATTATTAAGAAAAATATTTGAATAAAATAAACAAAAACCAGCCTATGTTCATTTACGGGTTATAATCAACCCACATGCAAAGATACATGATCATTAAATTCTCCATTTTGACGCTTGCTTCAGCCTAACATTTGCACACAATCGGATTTATAATATTACTAGCTGTTATCCGTGACTTCGTTCACGCAACATTAAAAGAAGAATAAATACATTAATTAAGAAAATATTTCACTCCCGATAATTAAAAACGTTAAAATTAACTAACTATTTATCACATTTCATAGGCGACAATACGGTATTTTTTTGTTATAGGGACCTTGACATAACTCAGTCTTTAAAAAGTGAAATTTTGTGCCAAATAATCGTGAAAATGAAATTGCAACCAATGCAAAAAGAAGGGCCAAATAAAATCGTGGAAATAGACGAATTGGGTAAAAACAAATGTCAATTTTACCTGATAAACAATTTTACTTTTAACGCCTTTGTGAAACGTTTTAACAGCCATCCTTCAAAAAAACATTAATTGGAAATAGTACATGCTTTTTCTTTAAATTCAGTTCTGCCTCCTTGGTTTAATGTATAGCTGAAACAAATCTTATTTTCTAAATGACAGTATGTTGACAGGCAATTTTTGTTCTCCAGAATAAATTGATTCATGAAGTTTGAATATGTGAAAATATGTTTTTATTTTTCAGATAATTTACTGAAATCAAGATTTTGTTTTCACCATCTATTCAAAGTGAAAATTAATTCTGTTTTTCAGTTTTAATGAGAAAATGGTGTAAAAAATATACAGATCTATTTTATTTCTCCTTTTTTTATACACAAATATGGAGTAATTTACTTTCCGTTTTTAGAGAAACTTCGTTAAAATTAACAAAAAAGAAAAAAAAAATCTTGGCATCTAATTTAATTTTTTTAATTCTGACAGTTTGTGTAACATCCTCGGATCAATGATAACCGGTATAAAGTAAATCACGTTGCGTTCGATATTCTGGCACTGTAAATGAAAATTGTAAATTCACAGATTTATTGATTATGGTAATAATCAGTATAGATAAAAAAACATTTAAATTTTTCGTTCTAAATATGGCGTGAAACTCATCTATTTTCTATACTTACTGATCCTTGTATTATTAATGTAAGGAATTGATTCACACTCATTTTAAAACACATTGGAAAATTCCCGTTTTATTTCAAATATGACGCCTCTTTTTCCCGCAGAGAAATCCCTTTTTAATGACATAATTCTTGTTAATTTTCTTTTCCAGGCAATTAATTTCAGTTCTGGCATAGGGGAAATTATGTTGCTTTAACGAAATAATATTAAATCTTTAGTTTTTATCAACAAAAATGGAACTATTAACATTCGTCATCTTTTTTAGGTAATCGAGTTATTTCTTTTAGTTTTAAGAATGAAAATAAATATTTCTCGCTATCCATGACATCATTTTCGATATGGATAATTTTGCGGAGCATATTATTGACATTTGCTGACCATTTTCTTTTGAAACTTCTTTTTACTTTTTTAAAATTTACATAAAAAATACGGTATAGTTATATTAGCCCTGCGCAGACGGTAAAACGTAAAGAATTATTACCATACAAAAGAAAAAAGCGAAGAAAAAAACCCCAAGATCATTTTATTTCACCAATCAAAGATATGCGCTTTATTTTTGATGTATGGCGTCATATTCGCCTGTTTCCTATGGTTACTCATATTGAAACCTTGTATTATTATTATCAAAAACTAAAAAAAAAGTACGTTTTATTTCTAATAATATTATTTAATCTTCTTTTTAATTCTTTAATTTTTTTATTTCATTTTTATTTTTCACGTCAACATTTTTCAATTGAAACTAAATTGAAACTAAAAATTATTATTCCGGAATTTGAATTAGTTTTGGCAACGATAAAGTATTAGCAACGGTAAAGTAAATTTAACCATGTTAAAATATTATACGAAAAAAATGTCCATTTACTCTCTATGAAAATAACGAAATTTTGAATTATTAAGAAAGATATTTGAATAAAATAAACAAAAACCAGCCTGTGTTCAAATGTGGGTTATAATCAATCTGTATGCAAAAATACAGGATCATTAAAGGCTCCATTTTGACGCTGACTTCAGCCTAACATTTGCGCACAATCAGATTTATAATATTATTAGGATTAGGATATGCAAAATACACAGATACACGTAATATGCAAAATGTGTCAAATTGCAATAACACGCCAATTCGGATAAATCCATACATTTCCCTACATTTACACACTTGTCTGTGTTTTTGAAGGGATAACAAATCACACACTTCCATTAAACAGATAAACACACACAAATGCAAGTAAATTTTTATGACATGAGTGTCATTTTACAAATTTACACATTTACTTATGTAAAGATGAGTAATTTACACATTTTTAACACTTTCCAACCTAGTTGAAAAGTGTTTATGACTTCGGTTTGTCTGGCCGTCTGTCCGTGCTCTAACTCCCGTAAATATGCTCGGATTGCTCTGCAATTTTTATATGTTATAGTCGTTATCTATAGCATGTTCCCTATTTCAACGGAAGTGTGTAGCACTTATAGTTTTTTTACAGGGACACTCAAAAGAATTCCGTTACATTGCGGTCTATGGGGAAAAATCATTTGCGGTTTATTTAAATAATGTTTCACTATTTTAAACGCATTGAAATTTATATATATCACTAAGGTGCATTAGAAGAAGCTTAATATGGAATAAGGTGTGCATAGCACTTATAGTTACTTTACAGGGACAGTCAAAAGAATTCCGTTACATTACGTCTATGGAGAAAAATCGTCTGCGGTTTATTTAAATAATGTTTCCCTATTTTAAACGCATTGGAATTTATATAAGGTGCATTACAAGAGGCTTACTACAGAATATTGTGTGTATAGCAGTCATCGTTCATTTACAGGGACACACAAAAGAATTCTCTACTGTATGTTAACAATAATTCCTGGAAGTGCGTTTTAAGTTACTGACCGCGATTTTAATTTTAACTCGCTTTTTGTCTATTACGTGGTATGTATAAATTCTATAGATCCTATACAGGGAAGCACAAAAGTTCGCGAACACATTTCCGTATTATTTAACTCCAGACGGAGAATTTTAAACTGTGCTACGCGTTTCCTAACTGAAATAAATGTTAGCATCCTATGTAGTATATATACAAATCTATAGATACTATACAGGGCGGAATAAAAGTATTCGGATTACTTAGATGTTATCTTTTAGCTTATTAAACGGTATGATTTGTAAAATTATTTTGGAAGCGTTGGAAAGTGTTACATAATCTATGCTTGACGCATGATTTTTCGTTCTAGTTTTAGAGTGTATAGGGAGTTCGGACGACACCACTCTGAAAAACAAAAACAGGTAGTTTTCATTCCGACACCCCCCCCCCCCCCCCCCCACACACACACACACTACTTTTGACGGAAAACCACTATACAATCATCAGACCGCGACTTATCCTTCGATGGAATAAAATCGGGACGAACAAATGCGTGCAAGAACAGCTACTCGTTTCCATTCACGAACAAGAAAAAAGAAAAAAAAATAGCTCCTGTTTCCCTTCTATCACGCAAAGAACATCCCCCTCTGTGAACCGCTAATGAAGACCGCAGATAGAAAGAAAATTTGTTTTCCATTTTAAAAAATAAGCGATCCTTGTTTCGTTAAAAACGCCCATTTATGCAATGAATCCATCATAACGGCCGAGAGAAACTTTGGATGTTCTCTGGGAAAAAAGTGGGGAGAAAATGTTGTTGCTTAGGAAGATATTCCCAGGTCCTCAAAAAGGTCTGACACATTTTAATGCTTAATAATACATAAAACCAGTCGTTGGGGATCACCGTAATACCCAGTGGTGTAGTCGAGGGGGGACGGCGTCCCCTCACTTTTTTATTTTATGTCGAGCGTCCCCTTACTTTTTATTTTCAAGGGGGACGCGAGAGGACGCCATCTTTTCAAACTTATTAATTTTTTTTTAATTATGAGCACACCAATAAATCAACAATTTTAAGAAATAAGGCATTGATTTTTAACACTTTTCAACAACATGGAAAGTGTTTACTGTGTCAGATCGCTTGTCTGTCTCCATCTGTTCGCATTCTACTTGTAACTTCCAAAAGTTTGCTTGAAGTTCGACAAAATTTTATGTATATTTTTTCAATGTAGCCTTATGACTATTGTGAATTATGTGTATAGCATCAGTATTTCGTTTACGAGTGATCAAAAAAGAGTTCTTTCATATTACTGTTTACTGGGCGGAGATTGTTTGAAATACACATAAATGAAGTAATGCCATATGGTATTGAAATTCGTTACAACATATTCCCTATCAAAAATAGCATTTATCGTTCGTTTACAGGGACGTTAAAAAGTATTTCGAAACACCATGAGCTATTAACAGTAATAGTTTGCAATGCATGGAAAACGGTGCACGAAACATTTATAGTTATTTTACAAGACCAAAGAATCCGGACACATTGTCAGACGTGGGTTCAGTTGCTCGAAATGTGTTTTCGATTATATTTTGTATTTTTCAGTTGAAGAAAATATTTATTTGCTAAGTGATACGTAAATGATATTCGTATACAGGGCCACACAAAAATAATCCAAATACACTACCGTCATGGCCGGATATTTCTTGAAATGCGTTTTGCAGCTGTTTTAAATTTGAGTGTGTTATGTGATGAGCATATGATCATTAATTTCTATACATGACCACTCAAAATAATTCGAATGAATACGTTACCATTTATAGATAATTATTGCTTGGTATGTGTTTAAACTGAACAAAATTATATTTTCGATAACCAAAAAAAGAAAAAAAAAAAACGCTAGACATGCTTTTCCTTCACACATTGTTGCACCAAATTAATTTTACAAACATTTGTGTGTAATGAATATAATACATATTGGCCGTTATACAGTGTGTCTGTGTATTATAAAAGTTGACACTCACTTTAATTTGTTACCTGCTGGAGATAAGTAGATAACGTAAATTATAAAAAAGTTTAAAATAAAGTAAACAAAAAATAATATTGAAATAATTAATTTTCAAACATTTATACAATAACTCTTCTATTCAAAATTTGTCAGTCAGAAAAATTTTCCTTTTTGCTGCAATAAAATCATTAAAAATCTGCATATATTTAAAATTAAACCCAAAACTTTCCTCAGGTTTCTCACACACTAAAAAGAAACGGCACCCATTTATTAACTGAAGCTCAAGTTTTATTAAATTCCGTGCATTAGTTCTTGAGATATGACTATTGCTAAAATCGTGTAAATCCTGCAAAATGCAGCATAGCAGCGCCACCTTTTGAGAGATTTATACCAAAACCTAATCAATAACAACTTATGTCAACGTCTAACTGAATCTGAAGTTTGGTGAAAATCCGTGCATTAGTTCTTGAGATATAGTTATCGTGATAATCATGAAAAAAGTGGCATAGCAGCGCCACCTGTTGGGATATCTACATCCAGACATAATCAGCGTCTATTCATGTCAAGGTCTAACTGAATCTGAAGTTTGATGAAAATGAGTGCATTAGTTCTTGAGATATAGCTATTGCGGAAATTCCGAAAAATGCAGCACAGCAGCGCCACCTGCCGGGCGATTTTTACCAAAACTAATCAGCACCCATTTATATCATGGACTAACTGAATCTAAAGTTTTATTAAATTCCGAGCATTAGTTCTTGAGATAGAGCGCCCACAAAATTTGTGTCACATACAGACAGACTCACAGACAGACATTTTCTAAAAATAGTCAAATCGTGTTCAGGACCTTCTAAAACGTATAAATCCGTCGAAAACCGGAAGTCGAAAATTTTCATGAATCCAATACTTTTTTCTTGTAAAGATAGAAGAAAGTAAAAATGAAGGAAGAAAGCTGACTTATAAAACCTTTAAATATTACTTTATCAGTGAAAATGGTCCTGTGCAGATATTGGCGATAGCATTTTTAGAACAAAATTAAATATTAAAGAAAAAGAAAAAAAAATGCATCGCAAGTGTATCTACATAAAAAGCTGCACGGGCAGAAATCAGGTAAAGAGACAGTCTAGTTTTAAAAGAAGTTCACTTTTTTACCTGCTTTCTTTTATCTTACATTTCTGTATCTATGTGACAGTCAAGTCTTGTGATTCATTTTTCACCCACTTCCTGTTGACGTAGAGCTTTGAAATTTGGAATATATATATATATATATATATATGTATACCTGAGGAAAATGCATGAATTGGACATTAATTTTTTAAAAATTAGATCAGTCAACGTCGGCACAAAAATGGCATAGAAATAACATTACGATTGTTTAATTTAAAAAAATAGCTCCTTGTTTCAAAATTCATCCATTTTCACCACATTGCTGCCCGCATCAGTATGACATCATTGAGCGACGCACACATTTGTGCTTTATAATATATAAGTTGACTTTTTGTGAATTTTAATGAAAGTATGTTTTGTTTTTCTATATTTAATTTATTTTTATTAACGTTAAAAATAATTTTATTAGGAAAGTGTTTCTTAAATAAGTCATTTGGCACAAGCATAAGTATTATTTACCATAGAAACTCTACTTCAAAATTATATCTTTAAAAAATTTCCGCTCAATTCTTTAAACACTTATAGAATGGCATGGATTCAAATCAATTTATAACTAGAGTAGACTTTTATATCGCTATTAATAGTGTGGTAACATTCACTGAGACGATTCCCACATTAAAATTTCAATTCATCGTAGAGAATATTTACGAGTTAAATAACTTCTATGTCAAATTTGAAGTTTCTAGTACTGATAGTTTCAGAAGAATAACAACTTAAAAAAGTTTTCGGCTTATTTCAGCACTTAAAATTTCGCAAATTTTAAAAGCCATTCTTCGTGAGCATCTGCATGTTAATAGCTACCAGATAAATCGTGATGAAACAAGTTTAAAAGATTTACTTAACAATCAGGGCTCCAAATGGTCCGCTTTTTGATTACCAGTATTTTCTTAGAAAAAATTTATTTTAGATTTTTCTTGTAAATTTTGCAGATACAACCTTCGGAAGTAAATTTTTGCAGAAAAGTTTTAGAAACCTACTAAGAAATTTTCTGTTAAAAAATATTGGTATTCAGTTTGTGAACCATTTGAGAGCCCTGGACAATTCATCCTTTTAAAATGTAAATTAAAAAAATAATAATAAATAAGATTTTACGAGCATGTAAGTCCTGAAAGTATATGTGTGCCAAGTTTTAAGTCAGTTACTCTTGCTCAAAAATTTCCACACAAATCATGATGAAACCAATATTTTTGAATGTCTTTCTCCATTTCATCCCGTAAAAATTCAATACTTACAGATTAGAAGTAACCTAGTAACTGATTTAAAGAGTTACTAATGCTACAAAAATCTTGATAAAACGCGATTTTCAGAAATTTTCTTTATAAGGATACTGGTCTATTTCGCCCCTTTCAAATTCGTATTGGGATGTTCGGAAAGTTCCTTTCATTTGGGAAAACTAATTCGTACCGGAAAATTCTGCCCGTCAATTGGCATTAGGTATTGAAATTAATGTCTAATAATTAAATGATAGAATTTTCCGGTACGAATTGGTTTTCCCAAACGGAAGAAACTTTCCAAACAACCCAATATTTTTACACGTTGTTCAAATTTTGTATAGAGTTTGGGCAGTGGCATATATAATCCAGAATGTTAAATAATCTTTTCATCATATATAACATACCTGCGAAATTTAATCTCAGCCGAAAACACCGTTTAAATGCTACCCTGCTCAGCCACATACACATATTGACTCATTGCAAAATCACCAAACACAGACTTTGGGAATCTTAAAGAAAGTACCAACTCGCACACATGCATACGCACATACATAGAGATTTGTTACAGAAATAGGAAAAGCGTACTCAGGGAACCTATAAAAGTAAAGATATAAATTTCATAGTCTTTTTTCTTGTCATGATTACAATATTTTCCTTACATTATACGTGTCCGTAATGTAAAAATGCAATAATTTTCAATGCTCTTAGTATACAATAGTTATTCTATGACTATCTCAAAAATAAATAATGTCTAACAAAATTCTCGTTGCGTGGATTAGTGTTATTAAATTACGAATTCTATTTCAAATACGTATTTTCACACATGAAATAAGGTTAACAATATTTTAATTTATGGGAAGCTATGAACGACCAACAGATAAAAAACTTTAATTAATTTAATTTAAATAAATTTTAATTTAAAATTTAAAATTTAATTTTTCGATTACTTTTCTCTGCAATTCAAAATGAAAAGCAAGATTCATAATCAAGTTTGCCCTATGGGTAATACAGATACAGACCTTAATGATAGACACTATGAGCGTCCCCCCACTTTTTTCCCCAGGACTACACCACTGGTAATACCGACCCATCATGGATAAGCATAATATAAAATATGAAAATAAAACATGGGTAAACAAACTATTTATAAAATGCATTGCCATTCGAATCAAATCCTGGCTGGATGACGTCCTAAACTTTAAAGGCTCTATGACGGAATGGCGCCAAAGAAACATCCTTATCACTCCAAAAATGATATTCCTATTCACTAACGGTTTACTGCGTCGGATGAAGGGTCTCATTTCCAATTCAAATAGATCTTTGAATTGAAATTGGAATGAAATACAGGGTCACGAAAAATCGAAGCGAGTGGAAAATAGGATGACCCATAGCTCGGCCACTCAGGATCCGGTCGACTTCATGCTTGATGCAAAATTTATGTCTTTTTAGTATCTTTTAGAGTCACTCCTTAAAATAAACCATTTCGAAAATTTTTGTCTACCTTTTACCAGAACGACTAGTTCGAGAGTCCAAAAAAAAAAGAGTTCCGGATCCTCGAGGTGACTGAAATTCAATAGGCTTCTTCTCATGATGACATACCCAATTTCAAGTCTCTCTCTCCATTGGTTCGGGAGATAGAGCGTTTACAGACACACAGACGTACGGTATTTTTTTTCTCTTCTAAAAATATGTTTTTCGGAATCTCCAGTGTCTGAAACGTGTCAATCCGTCAAAAAAAAATTTCTTTCGATTTTCAAAACGATTACAATACTTACCCTATACTACATATGATAGGTGGTAAGTAATAATGAAGAAATGGGGCCTCCGTGGCCGAGTGGTTAAGACACCATTCCGCTAATCGCTTGTGAGCGTAAGGAGTCAGGTCGGCGGGTTCGACTCCCACCAGCTCCATTGCACACACTTTGTGGAGCTCTCGGATGTAACTCTCTGGTGTTGTAAATTTCCTTGTGGCTATCTCGTCCCTATATATTGACGATGACTTATAAGCGGGCACTTGATGTCAAGCACACAAGTCAGATGTATGTTCTCAATAAAACAAAGACAATTTCCTTTTCCTGTTTGGAAATCTTTTCTTTCGTAAATATCGTCTGCGCGCGTGTTATATTAATTGTATACGTTTCTCTCTTTTGTTTTTGGCAACGATTATAGAATGCAATGTTATGTTTACTTTTGATGTGTTTGTTCGACTTTCCATTCCATCGAATATTGAAGAGAACATTGCAAGAGAAAACGAAATCAATAATAACGCCAACACAGAGAATATATACCAGAAAGATCCTCCATCGAGAAACAGTATCTTTCAGAGTGGAGAAAGAAATTTATAGAAACTGGAGGTATCTTAATTAAGAAGAGTTCCGTGATGTTGATGTTGATATCCTCATTTGTCAAGGTCCGTAAAACATTTTGAATCTAATCTAACCATTAATGTTATTCATTTAAATCTATCTTCATTGTTTTGAATTATTAAACATCAAATATGTCACACCTGTTCTTTCTGACCCCCAGTATTTTGTCTGTAATGCATGCATGTTAGCAACGCGATATTTGTCAAAATAGCTTTTCGCAACGATGTGTGTTGTTTTACTCAAGGGCCTGTTTACCGAATAGGCCCGTGAAATATTAATACAAAGGGACCCCCAAATTTACTTTTCAAAACTAATTTTTAGGAAAAAATGTTTCAGTCAGTGTTAAAAATGTTTTTTTTTTTAATTAGTTACTCAATTTTCTCTCAGACTATTACTGACACATTTATACTCTATTTTTTTTTAAATGTTGATATAATAAATAGTATAAAAACAGTGATTCAATGCAACTTAATTTCATTTCTCTTACGTTTTACATTTTAATTTCAAGCGTGCTAAATATAACAGAAAATTTAATCTGCATAATTATATACTGCATCTATTCAAAAAGAGTGGAGAAATGATAAAAAAAAATAGGGAGAATAGGTTATTTAAATAAAGGGGAAAGTCATTAGCATTCAGGTGATACCGAATTTGTGTTTATAAAATAGAAGCAAAATTGTGTTGCAGCCAAGCATAAATTGATGTCGAAGTCCCTGCATTGGTCTTAGCACTGGCAAATCCTGCAATTAATCATAAAATATATTTTGAAGTTCAAATTATATTCGCACCTGTTCCACATTTGTAAATTCATTTACAAAATTAATGTGTTATGTATAATAAAATAAAATATAATAAATATAATATAATAAAATATTTTTTATATGTATATGGGTAGTTAGTTTTAGTTTAATATTAAAAGTATTGTTTACTCGAAATTTTGATGGTAAAAATTCAAATTGTCGCAGCGTAATTGTCAGAGTAAAGAGGGTGTGTGACATCGGGCTTTCCCTACTTCTAAGTCTTTAAGCGGGCCCTGGTTGTACTTCCCGCGTTTAGTTTTAGTTATGTTTCCTATTCCCTGACATGTTCGATGCTGCTTAGCAGGGCTTAACAAATGCGGTCGCCACTGGCGACCAACTTCTTCTATCTGGCCACTAAGTTTTTTAATCTGACTTTGTTATGTATTTACTTATTTATTTTTTACAAAAATTGAACTAAAAAATGAGCACAAACGACATTTTGTCTAAAGCCAAGTTTAAAAAGCATTTTGCATTTCATGCACATAAAACGCCATTCTTTTCCGCTCTAGTCGGCTAGTCATGTGATTAGAATGTGAGGAGAGAGGGGGGGGGGAGTTTCAATGAGAAATATTGTCAATCCAACTTATGTGGCATCTAAAAATTGGATGCACTGATAAAAAAGGCTTACTTTTTTGTATGTTTCAAATCATTTTTGTGTTCAGAATTAAAACTTTTAATCTATTGCATTCATTTTAAAAGAATAATAACATATAAGTAATTCATTCAAAGTAAATCTATAAAACTTAATTAAAATTTCAAGAATAATTCGTTTTAATAAAAATATGTATATATATTTTTTTCCGGCTTAAAATGCTTGGCGCCTCGCGTCTGTTTGCACCACACACGTTGTACATCGCCGTCACTCTGTCTTGGCGACAAGTGTCTGGTTCTGAGTTGTTTCTTAATAGTATTTTATAATTACATTGTTTGGATTATTATATGCAGTAAATGGTAAAAAAAAAAAAATTGATTGCACTTCAGAAGGGTAAGTTTTTTTAATTCTTAAATCCTTATCGTACATCGTTGGATCAAAATAAACCTCAGCCGGCTGCTGATTTCGATTTAATCCAGCGCGGGAAAATATATTTTTTTCTTTTCTTTCTAGCTACGAAAACAAACGTTTACGTATTAAATTTCTTGTAAGATGTCTCATTATAGATGCTGCAAAGTTACAAAATATTAAGAAATAAACTTGAAATTATATTCACACACAAACATAAAAAAAAAAAAAATTAAACTTTTATTTTGAATTTGGCAAAACTAAGAGAGTTCATTAAATGCAAATTTCGAAATAATAAAATCAGAATTATTTAACTGAATTCAATAGGCTAAATAGGCAACAAATCGTTTTCCGGTTTCATTATTTTATCAATGCTCTCTCATCAGATATAGATTTTGTAGCACTCAACTATTCCGATTTTTTAAACATTCGGCAATCAGCATTTCCCGAACATGTCGGTTATTCAGAGTTTACAATATTTCCTTTTTTTTTTTTTTTTCATAGATATAAGTTTCCTTATAAAACCTTAGTGTTATTATCTGTTTTAATTAAGTGCTATTCTGAGCTATGAAACTAATAATTCTAAACTATGTTTGTTATTATTTTTTCTCACTTAATTCACAAAAAAAAAAAACATTTATGCATTTGGAAATCAAATTCGGAAAAAGGGGTTTTTTTTTTTTTTTTTTTTTTTTTTTTACTGGCGACTAGAATTTATCCCTGGCTTTTTTTTTTTTTACTGGCGACTAGAATTTATCCCTGGCTATCAGATTTTTTCAAATTTGTAAAGCCTTGGCTTAGGGCATTCAATAAATGACAATGAGTGTTATTAATGTTAAGAAAACATCTTTATTTACGTTTCAGTACCACTTTTGTTCTTGAATGCACGACATTCTCGGGCGAGATTTATTTCTATAGGAAGCAATTTTATCAGAAGGATCTTTTTAAACAAGTGGGTAAGTGTGATCGAAGATTGCTCAAAGGGTTTCGTTTAATATTCCTTTCAAAACACTTTATCCTTCCTTTAATAAATCCAAATGAATTTCATTTTAGCAATGAAGACTTGTTTATTATAAAGTAAAAATTTACCGGTCTATTTTTTCGTTTTTTCGAATATCTAAACCAGCCCGCTATTATTTTCTGTCATAATAATATCTGTCATGCGGACTCAATGCGACATTTAAAACAAGAACGAAAAATCATGCGTCAAGCATAGATTATGTAGCACTTTCCAACGCTTCTAAAATAATTTTACAAATCATTACCGTTTAATAAGCTGAAAGATGACATCTAAGTAAACAATTTGGAAAACGCATAACATATTTAAAAACGTAATTTCAGGAATTTTCAATATATACAATATTCGGAAAAATATCCGAATACTTTTATGTAGCCCTGTATATGATCTATAGATTTGTATATATACATAGGATGCTAAATTTTAGTTTAGTTAGGAAACGCGTAGCACCGTTTAAATTCTCCTTCTGGAGTTTCTGTCAATAAACGGAAATGTGTTCGCGAACTTTTGTGCTGCCCTGTATAGGATCTACAGAATTTATACACACCACGTAATAGACAAAAAGCTAGTTAAGATTAAAATCGCGTTTAGTAACTTAAAACGCACTTCCAGGAATTATTGTTAACAGACGGTAGAGAATTCTTTTGTGTGTCCCTGTAAATGAACGATGACCGCTATACACACACTATTCTGTAGTAAGCCTCTTGTAATGCACCTTAGTAATATATATAAACTTCAATGCGTTTAAAATAGTGGAACATTATTTAAATAAGCCGCAGACGATTTTTCTCCATAGACGTAATGTAACGGAATTATTTTGACTGTCCCTGTAAAGTAACTCTAAGTGCTATACACCTACTATTCCATATTAAGCTTCTTCTAATGCATCTTAGTGATCTATATAAATTTCAATGCGTTTACAATAGTGAAACATTTTAAAAATAAACCGCAAATGATTTTTCCCCATAGACCGCAATGTAACGGAATTCTTTTGAGTGTCCCTGTAAGAAAACTATAAGTGCTACACACTTCAGTTGAAATAGGGAACGTGCCATAGATAACGACAATAACATATAAAAATTGCAGAGCAATCCGAGCATATTTACGGGAGTTAGAGCACGGCCAGACGGCCATCCGGCCATACGGCCAGACAAACCGAAGTCATAAGCACTTTTCAACTAGGTTGGAAAGTGCTAAAAATATGATTTCAAAATTAAACATGTTGTACGCCTTCAAAATGTAAAAATAGGCGAATATTTCCATAATAGGATTTTTATCATGATTCAATACATTCCTCAAACTCGTCTACACTGTTAAAAATAAATCCGTTAATTCACGGTAAAACTACTGTCAGCAAAGTTGCCGAGTATTTTCCGTTTTGAAAGATAACAGAAGGAAAAACCCCGTTTGAAGATACGGTAACTTTCCGTTTTGAATGACCTCGGCTTAAAAAAAAAAAAAATAACCTTTCTGTTTGTGCTGCCATTTGTTGACTACACCGGGAGTATTTAATTAATAATTTGATATACTTCAAGAATATTTTCGGCTGACCTTGGGGGTTCGAACCAGAGTTGATAGAGTCTCGAACCAAGTGTCTTACCGCAAGACCAGCGAGCCCTTGCTAGAATAAGAAATTGTAACAATGATAGGAGATTTCTTCAAATCGCGGCTTGGAACTTAAACAATCAGGGGTTTAGAAACCTGGTAATTTTGAAATTAATTGGGGATATTTTGTTATAAGATTATGACCGAAAACTTTATTATTAATAGAGGATTAAAACATGAATTATCTATATTCTTAATTTGATTGTTAGATGCAAAATATGAGTATTATATTTTGAATTAAATTCGATAAAGTATGTTTGCTTTTTTGAGAAAATCTATTTTTCAACTATTATAGATTTTTTAAATGTGTTCGGTTAGAATATATTTTTAGTGAGAGTGTTTTTTATAACTTTAAAAAACAAATTGCGAATAATTTCAAAGGAATGAGAAAATTATTTGTTGTTATTTTAAATTCGAAAGCATTATTTTTGTTTGTTGCTTTTTTGAGTAAAATCGATTTTTTTTCACTTAACTATATATATATATATATATATATATATATATATATATATATATATATATATATATATATATATATATTAAGTAGCTATTTGTTTAGAATATATTTTAACTGAATATTTTTTTATAACTTTAAAAAATAAATTACTAATAATTTTAAAAACATGGGAAAATTAATTGTTGCTTTTTTAAATTCGAAATAATAATAATAATAATTTAAATTTTTGTTCTTTTAAATAATCTCGAAATTTTAGTTTTTCTGTGCTGGAACATGTCAGTTTTTTAAGCATTGAAAATAAATATTGCAACAGATAACGGAATATCTCCGTTGGCCACTTTCTACTCCGTCTATTCCGTTATTTTCAGGAAATATGAGGAAATTTTCCGTTTTTAACGGTAAATGCCCTTTTTTCGTGAAAAGGGACTTTTTCTGTGAAATTCAGGAAAAAAATACCCGTGAATTTCAGATTTCATAATGTAATGATACTCGCTTTGTATTATTCTCAAGCATTTGAAAAATTCGTTAAACTTCCAATAGGACGTCAGATTTTCTTTTTAATTCTCTAATGACGTGATATTAATCTGCTTTGTGTCCATACACATACTCCTTGTATTATTGAGAAATCTTAGACATTTTCCGTTTTATTATACTACTATGACGTCATTCATTTTTATTTCATATTAATCATTTTTTCAATGGGTGAAACTTTTTATTTCATTTTCATTTTTCACGTGGAAATCGTCTGATAGAAAATTATTTATTGTAAAAAAAATTTCCTCGTGTATTTTTAATTTTCGGCATCGGGTCTAACGAAAAATGTTTCAATTGAATAGGAAAAGCCTGTTAGAATTTTGGTTTTTTATCTCTATTTATTAAAAGAATACGAATTTTTCAAATTTTAATATTTTGAGCTCTTTATAGCTGGTATTCAGCTATATACACAAAGTTTCAACTCTATAAGTTACATAGTTTCTGAGAATAGCTCTGTGACGGACAGACAACGGAGCGGGAGTTGGGGTTTCGTGAGATGAACGAAACTCTAAAAATGAGTCAAATTGGGGTTTTAAGCTCATTTTCCACGCATAACAATTCCGAAGTAGCTCCTAAGGGTACTCGGTACTTCATTAAAATCAAATACTGCTGTCACAGACGCACCGGGTTATCTTTTTGGCGCCAAAATGGCAATTTTATGCCTGGGCGATCCGTAGATTTTGGCGAGATTTTGCTTCGTTATGGCAGACCCAGTAGAGCAGATTCTATGTGTTTTATATATTAAATTAAATATTGTGTGTTTTATAATAAATTAACCATTGTGTATGTTTTTATAATAAAAATTATTATAATAAAGTAAAACTAACACGCTGTTTTAGCAAGTTCCGAAAATGGGGTTTTCTCGCCAAAATGGCGCAAAACAAAAATCCCAGTGCGTCTGCGACAGCTATTCCGAAACATCAAGCGGCAAACATAGATTATGAAAAACTTTCAGAATACTTTAACAAAACTTAATCTAAAGTTAAGACATCTTTCTTACCTTTAGACCCTAAAATTGGAACTCCACAAACTCCCTCAGTGAGTTCTGACTTGCCAATGCCAATCACTCTGATTGGTTGGGGAGGTTCAGTTTAACTGATTGGCTAGTGAGGCTGTATGCGCATGCGCACACTTTGCATTTGTTCAGCTCTCAGACGCAGGGAAGTTCAGTGAGTTATCTTAGATGAGTTTTGCGCTGCGGGCAAGTTCTGTAATTCCGGGGCGTACCATCTCTAAAATGCCGGTCTGAGATATCTTAAATATCCAATCTGAACGGGGTATGACTCATTGAACTCACTTTGTCTGAGATCTGAAAAAATGTAAAGTGTGCGCATGCGCATAAGTTGAAGCGAGCCTCCATAGTAAAGGTGAAAATAAGCACTCGCCAGTCGCCACTCGTCGATTAAACTTTAAAAACTGCCGATTAAAAATATGGAAAGAACCGGCCAAATACAGGATTTCCCAATTATCATTTTTCCCTAAATTTCGCTATTTTTCCGCGTCCGTTCGACGAAATTCGTAATTCTTACGCAACTGTTCGAAGAAATTCGTGGCTTTTACGTGCCCGTTCGAAGAAATTCATGGCTCACGCGTCCGTTTGAAAAAAAATTATGATTTTTCGTGCATAATCGACAAAGTTAGTGATTTTTACGCACCGATCGATAAAATTCATGATTTTTCCGGCCCGACCGACGAAATTCATAATTTTTACGCGTTCGGTCGACGAAAATCATGATTTTTACACTCCCGAGAGACGAAATTTGATTTTTACGTAGCCAATCGACAAATTCATGATTTTTCCACACCCGATCGACAAAATGCATGATTTTTCCGCAACCAATCGATGAAATTCATAATTTTTTTCGCCCGATCGACGAAATTCATTATTTGTACACGTACGATCGACAACATTCATGATTTTTACGTGCTCGATCGACGAAATTCATGATTTTTACACTTTCGAATGACGAAATTTGCAATTTCTTCTGAACTAATTGGTGAAATACACACAATGCCTGAATTTGTGGAGATTTTGGCCTGCTGGCCACAGGTTGTGCATGTGTAATGCATATCATGTTGTGGGTTATTATTTAGTGCATAAACATACCTATTTTATTATGGTAAGACCTTAATTCTAGACAAATATTTTTTTTAAATGTAGTTAGCTACACAAGTACCTAAGCTTAGTGTGACATGTAGTTAGCTACATAAACATGTTGTGTATAACTTTGCTGTTAACTTATTTTAAAATTTAAAAAAGTCCTTCCGGCCTGTACCGGGAGGAAAAGCTAGCTTTCCTATAGCTTCGTTTTAAAATTTTAGCTAATGTTACACGAAAACAGCAAGCAGCAAAGAAACGTTTACAAAAGATTCGTTAATACTGAATTTGAATAAGAAATTCGCCAAATTATTGAGCAATAGCCAAATTGGCTTCATTTACGAAGACTTATTTTGGTCGCCAAATTTGGCGATATTTCGCCAATGTTGTCAATTTTGTCGCCAATTTTGGCGCTAACGGATATGAATATATAGTTTTATGCGTATGATTGGGAAAATTATTACAACAATGAAAGAAAATAATTTGCAAGTAATGGCGTTAATGTGCTGTTTTGTTTCAAAATGTCAGCCACCCTAGAATTTCAAACTGCTCTATCTCAGCCATTTTTTAAGATAGAGGTAAACCAAAAAATGCTCTGGAAGCCTTGTATCAAGGCCTAACACGTAATTAAAAAATAAATTTGAATTTTTAATTTTTTTGTATATTTATTTTAGTTTTAAATTTTTAAATGGCCGCCATCTTGAAACAAAATGGCGGACCAAAGTGGCCAACGAACTCGGTCGAGACATTGGTGAGCTTAATACACACAATTAGTTTCATCAAAATCGATTTATAAATACGAGCGTTAACGTATGACATAGGTCAGATATATATTGTGGTATTCTGTATACACAATATCATTAATTATCTCTTTGGAGATTTAAGTAGTATAGAACTTGATATGTTTATTGAAATTCATAGATATTATAATTATATATATATATATATATATGGATATATCTATATATATAAATCAACATTTGAGCGGAGGGTGGTTTTGGGGTCTGGGGGTCATGATCGGTGAAAATATATCGAAATTTTCCGGAACTGCTTTCCTCTGAACGGCTGCAATAGGTAGCTTTATACTTTTTAGTATTGAAAGCTACCTAATAGATTGGAAATTAGCATCTCAAGTTTATTCAAAACAATATAAATTTAAATATTTTTATTTAGTACATAAATTACTTTTTTACTGTAAAGTCATTGTATTTAAAAAAATATATTCAGTGACATAAATATACTTACTGGCTATTAAAGAAATTATTCTCATTAGCCAGTACCTGGCTACTAAAAAAATCAACCTATCGGCCAGTGGTTACAAAGCGAAATTCCTTATTTTCACCTTTACTCCATAGCCAATCAAATTGAGTAGCGGTGGCTGCATCGAGCCATAGAAAGTTCGAACTCACTGAGAGAGTTCCGCGGTCTGAGATATCCGTTCTGAACGGGGTATACTTACCCGCGGGTTCTTTTAGGTTAGCTTTCAATACAAAAAAGTATAAAGCTACCTATTGCAGCCATTTGGGAGGAAAGCAATTCCGGAAAATTTCGATATCACCCCCAAAACAACCCTCCCTTCAAATGGTGATTTTTATATATATATCCATATATATAATATATATTTATTTATTTATATATCTGATCTATGTCATACCACAACGCTCGTATTTATAAATTAATTTGGATGAAACTAATTGTGTGTATTAAGCTCACCCATGTCTCGACCGAGTTCGTTGGCCAGCTTGGTCCGCCCTCTTGTTTCAAGATGGCGGCCACTGAAAGATTTAAAACTAAAATAAATTATACAAAAAAGTTAAAAATTCATATTTATTTTTTGTTTAAGTGTTAGGCCTTGATACGAGGATTCCAGAGCATTTTTTGTTTTACCTCTATCCTAAAAAATGGCTGAGATAGAGCAGTTTGAAATTCTAGGGTGGCTGACATTTTGAAACAAGACAGCAGATTACAAAAATCCAAGGATTAATATATGAGTTTTAGTGAACGCGACTTCTCGCAAATTATTATCTTTCATTGTTGTAATCATTTTCCCAATCATACGCATAAAACTATATATTCATATCCGTTAACGCCAAACTTGGCAAAATTTGGCGACTAAAATAAGTTTTCATAAATAAAGCCAACCTGGCTATAGTTGACTAATTTGGCAAATTTGTTATTCAAATTCAGTATTAACGAATGTTCTGTAATTGGGTTCTTTGCATTTTAGCTTGCTGTTTCGAGTAACAGCTAAAATTTTAAAACGAAGTTATAGGAAAGCTACTTTTTCCTCCCGGTACAGGCCGGAAGGACTTTTTGTTTTGTGTTCTTGTAGCGTTAATATCTCAGGATGTCTAAAAGTTCAGAGGTAAAGCATTGGCCTCCGAGTTCACAGCCGTTGCACCACCCCCTTTTTATTTGTCCCTGACCACAAATTGATTCGGGAAGATTGGTATCTTAGACTGAATTGCAAGTTTGCGCACTAAACGCAACCTTACACCGGTTTTCAGACTTTGCCTCTGCTGAACATTTTCAATTTTCCAACGGCTGGGTTCGGACCTTCAACCTTCCGGTTAGCTGTTGAACGCTCTAACCAGCATGCAGATTGTTCAAGGGGTTGAGTCAAACATATGGCGAAGGGTTTCAAATAAGTAATTGCTTTGTGTGTCTATGAACGGCCATGTAATTAATATATGTTATTGGGGCATGTTCGGTATTGCAAAATAATTGTTCAGCATTTATAGCTCATTTATAGGGGCGCTCAGAAGAATGTTGTTACATTTTTGTTGTAGACATCAAATCTATAACACCGGTTCTCAGAATGGCCATCTCTGCCGAAATTTTTGAGAACTATCTAATATATTAAAGTGAGAAGCAAAAGTCTTAATTTTTCAGTGCAAATTCGACCCTACTGTGCATCTCTCAACTTTTTTGAAGGGCAGGAATTAAGAAGAATCAAGAGGGTTGGGGAAAGAATTCACCTCCACTGTTCACAACCCTACCCCTAGGAAATACTCCTTCTAAATACTTATTCATTCTATTTTTACTCCCCCTTCCTGGAGGGTGAACAAAGGGGAAAGGGAGGGATGCACTTTCACCTTTTTTGGAAGGCTGGAAAGGGAAATGCAAGGGCGGGGTAGTTCTCCCCTTCTATAGAATTCGAAAAAGGGTTGTTTTCTGGGGAAGAAAACATATTTATTTTACAACCAGATAATAATATATCTGAACTAATTTTTACACGGGCTGTAAAACCTTTATATTTATAACCATTAAAAATTTCAAAGGGTTTGGACAACAAAAGCTTTTTACTTACCCATCATACGTAGTATAGGGTAAGTCTTGTCATCGTTTTGAAAATCGAAAAAAAAATTTGGACGGATTGACACGTTTCAGACACGGGAGATTACGAAAAACATATTTTTAGAAAAAAAATTGCCGTCCGTCTGTTTGTCTGTAAACGCTCTATCTCCCGAACAAATCGAGATAGAGACTTGAAATTGGGTGTGTACTTAGTATGTCATCATGGGAAGAAGCCTGTTGAATTTCAGTCCCCTCGAGGATCCGGAACTCTTTTTTTCGGACTCTCTAAATATGCGTTCTGATAAAAGGTCTATAAAAATTTTCGAAATGGTTTATTTTAAGGAGGGGATATAAAAGACAATAAAAAAACATACATTTTGCATCAAGACTGAAGTCGATCGGATCCTGAGTGGCCGAGCTATGGGTTATCATATTTTCCACACGCTTCGATTTTTCATGACCCTGTATATCATTCCAATTTCCATTCAAAGATCTATTTGAATTGGAAATGAGACGCTTCATCCGACGCAGTAAACCGTTAGGGAATAGAATTATCCATTTTGGAGTCATGGAGCATTTAAAGCTTAGGACGTTATCAAGCCACGATTTTATTCGAATGGCAATGCATTTTATAAATAGTTTAGACATGTTTTATTTTCCTATTTTATATAGTATGCCTATCCATGATGGGTCAGTAATGCGGTGGCCCCCTCAACGACTAGTTTTTAGCTCACAGGCTATCAAAGCCTGAGAGCTTATGTGCCCGCCGGTTCTGTATGTACGTACGTATGTATGTATGTACGTAACGCGATAACTCTTGATAGAACTAACCGTTTTACTTTAAATTTTGTTTATAGGTTCCTTGTGATAAGGCGCTTCCCTGATTAGTTTTGGAGGTTCATTGGTTAAGCATAAAGGGGGGAAACAGGGGGCTAACCCCCCATAATTTAGATAAATGGGTTTTTCTTGCAGAATTATCCCATATTCTTCAAATTTTGTATATAGGTTCATTTTGATAATGTGCTTCTGTCAATGGTTTTGGGGGTTCATTGGTTAAGTATAAAGGGGGAAAGGGGGATAACCCCCCCCCCCCCCCTAATTTAGATAAATGAGTTTTTCATGCAGAATTATCCGATTTTCTTCCAATTTTGTATATAGGTTCATTTTGATAATGTGCTTCTGTCAATAGTTTTGGGGGTTCATTGGTTAAGTATAAAGGGGGAAAGGAGGATACCCCCCCCCCCTCCCTAATTTAGATAAATGAGTTTTTCATGCAGAATTATCCGATTTTCTTCAAATTTTGTATATAGGTTCATTGTGATAATGCGCTTCTGTGAATAGTTTTGGGGGTTCATTGGTTAAGTGTAAAGGGGGAAAGGGGGGCTAATCCCCCCTTAATTTAGATAAATGGGTTTTTCATGCAGAATTATCCCATTTTCTTCAAATTTTGTATATAGGTTCATTTTGATAATGCGCTTCTGTCAATAGTTTTGGGGGTTCATTGGTTAAGTATAAAGAGGGAAAGGGGGGGATAACCCCCCTAATTTAGATAAATGGGTTTTTCATGCAGAATTATCCGATTTTCTTCAAATTTTGTATATAGGTTCATTGTGATAATGCGCTTCTCTGAATAGTTTTGGGGGTTCATTGGTTAAGTATAAAGGGGGAAAGGGGGGATAATCCCCCCTTAATTTAGATAAATGGGTTTTTCATGCAGAATTATCCGATTTTCTTCAAATTTTGTATATATATTCATTGTAATTAGAGACTTCCCTGATTAGTTTAAGGGGTTCATTAGTTAACTATGAGGGGGGTAACGGGGTGATAACCCCCCCTTAATATATTGTTGATTTCTTTATTTTTCGAGGGGCATATTTCAAATTCTTTGAAATAAGAGTATAATATACAATTAGTGTGAATAGCCTGTGAGCTCAATGCCCTCAGTTTAACTGGGCAGTTTTCTTTTTATTTTAATGTTTTCTTACGAGCACTTTTATTACTAATTATCAGTATTTTTTATTTGGGGTTCGTTTAATGTTTTATCACGAGCCCGGGCAACACCGGGCGGGTCAACTAGTCGTTTTTTAAAATAAATATTTCCAAATTTTCCTCAGCTGGGTTCGACCCCCCCCCCCCTTAACCTTCTGGTTAGCTGTTGAATGCTCTAACATATATATGGGGATTGGGGCTTGCTTGAGTGAGGGGTTGAGTCGAATATATTGGGTGTGTTACGAGCAGGGACCGATTTACAAATTTGGGGACACAGATGCTTACACAGCGGTCTTGAGTAGAAAAAATATCATTGGAAGCGGTAATTATTAAGATATCTTAATTCTTATCTGATGTAATTAGCACGAAAATTGATAAAGTTTTAGTATGTTTCTTACATTATGAATTTGTGTAATATTTCATAAAGTACGGTGAAATATCGATAATTCAACATTTAAAGTAACTCGATTATCCCGGTAACTCCGCATTTATTATTAACCCGGCTGGTGCGATGTTAACTTCAATAAAGAATAAACTGGGCTAACTCAACATATTTTATGCGAAACCCGTTTAAACCGATAACAATTTATGGTTTATAGTAATTGTTCCTTTATTGCTCAGTACTTTCTAATTAGAGCTCTTTTTTTTTTCGGTCCAAATTAACTTCCTTATTGCATTGAAAATCACTTCTATTGTAACCAAGAAACTTTTTCCCAGCTTATTCCAACAGATATATCTACTGACTTTAATGATTTTTTTTTTTTATAAATTTTTTAACAGTGAAAGTTTTTATAGCATCCTCATAATCAAGCTGGGTTTTTGAATGAATTTCTATGGAGTGGATGAAATAAATAAAAAAGAAATAAGATATCTACTATAACACAAACAGAAATTTCGTTCCGTTCCTTTATAACTCGAGTTCTGCTGAATGGAATTTGATGGAACTTGGATAGTTAATTTTTCAGGAAAGGTTTTAGTATATAACACATAGTCATACGTATATTAGTTATAGAATTATGATGGAAAGTTCTGTTATTTTGGACGATAAGGTTACCATAGGTCATTTGTTTGGCGACCATTATCGTTGGCGAAAGAATTAAAACGGCTATATCAGAAAATAATGCAAACACATAGAAAAATAAAAGAAAAATTCTGTTATTAATTTTATTTAAAATCTCCTCCCCCCTCCCCGCAAAAAAAAAGAAAGAAAAAAAGCTGTTTTAATGAGGCATAATATTTAATTTAAACCCCAAAGGAATGTTTGTAATACTTAAAAATATTTGCAATGCATGAGATTGCAATTCAGATTAAGCCACTATTTGGCGATTTATCGTTTGCGTCAGGTTAACAAAAATGCATCTGATAATTTGATTTAATAAAATATGAGTAATTTTTTCCCTTTTTTTTCTGTTAATTTTTTTAATATATAACTCCCCTATCATGTGCCATACAGGAGCAACTAGTAGATGTAATTGTAAAAATAACTGCATTTATGAGTTACATATTATTTGTTTATTTACGGTTTTGATTTTACTTTTGTCGCCAAGCAATGTGATTTTAAGCCCAAAATGCATAAGCGTGACATCAGCTTGAGCGATATTAGCAATAATAGTGTTTTTTCGTGTATACAAGATCTTTTTTGGAGTAAATTTTTATATTCAAATGCAAATTATATAAATAGCAGTTATTATTATGAATATGGGATCAAATATTTAAATTTTAGTGAATGTCTGCCACTCAAACACATATTGTAAAATAATTAAATTTTAGAATTTAAAAATTTACTACGAAAACATGCCGGTTTGTTTTCCCGAAACATATTATTTTTATAGCCTCGAACTCATATCAGCGAATATTGTCTATTCTTTTATTTTTATTTTATTATTTTTTTAATATATCACCAATTTTAATTTTAGAAATATTCACTGTTTCAAAAGTTAGGAACCAAAGAATATTCTTAAGGAGATGTGTGCATTTATGCGTTATTACTATTACAAAAGGGTACATTTTGCAATAAAAATTGTTTGCTTAAATAAATTTCGATGCTCTTTTTGATTCGTCATTCCTTTTTAGTTTTTTCTGCATATCTTCCCTTCTTTTAGGAAAGTTTTTAAAAGATATTGGACTAATTGTCCGGTCACCTGCCAGTTGACATTTTTACTATATTGTTAGATGTTTCGTTTATGTTTGACGGTTACTCAGGACGACGATTCAGATTACAGAAGATTAGAAGACTTTTGAAATTAGCGATTGCTAAATTTATGATTTTTTTTTCATTATGAAGCAAAGTTTTACAAAAAAAGCAATGCTTCGAATGTACGGTTGGTTGATTTTATGACGGCCGATTATCTACACGAGGTTTTGCTCTTTAGAGAAATGCAAAAAGACCCTTGGGAGGGAGTGCCCTCCGTGGGTGTCTAAGGGATCCTAAGCCGTATTTACGGCAAGGTTCGAAGAAAACCACGGAAAACTCCGAACGGTTAGGTCAATGAGCGCGACAGGGATTTGAACCCAGCACTTCCCATATGCCAGCTTTGAGAGCAAACATCTCAGCCACTGTTTCGGCGCTTTCAATGTACGGAAAATCTTTGTAATGTCAATGGTGGCGAATGGAATAAATAATATTTGTCGATTTAATATTTTAGGCTGGATAAGAAGAAACGAGTACACTGTTAAAAAAAATCTGAAATTCACGGGTATTTTTTTCCTGAATTTCATAGAAAAAGTCCTTTTTTGCTACAAAAGTGTATTTTCCGTTACAGAACAGAAAATTGTCTCATATTTCCTGAAAACAACGGAACGGACGGAGAGGAAAGGGGCCAACGGAGATATTCCGTTATCTTATCTGCTGCATATTTATTTTCAATGTTTAAAAAACTGACATGTTGTTGCACAGAAAAACTAAAAATTTAATAAATTAAAATTTCGAGTTTATTAAATAAATAAATAAATAAATAAATAAATAATAGTACTTTCGAATTAAAAAAAAATAACAATTTTCCCATTTTTAAAAATTATTTGCAATTTATTTTTTAAAGTTATAAGAAAATATTCGCACTTAAAATATATTCTAAACAAGCAGATTAATATACATATATATATATATAATAGTTAAATTAAGTGAAAAAAATCGATTTTACTCAAAAAAGCAACATACAAAAATAACGCTTTCAAATAAAAAGAAAATAATAATATTTTTCTCATTCCTTTAAAATTATTCGCAATTTAATATTTAAAATAATAAAAAGCACTCGCACTGAAAATATATTCTAAGCGAACACCATTTAAAAAATACATAATAGTTGAAAAAAAAAACACTTTTCTTAAACAAGCAAACATTTTTTTATCGAATTTAATTCAAATACAATATTTATATTTTACATCTAACAATCAAATTAAGAATATATATAATTCATGTTTTTATCCTGTATTAATATTACAATTTTAAAACATCAACATCATCTCATAACGATATCTCCCCGCAATTAACTTCAAAATTAATAAGCTTCTAATCCCCAAATTATGTCAGTTCTAAACCGCCATTTTAAGAATTGCCATATGATCCTTTTAAACTGCTGCTCTAGCAAGTGCCCACTGGTCAAACCGGCAAGACGCTGGACTCGAGTCACTGTCACCCCTGGTTCACAATCCAGTTCGACCAGAATATGTTCTTGACGTATATCATTTAGTAATAACTCCCGCTATAGTCCATAGATGGCAGCACCAAGTCAGATGTAAAATATTTTTTAAACCGAGTTTATCTATAACGGAAAATTCCCTTTCCTGTCAGTGCTACGAGGAATATTTCCGTGATTTCTGAGAGCGTTAACGGAAAGTTACCGCTTCTGCAAACGGAGATTGTCCTTCTTTTATCTTTCAAAACGGAAAATCTACTAACGGAACGGAAAAAGTCCGGCTACTTTGCTGCCAGTAGTTTTACCGTGAATTTACGGATTTATTTTCAACAGTGTACCTGAAATTCTGATTAGATAATTTTTCGATCATTATAAACCCTTTTTATAACACCTACACACAGCCCTAGCAACTAAACATAGTGAGAAATGAATTTATTTCTGCGTGTTATTATGCTCTTTAGAGAAATGCAAAAAAAAATCTTCGGTTTAAGTATTCACCAAAAATAATATTACTAAATATTTTTCATAACTAACTTTATCATTGTCAGTTTTATTTAAGGTATGGAATTTTGTTAATGAAAGATCTATAATTGAATTAACAGTAATTTGACATTATTTAATGGAATATAGCTTGGCACGTAAATAACTTCGTTTTGTAACTAACTCTGGTACATTAGTAACCATATCATTTCAAGCACTTCTAATGTTTGACGTCAAACTTGGATATCGGCAAGATTATGGAAGATTAGAAAGATGTATTATAGGTATAGAGGTATTAGAAAGATGTATTTATTGGATACAAACGAGAGGTTTATTCTTCTACCAGAGTTAATCATTGTTTTTTTTTTTCATATTAACGGTTACACGAATACAACTGGTCTAAAAAATGGAAAGACAGTGAAAATGGCGTCATTTTAATTTTATTCATATTCAGCTTTAAAAATGCACTTTTTTATGTTTCACCATTTTTTTAAATATGAAAGTTAAACACTGTTCTTTATGTGAAAAACAATTTATTACAATTTTCACTGTATTTACTCTGTTGGAATCGAAAGATGAAAAATCGTAGTAGATTTGCCAGAAGAGGACGTATATTGCGAAATGTAACGTAACATAGAGTGAGATTGTACTTGCGTTACCAGAATCTCATATGGAGACAAGAAAGAGCAAAAACTGACAGACGAAAAGGAATCACCCGAACATTATTTAAGTTCAATGGTCAATCTATGCAATCATTGCAATGCTTTCTCTTTTAGTAGTATGTTGACTAGAGAACATTTTAGTTCCTCATAATGGCCTCATTTCCCTACCAAATGATCAACTAAATGAGTTGCTTCTTTTAACCCAAATTTTGTCCAATGTATGATATAATATAACGCAATGTCGTTCACGTCGTTTACAGCAATATTGAAGGAAAATCCAGGTGAACGTCCCTATTGCTTTAAAATACCTGCTCAAATCCATTGATATAATTCGTTTGATTCAAGGTTCGTTTGAAAATATTTACTAAGGTAGCATCTGTAGGTTCCACATACCTTTAAAATACAAAGTCATTTCGTTTGATTTAAGGTATATTTAGAAAAATGGCCCAGCGCCGCGGGCGTAGCATGCTTAGTTTTTAAATAAAATCAAGAGTCTGAATAATATAAATATTGTATTTTTCTAGAAGGTTCGTTTGAAGAATTTGAGTGGGTTGATTTTAAAAAACGGGAATGATGAATTTTATTAGTATAAATTGATCAATATATGGGGTTTAAAATATATGTTTTAATATAAATAATGGATTGATTTTTAAAAACGGCGTATGATTTTATTCGTATAAATTAATTAATAACAGATATATCGTTTCAAATGTATGTTTTAATAGGATTGGTGGTTACTTTATCTGAAAGATTGATTTGATAATATAAACAAGAGATTGATTTTATTAATATAAATTAATTAGCAATAGATATAGGGTTTAATCAAATGTTCTAATAGGATGTTGAAATATAAATAATGGTTTGATTAATTTATCTAATTTGATTTTATAAATAACAGATTGAAGAATTTATTCAGAAATGTGGAATGCTATTTTTTTTTTTTTAATCTTATAAATTAATAGCAGTAAATATATTATTTGAAATGGAATAAAGAAATAACTTTTTTACTTATCAGCTATTGTGGATGATTTGGAGGGAAAATAGTGCTGCCCTCTGTTGGAGAGGTATGAATTAACAGCAGTATATCGTCGTAGCCCTACGATGATGCGCTGCGCTGTAAAGCCTGTCATTTTGAGCGATTTCTGTAAGCGAAAACGGGTCAAGAAAATAGTTTATATATCATCAATGGTAGGGAGCGTCATTCTCGGGGAAAAATAAGAGTTCGTTTTAGCATTGTGTGATGACGCTTTAATTAGCTATGTTTTCGTCAATGATTATTATATATAATTAAAACCGACACTTTACTAATGGAAAGTATATAGAGAAATTTTGACGTCGATTATATGAAGCCATTGATTAACTTCATGACGTCTCTGGACAATTTTATAATTTTACAGGATTTTCTGCTTCAATTTATTTTTCAAATTTTTAGTTGTAGATAATAAGTTTAATAAAACATTTATTCCAGTATAAAGGTTTAAATATATTAAGCATTATTAGATTAAACAGTAAGGTATATACGCTTTGCTTCGTCATGGATTAATATTCGCATTTAAAATTGTCAATCTCCAGTATCACTATAGAATGGTAATATAATCATTGAACACAATCTCTACATTTTTTTTAATTTAATTTTTATAATGAGAATACTGTTGTGATAGAACGATTTGATAGCTTAGAAAAAAACAAAATGAAAAAAACATGATATCTCATAATTGTATCTTATTTTAACTTTATATTTCAATGCAACTTCAGTGGCAGCTTCATTATTGAACTTTGCTTAAAAGGTTTTGAAGAAAATTAACTTTACTTGCCTTTTTTTTTTTCTTTTTTTAATGCTTACAGTCCACTTAGAAATATAAATATTTTATGCAAGTATGTAAATGCATGTTTTTTTTTTTGTTTTGTTTTTTTTTTTGGACGGTGCATACTTTTTAAAATAAATAGGGTAAATGCGCAAATAATGGACACGGACACCCTTAAGGAATTTTTTTAAATTAACAATTGTAATTATTATATTCTAGTTTTTTTTTTGTTTATTATTATTATATTAATTTAACCAATCGCACTATCACGTGAGATATGAATAAAAATTTAGTTGTAATAACAAAAATAAATTAAAGCACCTAAAATTCCAGTAATAAAACACCCCACGAAAAGGTAATAGATAATTGTTTTCAAAATCAAAATTTAATGAAATAAAACAGTCATTTACAAATAAATTTAACAATCAGGATATCAATAATTAATAAAATATTTATGAGAGTAATTTATTATTGTTATCACAATATCAATTTTGTTAGGGGAACCGTCGGTAGCATGATTAATTTTCTATCTTAATAAATTGTTATATCAGTCTTCATATTTTAATATACATTTTCATCTTTCGATAATGGTAAAGAATATTGTTTCGGCTTACCTGAGATTTTCCTTTAGCGCACAGAATATCCACAGTGTATCCAAATATTTATCCCTTTGAATGATCGTCGTGTCACTGTATTTGAATAGTAAGAAACATTATTATTAGAAAATAACATTGTGTGAAATATGAAGTAGATCCATTTTCCTTTGAATATAATATTATAATTCTTGGCTAGATATGTACATTTTTATCGCGTTTTGGAGACTGCATATAGGTGCTCCAATTTTACATTATATTTGAGATATATTTACATCATATATATACAAGAGCGTCTTAACTGTTCGGATACATTTTGGAAACTGTGGGAGAATTGTTATTAAGTTCAGTGCACGCGCGGAATATCAGCTGTAGGTTGAAGCAGGGAGGTCTGCAGAATTTCACAGTTAATTGGTTTCGACAGTCTCTGGTTTTATTCACTATGTTTTGCATCTGCGGTTATCACTTAAAGTACTTATAGTTAATTGGGGTCTGGTTTTTAACATGTTCTTTCGATCGTTCACTGCACGTGGAGATTATTAACTGCATAAAAAAGGTTTCTCCGTCACTCCCCCGTAATCTCCTGTGTGGGGAATGTTGAAGGTTCAGTTTCTTACGGTGTTTTTCGTACACAGGTTTGGGAGTGGGTTTGGTGAGAGTATCGGCTGTCATTTCTTCACTGGGGCAGTATTGTAAATCAATTTTTCTTTCTTCTTTCATCAGTTTGATGTTGTGGAAACGTATGTCGATGTGTTTGGATCGCTTAGTATCTTTATCATTTTCAGTCATTTTTATACAGGACATATTATCCTCAAATATCGTGATTGGTAGTTTTTGTGGAATGTTGAGATCGATAAGCAAGTTTGTTATCCAACTTAGTTCTTGTGCTGCGTTGCTAGCTGAAACGTATTCAGCTTCGGCTGACGAAAGTGCAATACAATTTTGCCTTTTTGTGATCCAGTAGATCGGCGATTTTCCTAGCATGAATAGATTTCCTGACGTTGATTTACGTGTTTTCAAGTCACCAGCGTAGTCTGCATCGGCGTATGCTGTTAGGATGGGCTTGCTGTTTGCGCTAAGAGTTAAATTCAAATTTTCTGTAGTTTTAAGGTATGAAATGATTCTTTTCACTGCTGTCCAGTCCTTTTGGCGTGGTGTTTCGTTTCTACGACATAATATGTTGACTGCGGCAGATATGTCAGGACGCGTGATTGTTGATATATAAAGTAATGTGCCTGTGGCTTGTCGATATTTCGTGTTATTAGGTAAAAGATTATCATCGTCCTCAAGTCTGTTGAATCCAGCAATCATGGCTGTGTAATGAGGTTTCATGTCGTTTAAATTCAGTTTTTTCACTAGTTCGTGTATTTTATTATTTTGATTTAGGTAATATGTATCGTTGATTTTATTAATGTTTATGCCTAGATAATATTCACTTCTCCTAAGTTTTTCAGTTCATATTCTTTCTTAAGTTGGTTTATTGTTTCTTCGATATCACTGTCCTTTCCTGCTATCAGGATATCGTCTACATAGATGATGATGTATATCGGATTTTCTTGATTTGATTTAAAGTACAGACATGGATCATTTTTGCTCTGTATGAAATTATTGTTTTTGAGTGTTTCCGATATTTTGGTGTACCAGGCCTTTGCGGCTTGCTTAAGACCGTAGATAGCCTTTTGAAGTTTACAAACTTTTCTTTCATCGCCGGGTTTAATATACCCGTCTGGTTGACTCATATAAACAGTTTCAGTTAATTCACCATGCAAGAATGCTGTGGTAACGTCAACATGTTTCACGTTCAAATTTTTGTGCAATGCGGAGATGAGGAATGCACGTATTGTAGCGTGCGAAACTACTGGTGCGAAGGTTTGATCATAGTCAATCCCGAATCTTTGACTATATCCTTGTGCTACTAAACGCGCTTTATAGCTTTGAATATTTCCTAAATTGTCCTTTTTTAGTTTAAAAGTCCATTTTGAACCGATAATTTTTGTTCCGGGTGGTGGATCTGTTAAAGTCCAAGTGTTATTTTTTCTTAGGCATTGTATTTCATTTTGTGTTGCTTTTATCCAATTTTGTTTATCATTAATATTTTCCATTTTTTCGATATCTTCCCAATTTTCGGGAATGTTTTCAGATGAACTATTTATGAGACAAACATATCTGTCAGGAGGAACGCCTCTATTTGTCCTATTAGACCTTCTTGGTTCAATTGGTTGCTGTTTGGGCACGGATGGTGTCTCCTCACTGTCAAGTTTTATTTCTAAGTGATTTTCATGTCTATCCGGTAATTGTGTATTGTCATCGGAGGTTTTTGTGGTGTTTTGTATCTCCTCAATGTTTTCTGAGTGTACATTTTCATTTTCAAGAAATTTCACCGTTCTCGCTATTATAATTTGTTTTCCTTGTGTGTGAATTCTATAACCAGTCGATCGTGTGTCATAGCCTACGAACGTTCCGGTTTGAGCCCAGTTATCAAGTTTTCCTCTATTTACTTTATCGACGTAAAATAGCGCTTTACAACCGAATGTTCTTAAGTGTTTTAAATTCGGTTTAACTCCTTTCCATAATTCGTAAGGTGTTCTGTTGTTATTTGCTTTGGTTGGCAGTCGGTTTTGTAAGTATGTTACGGTGTTTATGGCTTCACCCCAAAAATGTTTCCTTAATTTTGCTTGTGATAGCATACTTCTAGTCATATCTAATAAACTTTTATCTTTTCTCTCCGCAACTCCATTCTGGCTCGGGTTATGCGGGACAGTCAATTGGTGTAAAATTCCGTTCTGTTTTAAGTATTCATCTATCTCGTGATTTACATATTCACTACCGTTATCCGATCTAATTTCCTTAGGTTTTTTACCGAACTGATTGTATATCATCGTTATATACTCTTTTATCTTTTCAGCAACTTCGCTCTATTTAGATAATAAATATATCGTAGTATATCGGGAATAATCATCAATAAGAGTCACAAAATAAATTTTTCCGCCTAAACTCGGTGTATCTAAAGGACCACATACGTCACTGTGAATCAAATCCACAATAGTAGCTCGGTTTGTTGCTGATTTAGGATACGGCATGTTAGTTAATTTAGTTTCGATACAAGTTGCGCATGTTTTATTTTTATGTTTACAATTTCCTATCTTTATTCCGTCCGCAAGTTGATTTGTTATTATAGATTTAATCGCGTCATAATCTCTGTGACCTAGTCTGCGATGCCAGAGATCTATGCATTGTTGCTGTCACAGTTATACGTTATGTTTACATAATTTTGTGGTTCTTCCACATCGTCCATTTCCTCAATAATGTATAAATATTTCTCATTTTTCGCCCTAATATATATTTCTTCATCAAAGATCAAATCGCATTTATTATCGTCGAAGATTAGTTTACACCCGTTTTTAGCGGCTTTACTAACCGAAATTAGGTTCGACTCTAAGTCTGGGACATAAAGCACTTCGCGTAATTTCGTTAGTTTTTCTTTTCCTTCGGGGGTTAATGTTTTTATAAAAACTTCTCCTGAACCTAACGCTGTCAGTTTATTACCATTCGCGATCGTTACTGAAGTTTTATTATAATCAATGAATTTACTAAATAGGCTTTTATCGTTACAAATGTGCGAGGTAGATCCTGAATCGAGAATCCAGTTATTTTTGCCTACTTTATCTTGCGTTTGATCATTTGCGTATTTTCTTTCGTTTGGAATTTTATTTTCTCTACGAGTTTCGGTCTTTTCATAACATAATGAAGATGAGAAATTCTTTTTATTTTTGTTTTGATTATTACGAGGATTTCCGGATTGTACCGTGTTACTGCTCTTGTAGTGCCAGCATTCGTAAGTGGAATGATTTTTCATTTTACAGTTATTGCAATATTTTTGTTCTCTTCTATTTTCAGTGTGTGTATATCTCCTATTTGTTTTAAATGCTCTCTCGTTGTTGTTATATCCGCTATGTGATTGTTCTGACATTTCATGTCTACGATTATATTCGTCCGTTAATTTGTTTTTGATAAAATCAGGGGTGAGCTCGTTTTCCGGTCTCGCCTCCAACGCAGTTATCAAAGTATTGTAACTGGGGGGAAGAGAACACAGAAATAGCGCGGAAATATGTGAATCGCTAATATTTCCTCCAATGGCATTAAGTTTATCTATAATTTGCAAGATATTAGTGATATGCGTGATCATGTTTCCACCCTCCGCTAATTTAGTACTGTATAAATTCCGTAAAAGGTAAAGCTTACTAGATAAATTGTTTCTCTCATGTATATTTTTCAGAGCTTCCCATGTTAATTTGGCAGTATCTCAGTTTTTTACATTTACGATTTGAGAATCATCGATGCTTAAGTTTATTAGAGCCCTAGTCTTTCGATCCTTTTTGTTCCATGCGGGGTCGGGTGAATCCGGTGCTATAATATCGTCGAGTTCCTCTTTAATCAGGAACATCTGCATCTTGAACTTCCATGTACTATAATTTGTAGAATTGAGTTTCTCAATAAATTGAGTATTTTCTTTTATCGCATTCATTATTTCTTTTTTAGTAATCTTTTATTTATTATTATATTTTTAGAAATTGTTATATTATCGTTTTTAATACTGGGACTTTACTCAGTCTCATAATCTTTGTTAGGGGAACCGTCGGCAGCATAATTAATTTTCTATCTTAATAAATTGTTATATCAGTCTTCATATTTTAATATACATTTTCATCTTTCGATAATGGTAAAGAATATTGTTTCGGCTTACCTGAGATTTTCCTTTAGCGCAGAGAATATCCAAATATATTTATCCCTTTGAATGATCGTCGTGTCACTGTATTTGAATAGTAAGACACATTATTATTAGAAAATAACATTGTGTGAAATAAGAAGTACACTGTAAAAAAATTTCCGAAACGTTTCCGAAAGTAACGGAGACCTGTGCTGCACGATACTAACAGAAAGGTTTCTGATTCGATCAGAAAAATGTTTCGGCTAAAACACGAAACCTTTCCGATTCGTAATGAAACCTTCCTGAATATATTTGAAAGCTTCCTGAATATATCTGAAACCTCTCTGAATATACAGAATATCTTTCATTACGGATCGGAAAAGTTTCTGATTATATGGAAAATCTTTCATAATATATCTTAAACGTTTCTGAATATATCTGAAATGTTTCTAAATATATTTTTATCTATTTTTATTATAAATTATCTGAATTTTAAAAGAATACTTGAAAATATAAGAATTTCTGTTCTTTTAAATACTCTAATCAAGCTTTTTTTTTAATGATTCTTTTTTCTAAGCGAAATTATGCGGTATATTGTGTGATATTTTTCAGTTTATATCAATATATTCATCAAATATGTTTTAACTCTAATATTAAAGAATATTCACGCAGTGAATATTGGAGAATGGAGATATTTACCTTGTTTTTTAACAACATATCATGAAAAAAATATGGGATTCATACAGCTCCACAAAAAAAGTATTTATTTTAAAATATTAAAAAAATAAATACATATTTAGAAATATATAATAAATAATAATATAATTAGAAATATATATATAAATAATAAATTTATATTTAGAAAGAAAACTTTCAAAACTTTTCATTAACATGAAAAAGACATACTAAAGCTATACTAATATATTATTTTAGATACATTTAAAAAAATCTAACTCCCAACAACATAAAATGATTAAAAGTTATGAGCTTTCCAAAAGTAATGCAGCTTCAGAGATCTGTTAAAAAAAAAAAAATCGGTCTTTAAAAGGTAAATTTCATATTAAAACAACACTTCACAATAATTCTCATAAAAAAACTGGACCCTTCACAAAATTTTTCGTTTCAAAACAGGATCCTTCACAAAATTCTTTGTCTTAAAAACAAACCTTTCATAAAATTTTACCACCTCCAAACTGAACTTTTCACAAATTTAATCATTTAAAAATAAATATCACAAAACAATTGAACTTATCAAAGTGCATAGTTTGTTTTATGTGTAAAGGATAGATACAACGGAACCTGATATAACAATAATTTCAAATTCACAAAATTATGACTGGAATTTTCAAAAATATTAAAATAAACTTCACAATTTCACAAAAACAGGACCCTGTGAGAAAAATCTGGACATAACCCGGAGATTAATAAAAACACACGTGAATTTTTTTTTCATAATCAGAATAAAATAAATAAATATAGTTTGTTTACTTTAAAACAATATTTTTAAAGTAAGACAAGTCAATTTTCAATATATAGTATTATAAAAGTTAGAGTTCTGTGTGAAACATCGTTAAAAAAATATATAAACAAACACACACTATCGCCGGGAGATAATATTCTTTAAGATATTAAATTGCTAATGCTATTTATAAATCATATTTATTGAAGCAACATTAAATAACTTAAAATGAGAGACAAAGGATTTGTATAGTTATATTTTAGAGTATATTTTAAGAACTATCCTTCCAACTCAAAAGATCTAATTCCTCACTCATATAAATTAGTCCTAAATGTTAGGGTTAAGGCATATTTGTTTAAACTGAAGCATATCACGGCATATGTGGAATAATAATGAGTATAAAACAGAATCATTATAAAAACATGATTAGAGTATTTAAAACAGCAGAAATTCTTACCTTTTCAAGTGTTCTTTCTTTAGAATTGTCTTTTTGGACCGCTGGAACAATACTTCCACCGCTAACAACGTGCCGTTCGCGTAAACTACACACACCACACCGGACGGAGGGGGTTTTAAGGGTAGGAGAAATCGCGTATACTTTCGACACTTCCTGTTCCGGCGATGGGAAAATAGTTGGGAAATACTTGGAAGAGTGTGGATTTTCTTCCACAGCACAAACGAACCCCAAAAATTCGGAAAGGTTTCTGATGGTTTCAGAAAGTGAAAATAGCTCTAAGATATCCGATAGTATCAGAAACGTTCCTTTTAGAATACTAAACGTTCCAAATATTTTTTACAGTGTCGATCCATTTTCCTTTGAATATAATATTATAATTCTTGGCTAGATATGTACATTTTTATCGCGTTTTGGAGACTGCATATAGGTGCTCCAATTTTACATTATATTTGAGTATATTTACGTCATATATATACAAGAGCGTCTTAACTGCTCGGATACATTTTGGAAACTGAGGGAGAATTGTTATTAAGTTCAGTGCACGCGCGCGGGATATCAGCTGTAGGTTGAAGTAGGGAGGTCTGCAATATTTCACAGTTAATTGGTTTCGTCAGTCTCGGGTTTTATTGACTATGTTTTGCATCTGCGGTTATCACTTAAAGTACTTATAGTTAATTGGGGGTCTGGTTTTTAACATGTTCTTTCGATCGTTCACTGCACGTGGAGATTATTAACTGCATAAAAAAGGTTTCTCCGTGAATTTTAATTATTTTATAGGGTAAATATAACAATAATGGACACTCTTAAAGATTTTTTTTTTTAAATTATTAACAGAATATATAAATTAAGAATTAATTATAAATACATAGAAAAATATAAATTAGTTTATGTATAACGAGATCTTAGCTTGTTTAGTAAAATTTTCACTGAAAGACATTATTTTTGCTTCCTGACTTATCGGATTAAGATTGTCAACAATAAACAGGTTATAAAACATGCAAGTGAGAGTTATGAAAAAATAAACAAATAAAAGCTGAATTTTTATTGATTATTTATTTATAAACCAAACAGGCCATTACTGGCACATTTATCCTATATTTTAAAAGACATTTATTTTAAATTGATTTATAATGAAGAGAAATTTTATAGGTAGAAGGTACACGTAATTACTTGATCTGTGTGTGTAACAGTATTTGAATTTTTACTCTTAAATGCCTTGCTTTAATTAAAAATAATTGTTAGAAATTCATTAGAATCATCATCAATTTGAATATTGTGGAAGGATTATATCTAGTTGTAAACTATTAGTTACATTATCTCATTAAATATCTCAAAAAGTATCTAAATAAAATTAATCTTTTATATGTCTTGTTGAAAAAACGAAACTCCTTTACTTTTCTGTCTTTGTATAGGGGAGAGTGGGCATCTTGGCGCAGTTTTTGATTCAGCAATCCTGTTTCATTTTAATTCAGCAAGTCAATACAATATATTTATTAAACACACATTTCTGCTCCTTTCCCAAGAGCATATTTAATTATGGTGTGACTTATACATAAAATTCTTTCAAAGTGTACTACAAATTTTAATTTAAATTTTCTGAAAAATCTTAGTCGTACATAAATTTTAAATAAAAAATATTTATAATAAATTTTTTTTTTTGTGTAAAATATTTATGATAAATTATTTTACATTTAATTCTAATATAAAACAAATTAATAAATTATCAATCATTTAAATACCCCCCCCCCAACAAAAATAAATAAATAAGTAAATAAATAAATAAAAATAAAACAAAAAAAATTAAAAAATTATATATAAATAAATAAATAAAAGTTTAAAATTAAATTTAATAAAAAAAAAAACACCAGTTTACAAAGTTTTAAATCTTGAAAAAAAAATTTTAACTTTTTCTGCTGCTCTTTTTATTACTTTATTATAACAATAAAAAATTCGTAATCTTCAATTCCCCAACTATCCAAAAATTTTGCAATTTTCGAAATAGTTTATTTTAATAACTATAAAATATAATTAAAAAAAAAACAAAAAAACAAAATATAAATGTTGCATCAAGAATGAAGTCGATCGGATGATGAGTTGCCGAGATATTTGTCATCCTATTTTCCACACGCTTCGATTTTCCATGGCACTGTATTTCATTCAAAGATCTATTTTAATGGGAAATGAGACGCTTCATCCGACGCAATAAACTGTTAGTGAATAGGATTATCAGTTTTCGAGTTATAAAGATTTTTCTTTTACGCCATTCACGGTCAGTAAATAGAGCCTTTAAAGTTGAGGACGTCATCCAGCCACGATTTGATTCGAATGGCAATGCATTTTATAAGTATATAGTTTACACATGTTTTATTTTCCTATTTTATAGTATGCCTATCCATGATGGGTAAGTATGACGCTGGCCCCCAAAGACTAGTTTTAACTAGCACTACTTTGATAATTGAGTTTGAATTTCATTTTTATGCATAATTTGAAATACTATAAAATGCTTAGATGATATTTAAGAAAAAAAATCATGTGTGTATGCATGAAAGTTTCAAGAAGAATAACTCCGCTAATTTTTAAAATCATGTACAAAAGTGTGTATTATTAGTCTTGAGATAAATTAATCAAGCCATTATTTCTATTATCTTTCGTTTCTTATCGTAAAGTTATCTGTTAATTTTCTAATTGTGGATACCAGATGAGACTTTTTTTCCTCCCGCCTAGATAATCTCTTCTCCCTTCACAAGACTCGGTCATAAAATACTTAATTAATACTAGAAAAACCCGCTCGCGTAATTCTTGAAAAATGTCAAGTGCTATTCGTTGGCCTATTTTCATTAGAGGAAATTTTACTGCAACAGATAATTCAGAAATGACTAACTTAAGCCACACTAATGTCGAAAATTTAGAACGTTTTTCGTTCCTTTCATTTCACCCCTATCCCCCCCCCATGTTACAGCAGGAACTGTCACCATCACTTTTGAAAACAGTTCTGTAGTTCCAGAGATTCCATAAAAATTGCAATTTAGAATGTTTTTAGAACGCTTTTCGCTCATCTCACCCTTTTAATTTTCGAATTTTTTTAGAATTTGTTCTTGGAGAGCATCTTATAAGTAACAAATGTTAGTTAAAGCGTTCAAAAAGATGTTATTTTAACACCTCAACTTTCTAAAAGATAATGCGGACGCCAATTAATAACTTAAAGCATACAGAAAGAAGTCTATTAACCTCTTAAGCTTTCAAAATACTCATCATTTATTCAGTGCTAAAAATGTCTACCTCATTCCATGAAAATATTAACAGTAGCAAGCAATTTCTAATTCACGTTACATATTACAAAAAATGCATCACGAGAATAAAAGATGAGAGGATAAAAAAAAGGAAATAAATAAAACATGGACAATAGGTTTAACAACTACCATGCCAAATTTCATGTTTCTAGCTCCTTCAGTATTTAAAAAAAATCGAAATTTTAGAACGTTTTTTGCTCTTGCACCCCCCTGGTGGTAGTGGCACCGACATAAAATATAGCCTATGTTGGAGCAGGGAGTGTCACCATCCATTTGCCACCATTACTTTTGAAATAGCTTCAGTAGTTCCAGAGATTACCCCCTACAAACAAACAAAACAATCTTTACTACTTTATAATATTAGTATTAGATTTAAGAAAATGCGTGACATTTTCAAGAATTCTTTGAAAAATAGTTTTAAAGTAAAATTATTTTGCTAGAGATAAAACATGTTTAAGTACTAATTTATACATTCATGTATAAAATTACGTGAATGTACGAGGTTCGATCCAGAAATAAGGTTCCCATCAAATTTACAAGAAGACAACATTGTTTATTCTCATTGAAATTTACATCGTTGGAAAGAAGAAAGTTTGCTCTATTTCTCTACATAATCGCTATCTTTTTCTACGCATTTTTGTAGACGATGCTCCAATTTCTGTATCCCAATGCCGTAAAACTCCGGCGCCAACCCGTTGAGGAAGCGTTTCACCTCTTCTTTGACGTCATCGTCGCCCCGGAAGCGTTTGCCAGCCAAGTGTTCGTTTAACTTAGGGAATAAGTGATAATCACTAGGTGCGAGATCTGGACTGTAAGGTGGGTGGGACAGTCCACCCAAATTGTGTCAAAAGTTCCTGGGTTTGATGGGAGACGTGAGGTCGGACGTTGTCGTGAAGCAACGTTACACCGGCTGTCAGTCGTCAACTGACGATGAATATCCACGGGTGGAGTCCCTCTGGCGTGCAAAAAGCGAATTACGGAGTGAATATCGCATTTGGCGAGAACAACAATGGGAACCTCAATCTCTGACGGCTACTGAGCCAAGAATGAGCGGCGCAGCGAAGCGCGGCCGGGTGAATCGGGATTGTGTAAACAGTCGCGCACAGCGCTGTTGTCGTACAGTGGTGGACATAATTATAAGACACCTACCTAATTTGATATACAGTGAAAGAAAAGATTCAGAGCTTAAAAATGCTTTATCAAATACGACAAATACATAAATTTATTCTGTTATCACACGTAATTGTTTTACAGAAATGATATTTTTATAGAGTTTAATAAAAAAATTTAAAAGTACCATGGACAAAATTATAAGACACCCTAACATTTTAATTAAAACAACTGTTTTTTTTTCGAAATATGCAAATTTTCTGCACGCTGTTATGACGTCAGCAGTTAACTAAAGCAGACGATAACCGACTTCTCGCATTTACAAACATGCCACGAGGTACAGAATTAAAAGAAAGTGAAATTCGCGAAATTTGGAGATTAAATGGAACTGGTGCTTCAGTTAATAATATTTCAAAAGTTATTAAACGCTCTAGATGTGCAATTTCAAATGTTTTGAAAAGAGGAAGTAATGGATCGGTGATTGAAAGATCTGGAGGTACTCCTTGCTTGTCCTCGAGAGACAGACGTCATGTGCTTTCGCTCGCTACACAGAATAAGATGACCACTACAGGCATTAAAAATGCTTTGAAACTGAATTGTTCAAGCAGAACCATTCGTAGGGTGTTGCATAATGCTTCCTATGCGAAATTTAAAAAATTGAAGAAAAAACCACCGCTTCTAAGGCAGCACAAAATGGACCATTTAAACTTCGCTAAACAAACTATGGCCTGGATCTCTAAATGGTACTCGGTGTTATTTTCTGATGAAAAAAAGTTTAACCTGGATGGCCCTGACGGGTTTCACTATTATTGGCATGATTTACGGAAGTCTCCTGATGTACAAATGAGCCGCCAAATGGGTGGAAGCTCAGTAATGGTTTGGGCTGGTTTTTCGGCTCAAGGGAAAACCGATATCGTTTTTGTGCATTCAAGAATGAATTCCGAAAAGTATAAGAATCTTCTTAAAGATCAACTAGCCATATACGGTAAACTTCTTTGTGGCGAAAACTACACTTTCCAGCACGATAACGCGTCGATTCATACATCACACTAACAAAAAAGTGGCTTTCAGAGCAAAGTATCAATGTTCTTCCGTGGCCTTCTCACTCACCAGACTTAAATCCCATCGAAAACTTGTGGGGGATCTTAGCTCGTGAGGTTTACCAAAATGGGAGGCAGTTTACATGTGTCGAAGGCCTAAAGAATGCTATAAAATGTGCTTGGGAAGAACTGTCTTGCGATATTTTGTTAAAATTGATAGATTCGATGCCGAATCGCATCTTTCATGTTATAAAAAACAATGGCGGCTCCACCAAATATTGAATAACCATGTTAGAGGATTTTCTTTTAAACCATTAGTGTCTGTTAATTATGTTGACCACTGTATTTGGAAAAAAAGGTTGGTGTCTTATAATTTTGTCCATTATGTTTTTAAGTTTTTTCATTAAATTGTATGAAAATATCGTTATTATAAAATTATTATGTATGATAACAGAGTAAATTTGTTTTTGTCATATTTGATGTAATGCATTTTTAAGCTTTATATCGTTTCTTTAATTCTATGTGAAATTCGGTACATGTCTTATAATTATGTCCACCACTGTATTTCGCCTCGCACCTTCCCGTGCGGCTGGAGCTCTTTGGGAACCTTATTTCTGGATCGACCCTCGTATAAATAGATACGTAAACTAAGAAACGTGACAGGAAAATTCGTTACGGCGGGGGGTGATTAATTAGTTTCACCTTTCGAAATCCTTGAAATGGGGGATTTCTCAAGTCTGCTATAGTCTGGAATTGGTAACAATGGCGCCAGTTTAAAACTTAATTTTTCAAATCACAACGGGCGAACAACCCGATTGGAACTCTTACCCAAACCAGTAAACGACCAATTCTCTGCCCCCCCCCCTCCTCTCCTGAGAAGAAACGGGGAAGATGTTCTTGGACAGTCTGAATTTGAGAGCAAGTTGGGGAGATTCGGACTGGGAACGAAAGGGGAGAGCCCCTTTCGTCCCCTTGTGATACATGTCAAAAGTCTTTTAGACGGAGATCAAGACCGTAAAGTTGGTGTTGAACTATTAGAACATGGTGGGATACTCTGAAGTATTTTCAGAGAAGGACAATATTACCTCAAAGCCGTTTGAACACCAACATAGTATTGTAAACCTATCCCTCCGTTTAATAATCCCAGGCTTTCGGAAAAAGAGAAAATTTGAGATGTTAGCCTACGTATAAAAGTGAATCACACACCACATGGCCTCTTCATGACGTAAACTGCACGAGCCTGAACTCTTGAACTCTTTAACCTCGTGCCTGGATATCAGAACTCACAGGGAACGAGCTGTAAAAAGACTATATACCGATTTTGATTAGTGTAACTTTGAATTTTGATGTATAAAGACGTATATTTTACTCGCTCCTAAAGCGAGAATTAATGGAGATGACCCAGAAGATCATCTCAGGAACAGCACGCCCCGTGCTTATAGTTTGCAAACCGCTACCATTGCAGGCAAAATATAAAGAGACACTCTGTCTCTCTCTAATGCATTATCTGACTCTCCAAAGGAAGGGAAGTCTTGATTCGAAATCAGTGGAACTTCCATTTAACGAAGTCTCATCGTTACACTTAAAAACTTCGTTATGAAGAAAATTCGTTAAATAGAAATTAACTTAAATTCATGAAATTTTTTCTTGAGATATGACAAACAGGTATTGGATTCAGAAGCATTTGATTCAGTTTTAATTATGAAGCCGTTTTTTACAAAACAGTTGTGTACGGTCGATGAAATCACGTCACATTCCCAAGCTTTGGCCCAAGCTTTCATCAGCTCTGATACACAGAATCTCAAACTAATGTTTTCACTACATCAGCTTTTTTTCTGTCTTTTTCGATAATGTACTTCAAGATTTTTTTATTATTCCTTAGACTAATGATTCAAGTTTAGCTGTATTGGTAGGAACAAAAATAACTTTGATGTTCTTCGATTTGTATTTTGAAGCACGTTCTTTTGGATGTACAAAGCAATTGTCTATCAGCAATGGAAGGTCAGCATGGTACCTGTCTGACTCTAATAGATATTTTTTGTTTCAATGCATCTGACGCCATTGCGACACCTCATCTTCTATATCATTGAAGGTAAAAAGGGGTTTCTGACTTCCCCCAACTGTCAGCACTCGGGTCTCGAAGTGGGAGAATAGTGATAACAAGTGTTTTTCTTAGTGTGAAAAAAAAATTGTTTTATTTAGCACCAAGCAGAATGGAAATTATTTAAATGTGTTCATTTTCATACAATCGAATCCGCTGAAATAAATTTGCATATCCTTCGAACAGCAATCGCTTAATTTGAATTCGGTACACGTACAAAAGTGGAATAAACTTCGTTATATAGAATATATTTTTCGTAATGTGGAGATTAATTTACATGCTAATGGTGTTCAAAGTCAAAGTTCTGCAGAAAATTCCGTTAAGTAGAAAACTTCGTTAAATAGGGACTTCCTTAAAGGGAAGTTCCACTGTACAAACTATTTGTAGTTTGGACTTAAATCCTAAAGAACTCTTACGGTCTGGACAGTTATAAATTACAGCCTTTTAAATTTTATGTGCTTTATATCCCAGAATGAATAAAAACTTATTCTATGGAAAAACAGTGACCAAGTCCGTTTTCACGCTACCCTTTGAAATCATCGCGCACTATAGTCTTTACACTATAGTAGTAGGGTGTCGTTCAATTCATCGCAGTGTCAATTCGTCGGGACGTCCATTCGTCGCAACGAAAATGTTTTTGAAGGCTATGATTATTAAAGTAAAGATAATGTAGTAAAATTAGTTAATGATAATTAGTTTTTTAGACATAGAGAATTAAAACTAACAATTTATATCATTAAATAACTTTGCTAAATCATCTTTACTTTTATCATCATAGCCTTCAAATGCATTTCGTTGCGACGAATTGACGATAGTATAGTAGTGACCAACTCTAACCCAATATTATGGCGATGATCAACTTTAAGTAACCCCCGACTCAATGCTATCACAATGATAGGTCTTAAGAATGAGAGCTAACTGAGAGCGAGAATGGATCAATGGGATCAGCTCATGAGTTCGGAATTGACCCAAGACGAGCGAAGCAGCGAAAATTGCGATCTGTATCGTTTAATGATTTGTTCCACTAGTGATGAGACGTCTCTTAAAGAGTGTCGCGCACAATTCATCGCGGAACATTTTATCGCGCGGAACAATTCGTCACAGCGACAGCTCATCGCAGCGTCCATTCGTCGCAACGAAAATGTTTTTGAAGGCTATGATGATAAAATAAAGATATCTAAAAGGTGGATTAAAACTTTGTGCCGCTATATTAAAAATAAATGTGCAACGTTAAATTAGCACAAATTAAAATCATTTCTAATGGCAAACAGCTGTTTCAGAGCCCTTAAGCTCCATCCATTGTGTTGGCACTGAGGATGGAGCTTAAGGGCTCTGAAACAGCTGTTTGCCAATAGAAATGATTTTAATTTGTGCTAATTTAACGTTGCACATTTATTTTTAATATTTTTAAAATAAAGATAATTTAGTAAAAATGTTCAATGATCTGTAAATTGTTAGTTATAATTCTCTATATCTAAAAAACTAATTATCATTAAATAATTTTATCTTTATTTTATCATCATAGCCATCAAAAACCTTTGCGTTGCGACGAATTGACGCAGAACCCTCTTAAAGTGCTCTCTGCTTTTTATCTAATTCAATCGAGAATGTTGGTTTTGAAAGTTTTCTCTTGATATGGATCTCGCTGTGCCCATTGAAGAAGTTATGCCTTGCCTTTGGAAAGTTCTACACCTGCTAAAAAGATTTTTACTTGTCTTAGCTGTCATAAGACAATTTTCATCTATTTCCCAGTTTGAATTTACATATGAAAATTCATCATGATGAGAAATTATATACTTGTGGTATATGTCAAAAGTCTTTTGGACGGAGATCAAGCCCGCAAAGTGGGTGTTGAACTATTAGAACAGGATGGATACTCTGAAGTATGTACAGAGAAGGACACTATACCTCGAAACAGGGCCCTGTAACGTTTCATCTGCGCTCCATATGCTAAAACCAGATGGCTACTTAAGTATTATTCAACATTTGCAGATGTCCTTAGCCCGGCATTCGCCTCAAAACATCACAAACTCCGGATGGGTCTTATAAACAATTTTAACGAGGTACATATTCTCGGTGGCAAAGTGGATGGGTGACAGTATGGAAAATAACCCTTTTTAATTCGCGAAGACTCGCATCGGGTCTCTCAGGCCCGGTCATTACAAAACTATACTGTAGCGAAATCACCCCTTCAACGAAAATGGACCCGTTTGACGGTAGCTGCGTTGAAGGTCACATGCATACCGACCACAGGCATTTCAGTAATGTAGGATCCCCCTTTTCTGAGAAAATCATTTCAGATTGGGAATGTGAAGGAAAAGGTTGAAAAATGTATCGCTATTTAAGCTATGAGATTGCAGACCTTGTTAGCTGAGGTTTCGACTGATCTATTAATGAGGAAGATGAAACAGTGACCATCAGTCAAGTTCAGAAGAAGATTTAGATTCATCGGATATTATTGAACCCGTTGAGTTCGCAAAGATAAAATAACGAAATGGAACCAAGACGAAATGTCTGCTCACAATATTGTATCAAAATTTCTCGGAAACGTTATTGACGTATCCTGCCCTATGGATTCTTTGGCAATTGCTTATTGACGAAACAAGTAATGTGGAATGCACAAATACTTATATAAAATCAATTGCAACCAGTTTCCAAAGAGAAAGAGATGCACGTATTATAGCAGAAATAAGAGCATTTATTAGCCTTCTTTATTTAGGGGGTAAATGTTCGTGATATCTGGAACGCCGATGGCACAGGACTTGAAATTTTTCATCGAACTATGTCATATAATCCTTTTTTAACACTTTCCAACCTAGTTGAAAAGTGTTTATGACTTCGGTTTGTCTGCCGTATGGCCGTCTGTCCGTGCTCTAACTCCCGTAAATAGGCTCGGATTGCTCTGCCATTTTTATATGTTATTGTCGTTATCTATAGCATGTTCCCTATTTCAACGGAAGTGTGTAGCACTTATACTTTTTTTACAGGGACACTCAAAAGAATTCCGTTACATTACGATATATGGGGAAAAATCATTTGCGATTTATTTTAACCTTCCTACCCTGTTGAAAAAAAGTTACGTTTTACCTGAATGGGTCGATTAGACCCAGTTTAGTGTATATTTATTCTAGCTCAAAACAAGTATTTTTATCTAGCTTTATTTCATATATTATTTTTGTATTCACTATTAGAGACAACAAAATTTATAATTCTCAACCCCCCCCCTTTTTTACTCCGCCCCCCTTCCCCTCTTACTTCCAATGGCTTGTTTGTATAAGTAATAACTTGGAAAATAATAATAAAAAAACAGTGCAAATTTGTTTTATTTCCATTGTTCTTGAAACATTTTTATGATAAACAAGATTTACAGTACACATTTAGATGCTCCTGGCAAAGAAATGATAAGCATGAAGTACATCTCGTCTGCGTTTTTCGATCTCTCTTTGCACCTTCCACGTTTATTTGAACTAATACTTTCTTTTTTTTCACCTGCTGACTTAGCCAATTTATTCTTTATGGTTACTCGGATATTTTGTTTCATCCTAATATTTCTGGGAGGTTCGGTCAGCTGTTTGCCAAGTTCCTTTAGAAAAAGGCGCCTTTTGTATAGTTTGTTTTGATTGTAAGAAGGATTTACATGCATAAAAACAACATATGCATTTATTGAAGCTAGGTCAATTAAATTGTAGAATAAACACACAGGCTATCGCCTAGTGCCCCTTTTGCATGTATACGCAGCAGCTAACTTATCAGTAGTATCTACTCCACCTTTAGTTTCATTATAACATAAAATTATATCTGGTTTCTTTTCTTTCTCAACTGAAACTTTGGCCTCGTGATGCATAGTTGAAAGGAGGATTACCGATTTGTTTTTTTTCGGCACATATGAAACAAGTGTCATATCTGGTTGAAAACCGAATAATGAGGAAAATGTTTCTCGGTCACGTGATGACTGAAATTCAGAAGGAATAAATGGCTTATTTTTCCTGAGAGTACCAATAATAGTTAATTTTTTCTTCAATAATTCTTTAGCAAGAATATAATCCGTGAAAAAATTATCAACCGTAATATTTCGAGCGGTACCCTCAATCGAATTTTATTTACCAGGCGTAACACAACATTTCTACCTTGATATTTTTCTCGCTCACCATCTGAAGGCTTTCCAGTATAGATCTCAGCAGCGCAAACATAAGATGTTTTGACATCAGACATCAACCACATTTTAATTCCATATTTCCCTCTTGGCTTTGACGGTATATATTGCCTAAATGGGCATTTACCACGGAAAGGCACAAGCTGTTCATCAATAGTAACATTTTCGTAAGGAATGAACATCTTTGGCAACTGAGTAACAAACATATCAAATAATGATCTTATTTCAGCTAGTTTATCTAAACGACGCCGATTTGCTCTACTTTCTTTGTTGTCAAACCTAAGAAACTCTCTCATAGTTGCACGAAAAATGTCGCGGCCATCTTCTTCGCTCCATAACTCTTTGAGAGACTCTCCTGCTGATTTATATACACCAGCTAAAATTAGCAAACCTGTAAAAATAATATTATAAAAATTATTTCAAAATGAAAAAAAAAATGGTTAAATTTCAAACCGCGGAATCATTTGCATTTTTTTCAATTTATCTATAAATTATTGTAATAGAAGTTTAATTTTTTTACCAATGTAAGCTTCAAATTCCTCAACAGAAACCAATGTGTATTTTTTATTCTTTTCTGAGCATACTCTCTTCATTTCTCTGTTAGTTTCTTCTAGAATTAATTTGAACATGTCATCTGTAAAGAAAAGCTTCATTGCTGACACAGGGTGTTGAGTTATCCTCTGAATTGCAAAACGTGTAGGACCAGGGGTTAAATTCATAATGTTATGTTGCCTGTAAAATAATAATAGAAGTCAGAAAATACAAATGAATGTAAAATATATAAGAACAGGAGTAATGCTAAAGTCTGCATGACAGGGGGAAGGGGGGGGAATACGATTCCTCTAAAGGGCATTTATTTCTTTTCCTAGCATATAAATTCCGAACAAATCTCTATAAATTTCCTCGAAGATAATTTTTTTTCCATGATGGTGGAGGGGGGGGGGGGGGGAAGGGTTCCAAAGTGTGGGGATCTGGCATCGCCGAAAATTTAAAACCAGCTAATGAGCTGGGTCCAGAATTTCGGATGTTGGATCCATGGTTTTTCATCTGTGCTTAACGGGAAACCGCACGGAACAAGCCTTCGCCGTTGAGCGGGAAGAAACAGTAGTTGGACTCTGGACTGCCTGTTGAACGCACGTATTTTAGCGTGCTAATGTAACGATTAATGCTGAATTGCCGCACGCTGGTGCGAAGAGTGTATTTTGAGTTTAAATATAATTTATTAAGTTTTAAATGTATTCTTAATTTGTGAAGTGCAATATTTCATTTAATCGATAATTAGTAATCGGGTTTAGAATGCCCGCAACTAAAGTGGTGACCTCGGTGTTTGAACAGTTCGTCTGATAATCTAAGTGCATCGACCTTATAATGGCCTTAATTACGGCGTGTGTATATCATTAGTGACCCAAGCGGATATATTTCTCATATTTCTTCAAGAGTTTGTGTGAAACACGATTGTGTGCATTATCGGTAAACTGTGTTGTTAATCACCTATTGGCATGTGGAGACATCAGTGCTACGAGGTAAAGAGCTTGAATCCCGAATCCCGGTGAGTCGTATCTATTTTGATGGTGTTCAAATCAGTAATACCCCTGTGTGTGCATATAAATTTTACTTGCCCCTAGATAAATTCGACATTAATTTTTTGCGCATTTTATTTAATTTTTGTATATGTATTTATATTGGTAATAAGCTTTCAGTACAGCATTATTTAAGTGCTTTCAAATTGAATATTTTTTGTTTGTTTTGTAATATATGCTTATTTTGAAATGACGCGATTTATTTCGACATACTATCGTTAAGCCTGGCCAGATGTTTAGGTGATCCAAAATATGGTTTATCGTATTATATTATGCTCAAATTTTTGTTTCCATACTTTTCCTTGCATTCTTATTTTTTATTATGTCTTAAATAGCATTTGTGTACATAGGGTTGTTGAAACCAGTTTTTTTTCTGTATACAGTATATGTCCTGCATTTATATTTTTTTTCGTGGTTTAATTGTGTAGTAAAATTCAAAAAAATGTCAACAGAAACACCGGATACTGTCGTTCCAGGCATTCATAGGGTTGGGGCGACCCCATTTTGGCGTGCAAACCCGAAACTTTGGTTTTTTCATTTGGAATCCCAATTTAAGCTGGCAGGGGTTTCCGACAGTGTTACCCAGTTTCACCATTTAGTTGCAGCAATGCAACCGGAGGAACTGGCGATAGCAGGCAATATCATTAGTGAGCAACCCACGGATCAGCCATACGAAAGGCTCAAAAATCGGCTCGTAAATCAATATTCCATGAGTGAGGATCAGTGCATTCGCGAGTTGATTTCTGGTTTGCAACTGGGGGATAAAAAACCTTCCCGTTTGCTCCTTGAAATGCGGAGTAAGGCTGGTAGTCAGGTCAAGGATGATTTGCTGAAAACCTTATTTCTCCAGCGCCTACCCACTCATGTGCGACAAATATTAGCAATTTCGAATGACCCACTTGACAAATTGGCCGAAATGGCCGATGGTATCATTGCAGCGAATGGTCCACCCCCCATGGTTCAAAATATCCAATCGGGTAATGAGGAGCTCAAAACATTAATTCTTGCACTCTCCCCACGCTTGGAGAAGTTGGAAGTGCAGGGGAATAATAGCAGGCAGATTCGTTCCAAGTCCCGTGACCGTTTTAGGCATTATAAACGTGATAAAAGTCAAGAAAGGAATGCCGTTGGAAGGAATTTATGTTGGTACCATGCTACTTTTGCTGATAAAGCAAGTAAATGCCGCAAGCCTTGTTCATGGGAGGGAAACTAGTACAGCCGTCACTCAATTCTGGGAGTGACGGCGCAGTTCAGATAAATAGGCTCTATCTTAATGACAGAACTACTCATTTGAAATTTTTAATTGACACGGGGGCGGACGTGTCTGTCTTACCTGTGACAAAAGCTGATAGAACACGTACAGCAGATAAGCTACAACTTTTTGCCGCTAATGGCACGATCATCCCTACGTTTGGTCAGCAGCTCTTAAAGCTAGATTTAGGCCTGCGCAGGAAATTTCATTGGCTATTTATTCTGGCGGATGTTTCGCAACCAATTATAGGGGTTGATTTTCTTCGACATTTTGGTTTACTCATTGATGTGCGTCAGGGAAAGTTACACGACCCCATTACTAATTTGCAGGCGCAGGGTATAATTGATAAGTCAAATAGTAGCAATATACGCTCGGTTTCTGAAATGACAACATTCCATACGCTGCTCAACAAATTCCCTAGCCTAACCGATACTTCAGCCTCCCTTAACCCCCCAAAGCATGATGTGCAGCATATTATTGAGACCAAAGGTCCACCTGTGTTTGCTAAGCCTCGCAGACTTCCTCCAGATAAGCTTCGCGCGGCTAAGCAAGAATTTCAGTTTATGATGTCGGCCGGTATTTGCAGACCTTCTAGCAGCTCTTGGGCTAGCCCGCTGCACATGGTACCCAAATCGAAAGGCGATTGGCGCCCGTGCGGGGATTATCGTCATTTAAACGCTGCTACAATTCCGGATCGCTATCCTGTTCCTCATATTCAGGATTGTACACAAGCGCTCCACGGTACAAAGATTTTTTCGACTTTAGATCTGTCTAGAGCATATCATCAAATTCCGGTACGACCTGAGGATGTTCCAAAAACAGCAGTCACAACTCCGTTTGGTCTTTTTGAATTTTTGTATATGCCGTTCGGTTTAGCCAATGCTGCTGCGACGTTTCAGCGATTTATCCATAGAGTGTTATATGGGCTTGAATTTTGCATTCCATATTTTGATGATGTACTAGTAGCATCAGAGAATTACGAGCAGCATGTCAGACATTTACAAATGGTGTTCGAGCGTCTATCTCAATATGGGGTACGTTTAAACCCATCTAAGTGTGTTTTTGGCCAATCTAATGTTAAATTCTTAGGGCATAACATCTCTGCGGATGGTATTAGCCCGCTTCAGGATAAGGTTAACGCGATTAAAAATTTTCCCCGTCCCGAAACCATTAAAGAATTGCGACGTTATCTGGCCATGCTTAATTTCTATCGCCGGTTTATCTACCATGCTGCGCACACACAGGGGGTTTTAAACAAATATTTGCAAGGAGCCAAAAAGAATGACAAAAGCATAATTCAGTGGACAGAAGAATCTAATGATGCTTTTGTACGAAGCAAGGAAGAACTTGCAAATGCTGCCACCTTGGCATACTTCATACCTACGGCACCTCTATGTATTGCAGTGGATGCATCAGACTTTGCAATGGGTGCAGCCTTGCAGCAGCAGGTGAATGACAATTGGCAACCTCTAGCATTTTTTTCAAAATCTCTGTCACCGGCTCAACAAAAGTATAGTGCTTATGACCGCGAACTTTTGGCGGTGTATTCCGCAGTACAACATTTCAGACATATGACAAAAAACAGTGTTTCAGAAATTGCACGAACTGTCCCATCCTGGTGTCAAAGCGACACAGAAACTGATTGCTGAACGCTATGTTTGGACTGGAATGCAGAAAGATATTGCTTTATGGGTACGATCCTGCATCTCCTGCCAGAGGAGCAAAGTACACCGGCACACGAGAAGTGCTATTGGCATATTTGAACAACCGTCTGCTCGGTTCCAGCATGTTCACATTGATTTGGTTGGACCATTGCCACCGTCTAACGGGTTTCGGTTTTGCTTAACATGTATTGACAGATTCACCAAGTGGCCAGAAGCAATTCCATTGGCTGATACTACTGCTGAGAGTGTGGCGGAGGCCTTCTACGCCAGTTGGATCGCCCGTTTTGGACCACCTTTACGTCTAACAACTGACCAAGGTCCCCAATTCGAATCATCACTATTTTCGGCGCTGAATCGTTACCTGGGCATCTCGAAAGTTCATACTTCCCCATACCATCCGGCAGCGAACGGCCAGGTGGAGAGATTTCATCGACAGCTCAAGGCTGCAATTATGGCCCACAACACCACGGATTGGGCCCGAGTTTTGCCAACTGTACTCCTGGGCATACGAACAGCGTGGAAAGAAGATCTGCAGGCTACAGCAGCAGAAATGGTATATGGTACCACTATCGCCCTTCCAGGAGAGTTCCTTGTTCCAGTAGCCGGTTCACCTAACCCAGTCGATTTTCTTGGCAGGCTACGGGAGGTGATGCGACGATTACAACCAGCCACTTCTCGGTTGACACCTGAGCGTAAAATTTTTGTCAGCAAGGATTTGAAGTCTTGCTCACATGTTTTCTTGCGCAGAGAGGGTATTAAGAAGAGTCTGCAAGCTCCATTCGAGGGGCCTTACCAGGTTCTGCAACGGACCGACAAAAATTTCACTGTTAAGATCAACGACAGAACTGTTACGGTAAATATTGACAGAGTAAAACCTGCCTTCTTCTGCACTGAGGAGCAGCCGTCGAATCCTCAATCCGAAGAAAACCACTCTAAATTAGATTCACCAGCAGCAACAGTCACAGAAGAAGCGGAAATTCCAGCTCCAAGAAGTCCAGTAACTACTCGTGCTGGTCGGCGTGTCAGATTTAACCCTCGCTACCTCTGATGGTGAAAATTGTTTCGCTATCGCTCAGGGGGGGCTACTGTGGGGATCTGGCATCGCCGAAAATTTAAAACCAGCTAATGAGCTGGGTCCAGAATTTCGGATGTTGGATCCATGGTTTTTCATCTGTGCTTAACGGGAAACCGCACGGAACAAGCCTTCGCCGTTGAACGGGAAGAAACAGTAGTTGGACTCTAGACTGCCTGTTGAACGCACGTATTTTAGCGTGCTAATGTAACGATTAATGCTGAATTGCCGCACGCTGGTGCGAAGAGTGTATTTTGAGTTTAAATATAATTTATTAAGTTTTAAATGTATTCTTAATTTGTGAAGTGCAATATTTCATTTAATCGATAATTAGTAATCGGGTTTAGAATGCCCGCAACTAAACAAAGCTTGCAAAACCCCTGAATATTAACAATTTATATAAAATAAATATCGAATATAATAAACATAAATTATGTACTAGTACATACCGTTTTTTTTATGTAGGTGGAGGGGATTTACACCATTCAGTTTTGTTGCGACTAATAAAGGAGGATGGAGACTCCGCCGTTTCACCTTCTGTATCGGAAACATCTGTTTTTTCATCAACCTCTTCGATGGATAAATGATCAGATTCATCTGTTTCAATCAAATCATTATCACTCCCTTTATCAGATTCATCACTAGGGAGCTCTTGCCAAAGATTTCTGATATCATCATCAGTAAGACCGCGCTTATTACGTGCCATATTGCATAAAAAATGGCTAAATACTCCAAAACAAGAAAAACATTACTTTAGTATATCAGTATGGTAGCGCCATCTATCGATCATTATTCGAAATACATACTATTTAATTGTTTTCCATGCATTTATACGCGATTAGAGGTATGGGTCGATTAGACCCATTCAGGTAATATATGACTTTTTTTATTTTGGCTAAAAAAAATAATTCCTGAAGTCTGAAAAAATTATAAACCGAAGATATTTATCTGTTTGAGGAATACTTAAAATATAAAAGCATTTATTTAAAACCCGAGGGAGCTATCATGAAATAAAAAATAGAAATGGGTCGATTAGACCCATTCAGGGTAGGAAGGTTAATGATGTTACGCAATTTCAAACACATTGTAATTGATATATATCACTAAGGTGCATTACAGGAAGCTTAATATGGAATAGGGTGTGCATAGCACTTATAGTTACTTTACAGGGACAGTCAAAAGAATTCCGTTACATTACGTCTAGGGAGAAAAATCGTCTGCGGTTTATTTAAATAATGATTCACTATTTTAAATGCATTGAAATTTATATAGATCACTAAGGTGCATGACAAAAGGCTTACTACAGAATAGTGTATGTAGAGCAGTCATCGTTCATTGACAGGGACACACAAAAGAATTCTGTACTGTCAGTTAACAATAATTCCTGGAAGTGCGTTTTAAGTTACTGAACGCTATTTTAAATTTAACTCACTTTTTGTATATTACGTGGTGTGTATCAATTCTGTAGATCCTATACAGGGAAGCACAAAAGTTTGCGAACCCATTTCCGTTTATTGACAGAAACTCCAGAAGGAGAATTTTAAACTGTGCTACGCGTTTTCTAACTGAACTAAAATTTAGCATCCTATGTAGTGTATATGCAAATCTATAGATCCTATACAGGGCTGAATAAAAGTATTTGGGTATTTTTCCGAATTTTGTATATGTTAGAAATTCCTGAAATTATGTTTTTAAATAGGTTATGCGTTTTCCAAATTGTTTACTTAGATGTTATCTTTCATCTTATTAAACAGTATGATTTGTAAAATGATTTTGGAAGCGTTGGAAAGTGTTACATAATCTATGCTTGACGCATGATTTTTCGTTCTTGTTTATTCCTTCTGAGATGCATAAGATGCGAACATATAACTGATAGAAGAGAACTGGGGATAAATGGGCTCCCATAAGATATGTTTTTGAAAAATTCATTACAACATGTATATAGTATCTCTGAGAATTTGTAGATGAAAAGTTGGAACCTTTTAGAGGTAAATGTTCCTTTTGTCAGTATATTCCAAGTAAACCTGCAAAATGCGGAATAAAAATATTTGCTTTAGTTGATTCTAGGACATTTTATACTTGGAATCTTTGCAGGAGCTCAACCGGAAGGGCCGTATAAAGTAGAAAATGCTCCAGATAAAATTGTCAAGAGGTTAGTATTTACTACTCTGGACGTAATCTCACAGTTGATAATTGGTATATCAGTTATGCATTAGCTAAAGATCTCCTTCAAAAGAAAACTGTCAAGAAAAATAAAAGAGAACTACCAAAAGAATTCGTTTCTGGGAAGAAACGAGAAGTGTATTCCTCGTTATTTGGATTCCAGAAGAATATGACTTCGGTATCCCCCCCCCCCCCCAAAAAAAAAAAAAAAAAACGTGTTTTACTTTTATCTACCATGCACATCGATGGTGCTATTGGTGTTTGAACTGCAGAAGCCAAGAAACCAGAGATAATAACATTTTATAACCTAGCGAAGGGAGCTGTAGATGAAATGTCAGCGACTCATTCTATTGCGAAAATAAGCAACAGATGGCCGAAGACAGCATTTTTCAGTATTTTGAATACTGCAGCCATGAATGCGCGAATTTTACTATTATCTGCGAAATCACCACAGCTCCAATACAGAACAAGTGGGTAAGTGTGATCGAAGATCGCACAAAAGGTTTCGTTTAATATTCCTTTCAAAACACTTTATCCTTTCTCTAATAAATTCAAATAAATATAATTTAGCAACAACAACAAAAAAAAGTCATGTTTTTTATAAAGTAAAAATTTACCTGTCTATTTTTCCGTTTTTTCGAAAATCTAAATCAGCCGGATAGCGGGCGAAACCCGCTATTATATTCTGTCATAATAATATCCGTCATACGGAATAAATGCGATATTTAAAAAATACATAATTCCAAAATTAAACATGTTGGACACCTTCAAAATGTTAAAATAGGCGAATATTTCCATAATCAGGTTTTTATCATGGTTCAATACATTCCTCAAACTCATATATTTACACTCTAAAAAAGAAAGAGTGACTATTCACTCCGGAGGAGTGGATATTCACTCTATCGCAGAGTCAAAATTTGCCCAACCTCTTTAGAGTGACTATTCACTCTAGGAAAAAGTGAAATTCTTGACTCTCTGAAAGAGTGAATACTCACTCCTGAGAAGTGAATATTCACTCTGAACAGGAGTGGATACTCACTCTTTCAGAAGAGTGACTATCCACTCTTGCAAAAGGAGTGAGTTTTTTCACCCCTGATAGGAGTGAATAGTCACTCTTTCAGGAGTGACTAAAATTCTTGAATTAAAAAAGAGAAACTCATTTTTACACGCTTGTTCGTATGCGGTCAACCTCCCAAATAGTAACCGAGCTCGTTGCTGCTTGACTTCTGCGCTCGTACGAGAACTGGTACCTACAGCATGCTACATCCGGTAACAATGAAAAAGTTCTTATTACATTATTTTAGCTTTGTTTCTTTTGTGATATTCGAGCACACTTTTTATATTTGTGTAGAAATCACAAATATTTACGGTGTTTCTCAACTGTGTAAATAAGAAAACTGAAACCTTCTTTCTGTATCATATAATACAGAGACTTTTTAGACAAATTTGATAAATGATTTAAAAAAATGGAATTATTTTAGAGGAAAAAATTCTGACAACAACTTATTATGTGTAATTTATATTATCGTCTGATACTTTCAAATTTATTCTTATTTCAAGATTGCGCATGCAAAAAAGCTGTGAATGGGAAGATGCGTTTTTTTTTTCTTCCGAACAGAAGTACGCTAATTCCACAGTCTAAAATGATTGCAAAGAGCATAATATAAAAACTTTTTAGTGCGAAATAAACATAACAATTAATTGGAAAGTGCTATTCCAAAAATCAGTATACAATACATAGTAAAAAGATACCAGATGGAAAAAAAAAACAGGGAAAATAGAGCCCATTTCAAGGCGGAAAAAGAAGTTTCAGGTAAGGATTTATGACTATCGCAAATTTATCTTAGAATGGGAAAATAAAAATAAGAATATTGGACAAAAATATTACAATCAATTCATTATATTATTAAGAGAATGTGTTACATCCGATATTTACAGAAAAAAATGGCATTTTCTTTATTACAATGACTTTTAAAGGGTGAAAGTGCATCAAAGCAAAGCTACTGCTCATACTTCAAAAACTACCGCTGTATTCGTTGAAAACATTAAAAACTCACACAGGAATTGTATTTATACCTTTCAACATATTCCTCCAGTCACCTGACACGTTTCTCTTATGGTTTATTGTGCATTGGGTCTGCTGAAAAGAGCTCTTTCAAAGGGCAAAACCACCACGATGGATCGAATCTGGAAAGTTTTTAAAGAGGCATGGGAAGCAATAACCCTGTAAATTTTACAAAAAACCTTCTACCATCGAAAGCATTACGCAGAATTAGAAACAAGATTATCATACAGGTTATTTCAGAAAGCAATATTAAACGTTAAAAACAACAACGCCGAAATCGTCTAAAAAATGTGCGAACACCCGTCTGTACATTTCCGCTATGTCAAAAATTCCGTTAAAACAAAGCAGTTATTTATTTATTCATTAATTTTTTTTCTTGCTAATAATGTTACCATAATAGAGCACGATTAAGATTGTCCGAGGCCCAGGGCCTGTTTACCAAATAGGCCCGTGAAACCGAAGCTTACCCACTGAAATACAAAGGGGCCCCCACATTTACTTTTCAAAACTAATTTTTAGGGGGGAAATTTCAGTCAGGGTAAAAAACGTATTTTTTTTCTTAAATTATAGCTGTTAAATTTTTCCTAAGACTATTACCGACACATTTATACTCTTTTTTTTTTTTGCTATAATAAATGGTATAAAATTAGTGATTAAACGCAACGTTTTTCATTTCTCTTATGTTTTACATTTTAATTTCAAACGTGCTAAAAATAACAGAAAATTTAATCTGTATAGTTATATTTTGTTTATATTCATAAAGAGATTAGAAATGATATAAAATATGTAGAATAGGTTATTTAAATAAAGAGGAAAATAATTAGCATTCAGAGATATTAAATTTCTGTTTATAAAATAGAAGCAAAATTGTGTTGCAGCTAAGCATAAATTTACTTCAAATATTTGTTTTCCCTTCAAATTTCAAATATTTGTTTTCGTCTTAGCACTGGCAAATCCTGCAATTTGTAAAGCATAAAATATATTTCCTGTCCATAATTCTATCGATTCATTTATTATTTTAATTCCTTTTTCAGTTTTTTTAAAATCGTGCTACTATATATAAAGGATTTCATTTTAGGCGTTTCGTTTCGATAATGGGGTATCCAAGAGCTGGCGCCCTCTTGTGGTTTTATTGGAAAAAACTGTTTTTTTCCCTCTCAACGGAGTGAACCACTCACTCTTGTCAACGGAGTGAGACAGTCACTCCCGACAACGGAGTGAGATATTTCACTCCTTTCTAGAGAGTGGAAAAATTCCACCCTTTAAAGAGTGCATATTTAAAAAATTCACTCCTAAAAGAGTGAAAATGCCTCTCACTCTTTCAAAGAGTCAACTTCTCACTCCTTCCAATTTTAGAGTGTACTATTCTCTATTATTCATATTGATACTCGCTTTGTATTTTATTCTCAAACATCTGAAAAATTCGTTCAACTTCCAATAGGACGTCAGATTTTCTTTTTAATTCTCTAATGACGTGATATTAATCTGCTTTGTGTACATTCACATACTCATACTCCTTGTATTATTGAGAAATCTTAGACATTTTCCGTTTTATTTACCACTATGACGTCAATCCATTTTATTTCATATTTATCTTTTTTTTTTCAATGGGTGAAACTTTTTATTTCATTTTCATTTTTCATTTGGAAATCGTATGATAGAAAATGAATTATTGTAGAAAGAATTTCATCGTGGATTTTTAATTTTTGGCATCTGCTGTAACGAAAAATGTTTCAATTGAATAGAAAAAGGTTGTTAGAATTTTGGTTTTTTATCTCTATTTATTAAAATAATACGAATTTTTGAAATTTTAATATTTTCAGCTCTTCACAGCTGATATTCTAATTTATACACGCAGTTTCAACTCTGTAAGTTACATAGTTTTCGAGAATGGCTCTGTGACAGACAGACAACGGAGCGGGAGCAATAGGGTTTCGTTCATCTCACGAAACCCTAAAAAGGAGTTTATTTTTGAAAGATCTGGCGTTAAATCTTCTGAAGGAGAATGTGGAAAACAAAAGTTTGCAGCCAACGCCTATACGCGAATTGCGTGAAAAATTAGATAGCGATCGCAATGAAAAGATTGAAGCACCATCGGCAAAAAAAAAAAAAAAAAGTTCAAGAAAAGGGTGTCATATCTGTCCCAGCAAAATTGACAGAAAATCACAAATTTCTTGTGCTAAATGTTCAAAAAATGTATGCGGTGAGCATAGCAGTGTTATTTGCAGAATATGCCAGTGAAATGTAAGTTTGGTTTTAATTATAATAAGTGTAATAAATATTATTTAATTGAAAAATACTTCCGGATTTTTTAATTGTTCATAATTTAATATTAATTGCATGTATAACTTTAAAAAACTTTTTTTTTTTTTTTTTAACTTTAATGTGTATATATAAATATATCATTAAACTATTTAAAACTTTCTGTTTAAAAAAAATAATTTCTTATTTATCGATTTATAATGCTGCGTTAAAAACACAATTTTTTTATGCTTAACAAATTCATTTTACTGCTTTCTGAAGCAAAAATCCGCACCGGGCCTACGGAGCCCGTCGCGAGCTTTAGTTAATTTAGTTAAACGTTTAGTTAATTTAGTTTACGGAAATTAGTGCGAGTTCTCCCGGGTTAATGAGACGCTAGGACTACCACGTGGTCATCCAATTAAAAACCAGAGAAAATAAGTGGAAGAGGCCCCGAGATGAGATGCTGTCTTGTAACCAAGGAAAACCAAATTGTGGGGCGAGCGAGCTCCGATACCGTACGAATCTTAAAATTCATGTGATTGTAATTTTTTTTTGTGTGTAAAATAAAATGTGCAAAGAAAATGAACTCTAAGTTCTCATCATTTAAGATTAAAGCCTACTGTCTTTAGTTCCAGATTATTTTACGGTACAGCCCGATTAACCTCTGAATCTAGGGGAAGCATGATCATTTTGGGAGCCCCTCTCATATGGCAAAAGTTTTCTTAATTTTTCATTCATGAAAACCCCATTATTACATGGTAATATGAAAAATGGTTCTGTATGTACGTAACGCGATATCTCTTGACAGAAATAACCGTTTTGCTTAAAAATTTGTTTACAGGTTCATTTTGATAAGGCGCTTTCCTGATTAGTTTTGGGGGGATCATGGATTAAGTATAAAGTGGATACGGGGTTTTTAATCCCCCCCCCTTTAATTTAAAGAAATGGGCTTTTCATGCAGAATTATCCGATTTGCTTCAAATTTTGTATGTAGGTTCATTCTAATAAAGTGCTTTCCTGATTCGTTTTGGGGATTCATTGGTTAATTATAAGGGAAGAGGGTGATCCCTCTTAATATGTTGTCGGTTTCTTTATTTTTCTTCGAAATAAGAGTATACTATACAATTAGTGTGAATAGTCTTTGAGCTCAATGCCCTCATTTGAACTGGGCACTTTTCTTTTTATTATGTTCCCTGTGTGTACTTCAGATATATTCAGTACCTATAGTTGTATGCTCAATTTCTCCGTGTGGTTTCTAAGCAGGCACACCAGGATGCTATAGGATTAATGCTATATGAAAACGCGATTTCCACGATAGCTATATCTCATGGAATGGGATATCATCAAACTTGATAGACCTTGGGCATAAGTTGGAATCCTATTGATGACATTCATATTTCTTCCTCTTGTTAAGCTTTCTTTTCCAAAAATACAATGTAAAAAAAATCCCTCAGACACAAGTAGATTTCGAAGACGAGACTGTGGGGCACCTGTTCGTTCTGTTTGTTGGGAATGGCGGAAGAAATTACCTTTTTACCATGATGCGGTAGTTGGAACCGCCCACTTCGAAACCTAACTTGTTTGCAGGCGGAGCCGGCAGGGATTTTTTTTTTCTTGGTATAAGGGTTGGCCCTTAAAAAAAACGTCTCAATACAAAAGTTTTAGATACTATTAAGAGGCTTTATGATAAATTTAAGCGGATTGGATATGTTGTGAATGGACGACGTTATGAAATCTTTCCTTCTAAAACTCTAATAATAATAAAATAAATACGGAATAAACTGTGCCGACACGAAGTTGAGTCAGAAAATGGCGGATCTTCCACTCTGCCAGCCGAGTTCGCTCGAACTGAAATAGATGACCTCTTATTTGGAATTAAAAGAAGAAAGGTAGAAAAAAAAAGTAAACTGATTTCTTACTTATACATTTTCTCCCGCGAAAAGTTGCAATCAGAAGAGATCAGAACCCCCCTCCCCCCTCTTCCTTCATGTGAAGCGATGGGAGTTATGTCAGGTGGTACACTATTTTTTAATCGAACTACCCGATTTTTTTTTTCTTTCTTTCTTTCTCCTTCTTGTGTTCAATCTTTTGTGTTGTTAGGATATTCTTCCACAGATGGATTGCTTTCCAGGCTTTTTTCTAATCATCGAGTTTTTAATAGAGATGTCCCCCACCCCCCAATACCTTTCGTTCTGCGCCGCTCAACTTCACTCTTATTTATTTGGTTTTCATTTTTTTTTTTTGGGGGGGGGGGGAGGGGGAGATGGGAAAAAAGTGATGGATATGTCATCCTCAAAAGCGAAAGAGAGAGAGAAAAAAAGTAAATCGATGAGTTTATTAGATTTACGATTCGACCACAGCCGAGATTCTATTTAACGAATCCCATGGTTTCCCCGCACACAAAAAAAAAAACAGCAACAAGAAACAAAACGAGTCGTTGGGGGGCACCGTTATACTGACCCATCATGGATATGCATACTATAAAATTCGAAAATGAAACATGTGTAAACTATTTATAAAATGCATTGCAGTTCGAATAAAATCGTGGCTCGATGATGTCTTAAACTTTAAAGGCTCTATAACCGAATTTCGAAAAAAAGAAACATGCTTATAACTACAAAAATGATTATCCTATTCACTGCCTCCGATAAAGCGTCTCATTTCCAATTAAAAAGGTCCTCCTCTATCTTCGTTTTAAAATTTTAGCTAATGTTACTCGAAAACAGCGAGCTAAAATGCAAAGAAACCGTTTGTTTACAAAAGAGTCCTTAATACTGAATTTGAATAAGAAATTCGCCAAATTATTGAGCTATAGCCAAGTTGACTTCATTTATGAAGACTTATTTTGGTCGCCAAATTGGGCGATTTTTAGCCAAATGTCGCCAAGTTTGGCGAGAATTGGGCGCTAACGGATATGAATAGATAGTTTTATGCGTATGATTGGGAAAATTATGACAACAATGAAAGAAAATAATTTGCGAGTCATCGCGTTAATGCGCTGTTTTGTTTCAAAATGTCAGCCACCCTAGAATTTCACACGGCTCTATCTCACCCATTTTTTAAGATAGAGGTAAACCAAAAAATGCTCTGGAATCCTCGTATCAAGGCCTAACACTAAATTAAAAAATAAATTTGAATTTTTAATTTTTATGTATATTTATTTTAGTTTTAAATTTTTAAATGGCGGACCAAGCTGGCCAACGAACTCGGTCGAGACATGGGTGAGCTTAATACACACAATTAGTTTCATCAAAATTGATTTATAAATACGAGCGTTATCGTATGACATAGGTCAGATATATATATATATATATATATATATATATATATATATATATGGATATATATATATATATAAATCAACATTTGAACGGAGAGTGGTTTTGAGGTCTGGTGGGTCATAATCTGTGAAAATATACCGAAATTTTCTGGAACTGCTTTCCTCCGAACGGCTGCAATAGGTAGCTTTATACTTTTTACTTTCTTCTATCTATAATAGAAGAAAGTATTGTAATCGAAATTTTTTTCGACTTCCGATTTTCGACGGATTTACACGTTTTAGGGGTCAGAGATTCCGAAAAACATGTTTTTAGAAAATATCCGTCTGTGTATTGTATCATCAAAAAGTGTATGAAGTTATGCTTCAAATTGAACCACAATTTTTTTCTATGTTTTTGGCTATGGCAAGCAGGTTCTATCAGCATTTGGGGATATTTCGACGAAAGGGAGCGCTGTGATCGATATTTTTCTTCCATTTTCACTATTGTATCATCGAAAAGTGTATGAAGTTATGCTTCAAATTGAACCACAATTTTTTTCTATGTTTTTGGCTATGGCAAGCAGGTTCTATCAGCATTTGGGGATATTTCGACGAAAGGGAGCGCTGTGATCGATATTTTTCTTCCATTTTCACTATTGTATCATCGAAAAGTGTATGAAGTTATGCTTCAAATTGAACCACATTTTTTTTTCTATGTTTTTGGCTATGGCAAGCAGGTTCTATTAGAATTTGGGGATATTTCGACAAAAGGGAGCGCTGTGATAGCCATTTAAAGATTTCAAATTCAAAAAGATGTGCAAATTCAAAAAAATTAGAAATCCTAAAACTTTTTTTCGTTAAATGTTCGCCCTTGATCCGGAGAATCCGGAGCAATTTTGTTTTGCCTCTATCTTAAAAATTCCTTCCGGCCTGTACCGGGAGGGAAAGGTAGCTTTCCTATATCTTCGTTTTAAAATTTTAGCTAATGTTACACGAAAGCAGCAAGTTAAAATGCAAAGAAACGTTTACAAAAGATTCGTTAATACTGAATTTGAATAAGAAATTCGCCAAATTATTGAGCAATAGCCAAATTGGCTTCATTTATGAAGACTTATTTTGGTCGCCAAATTTGGCGATATTTCGTCAAATGTCGCCAATTTTGGCGAGAATTTGCGCTAACGGATATGAATATATAGTTTTATGCGTATGATTGGGAAAATCATTACAACAATGAAAGAAAATAATTTGCGAGTAATCGCGTTAATGTGCTGTTTTGTTTCAAAATGTCAGCCACCCTAGAATTTCAAACTGCTCTATCTCAGCCATTTTTTAAGATAGAGGTAAACCAAAAAATGCTCTGGAATCCTCGTTTCAAGGCCTAACACGTAATTAAAAAATAAATTTGAATTTTTAACTTTTTTGTATATTTATTTTAGTTTTAAATTTTTAAATGGCCGCCATCTTGAAACAATATGACGGACCAAGCTGGCCAACGAACTCGGTCGAGACATTGGTTAGCTTAATACACACAATTAGTTTCATCAAAATTGATTTATAAATACGAGCGTTATCGTATGACATAGGTCAGATATATATATATATATGTCACGATTTTACTTGCATCACCATACTTTTCGTAGAATGATACTCAAGGCAAGGGTTTCTCCGAGGAATTTTACAGTCGAGCACCGAGACTCACTTTGTAGTGTACTTTTAGAATGCAAAGAAGAGACAGTCCATTTCCATTTTCACTTTTATTCGTAAACCAAAACAAACTGGCTAGGCTTGTGGTACTCTTTATAATACTCAATCCATACGTGCTGATTTTAATGCCGTGAAGAATCTTGATGATTTAATTGAACTAATAAGAAGACATCTTTGCTCTTAAAAAGGCAGTTGTTCTTTCGAAATCTATCGGCGGCCAAGGAGAGTGTTCTACGATCGGGGTTGCGTTCACCACCGGATCCTGGAACCATCTGCCTGTTTCGCGGGAAAAACGCCGTATATCATTTCTTGAACGCTCCAGAATACATGTTAACTAAAAAGTCTCGCGACCAACCAGCGCGTTCCGATTACTTTTCTTTGCGGCCCAATTTCGAAGTTAACTGACCGTAATCTGAAAAAGCGCGGGATATAATATTCTTAGAACATTCTCGAAAATCTAATTCCTTCGAATAAATAAGAAGAGAAGAAAAGAAAATAAATACATAGGTTTTATTAAGTATGGCAAGAAGCCAAGATAATTTTTACATTGAGACTAAAATCTTTCATAATTTGAGAAGTAATATTATTTTGTCAGGAAACATATGGAAATAAAAATAAAATAAATAAAAATACATAGGTTGTTATTTCAAAAGAGTAAAATATTTTTAGCTGGGAGATTGGTGTTTTTTAGAAGAATTAAATTGTAGGATGCATTTTATTTAAAGAAATAAAAGTGCGTAATTTTAATAGAACATCGATCAGCGCCATTTTTTAAGAGAATGAATTTGGAATAAACTATTTTAGCACGGTGGAATTTTGACAATCGAAATACTGGAGCGAGAAAATAATTTAGAATAATGGGATTTACACAGAATTATAGTTTCTTTTAATGAGGCCAACGGAGAATTTTTTTTAAAATTTGTTTCATATCCCCCCCCCCCAAAAAAAAAAAAACAAAAAAAACAAGCTTATATGAACAGCAGTTCCCTAACAGTAGTTCAGATAAGTGACCAAAAAAAATTGAGAATTTTTCCTAAATTATAAAAATTCTAAAAATTTTAAATTTTAATTTTTAAATCACCAAGAATCACGCACAAAGCACTTGCCTTAAAATTTTGGAAGAATAGAAATTAGAAAAATTTTCTAGAGTAAAGCATAACCTAAAATACATAAATTTTACAACAACACTTACTTTTTGCAAGTGTAAATAAATGAGAATACATCAAGATAAACTAAGAAATAACTAACATAATAAATAATATTAATAACATAATATATAAAGAATTCAATGTAATAAATAAAAAGTTGGAAATTAATTACATTGAAAACTGAATTACATTGATATTGAAGAATACTAATACTATACATACTAATTGAAAAAAACTGAAGAATACTAATACTAATACTATACATACGAATACTAATACTAGTAATACTATACTAATACATACTAATTGAAAATCTTAATTCGGAAGCTTCCGTAATCTTAAACAGTCACTGTTTGCGCAACAACAGCAGTCAACAACAGTCTCAAACAGTTCTCAATAAATTTCAGTCTTGTCTCCATTGTGGTTTGGGATTGACCCCACTCTAATCTATGGTGCCACTCTTTTCGTGGTCACACTAAGAGATTAGAGCTAAATTATTCCATGCGATAGCTATCTTTTGTCACAATCAGTAATTTTTTGTATTTGCCTTATTTATGTTATATTGCACTTACTGGTATATACACTACTTAGGTATATCACAACCTTGGTACCAAAATTCAAATTCATCATATATTTTATAACTACAATTCATTGTAAGCAGTTTCATCAATTTCTCAACATTTTTCTAATATATTCTCTTAATAAATAATAACATTAATAAATCTCTTCAAATAATAAATAATATCAACAAACTTCAATAATTACTCTAGTAATATATCACAGTAAATATTTCATTCAATATAAAATTCTTGGTTGAGGAAAAAAAAAAAAATACATAGCAAAATCTGTTTGTTTCCTTACTTGAAAAGATAAGGAAATAAATTTTTGCTAGCCGAATTGTGCATAAAAAAAATTAACAATATATTATTTTTCCAATACTAAATAATTTAGATGCCCAAATATTTAGATAGGATTCACTCAACCAACAATTGTGAACAATAATATCCCTTTCTGATACTCTTCTTTTAACTGCAAAATCTATGACATAATCGGGTATAGCTAATTACCAAAAGTTAAGTGTATAATCATATGCTTCTTTTTACACTTTTTAAGTAATAAGCAAAATAATTACTATAATAACAATAATAATAATAATAGTTGTTAGATAGATAGATGACAGAGAATTGGAATATAAAACTATTATTTACACTATTGCAATCCTTATTTTTCAACTACTCTCTTCAAAATATTTCAATACAGTATCACAATATCAACTTTAGACTAATACAGAATATCAGCATTCAAGAATAATTCAAGACCTTTATTGTATTTAACAAAATAAATATAGCTACTGCGAATACATTAAGTAATATAAATAACATTTACTGTAATTATGTAGAATATTTAATTTCATTTTTCAACATCAATTTGAAAATTCCTAAAATCAAAATAATCTTATGCCTGCATAAGGTGTCTACCTAACCTCAAAAACTTTCAAAAACAAGTAATATTCTTGTGTCAGTAGTAGAAGAATGTATGTTTCACCTCAGCAGGAGCCGTGAGCGTGGTGGAGGTGGTGCTCCTGGAGGTGGAATCGGAAGTGGGAGCGCTCCTGGATGTGGAAGCGGAAGTGATGGAAGATAAGACAGGAAGTGATGGAAGATAAGACAGGAAGTGAAAGAAGATAAGACAGGAAGTGAACCGGAAGTGTTGGAAGATAAGAGAGGAAGTGAAGTAGGGGAGGCTTAATTTTTTTTAACCGATAAGGGAGAGAGGGGAGGGCTTATTTTTAGGGGGGCTTAATTTTTTTTTAACTGATAAGGGAGAGAGGGTAATCTTATTTTTAGGGGGCTTAATTTTTTTTGTGAAAAATAAAGGGTTTTAATCAGATTCTTTCTTGTCAGGGAATTTTTTTTTTTAAATTGTGGGCCCACCATAACCACCCGCTATGAAAAACAATTCATAACGCCACAATTTTTTTTTTAAATCTGCCAATCCTACTTCATCAGTCATCTGCGAGAGACAAGGTAAACGAAATAAAAGGGTTTAATTATTATGTTTAAGCGAAAGTTGTGTCATACAGGAAATCAGATGTGTGACGTCTGCTAAAGATCTAGAGTGTCTATGAGGAAATCCAGCTTCACGAAACCTAGAAATAAAAAAAAAACAAGTCTTGCTTGATATATGTGATAGCTAAAGGCCCCCCAACCTATACAAAATTTTAAATAATTTTATATAGGTTGTATTATCTGACTAAGCAGGGGTCGCATGGCCGCCACACCACTCATTGTTGCCTTCGATAATAATATTAACAGAATGCTAGTGGAGTTGAGGGGTAGAAAGCCTGCTTTAAAAATAATAATATTAACAGAATGCACAATTTTTTTTTTCTAAAAGATTCTTAGGGTTGGTGGGAAATGTTAAAGTAACAGAATGTCAACAGTGCTAGTGGAGTTGAGGGGTAGGAACCCTGCTATAAAAATAATACCTGTAAAAGAAATATTTATGTGCTACCTTTCGCGCTCGTCGACCTAACTGTTCAGAGTTTAACACGAAATTTACTTATAATTCACCTGTAAAAGAATTTTTTTTCCCTTCTTTAAACATTAACTTAAATGTGAATGAGATTAAAATAGATGTGAAGGCTAAATTTTTAGAGAGTTAAAATGAAAATCCACTGAGGGTTGTGTTAAATAAAAGGAGATGATCGACTTTGACAGCATTTTTCTAAAAGTTTATTTATCGAAAAAGGAATCATACGTTTCGTGTTCGTCGACCTAACTGTTCGGAATTTTCTTCGAACCCATTATTTTTGACTTTATAAAAGTTTCATGTAAAAAATTATTCTTTAAGTTTTAACTGAAATGAGATTGAAATAGATGTAATGGCTAAATTTTTAAAGATTTAAAATGAAAATTGTTGATAGCCATGTAAATGAAAGTAATGCGATTACTTTGTTTTATAAAAATCTAACACGAAAATAGCTGGTAGACGTTTACCTTTCGCACTCGTCGACCTAACCGTTCGGAATTTTGTTTAAACTTACGAGTTAGGATCCCTTAGAAAGACCTACGTGAAGACACTTATCCCTAACGTAGATAATAAACCCTATATTTAACTAACCAGTTACAACACACTAGTATACCTGTAAAAGAAAAATAATACTTACAAAAGGAAAAAAATAATATCTGTAAAAGAAAAATAATACCTACAAAAGTAAAAAATAATATCTGTGAAAGAAAAATAATACCTATAAAATAAAAAATAATACCTGTAAAAGAAATATTTTTTTTAAGTTTGAAAAAACAAAGATACAAATTTTTTTAAATTCGAACCTTGTGTCAATACGAGTTAGGATCCCTTAGAAAGACCTACATAGAGACACTTATCCCTAACGTAGATAATAAACCCTATATTTAACTAACCAGTTACAACATACAAGACATAATCGTTACATTCAGTTAATAAGTGATTTGACATGTAAAATGTTAGATATAAAAACATACAATATGATATATACAACACACAAAAAAAATTTAAAGATTTTTTCCCATACAATTTTTAACAAGAATTTAGCAATAATTTAACTTGATAGCAGGTATTTTGTTTAGAGTTATACGATTATAATAAATTTTAACCCTATTTTACTTGATACAACTAACATTTAAAAAAGAGAAAGACATCTAGTTTTTTAACGTCACATATTTGAATTAACCTATTTTAGTTAAAAGTATGATACTTAAGTGATTTTATTTGAAAAATCAATACAACATTTTAAAAGCAGTCGAAAGATTTTCACTTTTGAAAAATAACTAACATAATTTTATTTTAATTTTTTAAAGCAGTTAGGTAGATGACACTAACTTTAAATTAACTTTTAATAGGTTACTTTAAATAAAATACATATTTTTTATTATTATTAAAGAAATATAAACTACTCACACATTATTATTATGCTGCATTTTAACATAACAACATTCACAGTAATAGACATGCGATTAAGACCATTGGAATTCTACAACTTTTCTGCTGACATGTGGTCACAGAGGAAATCTTTTCATATAGAAGGCAAAATAAGATAATGATAAACATGATTCGTTATGCATATGTTGAAACAGGAAATTATTTAAGACGTGTGATTAAGACCATTTTACATGGTATTACAGAATAAATCTTTTCATAGGATGCAAGATAAGATAATATCACATAAGGTATTGATAAACGCGATTCGTTATGCATATGTTTAAACAGGAAATTTGTTTAAGAGATAACATTACTTTATTTATATAAAGTGTCCAATTATAAATTTTGCTGATTTAATTAATTTTATTTCGAATTTGAAAATAGTATTGACAGAACATTCAAATTTTACTTTTGCACAATATTTAAATAAGGGAAATTGTATACAATATTTAAAAAAAATTAATTAGGAATGTTAGAAAAGGAGAGTGCTTTAAGGAAAATACGTTACGATTTTAAAACTTTTTTTTAAATACATTTCTAAGTTTTATAAACTTTATCGAAAAAAAGAAAAGAAACTTTTTTGCATGTGACTTTTTTTAACCAATAAAATGCTAGTATTTTGAAACAAGCACCCCCTACATGAGAATGTTATTTTACGAACAAAGTGTTTAATGCTATACAATACTTTGTGATTGATGTAAAAGGTTGTGATTTTCGTCTAAGTATTAAAGTTGATATGGAACGATTCATGCAGTCTTGTGAAGGTGATAAAACCATGTCACCTTTAACAATTAAAAAGGTACCCTATTTGTGCAAGTCATGTAACAAAACATTTCCTCGAAAAGTTAACTTAGTGTTTCACATGAAAAATCATCTAAAGGAAAAGTGTTTTCGCTGTGAGGTGTGTGGTGAAGTTTTTTCGCAAAAGATTCACAAATCGCCCAAACAATTCAAGTGTAGTGATTGCAACGAATTGTTTTCAAGAAAGACAGACTTACTGAAAGATAAGAAAACTCACAACTTAGCAAAACAACATTCATGTACAAAGTGTTGTGAAATATTTAATTGTGAATCTGATTTTTTACAACATTGTGATACATTTCATAAAGCTTTACCTAACATTACGAAATCACCCTGTTTGAAAGATTTGTTATTTGAACTGATAGTGAAGCTTATAGATTAGTTCGAACTTATAGTGAATTAAAAGACAAAATGATATGCGAAATATGTGAAGTGGAATTAACAGATCAAAACGTGCATGTATAGAATGCCTTTTTCAAGTTGTTTAACTGATTTTAAGATTTCACTGAACGAGTGACTTATTGGACATTACAAAAATTTTGAAATTAGAATTGTATACATCTTAATATGACAGAATTATTTGATGTGTGTTATTTTAAATGATGAATAAAATAGTTTGATTGCGAAAAAAGTGTTTTCTTTAACCCACACTGTTAAAACTGATGTTGTGTATTTTGAATGACTTAGACAAAATGTTAATTTAAAAAAAGATTTTAACATGAGATAAGAGTTTTATAATAAAAAATGACTCACATAAAATTTTTTCAAGATAGTCTATCTACGTTTCCAATCTAAACTTGTTATCAGCTTGCTATATGCATGTTTGAGTGACTCATTTTTACCTGTGTCGAACTGTCTGTTGGGAAAATGATTGCCATTTTTAACACGTGTAGACGATTTTTACCCGGAAGCTGTTTGAACTCTTAAATTTCAGATATCGCCCATTTTTCTACAACATTTAAATATTTTAATGTATTTTCACTTGTATATTGGAAACTTGGGATTATCACCTTTATATCGGAACATGGAAGATAGAAAAAATAATAATTTACACTGAGACAATATTTTAATCTAACAAAAATAGACTTAACACATTGTTAGAGGTTTTGGAAAAATGTATAGTTGGTTAAAAATTTTAGAAAATTTAACATAAAGTAACAAATTTTAAAAAATAAACATTTCGATAAATGAAAAAAAATTAAATTTTGGTAAACTTTACACTTAGACAATACTTCAAACTAGGAAAAAATAATAACTTTACACTGAGACAATATTTTAAACTAAGGAAAAATTAGACATAACATATTGTTAGAGTTTTTTTAAACTATCTAGTTAGTTATAAATTTTAGAAAATTAGCAACAAATAAATATTTCATTAGATTGACAAAAGAAAATAATTAAATTTAAGTAAATTGTACACTTAGACAATACTTCAAACTAAAAAAAATAATAACTTTACACTTATACAATATTTTCAACTAAGGAAAATTAATAACTTATCACATTGTTAAAGTTTTTTTGAAAACAACACAACATTTTCAAAGCAGTGGAACCTGTAAATAATGTTATTAATTTAATAGTGAAATTTTTAATCTCACTCAATTAAAAAATAAAACTTTATAAAATTTTCACCTTTTTTAAAATAAACAACTGTTAAACATTTTGAATGTCTTAGACAAAGTAGGAATAAATTTGTTAAAATTCTATAAAACATGAAAAATTTCATAACTTTTAAAGGAAATTTTATTTATGGTGAAATAAACTCGAGGTATTTATTATATGTTACTTAAACTACAAGAGAATTGATTGAAAATGTGTTACTTTTAATCACTCACAAGATAAGACATGATGTTAGGAATTATATATGGGGTTTTCCCCCACACATGACGTCACTGGTAACATATTTACTGATCAAGTCATAAAATTATAGTTTAAAGTAGGTTTTTGAGCACGAAGTTTAGATTTAAGATATTTGAGAAATATAAACTACAACTTTGACTACTTTTTGAAATTTCTCCCTACATAAGAAAAAGGACATAGGAAAATAAATTGAAAAGTCGTATTTGAATGGAATCGAATCTTTCACTTAACAGCTGAATGCGTTGGCAATTGTCACAAAGGTACTGATTGAATATATTGTGTTTCTTTTTTAAGGCTAAATTGATTTAATATTCAAGTTATTTCTTAATGTTACACTTAAAAACAATAAATTTAATTAGCATTCAAAAAGCAAACGATCACATTATTGTATAAATCAAATGTTTTAAAAGTCACGAGTTAAAATTTGAAATGACTTAGAGTTTAATTAAAATTTAGATGTGAAGTATAAATAATAGTTTTTTTTTGTATCGCCCTCTATCGGTGGGTAATAGAATTAAGAGATAATTAAAAGTTTTAACTTGAATTCGAACCCACAACCATAATTATTTTTCGGTTTTATAATTTAGGGTAGGTTTAACTGAGCAAGCCATGATATAACAGTATTTATAGACGATTTAAGATATTCGATAAAGGAAATAATCTAAATTTCTAATTTAATTGAAGGGTTTACTGCTTAAAGTACTACAAAATGAGTACAACACGATGCATAGTTTTTTAATTAATTATATTTTTCGAAAGGTTAAATTGAATTATTGATAAACTTAGGATTTATGTTTAAAGTGAATAAATTTGATATGTTAGGTTCACTTAATAACAGAGGGTTGAATAAGTTATTTTTAATAAAAATAAAGTTTACTAAAAGTTTTTAAAGTAAAAAAAAAATGTAAGTTACGTTAAAAAAGTTAATAAAAATATAGTTTTAAGAAATTTAAAGTTTACAAAAAGTTTGAAAATCTCTATGTTAATCAAAATTAACTTTTTAATTTTAACTATTGAGAAACTATAATCTGTTTATCCTTGTAACCAACTGGTGCATATCAACTATCTGCACATGTGCAGTAAAAACATACACTTTTAAACTAACTTGAGTTCGATTTTAAATTATTTGCTAATTTTTATACAGCTCGATTACCTTTCAGAAACAAAACAGAATGAAATACTTACCAAAAAACACGTCAACGTCTTATACTTGCTTTCATTTAACTAATCTTTCTACATTAGCTTTGCTAGGGGGCGCTGCAATCGCCGCTAGAGGCGCTACTAATTTCCTGTTTGTGACGTAGTTTCCGGTTTGCGATAAGAACAAGGTTAAAATAAAACCCACGTGCATTCAGTTGGTGTTGTTTACCTGTACCTTGTTATAAGCCGTTTGCCTTCTCTTGCTCACTTATCACTCGCTTGTCCAGACTTGTTTCTGTGCTGCACGCCTGTTTTGCTGACTCATCTCTTGCTTTAACTGTTTGGACTTGCCTGATGTGAACTATCTCAGGTCTTTTGTCATAGCTTGAATGTACTTTATGTCGATCACTTTAATATAAAAGTTATGTCCCAACTTACTTAAACTTTAATAAAAATATTATTTATTTATAAATTACATGAAATTCTTATTTTCTAACACATTTACTAAGTCACTTTCGTTCAAAAATATGGTAAAACCCGATTTTAAATCGAAGTTTAGGATAAATTCCCCAAATTTTGTAACATTTTAGCACTAATAAGAAATATTGTAAACACCCTGTACATACAAGTTTTATAAAAATAATATTAAATTCCCCAAATTTTGTAACATTTTAGCACTAATAATAAATATTGTAAACGCCCTGTACATACAAGTTTTGTAAAAATAATATTACTTATAGCTAACTCGTTTAGTCCCATGATAAGAACCTTCAATATCGCTAAAATCAGTGTTAAACAAAAATGCAACCATAGGTTTAACCGTCTAATTACATGTCTTTACATATTATTTTAAAATGTAAAGCATTATAGCTGAACGAATGATATAAGAAAAAGTTAGAATAGATCACATATTTTTGTTATTAAAAAAAACTTATATGCAAACAAACTTTTTAAACTTAGTAAAATATTTTTAATTTATAAATTTAATTTAAAATACTTTAAAAATTCTTAAATATTCTTATTTAAAAATATTTTATTTTTAAATTAAATTTATAAATTAAAAATATTTTACTAAGTTTAAAAAGTTTGTTTGCATATAAGTTTTTTTTAATAACAAAAATATGTGATCTATTTTAACTTTTTCTTATATCATTCGTTCAGCTATAATGCTTTACATTTTAAAATAATATGTAAAGACATGTAATTAGACGGTTAAACCTATGGTTGCATTTTTGTTTAACACTTCGTTTAATTTTGGTTGTGGGTTCGAATTCAAGTTAAAACTTTTAATTATCTCTTAATTCTATTACCCACCGATAGAGGGCGATACAAAAAAAAACTATTATTTATACTTCACATCTAAATTTTAATTAAACTCTAAGTCATTTCAAATTTTAACTCGTGACTTTTAAAACATTTGATTTATACAATAATGTGATCGTTTGCTTTTTGAATGCTAATTAAATTTATTGTTTTTAAGTGTAACATTAAGAAATAACTTGAATATTAAATCAATTTAGCCTTAAAAAAGAAACACAATATATTCAATCAGTACCTTTGTGACAATTGCCAACGCATTCAGCTGTTAAGTGAAAGATTCGATTCCATTCAAATACGACTTTTCAATTTATTTTCCTATGTCCTTTTTCTTATGTAGGGAGAAATTTCAAAAAGTAGTCAAAGTTGTAGTTTATATTTCTCAAATATCTTAAATCTAAACTTCGTGCTCAAAAACCTACTTTAAACTATAATTTTATGACTTGATCAGTAAATATGTTACCAGTGACGTCATGTGTGGGGGAAAACCCCATATATAATTCCTAACATCATGTCTTATCTTGTGAGTGATTAAAAGTAACACATTTTCAATCAATTCTCTTGTAGTTTAAGTAACATATAATAAATACCTCGAGTTTATTTCACCATAAATAAAATTTCCTTTAAAAGTTATGAAATTTTTCATGTTTTATAGAATTTTAACAAATTTATTCCTACTTTGTCTAAGACATTCAAAATGTTTAACAGTTGTTTATTTTAAAAAAGGTGAAAATTTTATAAAGTTTTATTTTTTAATTGAGTGAGATTAAAAATTTCACTATTAAATTAATAACATTATTTACAGGTTCCACTGCTTTGAAAATGTTGTGTTGTTTTCAAAAAAACTTTAACAATGTGATAAGTTATTAATTTTCCTTAGTTGAAAATATTGTATAAGTGTAAAGTTATTATTTTTTTTAGTTTGAAGTATTGTCTAAGTGTACAATTTACTTAAATTTAATTATTTTCTTTTGTCAATCTAATGAAATATTTATTTGTTGCTAATTTTCTAAAATTTATAACTAACTAGATAGTTTAAAAAAACTCTAACAATATGTTATGTCTAATTTTTCCTTAGTTTAAAATATTGTCTCAGTGTAAAGTTATTATTTTTTCCTAGTTTGAAGTATTGTCTAAGTGTAAAGTTTACCAAAATTTAATTTTTTTTCATTTATCGAAATGTTTATTTTTTAAAATTTGTTACTTTATGTTAAATTTTCTAAAATTTTTAACCAACTATACATTTTTCCAAAACCTCTAACAATGTGTTAAGTCTATTTTTGTTAGATTAAAATATTGTCTCAGTGTAAAGTTATTATTTTTTCTATCTTCCATGTTCCGATATAAAGGTGATAATCCCAAGTTTCCAATATACAAGTGAAAATACATTAAAATATTTAAATGTTGTAGAAAAATGGGCGATATCTGAAATTTAATAGTTCAAACAGCTTCCGGGTAAAAATCGTCTACACGTGTTAAAAATGGCAATCATTTTCCCAACAGACAGTTCGACACAGGTAAAAATGAGTCACTCAAACATGCATATAGCAAGCTGATAACAAGTTTAGATTGGAAACGTAGATAGACTATCTTGAAAAAATTTTATGTGAGTCATTTTTTATTATAAAACTCTTATCTCATGTTAAAATCTTTTTTTAAATTAACATTTTGTCTAAGTCATTCAAAATACACAACATCAGTTTTAACAGTGTGGGTTAAAGAAAACACTTTTTTCGCAATCAAACTATTTTATTCATCATTTAAAATAACACACATCAAATAATTCTGTCATATTAAGATGTATACAATTCTAATTTCAAAATTTTTGTAATGTCCAATAAGTCACTCGTTCAGTGAAATCTTAAAATCATTTAAACAACTTGAAAAAGGCATTCTATACATGCACGTTTTGACCTGTTAATTCCACTTCACATATTTCGCATATCATTTTGTCTTTTAATTCACTATAAGTTCGAACTAATCTATAAGCTTCACTATCAGTTCAAATAACAAATCTTTCAAACAGGGTGATTTCGTAATGTTAGGTAAAGCTTTATGAAATGTATCACAATGTTGTAAAAAATCAGATTCACAATTAAATATTTCACAACACTTTGTACATGAATGTTGTTTTGCTAAGTTGTGAGTTTTCTTATCTTTCAGTAAGTCTGTCTTTCTTGAAAACAATTCGTTGCAATCACTACACTTGAATTGTTTGGGCGATTTGTGAATCTTTTGCGAAAAAACTTCACCACACACCTCACAGCGAAAACACTTTTCCTTTAGATCATTTTTCATGTGAAACACTAAGTTAACTTTTCGAGGAAATGTTTTGTTACATGACTTGCACAAATAGGGTACCTTTTTAATTGTTAAAGGTGACATGGTTTTATCACCTTCACAAGACTGCATGAATCGTTCCATATCAACTTTAATACTTAGACGAAAATCACAACCTTTTACATCAATCACAAAGTATTGTATAGTCAAATTAAACACTTTGTTCGTAAAATAACATTCTCATGTAGGGGGTGCTTGTTTCAAAATACTAGCATTTTATTGGTTAAAAAAAGTCACATGCAAAAAAGTTTCTTTTCTTTTTTTCGATAAAGTTTATAAAACTTAGAAATGTATTTAAAAAAAAGTTTTAAAATCGTAACGTATTTTCCTTAAAGCACTCTCCTTTTCTAACATTCCTAATTAATTTTTTTTAAATATTGTATACAATTTCCCTTATTTAAATATTGTGCAAAAGTAAAATTTGAATGTTCTGTCAATACTATTTTCAAATTCGAAATAAAATTAATTAAATCAGCAAAATTTATAATTGGACACTTTATATAAATAAAGTAATGTTATCTCTTAAACAAATTTCCTGTTTAAACATATGCATAACGAATCGCGTTTATCAATACCTTATGTGATATTATCTTATCTTGCATCCTATGAAAAGATTTATTCTGTAATACCATGTAAAATGGTCTTAATCACACGTCTTAAATAATTTCCTGTTTCAACATATGCATAACGAATCATGTTTATCATTATCTTATTTTGCCTTCTATATGAAAAGATTTCCTCTGTGACCACCATGTCAGCAGAAAAGTTGTAGAATTCCAATGGTCTTAATCGCATGTCTATTACTGTGAATGTTGTTATGTTAAAATGCAGCATAATAATAATGTGTGAGTAGTTTATATTTCTTTAATAATAATAAAAAATATGTATTTTATTTAAAGTAACCTATTAAAAGTTAATTTAAAGTTAGTGTCATCTACCTAACTGCTTTAAAAAATTAAAATAAAATTATGTTAGTTATTTTTCAAAAGTGAAAATCTTTCGACTGCTTTTAAAATGTTGTATTGATTTTTCAAATAAAATCACTTAAGTATCATACTTTTAACTAAAATAGGTTAATAATTCAAATATGTGACGTTAAAAAACTAGATGTCTTTCTCTTTTTTAAATGTTAGTTGTATCAAGTAAAATAGGGTTAAAATTTATTATAATCGTATAACTCTAAACAAAATACCTGCTATCAAGTTAAATTATTGCTAAATTCTTGTTAAAAATTGTATGGGAAAAAATCTTTAAATTTTTTTTGTGTGTTGTATATATCATATTGTATGTTTTTATATCTAACATTTTACATGTCAAATCACTTATTAACTGAATGTAACGATTATGTCTTGTATGTTGTAACTGGTTAGTTAAATATAGGGTTTATTATCTACGTTAGGGATAAGTGTCTCTATGTAGGTCTTTCTAAGGGATCCTAACTCGTATTGACACAAGGTTCGAATTTAAAAAAATTTGTATCTCTGTTTTTTCAAACTTAAAAAAAATATTTCTTTTACAGGTATTATTTTTTATTTTATAGGTATTATTTTTCTTTCACAGATATTATTTTTTACTTTTGTAGGTATTATTTTTCTTTTACAGATATTATTTTTTTCCTTTTGTAAGTATTATTTTTCTTTTACAGGTATACTAGTGTGTTGTAACTGGTTAGTTAAATATAGGGTTTATTATCTACGTTAGGGATAAGTGTCTTCACGTAGGTCTTTCTAAGGGATCCTAACTCGTAAGTTTAAACAAAATTCCGAACGGTTAGGTCGACGAGTGCGAAAGGTAAACGTCTACCAGCTATTTTCGTGTTAGATTTTTATAAAACAAAGTAATCGCATTACTTTCATTTACATGGCTATCAACAATTTTCATTTTAAATCTTTAAAAATTTAGCCATTACATCTATTTCAATCTCATTTCAGTTAAAACTTAAAGAATAATTTTTTACATGAAACTTTTATAAAGTCAAAAATAATGGGTTCGAAGAAAATTCCGAACAGTTAGGTCGACGAACACGAAACGTATGATTCCTTTTTCGATAAATAAACTTTTAGAAAAATGCTGTCAAAGTCGATCATCTCCTTTTATTTAACACAACCCTCAGTGGATTTTCATTTTAACTCTCTAAAAATTTAGCCTTCACATCTATTTTAATCTCATTCACATTTAAGTTAATGTTTAAAGAAGGGAAAAAAAATTCTTTTACAGGTGAATTATAAGTAAATTTCGTGTTAAACTCTGAACAGTTAGGTCGACGAGCGCGAAAGGTAGCACATAAATATTTCTTTTACAGGTATTATTTTTATAGCAGGGTTCCTACCCCTCAACTCCACTAGCACTGTTGACATTCTGTTACTTTAACATTTCCCACCAACCCTAAGAATCTTTTAGAAAAAAAAATTGTGCATTCTGTTAATATTATTATTTTTAAAGCAGGCTTTCTACCCCTCAACTCCACTAGCATTCTGTTAATATTATTATCGAAGGCAACAATGAGTGGTGTGGCGGCCATGCGACCCCTGCTTAGTCAGATAATACAACCTATATAAAATTATTTAAAATTTTGTATAGGTTGGGGGGCCTTTAGCTATCACATATATCATACTTGTTTTTTTTTTTATTTCTAGGTTTCGTGAAGCTGGATTTCCTCATAGACACTCTACATCTTTAGCAGACGTCACACATCTGATTTCCTGTATGACACAACTTTCGCTTAAACATAATAATTAAACCCTTTTATTTCGTTACAGGTCTCTCGCAGATGACTGATGAAGCAGGATTGGCAGATTTAAAAAAAAAATTGTGGCGTTAGGATTTGTTTTTCATAGCGGGTGGTTATGGTGGGCCCACAATTAAAAAAAAAAAAAATTCCCTGACAAGAAAGAATCTGATTAAAACCCTTTATTTTTCACAAAAAAAAATTAAGCCCCCTAAAAATAAGCCCTCCCCTCTCTCCCTTATCGGTTAAAAAAATTAAGCCCCCCTAAAAATAAGCCCTCCCCTCTCTCCCTTATCGGTTAAAAAAATTAAGCCCTCCCCTACTTCACTTCCTCTCTTATCTTCCAACACTTCCGGTTCACTTCCTGTCTTATCTTCTTTCACTTCCTGTCTTATCTTCCATCACTTCCTGTCTTATCTTCCATCACTTCCGCTTCCACATCCAGGAGCGCTCCCACTTCCGATTCCACCTCCAGGAGCACCACCTCCACCACGCTCACGGCTCCTGCTGAGGTGAAACATACATTCTTCTACTACTTGTGTCGACCCAAGAACATACCTGATAATGTTGAAACTATGGTAATAAGAGATATTTAAAAGAATTTGAGTTTAATCTATTGTTTTTACTTTAGTTTGATTTTGTGAACCTGTATGTGAAGTTGTTTGTGTTGGTTTTTGTGTATTTTCATGAAATAATTTGAAGTCATCTGGAAAATAATAGGGTCTTAATTTAGACACATGTACAATTACTGAATTGGCTTTAGTTTCATAATTAAATCTGTCTATTTCATAAGTCACTTCTGAAGATTTGTTTATGATTTTGTATGGACCTGAAAAAGTGGGTTCCAACTTCCTAGCATTGGGATATTTAAATTCTTCATAAATTACAAAATCATTTACTTTTAAAGGACACGCAACAAATTTTCTATCATATAACCTTTTATTTTTGAAATGAAAATTGAATTGAAATGAAGATTCTTTAGTACGCTTTTTAGCAATTTTTAGTGCTTCTTGAATAGGTGGATAATAATTTTGATTTAAAGGAGAGTTATAAGGTAATTTGCCATAAAATAGATATGCTGGTGGGAAATTAGTTATGGAATGAGGAGTATTATTGTATTCTTGAATGACTTGCTCTAATAACCGAGTCCATGGAATTTTAGATGAGATTAAGTTTACTGTACATTTTAATCTAGTGACTATTGTCTGGTTAACCCTTTCAACCTTCCCATTCGTTTGTGGATGATGTGAAGAGGTAAATCTTTGTTTAATGTTATGTGTCTTGAGAAATTTTTTGAATTGAAGTGACCGGAATGCCTTGTGCCGATGACTGAGTCTTGTTTGGGGAACCTGACTATTGAAAATTTGTTTTAAGCAATTAATATATGTGGCTGATGTAACATTTTTAGATGGAAAAGCCCAGACATATCTTGTGGCATGATCTATTATTATGTGTAAAAATTTCTTTGTTGAGTTATAACAATTAAATCCACCCACAGTATCAATAGAGAGGCACTCAAAAGGTTGATCTGTGGCTGGTAGAGCTTGTAATAAGTCAAATCTTTTTGTTTTGGGTTTTTTATTTCTTTGACAAGTGTCACAATTTTTTACATACTGGGTTATATCTATAGTCATATTAGGCCAATAATAGTTTGGAGAAATTTAATTTTGCATTTTTTTGTATACCTAAATGTCCATAATTCTCATGTGCAATGTGTAATAATTTTTTTCTTAAAGCCATTGGTACTACCACTTATCGAAATCCATGTTTTTTAAGTATGATAATCCATTCTCTGATCGATATTTCCTATCATGTACATTTTCCTTATTTTACATCTCTATTATTTCATCTTTATCTAACAATAAATTAATATATTGGTTGAAAAAAGTTACAGGGTTTCTGGACAACATGTCAGCTACGACATTTGTTGACCCTTTTTCATACCTAATTTCATACTCAAACATGCTTAATTTTAAAGACCACCTGAATAATCTGCCTCTAGGATTCTTAACATTTTTTAACCAAACTAGAGATGCATGGTCAGTATGGATGGTAAATCTGACTCCATGAAAGTAATGATAAAATTTATCAAGAGTGTCAATAATCGCTAAACACTCTAACTCTGTAATGAAGTAATTCTGTTCATAACTCTTCAAATTCCTTGAATGGTAAGCAATTGGATGCAGAAACCCCTCTTTATCTGGTTGTTTAAGCACTGCACCTACTGCCATCTGTGAGGCGTCAACAAACATATGAAGTGGTAATTTTGCATCATAAATTTTAAGAATAGGTTTTTGGATTAAAGTATCTTTCAATTTATTAAAAGAATCTTGACATTCTGGAGTCCAATTCCATATTGTATCTTTTCTAAGTAATTTATTAAGAGGTTGTCGAATTTGAGCATATTTATCTATAAATTTATGATAAACATTTATTGATCCTAGGAAACTTTGCAATTGTTTAATATTTGTTGGGGGTTTTAATTTCTTTATAGTTTCAATATTTGCATTTGCAGGAGTTAGAATTCCATCATAAATTTCATATCCTAAAAAGTTAATCTTAGTCTGAGCCAATTTACATTTGGATAATTTGAGTTTAATGTTTTCTAATTGACAAATTTTGAATATTTGATTTAAATGATCAAGATGTTCTTTTAGAGAGGAGGAGAAAATTGTAATATCACCGAAATAGTGGCAAGCAAAATCTATTTTGTATTTATTTTAGGATTCTTCTAATAGTTCTATTGAAAATGGGGGGTCCCGTTTTTATCCCGAATGGGAGGACTAACCATTCGAATAACCCAAAAGCTAATTTCTCAGTATCTGCGGGATGTATGGGTATGTGCCAGTAGCCAGAGGCTAAGTCCAAAGTTGAAAAATACTGAGCACCACTCAATTTATCCAAGATCCCATCGATACGAGGTAATGGCTCGGCATCATTTTTTACTATTGAATTTAATTTTCGAGTCTTTTTGCCTTCCTCTCTTTTCATAGCCAAAGTGACAGGAGCCGAATAAGGACTATTGCTCTCTTTAATTAATCCTGCTTCTGACAAACCTTGAATTTGATTTTGAATTTCTTTTTCCTCAGCTGGTGAAGTTCTATAAGGCCTCAAAGATATTGGTAGGTCAGATTTAAGATAAACGCGTTGCGGTTCAATATTAATTCTACCCACATCATATTTATGTTTAGCAAAAATATCCATGTAATTTTGAATTAATTCCCTAAAATCCCCATTTTGAATCAAATTTATCTCCCCCATTAGTTCACAATTAGAATTATTATCTTCGCGAGAAATTTGAGGAGTCATGAGTCTTCTATAATCTGGTTGCACTTCATAGTCATTATTTTCCTCATTTGACTGCCTAATTATACTATTACCACAGTTCTCAAAATTTAGTTGTTCATCATGATAAAAATCCAAATCATTATGCTCTTCATTACTTTCAAAATTGTTATTTACTTGATAAAAATTAAACTTGTTATAATGATCATACTTATTTTCAAAATTACTACTGTCATTTTCAAATTTTATACTTTCATTATTCACTTGTACTTTATTAACATCAACAATATGAAAATGGAGAGGTTTCTCATTTTGTATGGCTACACCTCTATTTACAATTCTTTTCCCCTGTTTGACAATACAATGTTTACAATTAATTGTTAAATCAAATTTTGAACACTCTTTTAACCCCAATATAGCATAGTTTAGATCTATATTACATACTAGAAAATCTACCCATTTACTTATTTTTCCAACCTCTACACTTCTGATTAATTTCCATAAACCCTTTTGCCTGACCAATAATAGTTAGTAGGTATTTTCTCAATTTTAGCATTAAGTTTTCTTACAAATTTCAATGGTACAGTGGCAATTGTGGAACCACTATCCACAATACAAGGTAAATTATAACTAGGGGTGTACCCATACACTATTAATTGTCATTCATTACCAGGATATACAAGCAAAAGAAGAAGCATTATGAGTATCAGAGGGAGTAGTATTACTTATAAAAACACACTCTCTTTCCCAATTTCTGACCCCCTTATTGGTGCAAATTCTGCATGGTTGATTGTTTCGTACAGGATTCCTATAATTAGGAGATCTCTGATTAAATTGTCGTGCTGGTAGCCAATTCCGAGGAGCATATTCTTGCCGAAGTGGTCGGAAAGGCTGATAATTTTGTCGAAAAGATTGCATGGGGAAACGGGGAGCAGAAAAATTTGGCTGACGATATGGTTGATTGATTGGTTGTCGAGTATTGAGCGTTGGAGAAATTTCAACAAATTGTTTCACAATCTTATACCAGTCAGTGGTATTTTCAGGATGATTTACATTGATGGAATTTTGATATTCTGGTCGTAATCGATCAGTCAATCCTTGTAACAGAATAATTTCACATAATTTTAACTGCCTACCTATTTTTTTCCTAAAATAATCTTCTAAATCACTCAATTTATCCAGTTTAAGTCTGGTAAAATCAGAAAATTTTGGACATTTTAAGTCAATAAACCTCTCTATTAAAATATTTACAATTTGTTCATAATCATCACAATTTAAGCAATCATTAACATACACTTTAAGAGCTTCCCCTTTAAGGTATTGAGATATATGATTAAATTTCCATCCCTCATTCTTATTTTCTCTTTTACAAATTTGGTTGAAATATTCTAGCCCATTCCCGAATCAGGGTCAAATGCAATCATCTTAATTTCATCCATATTCCTATTATTTTTATCAATATAAATATAAGAAGGTACTCTATTACCTTTACAAAGCCCCGATCTTAGTAGCATTTAAATAACAATAGAATTTAAATAATCATTAACAATAAAATATAAAAAACATATAAAAAATATTCAAAAGGCATAAAATCACAAAATAAAAATTTCAATCATAAAAACATAACTTACAACTAGAACCACCGTGTCTTCTTTTTACTTGGCCGCATATCATAGAATAAGTTTTACAATCAGCACCAAAACAGTAAATCATCAAAGTTCCATTTAATTCCATTCGAAGGATTTACAAATCTCACTCAGTGACATAAACATATTCCGATCTGAATTTCCATACTGTCATATAATAGCTGAAGTCCATACACCAGCACCAAAAGCACAGAACAAAAGTACCGTTATCTAGCATATCCGCTAGACTTTAAAAATATCTGCTCATCCTGGTCGATTTTAAAAATATCTCATCCTCGTCGACTTTATTTAGATAATGTCACGATTTTACTTGCATCACCATACTTTTCGTAGAATGATACTCAAGGCAAGGGTTTCTCCGAGGAATTTTACAGTCGAGCACCGAGACTCACTTTGTAGTGTACTTTTAGAATGCAAAGAAGAGACAGTCCATTTCCATTTTCACTTTTATTCGTAAACCAAAACAAACTGGCTAGGCTTGTGGTACTCTTTATAATACTCAATCCATACGTGCTGATTTTAATGCCGTGAAGAATCTTGATGATTTAATTGAACTAATAAGAAGACATCTTTGCTCTTAAAAAGGCAGTTGTTCTTTCGAAATCTATCGGCGGCCAAGGAGAGTGTTCTACGATCGGGGTTGCGTTCACCACCGGATCCTGGAACCATCTGCCTGTTTCGCGGGAAAAACGCCGTATATCATTTCTTGAACGCTCCAGAATACATGTTAACTAAAAAGTCTCGCGACCAACCAGCGCGTTCCGATTACTTTTCTTTGCGGCCCAATTTCGAAGTTAACTGACCGTAATCTGAAAAAGCGCGGGATATAATATTCTTAGAACATTCTCGAAAATCTAATTCCTTCGAATAAATAAGAAGAGAAGAAAAGAAAAGAAATACATAGGTTTTATTAAGTATGGCAAGGTGCCAAGATAATTTTTACATTGAGACTAAAATCTTTCATAATTTGAGAAGTAATATTATTTTGTCAGGAAACATATGGAAATAAAAATAAAATAAATAAAAATACATAGGTTGTTATTTCAAAAGAGTAAAATATTTTTAGCTGGGAAATTGGTGTTTTTTAGAAGAATTCAATTCTTGGATGCATTTTATTTAAAGAAATAAAAGTGCGTAATTTTAATAGAACATCGATCAGCGCCATTTTTTAAGAGAATGAATTTGGAATAAACTATTTTAGCACGGTGGAATTTTGACAATCGAAATACTGGAGCGAGAAAATAATTTAGAGTAATGGGATTTAAACAGAATTATAGTTTTAATGAGGCCAACGGAGAATTTTTTTTTTTAAATTTGTTTCATATATATATATATATGGATATATCTATATATATAAATCAACATTTGAACGGAGGGTGGTTTTGGGGTCTGGGCGTCATGATCGGTGAAAATATATCGAAATTTTCCGGAACTGCTTTCCTCCGAACGGCTGCAATAGGTAGCTTTGTACTTTTAAAGTATAAAGCAAAGTATAAAGCTACCTATACTTTATACTCATCCTATAGTATACCTCATACCTATACTTTATACTTTATGCGCCTGGTGGTTAATTTCAAAATAGACATTGTCCTGGTGTTTTAGGTAGCTTTCAATACAAAAAAGTATAAAGCTACCTATTGCAGCCGTTCGGAGGAAAGCAGTTTCGGAAAATTACGATATATTTTCACCGATCATGACCCCCAGACACCAAAACCACCCTCCGTTCAAATGTTGATTTATATATATATACAGTAGAACTCCAATTATCCGAATAAATTGGGACCTGACCCCATTCGGATAATCAAAAATTCGGATAATTGGGTTTTTTCCGAAAAAAGGGTGTATTTTAATTAATTACTATGTATGTATGTTGAAAATGGGATAAAAAACTATTTTTAAAGAAAAACAGCTTTTAATTAATAAAATGAAAAGGCAACACTTTTACATGTTAAGCGTACTTACAAGTGCTGTACATTAGTACATTATGCACGTACCGTACTGTAAATGAAAGTCATTGCTTGCTGAATATCTCGGCTAAGCTGAATATCTTGGCTAAGCTGAATATCTTGGCTAAATAAGCTGCCTGACAGTCTTCATCCGTTTTCGGGCAGCCAAGTCGCGCATCCGCTTGACAGTAAGAAGTTGCATGTGGTCACACTCGGGCTACGTTCCATCCACTTCGACGCAGTTTCAAGGCCGGCAAATGCTTCACTAGCTGATGGTCCCATGTCTGCTTCAACTTCGACATTAAGGTAATCTTCTTCCTCGACACTTTCTTCTCTCACACTTTCAATAAGTTCATCATCATTTAGAATTTGAATCCCAGGATCTGACGAATCGCACACCATCCACTGTCCTATATCTTCAACTCTAACTTCTGAACATCCAGGAATTCCAGGAACATTCTGAAATTCCTCAAGTGGCACGTCATCCTCATCTTCTCCTGCCTCTTCCGCGGAGGGAAGAGCAATAGCGCGAGTAGACAATCATTATTTTGCGAATCGCAGTACGTTTCCGTCTTACATTTTTTTTTCTGAAATTCTGAAAGCGATTCGGATAATCAGCGATTCAGATAGTCGGAGTTCGGATAATTGGAGTTCTACTGTATATATATATATATATATATATATATATATATATATATATATATATATATATATATATATATATATATCTGACCTATGTCATACGATAACGCTCGTATTTATAAATCAATTTTGATGAAACTAATTGTGTGTATTAAGCTAACCAATGTCTCGACCGAGTTCGTTGGCCAGCTTGGTCCGCCATTTTGTTTCAAGATGACGGCCATTTAAAAATTTAAAACTAAAATAAATATACAAAAAAGTTAAAAATTCAAATTTATTTTTTAATTGCGTGTTAGGCTTTGATACAAGGATTCCAGAGCATTTTTTGGTTTACCTCTATCCTAAAAAATGGCTGAGATAGAGCCGTTTGAAATTCTAGGGTGGCTGACATTTTGAAACAAAACAGCACATTAACGCGATTACTCGCAAATTATTTTCTTTCATTGTTGTAATAATTTTCTCAATCATACGCATAAAACTATATATTCATATCCGTTAGCGCCAAAATTGGCGAAATATCGCCAAATTTGGCGACCAAAATAAGTCTTCATAAATGAAGCCAATTTGGCTATTGCTCAATAATTTGGCGAATTTCTTATTCAAATTCAGTATTAACGAATCTTTTATAAACGTTTCTTTGCATTTTAACTTGCTGTTTTCGTGTAACATTAGCTAAAATTTTAAAACGAAGATATAGGAAAGCTACCTTTTCCTCCCGGTACAGGCCGGAAGGACTTTTTTGTATTGAAAGCTACCTAAAAATGGCTGAGATATAGCGGTTTGAAATTTTAGGGTGGCTGACATTTTCAAACAAGATAGCAGAATTGATCCATAAACGGGTTTAATTTATGAGTTTTAGTTAACATGGTTTCGGCAAATTTTCTTTCATTGTTGTAACCATTAATCCTATTATTTGCTTATCACTATCATAGAAACTCGACAGAGTTTCTCGCCAAGCATAAGAAACAGCAATGCATTGAACCGTAAATGAAAGGAATTTCCGCCAATGGATGCCAAACGATTTTACAAAAAAATTTTAGCACTCTGTCCAGTTTTTAGCACTTTCCAACCTAGTTGAAAAGTGCTTATGACTTCGGTTTGTCTGGCCGTCTGGCCGTCTGCCGTCTGGCCGTCTGGCCGTCTGACGTCTGGCCGTCTGCCGTCTGCCGTCTGTCCGTGCTCTAACTCCCGTAAATATGCTCGGATTGCTCTGCAATTTTTATATGTTATTATCGTTATCTATAGCATGTTCCCTATTTCAACGGAAGTGTGTAGCACTTATAGTTTTTTTACAGGGACACTCAAAAGAATTCCGTTACATTGCGGTCTATGGGAAAAATCATTTGCTGTTTATTTAAATAATGTTTCACTATTTTAAACGCATTGAAATTTATATATATCACTAAGGTGCATTAGAAGAAGCTTAATATGGAACAGGGTGTGCATAGCACTTATAGTTACTTTACAGGGACAGTAAAAATAATTCCGTTACATTACGTCTATGGAGAAAAATCGTCTGCGGTTTATTTAAATAATGTTTCACTATTTTAAACGCATTGAAATTTATATAGATCACTAAGGTGCATTACAAGAGACTTACTACGGAATATTGTGTGTATAGCAGTCATCGTTCATTTACAGGGACACGCAAAAGAATTATCTACTGTCTGTTAACAATAATTCCTGGAAGTGCGTTTTAAGTTACTGAACGCGATTTTAATGTTAACTTGCTTTTTGTCTATTACGTGGTGTGTATAAATTCTGTAGATCCTATACAGGGCAGCACAAAAGTTCGCGAACACATTTCTGTTTATTGACAAACTCCAGACGGATAATTTTAAAATGTGCTACACGTTTCCTAACTGAACTAAAATTTAGCATCCTATGTAGTATATATACAATTCTATATATCCTATACAGGGCTGAATAAAAGTATTCGGATATTTTTCCGAATATTGTATATGTTGGAAATTCCTGAAATTATGTTTTTAAATATGTTATGCGTTTTCCAAATTGTTTACTTAGAAGTTATCTTTTAGCTTATTAAACGGTATGATTTGTAAAATGATTTTGGAAGCGTTGGAAAGTGCTACATAATCTATGCTTGACGCATGATTTTTCGTTCTTGTTTATATTTTGCGGACGGGACAAAACGGGTTTTTGACACATCTATATCTCATCAAAAACAACTCGTTGTAAATGATCCCGCCAAGCCACAAACCTAAAACGTCAGTCACAAAAAGAAGTGATATCACATAAAAAGAAGCGATATAGAAGTGCATACTCCGAGTCCCGCGTGTAAAAATCTATCACCACTCATAATGTTTCCAAAGGACTCGGAGTGAGGTACAGTATGTGAAAACTGCTTGGCAACCTGCAGACTTTTATACTATATGTAGTATATCAATTTTGAAAATCGAAAAATAAATTTTATATTTTTGTTATACCATTTTTATAAATATTTTTGTATGCGAAAGAACTGACAGAACGGATTTCCCCCCAGATCTATGCCATTTGTGTAACCATGCATGATCTATGCCATTCGTGCCATACGCTGGAATTACTGCAATATATCTCAATTTAGTTAACGTTTATTATAAGGTATATAACAAACTCAAAATATTTATACGTTTACTTAAAATATCCTCTTCGTAAGAGTGGTGTTTTTAGTTTAAATAATGGTAAATAAAATCAACAAATTTTTTTTCAAGCTCATAAATAAGAAAGGACATGCAAACACAGAAGCTTCAACTTTTACAATTTTATGGGAGCAAAATAAATAAATAAATAAATAAATAAAATAAAATAAAATAAAATAAAAATAATATAGCCATATGTAATTGCAGGAAACGCAAACATTATAAAAGCCTGCAGGTCGCCAAGCAGTTTTCACATACTGTACCTCACTCCGAGTCTTTTGGAGTGGTGATAGATTTTTACACGGGACTCGGAGTATGCACTTCTATATCGCTTCTTTTTATGTGATATCACTTCTTTTTGTGACTGACGTTTTAGGTTTGTGACTTGGCGGGATCATTTACAACGAGTTGTTTTTGATGAGATATCACTCCTTTTTGTAAGGTATTTAATTTCAGTTATACGGATTCCATTTTTATTCAGAAAAGAAAAGATGGGGGCAAAAAAAAAAAAAATATTGATGCTATAAACAGAATTATACATTAGAATTATAAAATTTATTGAGTGACTTATTCCAATGTACATGTCGCTACCATAACAACGGGGAAACTTTTATATTAATTTCCTTACATTGTATTCATCAGATTATTTATGACATATTTATTTTCCTTTTGTTTATATCACTCTTCCGTTTATATACATTCAAAAACAAAAAATTAGACAATTTTACAGTAGTTTACAAACTAATTAAAATACTACAGTTTCAGAAAAATGTGGAAAAATAAGAAGCACCTTTTTTCGGTCAACTACAACGATAAGTTTATGGAGCATACTTTACCGAGAATAATCAACTTTTTTTTTTTCTACGAACCTATTTCTATGTATAAAAATTTACAGGGATTTTTATACTAACATTTGAAAATTACTGAGCACTTTAGAAGTTTTTTATTTGTTTAAGTTTTTTAACTCAACGTTTCGAGAATTTGAAAAATATAAAATTCGCAACGTTTGCAAAAGTATAAAAACTATTAAAGGGATTTCTGTTCATATAGTCTGTTCATTCCAATTCGGTGATCCTAAAATATAGGTCCCCAATCTCCGGCAGTCCATGAATTAATTAGGACATATGTATGCAACTGTTAAAATGTTCTCAAAGTTGACAATAGAAGCAATAAGTATAGCTCGGCAAATATGAAACACGGCATTGCTTCATCATGGCTTTGTTTCGTGAGGTATTCGTTCTCCGAACATAAAAATCTCACGCTAAAGTGTTCGTAAACCGAACAGTTCGTTACCGTCGTTTATAAATAAGATCACCTATTGTATACGAAATTTAGCATTTTAAGTTCGTCATAGCCGGAGATTCGATGAACGGCAAATATTTAAATGCAAAACTTGTAATCTTGGGGTAGCAACATTTTTACATTCTATTACTCAGCGCATGAACGTAAAGTTGGAATTTTGTAATCGCTATTTCAATCAATTCCTGATACGCTAGAATTATATATTTATAAATAAACACAGTTTTTTTAATCGATGAAAATACTATATTTTAATAGATTTAGAGCTTAACATCGACGAGATTTCAGACGGACAAAATGAACTCATATTAAATTTTAAAGCAAGATAATAAAACCTTACTGAGATTGAAACAGTGTAAAATCATTAAAATACATCCCACTCAGTAAATATACATCGGTTGTAATGTAATCAAGACTCTGTAAACGAAACGTATATGCTTCAATGCCGCTTTACAATAGAGAGGATGTAGTAACATATTTGAATATCTTGTGTATATAGCCAATTTGACAAAAGTTATGCAATTTACTATTGTTTTTCCTCTGTTTTAATCATGTACTTCAACGTAAAAATCCGCTAATTACACAACTTTTTAGTCTTATTAAAAATCTTTTGAGTTACCCTGGTAAACGAACAGTAAATTCTACAATTCTGTTTTACAATAGGTATTATAGGAATAAAGTATAGGAATAAATCACTTTAAGTGGTATACATAAAAAACTAATTAATATTTTTACACGAAATATTAAACATTTGAACTACTCATAAAAACAATTCAAATGCTGTAAACCGCGTAAAAATCGGATAATTACACAACTCTTTAGCCCTATATTAAAAGATCTTTTGTGAGACCCTGTAAACGAACTTTAAATGTTACGATTTTTTATAATAGGAAGCTTACTTGGGCTGCGGAGTCGGAGTCGGAGTCAGGCCCATTTTGGGGCCAAAGAGTCGGAGTCGGAGTCACTAAAAAACAGGCCGACTCCGACTCCAGCTTGTTTTTTAGACAGTTTGAAGTGAAATTAAACTAATTCTATGTAATTTTAAATTTATAAACTGAATTATTATTTTTAATTTTGGACTAGATATACCAGGCAACCCAGTTTAAACAGACCCAATGTACTGTACATCATATATGAAAACTGTTTTTAATTGAAACCTCTTGTTAGTATTTTATATTTAGTATATAGTCCTTTATCTCGTTTTTTTTTTTAGTTTGCGGAACTCGGGGTAATGCGAAAATTGGAAATATCTGCTATTTTTGGAGTTCACAGAACCCAAAATATCATTGTAATAAAAACCTTTTTCCTTCTTATTTTCCCTTAGATTCTTCGGGTCTGTGGGACTAGGAGTAATGCCGAAATTGTAAATTTTCTCTTCCCTTTTATTCGGGTTCTTGAGACCCCAAATGATGCGTAAATTGTAACATTTTCGCCTGCTATTTTTTGGGTCTGCAGGAATGATATAAAACCAAAATTAAACATCCTTTTGCCCATATTTTGGTATAATATATATTTGATATTGTCCCATATTTGGCATAAAATATGTTGGTTATTGTCTTAAAATGACATACCAACATAATAAATGCTGTTTGGATTCAATCGATAGATCTTTGTGTGTGTTGTTCAAAGTAAATTTTGGAGATTTATTAGATTTCAATTGTTTTTTTCTATCTAAATAGCTTCAAATTTAAATTTTCAATTGCAATTTACATGCATATAAATATTTTACATACTGTTTTTACACAGTTTTGACGTAATTAAATTTTACCATATATAAAATTTAATGCACATGCACATTGTGTTTTTGTGTGATTGTACATAGAGTATCTGAGAGGAGGAGGGGTTCACATGATCAAAATATTTTCAATCTTGACCAGAGCCGATTAGTGCAGGGGCAAAGTTCCACACGCATTTTATAAGAGTGTTTTTGCCTTATTTAAAAAAAAAATCTGCATTAAAAAAAAAACTTTTTATACTAATATACCAATACAGTTGGAAGTTTACCGCTGCAGTAATAATATGTTTCAAAGTTAAACAGGAATGTGCCAGTAGGTATTGCCAGTTGTTTTTTTTTTTTTTTTTTTTTTTTTTTTTTTTTAATTCTGATTGCTTGATTGCTGCCACTTTTCTTAAATAGTAATATTTCCTTTATTTAATGGCAAATTTAATAAAGCTACTATTACTGTTTCAAAACAAATGACAGCAATGAAGTAATCTGAATAATAGGAATCAACAGGCAATACTTTAGCTGACCCGGAGTCGGAGTCGGAGTCGGTTCTTTTAAAATTTCAGGAGTCAGGGTCGGAGTTGGAGTCGATCATTTTTGCCACCGACTCCGCAGCCCTGGTAATAACATATCTTAATATCATGTGTATATACGACCATTCTTAAAAGAGTTGGGTCATTTATTATTTTTTTGCTCTATGTTAAGTATAGGAATCAATAACTTTAAACTGATATAAATCAAAAACTAATTAATATTTTTACATGCAACTTACAAAGGTTTGAACTACTCATAAAAACGGTGCAAATAACGTAAACCGCGTAAAAATCCGATAGTTACACATTGCTGTAGCCCTGTCAACAGTTTTTTGCTCTATGTTGAGTATAGGAATCAATAACTTTAAACTGATATAAATCAAAAACTAATTAATATTTTTACATGAAACTTACAAAGGTCCGAACTACTCATAAAAACGATTCAAATAACGTAAACCGCGTAAAAATCCGATAATTACACATTGCTGTAGCCCTGTCAACAGTTTTTGGTCTGAACAAGATTTAAAAAGTGCAAAAAACAGCACTTTTAAAATCTCATTTGACGGAGAAACCTTTTTTATGCAGTTAATAATCTCCACGTGCAGTGAACGATCGAAAGAACATGTTAAAAACCAGACCCCAATTAACTATAAGTACTTTAAGTGATAACCGCAGATGCAAAACATAGTGAATAAAACCAGAGACTGTCGAAACCAATTAACTGTGAAATTCTGCAGACCTCCCTACTTCAACCTACAGCTGATATCCCGCGCGCGTGCACTGAACTTAATAACAATTCTCCCTCAGTTTCCAAAATGTATCCGAGCAGTTAAGACGCTCTTGTATATATATGATGTAAATATATCTCAAATATAATGTAAAATTGGAGCACCTATATGCAGTCTCCAAAACGCGATAAAAATGTACATATCTAGCCAAGAATTATAATATCATATTCAAAGGAAAATGGATCTACTTCTTATTTCACACAATGTTATTTTCTAATAATAATGTTTCTTACTATTCAAATACAGTGACACGACGATCATTCAAAGGGATAAATATTTGGATACACTGTGGATATTCTGTGCGATAAAGGAAAATCTCAGGTAAGCCGAAACAATATTCTTTACCATTATCGAAAGATGAAAATGTATATTAAAATATGAAGACTGATATAACAATTTATTAAGATAGAAAATTAATCATGCTACCGACGGTTCCCCTAACATCATTTACTGAAAACCTATTCGTCGGATTTTGCTTTACTTTTGAATTCTTAGTCCCTTGTCACGCCCCATTCCAAATAATCAAGAATTTTGTTTCTATCATAAATAGAACGCGAGATATAGATGTATCAAAATCCCGTTTTGTCCCGTCCGCAAAATATAAACTAGACAGAGTTAAAAAAAAAAAAACAAGAACGAAAAATCATGCGTGAAGCATAGATTATGTAACACTTTCCAACGCTTCCAAAATAATTTTACAAATCATTACCGTTTAATAAGCTGAAAGATAACATGTAAGTAAACAATTTGGAAAACGCGTAACATATTTAAAAACGTAATTTCAGGAATTTCTAACATATACAATATTCGGAAAAATATCCGAATACTTTTATTCAGCCCTGCATAGGATCTATAGATTTGTATATATACTACATAGGATGCTAAATTTTAGTTTATTTCGGAAACGCGTAGCACAGTTTAAAATTCTCCTTCTGGAGTTTCTGTCAATAAACAGAAATGTGTTCGCGAACTTTTGTGCTGCCCTGTATAGGATCTACAGAATTTATACACACCAAGTAATAGACAAAAAGTGAGTTAAATTTAAAATCGCGTTCAGTTAAAACGCACTTCCAGGAATTATTTTTAACAAGACAGCAGAGACAACAGACTTTTGTGTGTCCCTGTCAATGAACGATGACTGCTATACGCACACTATTCTGTAGTAAGCCTTTTGTAATGCACCTTAGTGATATATATAAATTTCAATGCGTTTAAAATAGTGAAACATTATTTAATTAAACCGCAAACGATTTTTCTCCATAGACGTAATGTAACGGAATTCTTTTGACTGTCCTTGTAAAGTAACTATAAGTGCTATGCACACCCTATCCCATATTAAGCTTCTTGTAATGCACCTTAGTGATATATATCAATTACAATGTGTTTGCAATAGTGTAACATCATAAATATAAACCGCAAATGATTTTTCCCCATAGACCGTAATGTAACGGAATGCTTGTGAGTGTCCCTGTAAAAAAACTATAAGTGCTACAGTTGAAATAGGGAACATGCTATAGATAACGACAATAACATATAAAAACGGCAGGGCAATCCGAGCCTATTGACGGGAGTTAGAGACGGCAGACGGCAGACAAACCGAAGTCATAAACACTTTTCAACTAGGTTGGAAAATGTTAAAAATTGTAAAATCGTTTGGCATCCATTGTCGGAAATTCCTTTCATTTACGGTTCAGACGGCATTGCTGTTTCTTATGCTTGGCGAGAAACTCTGTCGAGTTATTTCTATGATCCCGCGTTCTATTTATGATAGAAACAAAATTCTTGATTCTATGGAATGGACCAAACGACGACTACACACCTTCAACTAGAATGAATAGTTAGACTGTTGCTAAATTCCTAAACTAGAAATATAGAAGTCAGAGCTATGCGAATAAACAATGCAACTATAAACTGAATAGACGAATATGCAACTAAACTGAATAGACGAAATGATCGAGAATTTCTAGGTGACGAAGAGAAATTATCACTATATTTCTGGAATGGATTTATAAACTATAGCATTATAGTTGCTAAAACTAGCGTCTTCGCATGTATTTGAAGACCAGTTTTAGACTAGTAAATCTGCAGATCAGGAGCCTCAACGTGAGCTCTGCAAGTCATTGTTTTTTAATCTCACTTTTCATATAATTTAGCCTCTTACAATTCGCAAATTAATTTTTTTTATGTTACATACCTATTTATAGGCCTATAAAATATGTATGCAGGTATCAAAAATGAGAAACGTTCTATTAAACACTATATTTATGTAATGATAGTCTGAAATTCTTACACTGTAAAAAAAAATCTGTAAGTCTACAAAAATTGTTTTTGTAAAGCTACAGAAATCTGTATGTTTACTAAAATTTTATCTGTAACAAGGCTGCAACGTAAGCCATTGCTTTAGAATACTTACATGAAATATCTTTGTAACTCGTATCAGCCAATGAGAAGGCTTTCTGTGGGGACGTAATGGCTGCTGACGGAGTCGCACAGACAGTAAGGACAAGGAGTGCATAAGTAGATAAGTAGCGTCCATATGGCATCCATCTTGGATTTGACTTCCAGTTACGAAGTAAGTAAATATTTATTCTTTATTAGCTAAATTTCGTTATATTTTGTGTTATATTTTGTTAATCTTTCTATTATTTTTTATTAATTATTTATTATTCAATCAAATCACTAGTCTTTATTTCGATATTACGTTGGATTACGTATGTGCCATTTTTAATGTTTTATGTAGGAACTAAACGACGAAGGAAGGAAGATTTTTTATCTTGATTTGCAGTTACGTTACTATTAATTAGTATTGAATAGACTCCCTTAAATCTTCCTAGCTTAAAACCAGAGGTTATGCAGATTTTAGAATTTTTCGGATTTCTGGTCACTGTTTTGTTTACATTTTCTATACAATAATTTGAATTTATAAATGCACTCAAAATTATTATAATGAATGTTTATAATAAAGTAAAATAAAAAAATTAAGACAATTTAAAAAACATTTTAAAATATTAAAAGTAAAGGTCAAGTAAATAATAAATAATGCATAACTAAATATGTGTAATGATGAGATATTTTTTTCTTGAATTATTTAGTGAAACACGCCTTATAAATGTACACTAATAATTCACATAAAGGTCGTAAAATAACAAAGTTTTCTTTCATGTTTAACCATACCTAATAACCAAAAACTCTTACCTACATAAATTAGAGAAAACATAAATTGATTCATATCAAACTGAATTACATATTAAAATGTGTATGGAATGATATAATAATTTTTAAAAAAAAACTTCAATTTTACACGTACATCTTAACTGTAAGTCTACTTGTGCAGGGGTCGATACAGGTTTTTTTCTTGGGGCCCATTTTGTGAAAAATAACATTTTGTAATGAAAGTCGAAATCCAGCTACTCAAATTCGAACCAAGCGTTTATTAACAAAAACTTTTTTAAATACTTTTGCTGAAGTTTTCCTCTCTGATGAACTTGTTTGTTTACAAATTACACATTTTAAAAGTCATAAAATAATAAATAAATGATAAATAGTAAGTTTTTATGAAATGGAATTTTGTGAAAGGACCTATTTCTGTTAAAATGAATTTTGTGAAGGGACCTGTTTTATTATAAAGAATTTTGTGAAGGGGCCATTTTATTAAATTGATTTTTGTGAAGGGGCCCTAAATAGGCCCCAAATTTTGTCTGGATCGACCCTTGTTGTGTGTATATATATACACACACTATTAATTAAAATTATACTTTCATCATATCTAATTTTTATTTTTTTTTCTCCTCTATTTTATGAAGTGGGTTTGTAATCCTGCCGAAATGAATCAGATATCTATCGCAATCTTGACAGGAAGTGGACATTTCAAGATGTAAGTATAGCTATCTTATTTTGTTGTCTGGGTCAGCGGTTCCCAAACTTTATTATTATGTGACCCACCTAATTTTATATAAAGCAGTGTCTCTTGCATAACATAAATTATATCTTATTTAAAGTGTTGCAAGCAATCTGAACATATTTTATTTTTCAAATTTGAAAAAATTAAGAAGCAATCTTAGAAAAAGTCTTGATTTTATGCAGTTTTCATTTTCAATGATGTCTGATCACTCGCATGCATATTTATGTATTTACAGTTTGTTTACATGTTTCTGAAATTTTTATGTTTCTAGATTATATTTTAACTGCTTGTAGGTGAATATAATCAGGTGAAGTTTAACGCAAAAAAGTTATATTTTTCTTACTTTAATGAGAAATAAACATGAATTTCTTTTAAGGGAAAATTCAGATTTTATCGAGTTTCAACTTGCAACTTCTGAAAAGCTCCTTGATTTTCTGTTTATTACTCACAGTATAAGTCTAAAACATCATTGTTTACCCAAAATTGTATTTGTCATCCAAAACAAAATTTAAATATGTTTATAAAAATTCCCCTTTGTTTTCATATTAAAAATTGTAAAAATGCAAAAAATGTCGAAAAGTAAAAATTGAAAATATTGTTCAAAATATCTAAATTTCATATAAAGCAGTGTCTCTTGCATAAATTATATCTTATTTTAAGTGTTGCAAGCAATCTGAACATACTATGCTTCTTAAATTTTTACATTTGAAAAATAATCTTAGAAAAAGTCCTTCATTTTCAATGGTGTCGATAACTCGCATGCATATATGTACATAGTTTGTGTTATGATGTGCACGATCAACTATTTTCTTTATTCTTATATGCCCGTTTGACAAATTTTGTGAATAAAATGTTGTGAATAACAAATTTTTGTATGCCGATAGATGAAATGAATGATTTTTACATGCATGATGAACTATTTTCTTGATTCTTATGTGCCCGTTTGACAAATTTTGTGAATTTTATGTGGTTGATGAACAAAACACATGATTTTTACATGCCTGATTGACAAGATTTTTTTTTTCTGCAACCAACCGATGAAATTAAGGATTCTTATGCAACCGATACATGAAATGCATGATTTTTGTATGCCGATAGATGAAATTAATGATTTTTACATGCATGATGAACTATTTTCTTGATTCTTATGTGCCTGTTTGACAAATTTTGTGAATTTTATGTGATTGGTGAACAAAACACATGGTTTTTACATGCCTGATTGACGAGATTTTTTTTCCTGCAACCAACCGATGAAATTAAGGATTCTTATGCAACCGATACATGAAATGCATGATTTTTGTATGCCGATAGATGAAATTAATGATTTTTACATGCATGATGAACTATTTTCTTGATTCTTATGTGCCTGTTTAACAAATTTTGTGAATTTTATGTGATTGATAAACAAAACACATGATTTTTACATGCCTGATTGAAGAAATTTTATTTAATCATATTATGCATCTACGGTGTCCCGTTCTCCACTTTTCCTCCCTCAAGTGGGGCACTTTTCTAAATTTTGTTGACACCCCTCATGTCATATATCGTTGGAAAGGTCTGTGACCGCTTAATCATACTATGTATCGCCAGTGTCCCTCCCCTCACTTTGCCCCCCCCCCAAGAGGCACTTTTCTAAATTTTGTTGACACCCCTCATATCATATCGTTGGAAAGGTCTGTGAGCACTTAATCGTATTATGTATCACCAATGTCCCTCCCCCCTCCACTTTTCCCCCCCAAGAGGCACTTTTCTAAATTTTGTTGACACCCCTCATGTCATATAGCGTTGAAAAGGTCTATGAACGCTTAATCGTATTATGTATAGCCAGTGTGCCCCCCCCCCCCACTTTGCCCCCCAAGAGGCACTTTTCTAAATTTTGTTGACACCCCTCATGTCATATATCGTTGGAAAGGTCTGTGACCACTTAATCATATTATGTATGACCAGTGTCCCTCCCCCCCCCTTTGCCCCCCCAAGAGGCACTTTTCTAAATTTTGTTGACACCCCTCATGTCATATATCGTTGGAAAGGTCTGTGACCACTTAATCATATTATGTATGACCAGTGTCCCTCCCCCTCCTTTGCCCCCCCCCCAAGAGGCACTTTTCTAAATTTTGTTGACACCCCTCATGTCATATATTGTTGGAAAGGTCTATGACCGCTTAATCGTATTATGTATAGCCAATGTCCCCCCCCCACTTTGCCCCCCAAGAGGCACTTTTCTAAATTTTGTTGACACCCCTCATGTCATATATCGTTGGAAAGGTCTATGACCGCTTATTCGTATTATGTATAGCCAGTGTACCACCCCTCACCAGTTTACCCTCCCCCCCCAAGACGCACTTTTCTAAATTTTGTTGACACCCTTCATGTCATATATCGTTGAAAAGGTCTGTGACAACTTAATCATATTATGCATCTCCGGTGTTCCTCTCCTCCATTCCCCCCCCCCCAAGGGGGCACTTTTTAAAATTTTGTTGAAACTCCTCATGTCATATATCGTTGAAAATGTCTGTGTCAGCTTAATCATATTATGCATATCCGGTGTCCCTGCCCCCACTTTTGCCCCCCAAGGGTGGCCATTTTCTAAATTTATTGACACTCCTCATGTCATATATCGTTGAAAAGGTCTGTGACAGCTTAATCATATTATGTATCTCCAGTTGCCCCCCCCCCCCCATTTCGCCCCGCCAATAGTTACCCGGTTAGGTCGACGAGTGCGGCAGGGGCTAAGTCCACTTCCAGAAATTTAAACAAATGAGTACTTTAAACGTATGCTGAGTTTTAACTCCCCAATTCTCCAAAACTAAGACCAATTTAAAAAAATCCTTTCAAAAAAGTAGTTAGGTGTATGACCCCTACAACATACTTTAAAATCATCTGTGCAAAATTGCTATGCACCATCCTTGTTAGTACTTTAATTTTTATGTTACAAAACAATGCCTCAGAAAATTTTATGAATTTATTTTGGAACTCTGCTGTTTCATAAAGTTGGCAGGTATTGTCCTACTCCTCCCTCCCCCCCCCAAAAAAAAAAAAAATCTGGTTGTGAAGAAATATATATATATATTCAGATTTAAATAGTTCTTGCTCTGTTTTCATTTTATATAGGTAATGATTTAGATAAAAAAAAATTTTTTCAATTTACTTAGTAATTTTAATTTTTATATCATAAAATAGTGTCTCATAAAATCTTCTGTTTTATTTTGTAAATCTCCTGCTTTTTTTGGTAATAGACGTTGACAGGCATGCAGGAGGAGAGTCAAAATTAATTTTATCAGTTAAAAGGGGTTACTCAGTGAAAATTACAAATAAATATATTTTTTTTATTACTCAGTTTGTGTGTTTATTTTTTTATAATATTTAAAATATTTATGTAATATGTGTTTTATCTTTTAATAGGGAATACTTGGTTATAGGTAATACAAAAGATCAAAGCCCCTCCCCACAAGAAGCAGATGTACAAACTAAAGATTCAGAACCTGATTGATACTAATGCAAATTGTACATGTTTATATATATTCAATAATTTTACTAAATATGTATATAAAAATAAATACTGTTTGTAAAAATATGTTTAATAAATGTATATTAAGATTCAAATATTCCTTTTTCTTTTTTTCTAATTTCCTTTTTCTAATTCCCCTTTTTCTTCTTTTAATCAAATTCTATTATCACTGATATTTGACTGTTTATTTTATTTTTGAACAGATTTTATGAAATCACACTATCCTAGATTTTTTCAGCATCAGAAATTTATATTTTCTGAGTTTACAAATTTAGGTGAAAACTGAATAAGGACTAGTAAACATTTTGACCAAAATGTTAAATGTTACATAAACATACTTTATTAATGTAAAAAAAGCAAGTCTGACTAATATTTTGACCAAAATGTTAAGTGTTACATGAACATACTTTATTAATGGAAAAAAGGGGCAAGTTTTATAGAGCATCATTCATAGTCAAAAGGATTGTTGTTACATTTAGTGGTGAGTATACCTATGTTTTCATAGCTGCAACATGTATGTATGTATGTATATTTTGTTACAAAACACTTTGAAAAAAAAAAATCTCCATATTTATTTGCAGAAATCTGCAACTAAATAAAGTGAAGATTATTTTTAAAATATAATGGTTACATAAAAGCATTATTAAAAAATATATATTTTATTTGAGATTGCTGGTCAATAAAATATTAAATAATTTTGTAAAGATAAGCACATTTAATATTATGATTGCCAGTTAAGCAGTTTTTTTAATTTAAAATGCTACTGCGTTTCCAAACAGTAATATTTGCCAGATAAATGATAGTAGAAATAATATATAATAATGACAGATCAAATGCGTCAAATATTGCTATTTGAAAATAGTGGTAGCAATCAGAAAAAAAAAAAAAATCCTTCCCTTCCCATATGATAACACTGCAATTATCCCCCTTTTTCTTCCTCACAGAATGAACCCATAAAAGTAATATTGCCTGAAGACACCAGTTTAAAATTTACGGGCAATCGTACTTTTTTAACATATTAAACAGATTTCTAATTTTACGGGGAATTATACTTTTTAACATATTAAGCTAATTTCTAATTTTATGGGCCATATGCATTTTTTCACAGGGCACATATCACCAGTTGTTTTATTTATAAACTCAGTAAGGATATTTTATTTATATTGCTGTATTAAAATCTTTTTTTAGTTTACCTAAAAATCATAAAATCAGCTTCTGCTCATTTAATATCGAATTGAATTTCTACATATTTAAATATCTATAGTGAAACTTAAGTCAATTTTCTTATCCATAACATACAAAGACTTATGGCGATTGCTGTGGTAATATTGAAACACGTTAGGACTTATTGCTTATTTTGCATTGAAGTATTTTGATATATGTGAGGAAAACTCCATTCTAGATATTTAAAACTGTAAAAATTCGATTTCATATTAAAAGAATACCATAACAACAACTCTAATATACAAAAATATTTACGTAAATTTTTTTCTGCATAATATTGAAAAGCCATTAGTAAACTACTGCAAAAATTTTGTACAGTTACAAATACATTTTGGTGAGTGTAAATAAAATATTTTCGATACAATACTAAAAAATTATTAGCAAATTGACAATAATAATTCTTCTAAAGTGGCAAAGAACTTTCTGGCGAGAATACAAAAACTGTTTCAGATACAATTACTACAAAATCACTGGTAATTTTTCTGACATTACTTTAATAAAATTACCAAAAACTTTTTTGCTAAAGTACATTAAATGTTTTAAGTGGGGGGGGGGGGGGGGAGATACACTTACAAAAGATTTTTTTGTACATTTACTAAGAATTGTTTTGTAAATTTGTGAGGGACTTTATAGTACATTTACTAAGAATTGTTTTGTAAATTTGTGAGGGACTTTATAGTACATTTACTACGATTTATTTAGTATTGTACTTAAGGGGGGGGGGGGGAGTTCAGATTGAGCAGCTGGAAAATGACAATAATTTGACCATTATTAAAAGTTCTGTAGTTTCAAAACCAATTAATGAAATACAACAATTTTTTTCTATACTTTCATAAAATACTAATGTTTTTTAAAAAACATTCAAATATATATATTTAGCAATATTAATTAGTTAAATTTTAATGGCAAAATTAATGTTTTAAAAATATGAATTTTCAGATATGCATTTTGCGTGCAAGATTTAAAAAATTCTACTGCAGATATATATTTAATATTGCATCCTCAATTTAGCCTGAGTTTTGTCATAGAAAATTTTTTATTGAATAAATAAGCGCATTTTTTTTTTTTTTTTTACTAAATTTACTAAAAATGATTTTTAAAGCCATTAATTATGCAAATGAATTTGAATGTACTTTTAAATTTAGGTTCAGTGTAAAATATAGTAGTATGAGTAAATATAAATGCAATATTAAATATATATCTGCAGTAGAATTTTTTAAATCTTGTGCGCAAAATGCATATTTGAAAATTCATATTTTAAAAACGTTAATTTTGTCATTAAAATTTAACTAATTAATATTGCATATAATTAACTATATAGATATTTGAATGTTTTTGAAAACCATTACTATTTTATGAAAGTATAGAAAAAAATTGTATTTCATTAATTGGTTTTGAAACTACAGAGCTTTTAGTAATCAAATTAATGACATTTTCCGGCTGCTCAACCTGAACTCCCCCCTTAAGTACAATACTAAATAAATCGTAGTAAATGTACTATAAAGTCCCTCACAAATTTACAAAACAATTCTTATTAAATGTACAAAAAAATCTTTTGTAAGTGTACTAAATAATCCTTAGTAAATTTACTAAAAATTCTTTAGGAAACTCCCTGAAAAAACGTCAGTACGTTTACTAAATAATCCTTAGTAATTTTACTAAAAATTCTTTAGGAAACTCCTTAAAAAAACGTTAGTACGTTTACTAAACAATCCTTAGTAAATTTACTAAAAATTCTTTAGGAAACTCCTTAAAAAATCGTTAGTAAGTTTACTAAATAATCCTTAGTAAATTTACAAAAAATTCTTTAGTAAACTAACTAAAAAATCTTTAGTAAGTTTACTAAATAATCCTTAGTAAATTTACAAAAAAATCTTTAGTAAACTTCCTAAAAAATCGTTAGTAAGTTTACTGAACATTATTTAGTAACAGTTACTAGAACAACTTTAGTAATTTTACATGAATTTTTTTTGTTGCAGTTACATGAAAAGTTCTAGGCATCCCAGTTTCCTAGAAAATTCTTAGTAACCTTACAGATTTTTTTTTACAGTGTATGAACTTCTTATTCTTGTAATTTTTTAGAAAGAAAATGCATTTCTTATTTTGATATTCTTTGGAATAGGGTTGCTAAGCAACTGATAAAATAAAGAGGAAAGAAAAAGAAATGTATTATAAAGTTTAAAAAATAGGAAAATGAAATGTCTTCTATTTCCCGAACAGTTGCAAAAAATGTTCCAATCATTTAAACAATTCATTTCTAAATTCTAATCGATGTATCGGCCAATTTACCTATTAGCTATTGCCTATATTTAAAACCTCCCTATCGAAAATTTAGCATTCGTCATTTTACGTTGAAATCCATTATTCAAATAGGATATTTTCATTTCGGTTAAAAATTACATTTGAAAATCGTCTACATTCCCATAGGAAAGCATAGTATGACCTAAAAAGAAATGTTCTCTATTTTTCGAACGAAGGAACCCAATGTAACCAAAAACTGGGAACGCTGATATCTATCCCCAGTATATCTGCCCCCATACGTCATTTTTCCGTCTAAGCAGTAGGGGATACATATCCAGCTTTTGAGCATTTCACTTTCTTCGAGAGTCGGATATCCGACCCCAGTATATCTGCCCCCATATCAGAAGGGGACATATATCCAAAACCAGACCATGTTACTTTCGTCGAGACCTGGATATCCATCCCCAGTATATCTGCCCCCATACGTCATCTTCTTGACGTCACAGCAGAAGTGGATAGATATCCAGTTTTTGAGCATTTTCACTCTCGTCGAGTGTTGGATATCCGACCCCTGTATATGCATCCCCGTACGTCATCTTGACGTCATAGCAGAAGGGGACATATATCAAGGGGTCACATATCCGATGCTTGGACCTTTTACTTTTGAGGAGAGCATTGGATAACCGACCCCTGGATATCTTCCCCCATACGTCATTTTGACGTCAAAGCAAAGGGGATACATATCAAGAGGGTACATATCCACTGCTAGGACATTCTACTTTTGAAGAGAGCATTGGATATCCGTCCCCTGTATATCTGCCCCCATACGTCATCTTGGCGTCACAGCAGAGGGGACACCAGGCTGAATCATACCGCCATTTAATAACCCAGCGGACCAAAAACCAAGCTAAAATCGGTTAGCTTACCGTACTATAAGAGTATAATAGTATAATAGTGGACGGCGAGTGACAGTAACAGGGACGGCAAACACCTGCTCAGGCAGTTTCCTAATGCTGAGCTAGGTTGCAATATGGCGGTTATTTTGGGCAACATGATGGATATGCGTCAGCTCCCCTTACAGGAGCCTTACACATATCCAGTGCTAGAACATTTTCACGCTCGTCGAGAGTTGGATATCCGACCCCTGTATATGTATCCCCTTTTACGTACAGTTTTTATTTTTGCCGTGAACTTAACATACTTATATGTACTTATTTATCTAGAAATCTGTAGACGTCACGCGGATCATAATACACCAATATATACATATATATACATAATTGAAACAATATAAATAATGTTTCAATTATGTATTGTTATATTTATAACAATACATAATTGAATTTTGTTACATATATGTATTATGTTTCAATGTATTGAATACAATATATCTATTGAAATTTGTAATATTAAAAGTATTTTTTTATATCATTTTTTCCAATTTTAAAATGGGTTATAGTTAGATGGCTAGAAATTATTTTCAAATGAAAAAAATATATATTATTGCTGATTTTTCATCTATACCTAATTCCTGTTGATAGCACATACGAAAAAAAACAACGAAAAATAATGTCGATTGCATAGATTGTAAAACACTTTCCAACTATTTTTACTTATTGCATTTATCCACCTTCAGTTTTTCGAAATATATTCTGTACTTTCATGTAATGCTAAAGATTAAATAAATTTCTTTGAATTTGTTCGAGAAAAACGTGATCAAAATGTACTTCAAATAAATTCTGCCACTAGACCGTAATGTGTCCGAATTCTTTTGTGTACCCCGTGTAAAAACTATAAATGATAGATATAGCATTTTTTTTTAATAAGGAACATGCTGAATAGTTTTTCTTACGACCCTTCTCAAGTCAAAGGAATGTGCTTACTGACACATTTCTGAAATCCTTTTTGTCCAGAAACGCATGAAATTGGCAGGTGTTGTTATTCAGAAACTATGTAATCAAAAGACGTTTTCCATTTTTTTGGAAATGGTAAATACAGAAGAACTTTCTTGAAATGCTTCTAAAGTCGGCGTTTTAAACCGAATTCCCTACGTGGAAGCGCGAGAAAGGGGAATTACTTGTCACGTGACAACAATCACTTATCACTCGATAGGTAATTTATTTGTCAAACGCTATTCGATTGCAAATCCCTGCAATAATCAGGCTTGCCAATTTTATACCTTTAAATTTAAATATGAGTTAGAAAATGTCTCAGAAAGTTCCACATTGTTGAGCAAGGAATTTGAAAACTATTTTAATGACATATATAAATCTTGTGGGTTTTATTTGTTAATATTTTCCCGAAAGTTAGAGTACGAACGGACAGACAGTAAAAAAAAATCATAAAGTCATGCCTCACGCATAGATTACTTATTACACACTTTCCAACACGACGAACATTAAGCTACATTTTACGCTATATATATATTTTTTTACCTTCATTTTAGGCTATATACTTTCTTGAAATGGCCTCAGAAACTGCGTGGTCCGGGACATGAAAAATTAATTTGTGTGAAATTCACTAACTATTAAGTGAAAACTTAAGGTTGTTGTCAAATTCCCTCCTGAACAAATCTTTACAAAATGGAATTTTGTCTTAAATGAAAAAATTACACGGTTCCAACAAAAATAATACTAACAATTATACCTGCTAAGACATAAACCTGTATAAAGGGGAATCTTTTCTGTAATTTTGATTCTGTTTTCACAGGTTATAATGAATAAATATTTGACAAAGATGATTACAATACGTATTTCAATATTATATATTTTATGATTACATATTATAAATTTTAAAATAAGTCTGTTATTCGAAACTTAATAAAATTATCTTTGTAAATTTAGTTTGCATTTTAGTTACGGAATAAGACCAACCTTTCTGACTACTTTTCCTAACACATTTTAAAACCGAAACGCATAAAATTTCCAAGCCTGGCTATAAAAACTATTTGAAATTGAATTGAGCATTCCATTTGTAATAAATAAATTATTTACCAAGTTACAAATGATTATTGTCACGTGACGACCACTTTTTTCCCCCTTCCCTCGCTGCCGCGTCTGGAAATTCGATTCAAAACGCCAACTTTGAAAGTATATTCTGAAAGAAATTTTTGTCTTTACCAAAAAAGGTAAAACGTCATTCGATTACATAGTTTCTGTATAAAAACATCTGTCAATTTCCTGTGTTTCCGAACAAAAATGAATTGAAAAATGTGTCAGAAAATAGCTCTTTTGTAATTGAGATCAATCTTCATAGTTTTTTCTTTTTCTTTTGAGTCACACATAATTTTGAAATTAACGTTAAGTTCAGGAAAGTATCTAGACATATCAATCTATAAATACCACGAAACTGCTCTTGATAGTACACGGAAATATTTACGGTATTGAAATTCATTGTTATGCCTACAATAATTGCCTACAATCATTGTCGCTTATTTGAATCAGGACCACCCCCTCTGATTGAATCAGATTCCGCTTTACAAACATGGTTAATTTTAAAAGGTTGTTATTAAACTTTGATCGAATACTTTCCCTAAAATAATTTACTCAAAGGTATTTTGAAATTTTACATTATACATGTTTGACAATCCCGTTTCCGACACATTTGCAAACAAAACTAGTCGTTGGGGGCCACCGTAATACTTACCCATCATGGATATGTATAATGTAAAATATTAAAATAAAAATGTGTAAACTACTTATAAAATGCATTGCAATTCAAATAAAATCGTGGCTTGATGACGTCACAAACTTTAAAGGCTCGATTACTGAATTGCTTGAAAGAAACATCCTTATAACTCCAAAAATAATAATCCTATTAACTAGCGGTTTATTGCATCTGATTAAGCGTCAAATTTCAAATTAAAATATATCTTTGAAGTGAAATTTGGGTGAAATACAGGGTCATGAAAAATCGAAGAGTGTGGAAAATAGGATTCCAAATATCTCGGCAACTCATTATCCGATCGACTTCATGCTTTATGCAAAATTTATGTTTTTTTATTGTCTTTTATATTCATTTCTTAAAATAACCAATTTCGAAAATTTTTATATACCTTTTATCAGAACGAATATTTGGAGAGTCCGAAAAACATAGTTCCGGTTAATCGAGGTTATTGAAATGAAATAGACTTCTTCCTATTATTACATACTAAGTACATACCAAATTGCAAGTCTCTATCTCAATTTTTTTGGGAGATAGAGCGTTTACAGACACACAGACGGACGGCAAAAATTTTTTTTCTAAAAATATGTTTTTCGGAATCTCCAGTGTCTGAAACGTGTAAATCCGTCAAAAATTTTTTTCGATTTTCAAAACGATTACAAGACTTACCCTATACTACGTATGATGGGTAAGTAAATTGAAAATTTCAGCTAAGTTTAATAAGGTACAGAATTAAGAAACGCGTTCCTCTCTCAATAGATGTGATGCATTTTTGATTATAATCAGTTGCTACTTGATGACTTACTTTTCATATTTCGTATCCCAAAAACTGCTTTGAAAAACCCATTTCGACAGTGTTCATAGGAATATAATTTTTTCAAATATTCATGTCATAATTTATATTTCACATACAAAAATTGTTAAAATGTATAAAAATCACAATATGTTTGGGATGGTTAATTCTAACGCTACAGAATATTCAACGTGAAAAAAAAATAAGTATTACAGATAGGCGATATGAATAAAAATCAGTTTACCTATTACAGTGGTAAACTTTACATATGTATAATGCCTAAATTCTTGACTGAATAGCTTTTAGTTTGACATCCAAAGTTAAAATTTGACCTAGATTCAAAATATGAAGCGAAATCGTATTTTAGTATTGGAAATTTAAAATCCTTTTACTATTTCAATATGGAGACGGCTCCCTCAAACTTATTTTTTAATATACTTTTAAGAAAGATTTATTTTCGCAATTGAATTGCTATTTTCGTTTTTCTCCGATAAAAACGCAAGTGGGAAGGGTTCTGTTTTGCTTTTTCTTTTCTTTTCTTTATCTTTTTCTTTTCTTTTCTTTTCTTAACTAATTGTATACATACGACGCATAATGTTTAACAACATACTTTGTAACAAATATTAAGTTAATAAAAAAAATAAGGATTAGGGAAAATAAAAGAAACAGAACAGAAAAAGCATAAATGTAACTAAGTATCATGTACCATCAATTTAGAAAAAAAAAATCCCAATTAGGCAATTACTGAAACTTACTGTCTGATAAAACGACAATGAATAATAAGGGATCAGTATGAGGGATGAACATTTTTGGCTAAAGGCATATGCATGGCTGCCGGCGATCTTTGAAACTAAAACCATAGTCCTTTCAGGAATACAGGAAGTTCCGGTCTATTTGTAACATGAATGATCAATTATTTAACATCTTTTAGCCTTCTCGGTGGGGTGTTTCCTGTGGTTCTGTTGAAAACATTCTAAACTACATTTCTAGGAAATGCTTTTCCGCTTGTAAAGATAAAAAAAAAAAGAGTAAGTTCAGATTTGAAACATTATAAAATTTCTAAACTTGTTCCATACAGACCGGGCCCCCTTTGCTCCTGGACCCCCGTGTGCCCCCCCCCCCCTCTCACCGGCCCTGCCGGCTGGCCTTCTCAATGATGGAACAGTGGCGCACCAGAGAACTAATTCACACCGCTAAATTTAAATAGTATTCTTCGTCTTCGTAGAATTTCTGAGACTTTTAACGGAAAGAATACTATTAAAATTTAGTGGCGACAATCGCCCAAATGGTGCGCCCACTGTTCCATGACTGCCTTCTCCTTAAGGTAGTTCTGAAATGACCTGCTCAACAACACGAAAATTTCCGACACATTTTCTGACTTATTTTTAAGCACAAAGGTATAAAATTGGCAGGCCTGATTATTGAAGTGATTTGAAATCGAAATGCGTTTTCCATTTTTTTTTATAAATATATTACTTACTTTACTTACTTATCGAGTTATATGCGATTCGTATCACGTGACGACACGTTTCCCCTTTTTTTCGTGCTGCAGCGTCGGCAATTTTCAAAAAGCCAACTTTGACAGTATTTTCTGAGAGATTTTCTGCCTTTACCAAAAAAATTAAAACTTTTTCGATTGCAAAGTTTCTGAATAAGAACACTTGCCAATTTCATGAGTCCCCAACAAAAATGAATTAAAAAATATGTCATAAAGAGGACTGTACTGGCCCAGCGGACAACGAGGCAAATGCCCGGTTCGCCTCTCGTCGATTTTTTGTTTTCTTTTTAGAAGCATACTTTCAAAATAATGTATTCTAAAGGACAAACAAAATAATTTTTTTTTATTTTACAATTTAAAATAATATCCTGGGCTAGATTTTTGTTGTCAGCGCCTCTACAAATGATAATTCCTCAGAAAACTAACTTAAGTATTAATCACATTTTTAGCATATTTTCTGCCTCTAAGTATCTGTCGCCTCGGATTGTTGCCAAAAATTTTAGTGTTTCTACATATTGGGAATGTGCAAACGACGAAAGAGGATGGTGTTAGCTCAAAGAAAACAAATGCCCCACCAGTGGCTGAGAGGTTCCGCTCTCGAAGCTGGTAGACGGGAGGTGCTGGGTTCGATCCCAATCGCGCCCGTCGGTCTAATCGTTCGGAGTTTTCGTGGTTTTCTTCGAGCCGTGGATTTATCCATGCGTAAATAAGGGTTAGGTTCCCTTAGAAAGACCCCCACGAAGGGCACTCCCCCCGGGCCTATATCCCATGTGTAGATAATTGGCCGTCAATAATCAACCCAACTCAAAGAAAACAAAATTTCATTTCTAGTTGACCCATTGACACGAGGCGGCTTTAGCAGTCATGGCGCCCTGGTACAAAATTTTTTTACTGCATCTACGTATATATCTTCTAAGAAAACTGTTAAGTATTAATGATGCATTTAGTGTATTTTCTGCTATTAAGAATTTGGCGCCTCGAATGGCTGTACGGTATTTTGGAACTTCTGCCTAGTGTGCTAATGTAAATGATGAAACAGGATTTAATGTCAGTTAAAATAATAATAATAATAATAATAGTTATAATTTTAATTGGACCCATTGACAAAGATGTTTGTGGTGGTTATGGCATCCTGTGCAAATTTTTCTTCACCGTCTCTACGAATGAGATTTTAGAAAGAAACTAGTAATATAAAGTTTTAATCACTTATTTTGCATATTTTCCGCCAAGTATTTTATGATCTGTGTAATTGCCTGATATTTTGGTATATCTGCATTTTGTGCAAGTACAAATTACGAAAATTATGTACAAATTACGGCTGGACCGTATTTTTCCGTTCCCAGAAATCATATTAAAATGGCTATAGACAATTTTTTTTTTTTTTAACATAATTATGTTTTGAAAAGTATACTGAGTGAAGCATCAAACCGCAGTTGAAAAAAATATATATCCTGGTAATTAAAAGCATTCTTATGAAAATACCGGAAAAGCCCCAGACGCTCATAAGGTTCAAATGTTTGCATATTTATTGTCTGTGTACAAATTCTGCAGATTATATACAGAACTGCACAAAAGATCTCGAGCATATTTCTGTTCAAACAGAAATATAAAGAAACAGAAATATAACGTTCAAACAGACCAATTTTATACATTTAAATTTAAATATGAGTTAGAAAATGTCTCAGGAAGTTCCACATTGTTGAGCAAGTAATTTGAAAACTACCTTAATGACATATATAAATTTTTATGGGTTGTAACGATTTCATTAAATCTCTCACAGTCTGCTAATTAGGCAGAGTAATCAAAGATAGAAGTTCCCAAGAGTTGGAAAACTTTTCTCACGCTTCGCTGTGGTGTTACAAAAATGTCGTTTACTACAATAGGAAAAGATGAGCTTCGATCAATCTTGTGAAACTGAAATTGCTAGACAGCAAACATTTCTCTGATCTGTCCGACTACATGTGCGGTCTCGAATCGTGAGAAAATTGCCCGTGTGAACATTCTAAAGTTCAGGAAGACCTCCCAAAAGAATGGTTTATCCAATGACTTAAAAACTGAAACTAATGGCGTAAACTAAAACTTTTTTGATTGGTGATCGGGGAATCTTTGTTCGAGCAAGCGGACCGGAAAAGCGAATCGAGGGGAAGTTAGTCAGAGTTTTGGCAGGAGAACGAGTGTTGGTGGAAAACACTCATCTCAGGACGGATTCCCCTCTTAGTAGGGAAGGAAAGGTTTGCTGACACATTTTGAAGAGAGAGGATTTCTCTTAAGGCAACGGCAAGCGTCATCGCTTGAACTTTTTGTGAAGAGTGCAAAAGAACTCATGTTAAGATTTCAAATTACTGCACAAGATTGGACCTTTCATTGATTTATAAATTGATTGTAAGTTGAAAAGAAACACGCTAAAAAAATGTTTATAATGAGTTGTAATATTAAGAAATTCGAGAATGATTTTTAATAAAAGTCATTTCGAAGTAACATATTGAAATTGATCCATATGAAAAGGCCACACGCTACCCCTTTTTAAAAGATAACATCATGGATTCATTATAGGGTCAGTATTTTCCCGAAAGTTAGAGCACGAACGGACAGACAGTAAAAAAAATCATAAAGTCATGCCTCACGCATAGATTATTTATTACACACTTTCCAACACGCTGAACATATACATTTTACGCTATATATTTTTTACGCTTGTTTGTTTGTTTCGCCTTGTAAAATGAGTATAAATTCTATACGTAAAGTGTTCAATGGAGATCAGAGTGTTTTATATATGTGCTTATCTCAGGGGTCGGAAGTAGCGAAACTACTGTAGTCGCTACTTTTTACAGAAGTTTGTAGTGTAGCGCGCTACATTTTGAACAATGTAGTGTAGGGCGTAGTGCGATGTAAAAAATCAGTAGTTTGTAGTGAGAACCGACGCTACTTTTAATGCTACTTCTGGAGGAAAAAAAGTGCCATTCTGCAAATCACGTGGTCGAAACTCGCTTCTTTTGTGCAGAATTTGTTCTGCTCAACAATTTCCTAATCGCAGTGGTAAATCTCAGCTGCAGTGTATAGTTAATACATCGCATGAAGTCATAGATTTTTCCATTGGCACTTGCTGCTGAAATCAAGTACTAACCCACCAAAAGAATTAATTTTCTTGTTGGCAACACTTGTCTATTTACTTCTTAAGATTTCTTCATGTTTTAACGCCGGATTTCTTATTCGGAATTGCTCCATTTACAGATTTATTTATTGTTTGCATTTAGGGTTTTTTCTTTTTGTAATTTTCTAGATTATAATATTTAATTTGGCTACGAAATTTGTTAAGTATGTATAAACTAACGTTTTCGAGATGAACACAAAACATTTCCTTGTATGGTATCTTTCTTAATTTTTTAATGCCCTCTATTATGTCCCATTTATTTAATTGTATCCTGGCAGACGCGATATAACGAGGGGTCGCTTTATTATTTAATCTGTGTCTTCAATCTTAGTGTAAATTGAACACTTTGACAAATTTTTAAAGTAGCGAAGTAGTGACTACTTTTGAAAAGTAGTTTGTAGCCGCTACTTTTTAAAACATGTAGTTGTAGTTAACTACATTTTCGACAAAGTAGTTGTAGTTGTAGTTCGCTACAATAAAAAAGTAGTTTTTCGACCCCTGGCTTAGCTCAAACAACCCGGATAAAAATTATTTCTGCTCGAGTCATGATGCATATACCAGAAACCTCATTGAACGCGAAATTGGAGAATGAAAATTTAAAACTATGCCAGTTTTTATCAAAGGCGGATTGAGCGGGGGAGTGGTTAGGTATCCTTTTCCCCTTTCCCCCCACCCGTCGTCAACCGATGTAATATATTTTAAGTGTCCGTAGATTGCGAAACGAAATGGTCGAGTTTTGCTATTTTAGTCTCTGCCCCTGCACTCCCCTCCCCAAAAATGTTCTGTATCTGCTGACTCGGCGGTCGAACAATAGTGCCTAACTTATGTAGCGGCTATATGATTCGGACGAAATTTAGACCGAGAAGAAATTTCTGCGGATCAACACACAGTGTGTAATTCTGAAAATCTACGTGGTAAAAAATCAGCTTTCAACTTATAGTTAGATACCCTATATATTAAAGTAGGAGGACGATTATGGATGTCTGGACATGCATTTAGTAAGTCAAGCTTATCAGAACAAGAACTCTTACATATCATTAAATGTGGCTCACAATTAATTTATTTGCACATCTATTGATTTTACAGTATTATCATATACTATCAAAACCCTTAGTTTTGATCGCGTAATTGTTGAAGTAATTGTAAATCTTTCTTTTATCAGTATAGATAGATAACATTACACGGCATAGATATATAACAGCATATAACTTAAACTTTAAAAGTTTCTAATAAACAATATAAAATTATCTTCTAATCTAACTTATTTTTCAACATTTTACTTTATTATGCTTGACGGACTTTCGGATAGTAAATTTGAAAATTTATTCACACACACTAAAGTTAACTCTCTCATCTCTCATGCATGAATTATTTTTAAGTGGATTAAAAAAATTATTTTGCATTTAAAATGAATTATTAAGAATAGATAATGTTTAATTTTTAAAAATCTTACAATTATTACTAAATTACAAAATGACCCTGATAAAGCTCACTTACAAACAGTAAAACATTTTTACAAAAAGTTATTAAACAATTTTTTTTATGAATATTTAAACTTTAGAGATTTTACCACAAAGCAAAAGCTTTGTGGTAAAATAATCATTATCAACCATATGTGTTTAAACGATTGAGCTCTACTCACATAACCTGTGGTGACCGATCATTAAGTAGAGGGGGAGTTAAAATGGCCATTTTCTCCCATAATCAAGCGATATGTAAGAACTATTTTGCCGTAAGCTAACCGTTAACATTGAAGAAAACAATGCATTTGAAAATTTTTGTGAGGTCAGTTCGTTCATCTTATTAATTTTAATATTTATATTTTTTAAAGAAACATACCAATGATTTAAAATTGCTTTTTCAATCTAGTCTGAACTCTTGAAGCTTTTTCTGATGAGGGAGAGAAGGTTTGTTTTAAAACTCGTTATTTAAAGCAGAAATCCAAACTGGCTGCTTTGTGACAGATTTTTGCTATCGTTATTCAGACATTTTAGGTATTCGAATGCTTATAAGACTGCATCAGCTTTGATTACGGAAAGAGTAAAAAAAAAGTGGGAAAGTGTGATCGAATATCGCACAAAGGGTTTCGTTTAATATTCCCTTCAAAACACTTTATCCTTTCTTTAATGATAAAATCAGGACTGTTATAATATATATTTTCTTTAACACAAATTTAATATTTTTTTTATTAAAATGTATACATATGTATACATATTTGAAAGAATAAAACAAATTACGTGCAATTATTAATTTTTCTTAAAATTATTGATGTAAACAGAAAGTGATCGTGTTTCGAAAGACTGATTGTACATTTTATTTAAACATGTAAATATTTAAAATGTAAAATAGTTTCTAAAAATAGTAACTATTTATCCAGAATGGAGTAGTTTGGAGGTAATATTTCGACCCCTTACTCATAAATGTGATGAATGTAATAGAGTAAGAGATATTTCTTACATCTTGAAGTTGCGAAAAATGCATACTTTTCATTTCTATTTTACAATACCTAATATAACATAAAACTGGGTTCTGTCATTATTATTTTTTATTTTTTCCGTTTACAAATTGGCACAAAAAAGATACCTTCTGTTTATTTATTTATATTCGTAAATGCACAATGCACATATATTAACATAATAATAATAATAATAATAAACATATTAAACTATGTAATATTATATACTTAATACTTGCCGTATTTAAAATTTGCTTTTAACATTACGTAACAACATAAAAAGTATTGAAAAGAAAATGCCATCCAATTACCTAAGACTAGTAGTCTCTTGAAGTTCCCCTCATTTTATTATATGTCTCAGTAAGTATGTAAACTTGCAGTAATGTGCATATGCATACAAATGTATCTTGAATTAATGTACTGATCAAATGAAATGGCTTTCAGTAATAAAACAAGAAATAAGGAAATAAATTTCAAAAATCATAAATTCTACAGACACACACATATATACATATTGCATTTTCTACTGTAATTTACGAAGCTTGTTCATGTAATTAAGTGTAAAAATACAGGATATGATAGGTGTAATATTGGTTTACTAATTAATCCTTTATAAATAATGGATTGTCTGCAGTACTAAGGTTGCAAGTTTAATATGTCAGGATATAAAGATCAACAAAAAGAGCTTAATTTACCCCCAGATGTACTTCAAACATGGTCGCATAAGAGATTATTTTTTTCAATGTGTGTGTGAGAGAGAGATAGAAAATTTTAATCATTCGTCCTTAGAAATTATCCAAATGTAATTATTCTCATAGCAAAGTGATCGGTGCCTAACTAGAACTCATTATCAGAGAGTGCCTCCTTCCCCCTACCCCGAAAAAGTACACTAAAAAATATAAACAAATAGAATAATTCAATTGCGCGAAAATTGCGTAATTTTCGCGCATGATAGCATATTTACTATCTTTTGGAAATCAGATTGGAATTTTTAATGTTATAACTCTGGTAATTTCTATGAATTGACACTTTCTAACTATAAAAAATATAATTCATTTTTACTTTTACATATAGCGTATAAAGGATTATAAATGAACGATTTTTCTAATATAAAAAAATATCAAAATGCAAATAATTTAATATAAACAAAATACTTTAGTTTCCTTTATAATTTTGAGAGTTTCCTTTTCAGGAGGTATTTTTAACTTTTTATTAATACTAAGTGTTATATTTTTTTATTAATAAAAAATGTTTGTTTTATTGTAAAAAATGTTTGTTTTATTGTGTCTGTTTTATTGAAGGGATTTGCAATCGGATAGCGCTTGGCAAATGAATTACCTATCGAGTGATAAGTGATTGTTGTCACGTGACAAGTATTTCCCCTTACTCGCGCTTCCACGTAGGGAATTCGGTTTAAAACGCCGACTTTAAAAGCATTTCAAGAAAGTTCTTCTGTCTTTACCATTTCCACAAAAAAAAAAAAAAAAAAAAAAAAAAATTAAAAACGTCTTTTGATTACATAGTTTCTGAATAACAACATCTGCCAATTTCATGCGTTTCTGGACAAAAATGATTTCAGAAATGTGTCAGTTAGCACATCCCTTTGACTTGAGAAGGGACGTAAGAAATGCTATTCAGCATGTTCCTTATTAAAAAAAAATGCTATATCTAGCATTTATAGTTTTTACACGGGGTACACAAAAGAATTCGGACACATTACGGTCTAGTGGCAGAATTTATTTGAAGTACATTTTGATCACGTTTTTCTCGAACAAATTCAAAGAAATTTATTTAATCTTTAGCATTACATGAAAGTACAGAATATATTTCGAAAAACTGAAGGTGGATAAATGCAATAAGTAAAAATAGTTGGAAAGTGTTTTACAATCTATGCAATCGACATTATTTTTCGTTATTGTTTTTTTTCGTATGTGCTATCAACAGGAATTAGGTATAGATGAAAAATCAGCAATAATATATATTTTTTTCATTTGAAAATAATTTCTAGCCATCTAACTATAACTCATTTTAAAATTGGAAAAAATGATATAAAAAAATACTTTTAATATTACAAATTTCAATAGATATATTGTATTCAATACATTGAAATATAATACATATATGTAACAAAATTCAATTATGTATTTTTATAAATATAACAATACATAATTGAAACATTATTTATATTGTTTCAATTATGTATATATATGTATATATTGGTGTATTATGATCCGCGTGACGTCTACAGATTTCTAGATAAATAAGTACATATAAGTATGTTAAGTTCACGGCAAAAATAAAAACTGTACGTAAAAGGGGATACATATACAGGGGTCGGATATCCAACTCTCGACGAGCGTGAAAATGTTCTAGCACTGGATATGTGTAAGGCTCCTGTAAGGGGAGCTGACGCATATCCATCATGTTGCCCAAAATAACCGCCATATTGCAACCTAGCTCAGCATTAGGAAACTGCCTGAGCAGGTGTTTGCCGTCCCTGTTACTGTCACTCGCCGTCCACTATTATACTATTATACTCTTATAATACGGTAAGCTAACCGATTTTAGCTTGGTTTTTGGTCCGCTGGGTTATTAAATGGCGGTATGATTCAGCCTGGTGTCCCCTCTGCTGTGACGCCAAGATTACGTATGGGGGCCGATATACAGGGGACGGATATCCAATGCTCTCTTCAAAAGTAGAATGTCCTAGCAGTGGATATGTACCCCCTTGATATGTATCCCCTTTGCTCTGACGTCAAAATGACGTAGGGGGAAGATATCCAGGGGTCGGTTATCCAATGCTCTCCTCAAAAGTAAAAGGTCCAAGCATCGGATATGTGACCCCTTGATATATGTCCCCTTCTGCTATGACGTCAGGATGACGTACGGGGATGCATATACAGGGGTCGGATATCCAACAATCGATGAGAGTGAAAATGCTCAAAAACTGGAAGGGGCTCACTCATATTGCTCCCCTTCTGCTGTGACGTCAAGAAGATGACGTATGGGGCAGATATACTGGGGATGGATATCCAGGTCTCGACGAAAGTAACATGGTCTGGTTTTGGATATATGTCCCCTTCTGATATGGGGCAGATATACTGGGGTCGGATATCCGACTCTCGAAGAAAGTGAAATGCTCAAAAGCTGGATATGTATCCCCTACTGCTTAGACGGAAAAATGACGTATGGGGGCAGATATACTGGGGATAGATATCAGGCGACTCCCAAAAACTATTTCTGGGTACCTCACCAACATACCCACCAAAAATCAACATAAATCGGGCGCTTTTTAGGGCAGTTATCGCGGAACAGACAGACATACAGACAGAAACCAAAAACTTTTCGGGTCTCCACAGTGAGCCTTCACTGACGTTTCGGCACTAAGTTTGACCACGAGAATATAGGAAAACACTCTTGAATTCTAACAGGAGACTCTATAGAACTCTCTGGCAAAGGGAACTAGAATTGATAGGGATGACACGGAACTATTTTTTCTACAGACATAATTTAGATTCTAGTTGAGAAGGGCAGATTTTTTTTCTCAGTGTAATATTGCTCTAAAACACACAAGGTGAAATTCATACGAACGCTACTAAAAAAGCGGAGAAAAAAACAAGTAACGGATGAAAATGAACAATTTTTCTGATTAAGGGGTCTCAGGACTCTTAAACCTTCCAAATTTTCGAATTTTTAATTTTGTTCTATATTACACTTCTATTTTTTCTGAACATTTTTAGTGTAAATGTTTTCTTGAAATTCCCATTAGAACAGACGTTATGGCTTTTACAATTATACCCACTCAAAGCTGAAGCGGCGTTTCCGAAAACTTTGTAGTCATTTTTCTCAAAATGAGGTTTTTGGGCATGACGCGCTCTAAAACACACTCTGCTCAAAATGTTTTTCATATTTTTTCATGAAATTTTCCAAAAATAGGCGCCAAGTTAGTCTACATAAATTGAACCTAAAATTTCATTTTTATTATTAAAAAAAAAATTTTTTGTTAAGTGTTTATAATGTTGAAAATTAAAAAAAAATTGCATTAGCTCAATACAACTTTGCATTAAAAATATAAAAATTCTTTAAATACAAATTTATTGAGATTCAGTGTCATTATTACAATACGAAGTATAATGAGGCTCCAAAATTTTTATTCTAGATGCAAAAATTATTTTGCAATCGCGCACGTAAGTCATGTCCATTTTCTGCTCGACACATGTCTGACAGTTTGAAGCCCCCTATCAACATTAATTCTGCATCTTGTAACTTTTTAAATATACGAAATGAAAGAACACGCTTATATCTTTTCATCCCAATAAAAATTGTGTTTTTAAATCCTATACATTTGAAGATATTAAATGTTAAAAATGGTCATTTTTTTTTCTTTTTTTCCAATCTTAAAGATCCTAAGACCCTTCAAATGTGTTGAAAAGGGGGGAAGGGGTGTCCATTTAGCCCCTTTCCGATTAAATTGCCAGCAATGACAAAAAGCAATGGCCAGCTCCCGACATCTTACCTTATTTCGTCCGCTGTTTCACTGCGCGGCGCGGCGGCGGTTTTCGCCTGCTGCACCTACGACTCTCCGAATCCAGCGAGAGATACAAGTGGGCGTGGTTTTCTCCGCCTCTGTGGCATCGTCGTCATGACGACAGAAATGAAATGAAATGACAAATAAATTATGATAAACGGCGGAGTGGCGGAGTGTAGCGGTATGATTGCTTGCTGGCTTTGAAGAGACGTCAAAAAAGAGACAGGTTTTCGTCAAAATGGAGAATGGCATATTACATCGTGTTCAGATTAATGAATGATCAGTATTTTCTTATCGCTGTGGCATTATAATGTAATAATGGAGGATTATTTTGTTTAAAAAAAGAATCATTTACCAGAAGAAAGGATGAAAGTGGGGGGGGGAGGAATATAATAGCTATGTCTGACATCGTTATTATTGTGTTTCCGCGGCTTGTCTAGAATGCGCAATTTTTTAATCCAAATTTAGGCTTATGGCGGTTCTCAAATTCCATGCTGAACAACGCGAAACTTTCTGTTTTCTGACATTTTTCAAATGGTGGGCATAAAATTGACCTTTTTGAAGCGCATTGGAATCGAATGGTCTTTTTAATCGACTTTAAAAAAAATGGGAGGAAACTCGTATGTTTTTTTTTGTTTTTTAACCATTGGGAAAATGGTGGTTGTGTTTTCGGTCGAGAATGGACCTCTTGACGTCGTCATTTTATTTTTTTTAAGCGTTTTTAACTAAATTCTGTAACTTTCGAAGAATTTGTAGCGTAATTCTGTAACTTTCGAAGACTTTTTAGGCAATAGCACTAAAACACTTTATACGCTATTATCTATATAACACTTACGTGTTATAGGAGGAAAGATTTTTGTTTCTGTTTTCATTACTATATTGTAAATTGTGGGTACTTTCGTGTTTGGTAGCGGCCGCTAAGGATGAATCGCCAAGCGACCAAGATGTATCGCCAAATTATAAAGCATGTATGACATTATACTAATGGATATATATATAACAGTCGAACCTCGTTAACGCGAACACTCCAAGGGAAACTTTTTTTGTTTGTGTTACAAGTAGTTCCTGTTATCCGAACTTAAATACGTTACATACAACTGGACAGGGAAATCGGAAACCGTGATATATCGCGATAACTTTTGTAAGCCGAACCGTCAGGGATTTTTTTTTTTTTTTTAAATATTTTATCCGGTTGGGTTAACATTTTTCATGATAAAGGGAATATATTCATGATAATGGAATATTCTATTTCAGATTTTTTTTTTCTACTTTTTTTTATTTTAAAATGATATGCATTGAGAATATTTTAATAAAAGTTCATTTTGATATTAATAACAATTAGATTTATTGTCTATTAATAAAATAAAACAGTTATTTAAATACGATAAAATGGGCTTAAAATTTTACATTCAAGCGATTAATATTAAAGTTTCATTTCATCAGTACAGTATTATCAAATACTTTTTTACTTTACTTATAGGGTAAGTCTTGTAATCGTTTTCAAAATAGAAAAAAAAATTAAAAATGGACGGATTGACACGTTTCAGACACTGGAGATTCGGAAAAACATATTTTGAGGGAAAAAAAAATGCCGTTCGTCTGTGTGTCTGTAACAAATTGAGATAGAGACTTGAAATTGGGTATGTACTTAGTATGTCATCATGAGAAGAAGCTCATTGAATTTCAGTCACCTCGAGGATCCGGAACTCTTTTTTTTTCGCACTCTCGAAAGAGTCGTTCTGGTAAAAGGTAGACAAACATTTTCGAAATGGTTTATTTTAAGGAGTGACTCTAAAAGCAATAAAAAACATAAATGTTGCATCAAGAATGAAATCGATCGGATCCTGAGTGGCCGAGATATTTGTAATTGTATTTTCCACACGTTTCGATTTTTCGTGACCCTGTATTTCATTCCAATTTCAATTCAAAGCTATATTTGAATTGGAAATGAGACGCTTCATCCGACGCAGTAAACCGTTAGTGAATAGGATTATCATTTTTAGAGTTATAGGGATGTTTCTTTTACGCAATTCAGTTATAGAGCCTTTAAAGTTTAGAGCCCCGATTTTATTTTGGAATGGCAATGCATTTTATAAATAGTGTTCACACATGTTTTATTTTCATAGTTTATATAGTATGCCTCTCCATGATGGATAAGTATTACGCCCCCCCCCCCCCCAAACGACTAGTTTTTTAAGCAAAGCATATTTAAATATGTGTAAAAGGGCAGGAATCACGTGATGTCTGCCGCGAAACACTTCGTCTTTTCCAATCACGCTTCGGCATTCTGGGAATGAAAAAAGAGAAAAGAAAAAAAAAAAAAAAACGTGTAGAAATGAAACAAAATTACTTCGCTGTTGCAACTTACCCAGATCTGTTAAAACGCTTTCAACCGTCGCGAAAGCCATGTTGCCCGCTTGAGTGACAGGTGACACGGGGAAATGACTCTCTTATCTGATAATACAAACACTCTTATATGACTCAAATCCAGATTAGGGATCTCTTTGAGACGTATTTTTTTATTTTTATTTTTATTTATTTATTTATTTATTTATTTTTGCTTTAAGGGTTGGTCCTATAAAAAACGTGTCAATAAAAAGTTGTAGATAATAGTAAGAGGATTTATAATAAATTGAAGCGGATTCGATATCTTGTGAATGGACGAAGTTATGAATTTTTTCTTCTTCTAACCCCCCCCCCCTCCTTGGGGCCATTTTTAATGCTATCAAAAGTCTGTCCTACCTAAATTTTCGGCCTTTTTCCTAGAAGTCATAATAACTTTAAACGGATTCGATACGTATCCTAATTAAGAAGGTATGGGTTTTCACAAAAAGACCCCCATTCCCTCCCCCTTGGTTCGATTTTCCCCATTCACGAGCTTGACCGAGAAGTTATGCCCCTTGATTTGATGTATCCGTTTGGAAGAGATTTGTGCCGAATTATGGGAGTTATCGCGTCATAAAAAAGTGAGCTAGATAAAGTTTTGAACTGGGTTCTGGGAGTCATCATCGTCGTATAGATGTGCAAAAATTCCAACTTAGGGGAGAATGTAATAGGTGTCGTATTTCTTACGAAATCTACATAGTTGAGTATGACCTGGCAACCTCCCTATAGACATGCGTCCTATGTGTCATGCATAATTCATGCACTATCAAGAATCACTTAAGAGTTATTTTCAGAAATGAGATTGGAAGGATATATATCAGAGAAAAGACGGTTTTTCTCTGATCGAGACAGATGAACGCTGTAAAGAGGAAAGAGCCATTCTGAAATTCCAAATTATAGGGACTTTATGTGTCATGTTGGGACATCTATGACACTTTTGATGCTTAATCTTTCATGAAATAATGAAGATTAGGTTTAAATTAATAACAATAATTGTTAGATAGATTCAAAAAGATTTCTGACGATGCACAGTGGGGTAATAATTACTTTTCATGTGTTCTAAAGTTAAAACCATTGTTGTTGACTTACACTGCGGTTAAGCAACAAACACAAAATGCTAATTTATGAACACTCAAAAAGGGTAGAAAAGAGGCACTACCCTAACAGCACATGGTTAGAAGTGTCACATTCGCATACGGTGAATTAAAATATCAGATATTTCACTTCTTACTCTCAAATGATTGTTAACACTGAAAAGTCACTGTGACTGTCACCAGGTGACATTACAATCAAGTCACCTTCTGATTCTCAAGTCACTGTCCGTTGAAGACTCAACTTTGAAGTCATTGTGATGAGTTGCCAAATAATGTCACAATGAAGTCGCAGGGTGACTTTCCGGTGATCGACACGCTATTGTGAAGTCATCATTGCACTCCTTTGTGAAAAGTCACCAGATGATTTCATTTTCTGTCACTTGGGAACTCGTCACAGAACAGATATTATGATGACTTTACAATAGAGTCACGAATGAAAGATATTTCATTTCTGTTCATTTTAGTGACTGTGACCATTTGTGATGTCAAGAAGACTTCACATCGACTGGCCGTGCTGTTAGGGTAGTACCTATTTTCTACAGTTGCTGTTTATAGAATTTCTGTTGAATGTATATGAATGTTTATACAATGATGCTGTTTCAGAAATTAGCATTTTGTGTTTGTTGCTTAAGTTTTGCGCAGTGTAGTATATATGAGCTACGGTCAATATGATTAATCCGGACATTATTCATCACTAGGGCTTCTTGTGATAGAGAATATATATGAAAACCATTTTTTTTAAAACTCTAATAGATTTTTTAAATTTAATATATATATATAATATATATATATATATATATATATATATTGCTCCCTAACACCACCAAAAAGCATTTTTATATAAAATATAGGTCAATTATATATATTCAAATAAAATTTTGAAATTTATTAAAAGCGGTCATTTCGTATTGGCTATTCAGAAGTTAATAGCCGAAGAAATCGCTAAAAATTTCATTATCTACAGCAGTTTTTATTATTCTGATAATTTCAGCGGTTTTAAGCGCGCTTATTGTATGCGCGCCCACCATATTGTAAGTATATTGTATATTGTAATTTTGTGTAATGTGTATTGTATGTGTACAATTTTGTGTAAGTGTATTGTATATTGTATATTGTATATTGTAAGCGCGCCCACCATACGTAGTATAGGGCAAATCTTGTAATCGTTTGAAAAATTGAAATTTTTTTTAGACGGATTGACACGTTTCATATACATTGGAGATTCCGAAAAACATATTTTTAGATTTTTTTTTTTTTTCCGTCCATCTGTCTCTGTGTGTGTCTGTAAACGCTCTATCTCCCGAACCAATGGAGAGAGAGACTTGAAATTGTGTATGTACTGAGATGGGATGTCATGGGAAGAAGCTTATTGAATGTCAGTCAACTCGAGGATTTCTTTCAGACTCTCGAACTATTCGTTCTGATAAAAGGTCTATAAAAATTTTCGAAAGTGTTTATTTTAAGGAGTGACTCTAAAATACAATAAAAAAACATACATTTTGCATAAAAAATGAAATCGATCGGATATTGAGTTGCCGAGCTAATTTGTAATTATATTTTACACACGCTGCGATATTTCGTGACCCTGTATTTCGTTCCAATTTCAACTCAAAGATCTATTTTAATAGGAAAGGAGACCCTTCATCCGACGCAGTCAACCGTCAGTGAATAGGATTATCCATTTTTGGAGTGATAAGGATGTTTCTTTTATACGCCATTCAGTCATCGAGCCTTTAAAGTCTAGGACGTCCTCGAGCCACGATTTGATTCGAATGGCAATGCATTTTATAAGTAGTTTACGCATGTTTCATTTTAATATTTTATAGTAATGTCTATCCATGATGGTTTCAATGACATGTCTGTTAAATGTGTGTTTTATTTATATTCTATTTTATGGATTGCTTAATTTCGTTGTGGAAACAAATGTTGAACTTTTTATAGTGTTTAAAGTGCAAACGGATTCATATTTTGTAATCGTCTGCAAGCGATAGAGATAGATTTTTTGTATGTTGGTGAGGTACCCGGAATGAGCTGTATATATGTTTTTGGTTACATTGGGCTGATCCGTTCGTAAAATAGAAAGCATTTCGTTTTAGGTCATCATGTTTTCCTAAGGGAATGCAGACGATTTTCAAATTTCATTTTCAACTGAAATGAAAATCGCCTATTGGATTAATGGATTTAAACGTAAAATGACGAATGCTAAATTTTCGATAGGGAGGTTTGAAATGTATCCAAATAGCTTTGAAATTTGGCCGATACATTCATTAGAATTTAGAAATGAATTGTTTAAATGATTGGAATATGTTTTGCATCTGTTCGGGAAATGTAACACACTAGCAGACTACGCCCGCTGCGCTGGTCGGTTTCTCCAAAAGAACCTTGAATCAAACGAAATATATCGGTGAATTTAACTTTGTATTTTAAAGTAATCTGTACCTTTACCTGGAATATCCTAAAATAACATAAAAACGGACACTTATTTCACTAAGTTATGTTTTTTTTTAATACGGTTTATTATTACGTTTACAATTTATTACCTACTGTTTTCCATTGATTTATATGTTTTATAGCTACATTTTTTAACAACGTGAATTAACCTATATTATTCACAACTAAAAAGAAATGGAGCATCCAGTATTTGTCGAGAATTAAATAAAAATCACGCACTCGTGACATCCTAATTCACTTTTATATTTTAACAGAATAATACGGTTACTATAATTTGTGACTCGTGCTGACACATTGCTGTTATTATTTTTTTTTTACGCGTGAAGTTTTCGCTAGGGTACTCCATTGTGAAATTGGGTCATTTTTGAAATTCAATATTTGAAAAATGACATAATCAGTGGATTTGAAATTTATATCAAGAAAAATCCAATTTTTTACCTTTCTAACGCAGTTTGTCTAACAATTTTCTAACAAATACTTTTCGAGCAATTAATTTTTTCAGTCACTTCAAATGTTTCATTTTCCGAGATTAATCTGTGGCAACGATTAGCGAAATTCCCAGTCGTCAGCAACGCATACCTTTTTATTAAAGAGGATTATATTTTCTTATTTTTTACACATCTTAGATTGCATTTATTTTGACTTTGCTCTTTCATTTTTTAGTTGCTTAGCAACCTTATTTCAAAGAATGTCAAAATAATAAAATTCAAGTCACTCGCACTCTTTTGCTGCCCTATTTTATAATCAAAATAAATTATCTTTGTATCCTATTGACATAAATGAAGAATTTATTTTAATACAAGTTTATTTATTTTAATCTAAAAAGTTACATGAATAAGAAGTTCATACGATTTTCAGGCATAAACCGTGTTTCATGGAACGCTTTCTCATTACCGACTACAAATAGGTAAAAAAAAATTAAATCGCGGATTGTAAGATGCTCAATAATATGAAAAAGTGAGATTAAAAAACAATGACTTTTAGAACTGACGTTGAGGCTCCTGATCTGCAGATTTACTAGTTTGTTTATTGTTATTACGTAATTGTTGATAGGTTTGTTTTACTTACAAAAGGTTTAATTAATGTAGTTATTTTTACTACACATAATTATTTTATACATAAACCAATGTATTGTGAGAGATATTACATACTTCTCGATAATTTTCTAAAATAAGGCAATTTTTATTCATTTACAGGGACACACAAAAGAATTCGGTTGCAGGATCGGTTTCATCGTAATGAAAAAATGAAATTTCTCGATACTATATTCTGTTGGATATTGTTTGGTTACGTGATGCATGATTTTCCCTTCTTTCTTTTTTATTTTTCGAGGATTGGCAGAAGAAGGGAAAAGCAAGGTAGGTCGTTTTTAATAACGGGTGACATGCCTCACAGCGGTGGATTTAGACATCAAATCAGAAGTGATATTAGGATTGATACATTCTAAGATGAGAAACAAAGATAAATGTCCACTGGGGAAAATTATTTCTATGTAACCGAAATGAAGGAAAAAACTAAAATGCTGAAGCGCATAATTATGTCCTTTGTCTAAAAAAAGGTTAATACGCGATATAAATAATATGTACTAATTTAAATAGGATGTCATTATGATGATATAACTAGTAAATCTGCAGATCAGGAACCTCAACGTCAGCCCTCTAAAAGTCATTGTTTTTAATCTCAACTTTCATACTATTGAGCATCTTACAGTCCGCAATTTAATTTTTTTTTATATTACATATCTATTTATAGGCATATATAAAATACTTCGGAGATTTCAGAAATGAGAAACGTTCCATGAAACACGGTTTATGCAATGATAGTCTGAAATTCTTATGAACTTCTTATATCTGTATATCTTCTTATATCTGTAACTTTTTAGATTAAAAAAAAAAAAAAAAAAAAAAAAAAAAAAACTTGTATTAAAATAAATTATTTATTTATGTGAATAGAATACAAAAATAATTTATTTTGATAATAAAATAGAGCGAGTGACTTGAATTTTATTATTTTGATATTCTTCGAAATAGGTTGCTAAGCAACTCATAAATTAAAGAGCAAAGTAAAAAGAAATGCCTTTTAAAATGTGTAAAAAAGAGGAAAATAATATGTTTTCTATTTCCGGAACAGATGCAAAACATTTTCCAATCATTTAAACAGTTAATTTCTAAATTCTAATGAATGTATCGGCGAATTTTCAAAGCTATTGCCTATATTTAAAACCTCCCTATCGAAAATTTAGCACATTAATAATTTTATGTTGAAATCCATTATTCCAATAGGCCATTTTCATTTCAGTTAAAAATGAAATTTGAAAATCGTCTGCATAGGACCTAAAAAGAAATGTTCTCTATTTTCGAACGAATGAATCCAATGTAACCAAAAACTATACAGCTCATTCCGGGTACCTCACCAACATACCCACCAAAAATCAACCTAATGCTCAACCTAATGCAACTGAATGCTCATTTTTGAGTATTTCCATGCTTCAAAACTGAGTTTGAACTGATTCTAATCATTTTTAGGGTTTCGTTCATCTCACGAAACCCTATTACACACCCGCTCCGTTGTCTATCCGTCATAGAGCTATATTCTCAGAAACTAGTTATATAACTTACAGAGTTGAAACTTTGTGTGTATATAGCTGAATGCTTGCTGTGAAGCTCAAAATATTAAAATTTGAAAAAATCATATTATTCATAAAAAACCAAAATTCTAACAGCCTTTTCTTATTCAATTTAAACATTTTTTCATTATAGCAGTTGCCAATACTTAAAAATCCACACTAAAAATCTTTCTACAATAACTCATTTTTTATTGAAAGATTTCCACGTGAAAAATGAAAATGAAATAAAAAGTTTCACCCATTGGAAAAAATATTATGACGTCATACTTGTAATAAAACGGAAATTTTCAAAGATTTCTCAATAATACAAGGAGTGTGAGTATGTGTATGTACAGAAGGCAGATTAATATCACGTCATTAAAGAATTAAAAATAAAATTAATCTGACGTCCTATCGGAAGTTTAACGGATTTTTCAAATGTTTGAGAATAATACAAAGCGTATTGAATCCGATTAAGTATTATCGGTATTGTATCCGATTATTCGCATATTTTAACATTTTGAAGGTGTACAACATGTTTAATTGTGAAATTAATTTATTTTAAGTAATCGCATTTAGTCTACATGACAGATATTGTTATGACAGAGTATAATAGCGGGCTTCGCCCGCTACGGGACGGTTTAGATATTCGAAAACACGAAAAAATAAACCGGTGAATTTTTACTTTATAAAAAACATGACTTTTTTTTTTGGTTGCTAAATAAAATTCATTTGGATTTATTAAAGAAAGGATAAAGTGATTTGAAAGGAATAGTAAACGAAACCCTTTGTGCGATCTTCGATCACATCTACCCACTTGTTGAGTATGTCCATGTTTTGAAAATGAGTTTGAGCTGACCTCTATGTGTTCCGTTTTGACCCTGTTGACATTCCGTTATGTCGGTGTTTCAATATTCTGAGTATTTCACAATAGAAAGCGTTGGAGTCGTCCTATTTGAAACAAAAAGTGTCCATAACAAAATGAAAACATTGATTGACTCCGATTTGATCTCTCAGTGATGAATTCTGAACATCCCGGATCGTTCTTGCACAGCCGGTCTGCGAACCTCCAACTTTTTGGACCGGCCATCCTTCCCTGCGATCTCCCTCGTAAACACCTGAACGTAAAATCACTCGGGGGCGAACCTTGTTTCCAGGCAAGAAAATAAATAGCCACTTCTTCTTTTTTTTTAAAGACTTTCTTCCCCGCTCTTCCTCTTTAATAAGAAGTGGTAAAAGAAAAAACAGCCCCAGCCTCGGGGCTGACTATTTCGGAAGCTAAACAGGGGCCAAAGGTGGAGGTTATTATTTTGCTTCCGAAGCCATCGGAAGTGGTTACTGCGCTGCTGTCTATATGTCGACGCCCCGGGATGGCATTTATTGTAAAGTAGTGTTGTTTTGTTTGGGTGTATGTAAAATGACGAAAATATCCTATTCCGTACATGTGTCGGAGGTTTTTTAGCTCATCAAAGCCGGGAGCTAATGGGCCCGCCGGTTCTGTATGTACGTAACGCGATAACTCTTGACAGAAATAGCCATTTTGCTTCAAATTTTGTTTAAGGTTCATTGTTAGGCACTTCGCTGGTTAAGTGTAAAGGGGGGAAGCTGGGGCTAACCTTCCCCCCTGAATTTAGATAAATGGGTTTTTCATGCAGAAATCCGATTTTCTTCAAATTTTGTATATAGGTTCATTGGGATAAGGTGCTTCCCTGATTAGGTTTGGGGATTCATTGATTAAGCATAAAGTGGGGGACGGGGGAAGCTAATCCCCTCCCCTTAATTTAGATAAATGGGTTTTTCGTGCAGAATTATTCGATTTTCTTCAAATTTTGTATATAGGTTCATTGTAAGGCGCTTCTCTGATTAGCTAATCAGAGTTCATTAGTTAATTATAAGAGGGGGGGGGATAAGCCCCCTTAATATAGTGTCGGTTTGTTTATTTTTCGAGAGGCTTGTTTCAAATTCTTTGAATTAAGAGTATAATATACAGTTAGTGTGAATAGCCTGTGAGCTTTCAGTTTAACTGGGCACTTTTCTTTTTGAGTTTGTTTATCTGAGGTGAAAGAAGAGAAATGCAAAGGATTACATATTCTATCGCTCACAGAAAATTTAAACTAGTCGTTGTAGGCCACCCAAAATACTTACCCATCATGGATATGCATCGCATAAAATATGAAAATAAAACATGCGTGAACTATTTATATAAAATGCATTGCAATTCGAATAAAATCGTGGCTGAGTGCCCTAAACGTTAAATGCTCTTTTACCGAATTGCGTAAAAGAAACCTCCTTATAACTCCAAAAAATTATAATCCTATTCACTAACGGTTTACTGCGTCGGATGAAGCGTCTCATTTCCCATTAAAATAGATCTTTGAATTGAAATTGGAATGAAATACAGGGTCGTGAAAAATGTGGAAAATAGGATGACCCCTATCTGGGCAACTCATTACCCGATCGACTTCATTCTTTATGCAAAATGTATGTCTTTTTTATTGTCTTTTACAGTCACTCTTTAAAATAAACCATTTCGAAAGTATTTAGGTACCTTTTATTGGAACGAAAAAAAATAGTTCCGGATCCTCGAGGTGACTGAAATTCAATAAGCTTCTCCCCATAATGACATACTACGTACACACCCCATTTCAAGTCTCTATCTCCATTGGTTCGGGAGATAGAGCGTTTATAGACAACAGACACAGACAGACGGACGGCAAAAATTTTTTTTTCGAAAAATATGTTTTTCGGAATCTCCATTTTTTGAAATGTGTCAATCCGTCAATTTTTTTTTTTTTTTCGGTTTTCAAAACGATTCAAAACCCCTGTACTACGTATGATGGGTAAGTAAAATTGAAATGACTCGAGAAAATTCTGCAACGGTTCTATATATATCAAATTTCAAGCCATTCGGTTGGGAAGATTTGGCGCTGGTTGTATGCGGACAGACGGACGAACCAGACGACGAGTATGTACGTATTTATATAATGACGAGCGCAATTAAATAGGCGACATCCTTACAGAACAGCAGAGAGAAGAAAAAATAAGTTAAAAATATTCATTTACCGAGGAGATATTTTTTTAAAATACGAATCCATCCCACGGCCATATAGATTTAACCACTAGTAAATCTGAAGATCAGGAGCCTCAACGTCAGTCCTCTAAAAGTCATTGTTTTTTAATCTCACTTTTCATAGAGCCTCTTACAGTCCGCAATTTAATTTATTTTGTTTTATATTGCATACCTATTTATAGGCATATAAAATATGTATATACCTATTACATATATGCCTATAAAATACTTCGGAGGTTTCAGAAATGAGAAAGCGTTCCAGTGAAACATGGTTTATGCAATGATATCCTCAAATTCTTTATGAACTTCTTGTTCATGTAACTTTTTAGATTAAAAAAAAAAAAAAAAAAAAAAAAAAAAAAAAAAAAACTTGTATTCAAATAAATTCTTCATTTATGTCAATAGGATACAAAATTAATTTACTTTGATAATAAAATAGAGCGAGTGACTTGAATTTTATTATTTTGATAGTCTTTAGAAATAGGGTTGCTAAGGAATTAATAAATGAAAGAGCAGAGTAAAAATAAATGCATTTTAAAATGTGTAAAAAGTAAGAAAATAAAATGTTTTCTCTTTCCCGAGCAGATACAAAACATTTTCCAATCATTGAAACAATTCATTTCTAAATTCTAATGAATGTATGCAAATTTTCAAAGCTTGTAATATTTTAGATAAAAAATACATTTCTTCAGGTGGGCTCTGCTCCCCCTGAACCCCCCCCCCGTAATAATATTAAATTGATATTCACGATTTCCTATAGATTGTTTGAATAATTATAGTATAGAGTGGATTTTGTTTTGCATTGTGATTTTATTAGGATAAGCAACTGTTTGGGAGGAAGATTTCATGTTGTCTAAATATCCAAATAGCAATATTTACTTACCTGCCGACCCTCTGATGGATAAGTTGAATAAAATCTCATGTACGAAAGTAACTTATGGAAATACCGTATATACTCGTGTATAAGTCGAAGAATTTCAGACAAAATTTGGGAGCTGAAAATGGGGGGTCGACTTACACACGAGTAAGTAAAAAAAAAAAAAAAATTGCGGAGTGAAATACCGGAGTCATATTTTTTTCGCAGATAATTGGTGCATGTGCAAGTCTTTTAATTAATCACATATGGGTCTAAGGTTGGAGAGACAGATAAAAGCGGACAATGATGATTGATAAAAAAAAAAAAAAAAGCTCAACAATAATGTCTCTGTGATTGTTCTGCACTTATTTTCTCTTGGGATAGAATTCCCTTCAATATAGGGGCATCCCTTTCAACATTTTTCTCCTTTTAAAAAAAGAGTTCAACTTGAGAATGCTTCTAGATTTCTCTCCTAAAAGTCCTACAATACAAAGAAGTACTCTATTTTAGCAGTTTAAGAAGTTGTTTACTCTTGTAAATAAGTCTTGAATAGATTTTTCAAAAAAAAAAGTAAGTAATCATTAAATTGATCTGAATAGCTTTCAAAATAGTTTAAGCTTCTTCAGTTTTACATAATTATTCAATTTTAAAATGTTCAATTAAAAAAAAAAGAAGTCTGATTAGAAACGTAAAAAAAAGTTAACTAATTTAATGAAAATTTATTATTTTTTTATCCTCGATTACAAATAATTTTTCAACATACTACCAGAAATGGGGTTCGACTTATACACGAAAATTCAATTTTTTCCAAAACTTTGCGTAAGAATTGGGGGGTCGACTTATACACGAGTATATACGGTAAGTTATTTTTCTAATAACATATTGCAGCGAAAGAGTGCGAGTTACTTGAATTTTATTATTTTGATATTCTTTGAAATACGGTTGCTAAGCAACTCCTAAATTAAAGAGCAAAGTCAAAAGAAATGCATTTTAAAATGTGCAAAAAATACGAAAATAAAATGTTTTATATTTCCCGAACAGTTGCAAAACAAATTTCCAATCATTTAAACAATTCATTTCTAAATTCTAATAGATGTATCAGCAAATTTTTTAAATTATTGCATCTATTTCAAACCTCCCTATCGAAAATTTAGCATCCATCATTTTACGTTTAAATGCATTATTCAAATAGGCGATTTTTATTTCAGTTAAAAACGAAATTTGAAAATCTGCATTCCCATAGGAAAGCATTATGACCTAAAAAGAAATGTTCTATAGAACCAAACTTAACCAAAATTTCAAATAATTTATGCAATTAATTTCGAAATTCTAATAAATATATTGACAATTTTTTTAAAGTGATTGGATTAAATTGAGATCTCCATTTCGTAAATTTAGTATCCATCATTTAGCATTTACAATTATCCCAATGCGACATTTTCTTTTCGGTGAATGTTAAAATTAAAAAAATCGTCTGACTTCCCATTGAAAAGCATTATGACCTAAAAAGAAATGTTCTCTATTTTTCGAACGAATGAACCCAATTTAACCAAAATTTCGAATAATTTATGCAATTAATTTCGAAATTCTAATAAATATATTGACAATTTTTTTAAAGTGATTGGATTAAATTGAGATCTCCATTTTGTAACTTTAGCATTTACAATTATCCCAATGCGACATTTTCTTTTCGGTGAATCTTGAAATTAAAGAAATCGCCTGACTTCCCATTGAAAAGCATGATGACGTAAAAAGAAATGTTCCTCTATTTTTCGAATGAATAAACGAAATGTAACCAAAAACTATACAGCTCATTCCGGGTACCTCACCCACATACCCAACTAAAATCAACCTAATCGGACGTTTTTTACTGCGCAGTTATCGCGGAACAGACAGACAGACAGAAACCAAAAACTTTTTGCAGTGAGCCATCATTGAAGTTTTGTGGTCAAAAGAGAGGGAAATCTGAAAAATGATCCGACCTCTATTCACGAACTGATTGGGACGGAATCTTTCGCGGCCAACACGAGCGAATGAAGAGAAATGATGATTTCTTTCTTGCGTGAAACATCTGCCGCCGCATCTCAGTCCATTTTCACGCCACCAAAAAGAAAGACCCACGGCGGCGTTTGGGACGTGACTCAATACGAAAAGAGGCGCGAAAAATGTACGACGTGGAGAGGTGCACAACTGCTTTATTGTTTCGCGAATTTCTTTGTCCCCTCCCCCCCTGTTGTAACACTTTCCAACCTAGTTGAAAAGTGTTTATGAATTCAGTTGGTCTGTCTGTGCCAGGGCTTAATTTGCGCCGAAGCACTTTTCTATATTTTTAGTAAACATTTAAATATTGCTCAGAATTCACCGGAGCTCATAAACACTGCGTTCCGGAGCCCAGTGAAATAACGCTTTCCGAAAAACGTATCCTAACCCTTACAAAAATTTCTTGTAGAATTCTATAAACAAATATTTATAGGAAACGCATTATAGAATCCTATAGAATGATGGCCCATTTTTCTATCAGCTTGTTTAACCTAAAACTATAGAAATATCTGTACAAGTTCAATAGAATTGTCTGTAGAGTTTCTATAAAAGTATCTGTAAAAGTATCTTATTACAGAATAGACTTCTGAATAGACTTCTATAAAAAACATGTTTAGAATTTTTATAGAGCCCAAGGTGATCACTCTCCCAAACAACTCGTTGCTGTGCTTAACTTCAGTGTGATCGGTCGAAGAACCAGTACTTTCAGCATGATACAACTTTTGACAGTTTCAAAACTCTTAGTACACCATTTAAACTTGATTTCTTTTGTGATTTGCAATCCCAATCTTATATAGTCTTGTAAAAATATTTAAAAGTCTAATAAATTATTATTTGTTAAAACTGAAACAATATTGTTTAAATATTTATACTTCAGATTAAAATATTTGAATAAAAATTACAATAAAGTTTATTAAATTAGATGGATAGTTTTATAAATTTAACAGCAAATGATTATTAAATTAACCAACAAATCAATGAATTATAAACAAATTAATTAATCATAATTTAAGTTAATAGTTCGACTGATATTTCCCGCTATCTGTCACTGTCATGACACTGACACTTGAATCACGATGTATTATATTAAATTGATGTATTACAAAATTATTTTTTAATTTTAATGGATAGTTATAGGGGGGGAGGGTCCGGTACTTTTTTTTCTTATAAATTAAGCCCTGTTCCGTGCTCTAACTCGCGTAACTATATACGGATTGTATGTTATTGAGGTTTTCTATAGCATATATTCGGTATTGAAAATGGAGTGTGTAGTGCTTATAGTTTTTTTACAGGGACACTCAAAATAATTCCGTTACAGGACGGAGGAAAAAAATAATGTGTGGCTTATTTAATGATGTTACACAAATTCAAACATATTGAAACTGATCACTGAGGAGCACTACAAGAGGTTTAGTATTAGAATAGAGTGTGCATGGTTTCTTTACAGGGAGACTCAAAATAATGCCGTTACAGAACTGTCTATGGTGGAAAATCATTTGTTGTAATGTTTCACTAGTACTTACCCATAATACGTAGTATAGGGTAAGTCTTGTAATCGTTTCGAAAATAGAATTTTTTTTTCGACGGATTGACACGTTTCAGACACTAGAGATTCCGAAAAGCATATTTTTAGAAAAACAAAAATTGCCGTCCGTCTGTCTTTGGTCTGTCTGTAAACGCTCTATCTGCCGAACCAATGGAGAGAGAGACTTGAAACTGGGTATGTACTTAGTATGTCATAATGAATATTGAATTTCAGGCACCTCGAGGATCCGGAACTCTTTTTTTTTCGGACTCTCGAACTATTCGTTCTGGTAAAAGGTCTATAAAAATTTTCGAAATGGTTTATTTTAAGGAGTGACTATAAAATACAATAAAAAAATGCAAATTTTGCGTAAAGTATAAAGTTGATCGGATCCTGAGTGGCCGATATAGGGGTCATCCCATTTTCCACACGTTTCGACTTTTCATGACCCTGTATTTCATTCCAATTTCAGTCCAAAGATGTATTTTAATTGGAAATGAGATGCTTCATCCGACGCAGTCAACCGATAGTGAATATAGGATTATCCATTTCGGAGTGATAAGCATGTTTCTCTTACGCAATTCGGCCTTTAAAGTTTAGGACGTCATCCAGCCACGATTTGATTCGAATGGCAATGCATTTTATATAAATAGTGATACACATGATTAATTTTCCTATTTTATAGTATGCATATCCATGGGTTTATTCCCAAAAAAACCAAGTTGATACCCAGGTTTAAACCGGTTTTTTTTTAGTCTTTGCAACACTAATACCCACACTCTGAAAACGACATTTTCAAAACTGAGCAAAAAATACTCCAATCTGAGTATAGGTCGCATCCGAATCAAAATGACTCAAGTTTGAAACATGTACATATTACTCATTTCTGAAAACATGCACACACTTAACAATAAAACATCACGTGCTCCTTTTTTAGTGTGTCCATGTTTCAAAGATGAGTTTGAACTGTGCTCAATTTAGAGTAAATCCTTGTTTCAATATTCTGAGTATTTCTGATATTTCAGAATTGAAAGCATTGGGTCGTTCTATTTGAAACAAAAAGTTTCATAACAAAATAAAAACATCGATTGATTCAGATTGGAAAGTGTCAGTTTTCTCTATGTGCATGGAAATTTCACATGAACGAATTTAATCGGTGGACTTCATAAATTCCTTATAACAAGATTTAACTGTATTATGGAAAAAAAAAAAAAAAGATTTTTGAAAATCATTTTTCATGTAACTTAACCCCTTAAAAAGGAATGCACAAAAAGTTTCTTTCATTGGTTTGGGGCGGGAGCGTTTTGTAATGATATCATTCCATTCCTTACCCCTCTGTTGACAGCCCGTTGCTATGGTGACTCTCAGATGAAACCGAAGAGGGGGGAAGGGGGGGGAAGGGGGGGGGGGGTTAAAATAAAAAAAAGAACCCCAAAAGTTGTTCTGCTGCATGTCGTCAGAAATGAGAAGTGAAAGCAATGAGAAGTGCAATTTGAAGAAAATGACATCACGAATATTACAAGAGTGAGTTTCTTGTTCAGTGATGTCCCTGGAACGACTTGATGTAGTTCTATTTTTTTTTTATTTCTCTGTCATTGTTATTTGCTGCGGGACCATTGAAGGTCGATTTAACCCTTTCGTGTGAACACGAGGCAATAGAGTTGCGTCCGGGCAGAACGGTCGAAAAAATCTTGTAAGGAATATATATATATATATATATAGGGTGAGGCAGCAGAAATTGTACTGTTTGTGTGCGTGTGAATAGATGTACATATAAATGTATGTATAAAATTCATAAGTTAACAAAAAAAAGTTTAACAATAGTTATAAGTTTAAAAAAAAGTTTTAAAAAATTTACAAGTTAATAAAAAAGTTTTAAGAAATTTAAAATTTTATTTTAAAAAAAGTTTTAAAAATTGTACAAGTTAATAAACAAGTTTTAAGAAATTTGCAATTTAATTTTTAAAAAAGTTATACAGTCAAACCCCGCTATAGTGAACCGTCTACGGACCCAGAAATATGTCCACTATAACCGATGGTTCACTATATCGAAATTCTTTTAAAAAAATATTTTTTTGCATATGATTGTTATTATTAATTTTTTAGTATATGATGTATTGTTAAAAATAATGATGGGTATAATAAGTTATTTACTTACAAATTATTAACTAATTAAATTGACAATAAATCAAATAATAAAAAGAAAAAAGTTACTTACTAAAACTTGGTTTTATTTTTACGTTCTGTGGAAGAAATTTGTGATTTTTGATTGAATGCAGTTCGATTTTAAGTAAATTTCATCAATTTTCTTATCAACAATTAGTGAAGAATCTAATATTTTTTGGTCCACATTTTCTGTAAAAAAAAAATTTCAGGATATTCGCTGCCTATTTCACTTCCGAGATAGAAGGTGCCGAAATTTCAAATTCTTCTTCAATATCGTCTTCTAAGTCTTCTTCAACATCGTTGTTTTGTTTAACTTCAGATACAATGTCATCATCTGTGGGGGTACCAGAAGTATACACTTCATTATCGCAAGATTCGAAGTGCTCAGTAACGACGGGAAAAATTTTCACATTATGCTTTTCCATCCACAGAGCTATTGGTAAGATTTCTTCATCACCTTCGTCCTCCACGTTGGCCACAATACATCTTTCGAAAGACCTGCGCGTCGGAAACAGTTGCGGATTGTTGCTGATGTCACTTTTCTAGCAAAACGACTGCTTCCAAAAGTGAGATGTTGTATTCCGTATTGTTTTTTTTTTTTCATAGTTCTCCAAAATACGCATCACTAGCTGTTTTTTATAGTGGGATTTCAGGCTGCAAATAACGCCCTGGTCCATGGGCTGTAGCACAGAAGTCGTGTTTGGATTAAAAAAAAAACGAGCTTAATGCATTTCAGATTTTCTAAGTGAGGATGAGTTGTGCAACTGTCGACAAGGAGAACAATTTTACGTTTTTGCTTCAACAAATCATTGTCCCATTGTCGAAGTTCTTCTTCAAAAGAACTGGAAGTCATTCAGGATTTTTGATTAGCTTTGTAATTGACGGGCAGTTTTTTAACATTTTTAAAACACCTTGGTTTTTGGGATTTACCCACGACAGTTAATTTTCACTTTTCTGATCCGTTCATACAAGAACAGTTATTCTCAATTTCGTGAGCTTCCCGTTAGTGCACTTTTCTCCTTTAAATTTGATCGAGAGTGATTTTGTAAAATAATCCCCTTCTCTTCATAACCCTGGATTGCTTCAGCTTTCCACTTTTCCACATCCGATGCACAAACACTTGTTGCTTCACCAACAAGATATCCAGCCATCCATTAGAGCACACAAAACTGTTTTCTCCGAATTTTTCGGCAAACTCATTCGCTTTAATTTGAAGCATGGGTCCGGTCACAGGAAGATTTCTTTCCCGCTGAATGTTTAATAGAGCTTCTTCCACATTTTCTTTTCAGCCCGACGTAGTTTCTTCGAACAATACAAATTTTTATTGTGTGCAGCAAGAGTCGCACTACGATTTTTCCAAATTTTCGAAACTGTAGATTTTGACAAGGAAAATTCCTTGCACAGTGCCGATTGATTTGTTCCATCTTCAACACGTTTAATTATTTTAACCTTATCATCAATCGAAAATGCTTTTATTTTCCAAGAATTCGCCATTTTTACAAAATTTTTAGCTGCTCTTGAAAAAACGTCTTCTTATCTGAAATCAATGAAAATAATAATCAAGAGAGACACTGTAAAACGAGGGACATTCTTGGACTGTTCCGATTATACCGAGGGGCTGGGGACGAAGTTAGCAAGTGAACACCAGAGCTTATTCCTAGAATTAGGGAGAAACAAAGAAGAGAGGTTTGTTCCTGTAATAGGGAGAGGAGAGGAAGAAGAAGCATGTGCTGTTTAGGCGAAAGAGTGAAATTTGACACATTATAAAGCCATGTCATCATTTGCAGTCAAAACTAGTGCAAGTTTAAAGTTGGAGAACTGAAAAAAGAAATCTGGGGAAATAAAATTTGAGTCCACTATAAACGAACTACCGAAATCTCAGCTGTCCACTATAAGCGTATAAAATAACATTAGTTAAATGGGAGTTCGGACGGGACCAGCAAAAAAGTTCACTATATCCGAGTGTTCACTATATCCCGGGTTCATTATAGCGGGGTTCGACTGTATTTAAAAAATGTACAAGTTAATAAAAAGTTTTAAGAAATTTACAATTTAATTTTTAAAAAAAGTTTTATAAAGAGCAAATGAGAAATGCTTAGAGAAAATGACATCACGCGTATTACAAGCGTTTCTTGTTTGGTGGAACGGCAAGCTGTAGTTAGACCATCATTTTTTATTTCTATGTCATTGTTATTTCCTGCAGGGGCTATCGAAGGTCGATTTATCCCTTTCGTGTGAGCACGGGCAATTGCGTTGAGTCCAGGCAGAACGATCGAACAATCTTGTAAGGAGTATATATATACAGTAAAATCTCGTTACAACGAATTTGTAGGGACCACCGTTTAAGTTCGTTATTCTGAAATATTCGTTAATGTGAAATTCCAATATGACGGATATAAAAAATTAAATTTGGATAAATATTAAATACTATTATAATATTATTACTAAAGTCACATTAAATTTATTCATTCATGTCAATAAAGAATTAATATTCAGTATATTTTAATGAAATTTTTTATTATAAGATAAATATTGAATTCATTAAATTTGAAGATTTTAATATATAAGATTTTTATATAAAACTAGCAAGCTACGCCCGCTACGCTGGTCAATTTCTCTTAACGAACCTTTAATCAAACAAAATATTGACTTTTCATAATTCACTTTTATATTTTAACAGAATAATAAGGATACTATAATTTGTGACTCGTGCTATAGTCAATATACACGTCAGGACACGTCGCCCTTATCATTATCTTTTTACGCGTGAAGGTTTCGCTATCGCTCTATTGTGAAATTTGGTAATTTTAGAAATTCAATAGTTGAAAAATCGCAGAATCATTAAATCATTTTTCTTTAGAAATTGTTCTTAGAGCGCATTTAGATCTTATAAATAACAATCATGCCGAACTTGAAGTTTCTAGCTCCTTCAGCATCGCAAAAATCGCAATTTTAGAACGTTTTTCGCTTCTGCACCCCCCTTGGGGTAGTGGCACCGACATAAAATATAGCCTATATTGGAGCAGGGATTGTCACCATCCATTTGCCACCATCACTTTTGAAATCGCTTTAGTAGTTCCAGACATTCCATACAAATTGTTATTTAGAATGTTTTAGAAAATTTTTTGCTTATTTCAGCCTTTTAAATTTCGAATTTTTTTAGATTTTGTTCTTATAGAGCATTTAAATCTTGTAAGTAACGACCATACAAAATGTCAAGTTCCTAACTCCTTCATTATTGAAAATATCATAATTTTGGAACGTTTTTCGCTCCTGCACCCTCTGCGGGCAGTGGCACCGACAAAAAATTTAGCATATGTTGGAGCAGGGACTGTCACCATCCATTTGCCACCATCACTTTTGAAATCGGTTCTGTAGTTTCAGAGATTCCATACAAATTGTAATTTAGAATGTTTTTAGAACGCTTCTTTCTCATCTCACCCTTTTAAATTGCGAATGTTTTTATAATTTGTTCTTAGAGAGCATTTACATCTTATAAGTAACTACCATACCAAATTTGATACTTCTATCTCCTTCAGTACACAAAAAATCGAAATTTTAGAACGTTTTTCGCTCCTGCACCCCCCGGGGGTGGTGGCACCGACATAAAATATAGCCTATGTCGGAGCAGGGATTGTCACCATTAATTTGCCACCATCACTTTTAAAATCGCTTCAGTGGTTCCAGAGATTACCCCCTACAAACAAACAAACAATCTTTACTACTTTATATATTAGTATAGATAAGGGGGAATTAGCCCCTTGTTCCCCCCCTTTATTACTTAACCAATCAATCCCGAAAACTAATCAGAGATGCGCCTTAACACAGTGAACCTATAAATAAAATTTGAAGGAAATGGGATAATTCTGCATGAAAAACCCATTTACATAAATTAAGGGGGGTATTAGCCCCCCGTCCCCCCCCCCTTTATACTTAATCAATCAATCCCGAAAACTAATCAGAGATGCGCCTTAACACAGTGAACCTATAAATAAAATTTGAAGGAAATGGGATAATTCTGCATGAAAAACCCATTTACATAAATTAAGGGGGGTATTAGCCCCCCGTTCCCCCCCCTTTATACTTAATCAATCAATCCCGAAAACTAATCAGGGAAGCGTCTTAACCCAATGAATCTATAAACAAATTTTGAAGCAAATAAAATAATTCTGCATGAAAAACCCATTTATATAAATTAAGGGGGGATTATCCCCCAGTTCCCCCCCTTTACACTTAACCAATCAATCCCGAAAACTAATCAGGGAAGCGCCTTAACACAGTGAACCTATAAACAAAATTTGAAGGAAAACGGAATAATTCTGCATGAAAAACCCATTTATATAAATTAAGGGGGGATTAGCCCCCCGATCCCCCCCCCTTTATACTTAACTAATCAATCCAGAAAACTAATCAGGGAAGCGCCTTAACTCAGTGAACCTATAAACAAAATTTGAAGGAAAACGGAATAATTCTGCATGAAAAACCCATTTATATAAATTAAGGGGGGGATTAGCACCCCCCGTCCCCCCCTTTATACTCAGCCAATCAATCCCGAAAATTATCATGCCTTAACACAGTGAACCTATAAACAAAATTTGAAGGAAAACGGAATAATTCTGCATGAAAAACCCATTTATATAAATTAAGGGGGGGATTAGCCCCCCGTTCCCCCCTTTATACTTAACCAATCAATCCCGAAAAGTAATCAGGGAAGCGTCTTAACCCAATGAACCTATAAACAAAATTTGAAGGAAAACGGAATAATTCTGCATGAAAAACCCATTTATATAAATTAAGGGGGGGGAATTAGCCCCCCGATCCCCCCCCCTTTATATTAACTAATCAATCCCGAAAACTAATCAGAGAAGCGCCTTAACACAGTGAACCTATAAACAAAATTTGAAGGAAAACGGAATAATTCTGCATGAAAAACCCATTTATATAAATTAAGGGGGGTTGGAATTAGCCCCTTGTTCCCCCCCTTTATACTTAATCAATCAATCCCGAAAAGTAATCAGGGAAGCGTCTTAACCCAATGAACCTATAAACAAAATTTGAAGGAAAACGGAATAATTCTGCATGAAAAACCCATTTATATAAATTAAGGGGGGGGATTACCCCCCCCCCGATCCCCCCCCCTTTATACTTAACTAATCCAACCCGTAAACTAATCAGGGAAGCGCCTTAACTGAGTGAACCTATAAACAAAATTTGAAGGGAAACGGAATAATTCTGCATGAAAAACCCATTTATATAAATTAAGGGGGGGGGGGAGAATTAGACCCTTGTTCCCCCCCTTTATACTTGACCAATCAATCCCGAAAAGTAATCAGGGAAGCGTCTTAACCCAGTGAACCTATAAACAAAATTTGAAGGAAAACGGAATAATTCTGCATGAAAAACCCATTTATATAAATTAAGGGGGGGATTAGCCCCCCGTTCCCCCCTTTATACTTAACCAATCAATCCCGAAAAGTAATCAGGGAAGCGTCTTAACCCAATGAACCTATAAACAAAATTTGAAGGAAAACGGAATAATTCTGCATGAAAAACCCATTTATATAAATTAAGGGGGGGGGAATTAGCCCCCCGATCCCCCCCCCCTTTATATTAACTAATCAATCCCGAAAACTAATCAGGGAAGCGCCTTAACACAGTGAACCTATAAACAAAATTTGAAGGAAAACGGAATAATTCTGCATGAAAAACCCATTTATATAAATTAAGGGTGGGGAATTAGCCCCTTGTTCCCCCCCTTTATACTTAACCAATCAATCCCGAAAAGTAATCAGGGAAGCGTCTTAACCCAATGAACCTATAAACAAAATTTGAAGGAAAACGGAATAATTCTGCATGAAAAACCCATTTATATAAATTAAGGGGGGGATTAGCCACCCCCCCCCTATCCCCCCCCCCTTTATACTTAACTAAACAAACCCGTAAACTAATCAGGGAAGCGCCTTAACTCAGTGAACCTATAAACAAAATCTGAAGGGAAACGGAATAATTCTGCATGAAAAACCCATTTATATAAATTAAGGGGGGGAATTAGACCCTTGTTCCCCCCCCCCCTTTATACTTGACCAATCAATCCCGAAAACTAATCAGGGAAGCGCCTTAACTCAGTGAACCTATAAACATAATTTGAAGGAAAACGGAATAATTCTGCATGAAAAACCCATTTATATAAATTAAGGGGGGGGGGATTAGCCCCTTGTCCCCCCCCCTTTTATACTTAACCAATCAATCCCGAAAACTAATCAGGGAAGCGCCTTAACACAGTGAACCTATAAACAAAATTTGAAGGAAAACGGATATTTCTATGAAGAGTTATCGCATTACGTACGTACATACATACATACAGAACCGGCTGCCAAGCTCTCAAGGCTTGACAGCCAGTGTGATAACTGAAAAATCGCAATTTTAGAACGTTTTTTGCTCCTGCACCCCCTGGGGTTAGTGGCACCGACATAAAATATAGCCTATGTTGGAGCAGGGGTTGTCACCATCAATTTGGCACCATCACTTTTGAAATCGGTTCGGTAGTTCCAGAGATTACCCCCTACAAACAAACAAACAAGATTTACTCCTTTATAATATTAGTATAGATAGAGATATTTTACTATAGATACTTCAGATAAACTTTACTTTATATATTTACTTTAGATAAAATGGAAGATTTTACTATAAAGAAATTGTAAATTGTTTTACATACTTGAGAGCTGAATTATTCACACCAAAATATTCCTTTTTTTTTTTTTTTAATTATTGGGAAAATGGTTGTTGTTTTTGTTCGAGAATGGACCTCTTGGCGTTGTCACTTTTAACGAAATTCTGTAAATTTAGAAGATTTTTTTAAGCGTTTTTAACGAAATTCTGTAATTTTAGAAGACATTTTCTTTGAATAGGCAATAGAAATCGTTACAAAAATATTAAAGTAGCTATCAAACTATCAGATATTAAAAAATGCCGAATTCAAAAATTGACGTCGGATGAGAAATTGTCTTATAAAGCAAAAACGTGGTCTTCAACTTTAATTTCCTCAAAATACTTTTCGCTCAGACATCAATTTAAACAAGAGTTAATAAAGTTATTGTTGAAAGGACCCGACAAAATGTTAACGTATATTTTAAGGATAAGGTATAGTAAAGAGAAATGCGTTTCAATAACTGCGGCGATGGTTCAAACGAATATTAGAGAATGCCAGGATCTCTTCAACTGTATGGAAAATGCCTTTATTTGTAGATGGTTCCGATGAATATTTTTGAATAATTTTAATTAATATTTTTTTTCTTTTTTAAGCTTTCGGAACATTTTACCGATGGTTGTTGTAATTTGTTAAATTACATTTTATTTATTTATTTATTTATTTATTTTTACAGAAAAGTCAGAAATTTTCCTTTTTTCTCAAGTTGACAACAAGTTTTTCCAAAATAGAATCTTATTCAACGTTGTATAAAATGTATCCCATTGTACTTTTTTAAAAATTCCAATGTTCGACAGAGAACTCGATTTTCATTATTAGATAAAAAGAATTCCTATGTTTACTGTCGTTTCCTTTCTTTTCTTTTATTACAATTTCAACAATGTTATTTGCATTTAAGTCATGTCATGTGGTGACTTTAACTGAAAATGTTAGTTAAAAACATTTTTTACCTGTGCTCCAGAGATCAGCAGGAAATTATATGCAATAAGTACACTATATGCAGTTTTTTTGTGCTTCATTTGTCAAATGTATAAGACCAAACTTTCTCCAACAATTTTTAATTGTGATAAAGGACAAATTTTTACAGGCAGTTGCCTAACTCACATTCAACCGTAGCAGAAACTTGATTTTTTATGTCAGAAAAAGCCCTTCTATCAGTCGGCGCCCGAAATTAACTTTGGAAATGTTGTTTTCATAATGCCTTGATATGTTTGGGCTGAAAAATACAAGTACAGTTAGAAGGTCAAAATTCTACTTTTATGATAGATAAATTTGCTGTAACCCAAGCGTACATTAATATCTGAGCAAAATTATTTTTCTTTTGATTTTGCTCATTTGTTCATTCAAACTCCTAAGACACTTAAAAAAGACTGTCTTAATTATAAAAACGCGACTATGGAAGTTTCTTCATATTTTTAAGTCAGCTAAAAATGATTTTAAAGGATTTTAGCTTCTTTGTGAGTAGAGAGAAAATGAGCGTCCGACCTCAGGAGGTGGTGTGTGGTGCGAGGAGGGAGGAGGGCTCCTCCTCCCGAAGTGCCCTCCTCCTCCTCCCGAAGTGCCCTCCTCCTCCTCCCGAAGTGCTCTCCTCCTCCCAAAGTGTCCTCCTCCTCTCGAAGTGCCCTCCTCCTCCACCAACTAAGATAAGGGGATTAATTAAGGATTAGTGTTAATTAATTTTAATTGCGAGACTTAGAAATTTTTCGAAGCAATTTTTTTTTTTTTTTCGCGGAGAATTTTCTACTAGAATACGAGGTGTGTTTCAAGGGATTTATTTTAGCGAATTAGAAATTTAATTAATTTTACTTGGGGAACTTAGAAATTTTTTGAAGCAATTTTTTTTTTCAACTAGAGTAGGGTGGGAAATATTTTTTCAGTTTGTGAATTGTATTTAAAAATGGTAATTAAAAAGGATCCATCATTAATTTTAATTGGGGAACTTAGAAATTTTTCGAAGCAATTTTTTTTTTCAACGAGAGTAGGGTATTTTATATGCATGTTAGAGTATATTACAGGTGAATTTTAAAAGTCAATAATAATTTAATTAAAAATGGTCATTCATTAATTTTAATTGGGGGACTTAAGAAATTTGAGAGATTTTTTTTTTTTTTTCGCGGAGAAATGGTGGACGAAGTGCGTTTTAACGGATTTATGTTAGTGAGGTTCGAGGGCAAACAGGCGGGTTTTAATGAATATGATACAGGTTGTGGTAAAAAATATAGGGTCCCGTATGAATTATGCTGTATTCAATTTAATAGCTTCCCCCCCCCTCCCTTTTTTTACCCAGAGGGGCCCTTCGATAGCCTAACAATACGCACTTTAAAAAATACAGATTGGTACAAAAGAAGAATTTTAACGTATATATAAAATAAACAAGAATGAAAAATCATGCGTAGCGGTATAGTTTATGAATCACTTTTCAACATTGTCGAAGTGTTAACTAGAGTAGACCATTCGATATACATGTTAGAATACATTTGAGGAGAATTTAAAAAGTCAATAATGATTTAATTAAAAATAATAATTAAAAAGGGTCATTCACTAATTTTAATTGGGGAACTTAGACATTTTTCGAAGCATTTTTTTTTTTCTAAACGAGAGTATGCAGTTTGAATATGAGTGTATGTAGTAGAAATGAATGAAATAAATTAAAAAAGTTATTAAGATTTTTTTTTCTTTTAAACCAAAAATAGAATTTAGAGTTAAAAATAGAAGTTTTAGAGTTAAAAGTCGCCAAAAGTAGGATTTTCAACTGAAAGTAATCTAAGATATAAACTCTCAACTGAAATGAATTTTACCTTAAGGTGTGAGCTTTTAGCTAGAAGTGAGCTAGAGTCAAAACTTCCTGGTCCCAGAAATCACCACGGGGGTTATAGTAAAAAATACAGGGTCCCGTATGAATTATACAGTACTAAATTTAACAACTCGCCTCCTCCCCCTCCCTTTTTTTACCCAGAGGAGCCTTTCGATAGCCTAACAATACACACTTCAAAAAATACAGAGTGCTACAAAACGAAGAATTTTAACGTATATATAAAATAAACAAGAATGAAAAATCATGCGTAGCGACATAATTCATGAATCACTTTCCAACATCATTGAAATGTTATGTGAACAAAATATAATTTTACCAGCTAGTGCATAGTTAATTAAAATAGTGAACAGATCCCCTTTTTAATAAAAAGGAACCCTTCACAATAATCCATTTATGCATAAGGACCCTCATAAAATCAGATAATTTACACTTTACCCTGTTTTTTTCAATTCAAGTTAGGCTAAAAGTAAAGCTTACACATCGATAGGTTCAAAATACACGGACCCTTCGAAAGGAACTAGAAAAAGTTAAAGATTTAAGCCCTGCTCATAAAATAATGCGACAACCCAGCGTCCTTCACAAATAATATAACCCTATTCCTATTCGAATCCCAGTGACCTTCACAAAAAAATCCAATAGATTCATATTATTTTATGGCGACAGAAATATGAGAGACCTTTTAGAAAAATCCAAGATCACTGTTTGAAAGAAAAGCACCCTTCACAATGTACCCTGTAAAAATATTTTAAGAAATAGACTACTATTCTCAAATGAATACGAATTCATGCAATGTAAAAAATAGGTTTTACACGAATGCATTTTTAGTATAACGTTCAAAATATAGATTTTAGAAAAAAAAAGTACATATTTCACCAAATTTATCATACAAGTCTGTAAAATAGGGTAGAGCGTTTCATGAAAAATAATTGAATTTTCGAATGATTATGCTTTAAAATACATATTTATAACTGCAACTAAGATTTGAGTGTTACCCCCTCAACATGCATATCGCTGAATCATAATGAGTCATATTATCAGATAAGCAAAGATCTTGCTTTGACACGGTGAATCACTCGCGATAAGAAATATCTGATGCTCGAGTTTCTGTCACATTTTGGGTAGGTAAATGAAGGAAATGAGCTATTTAAAACCGTCAATGTATACGAATTATTTCGTGTAGTCCTATATAATTATTAACCTGTTAAGTTTTAAAATGCTTCAATGAAAAATAAGAACTAGTCATTAAGCGATACCCTTAAGAATTTTGAGGCAAACAGATGTTTAAATGAATTTGAACCTGATTAAATGTACCTGTGTTTAAATGAATTTGACGCATGTTATGGTAAAAAAAATACAGGGTCCCCTATAAGATATATGAATTAAACTTTAAATATTTTAAAATTACATTAGTCTATGCTTTTTTTGTATAGAAAAATTATACTAAATTGTGTTTTTAGTATTTTAACTTAAAAATTTCTTTTGAGGAATGAATATAATAACTAAGCTTTGTTTTTATAAAATATATATATATATATATTGTACTAAATAGTTAGGGTATTATTTAAAAAAATTTTGTTTTTAATATTGAAAAAATACACATAAAGTTATCTTACCTAAATATTTAAACCATAATGTACTGTGGACTTCATCCAAACTCGACTGCATGCATGTCTTAAAAGAACTAAACGGTATAACATGTTCGTTTATCTCTTAAAATTACGGGATATCGTGACGTCATGGATAAAGCATAGGGTAGAATACAGAATGAATAGGTATTATAAAGCAGAATCATAAATTTTGCATACTTTACACTTGTAGTATGTGAAATGGTTGCTACTATTGCCTATATGAGAAAATGAATCATCAACGAATCTTATTAGTGTATGTTATATTTAACCAACAGGCTTGAAATGCGTGAATTTTGACTAGAATTAATTATTGAATGTAAAAATGATTTATTTTTAGATCTAATATGTATATCATTTAACATTTTAAAATATATACATAAATTAATCTTACATTATTCACAAACTTACAATCCCGTCTTCAATATATATGACTACAGCATGAAAAAACATGCGTGCTACTTGTATAGCAACTAGACCAGAAATGATTTCAGTACAAGTCCATTATCTTATTGTTAATCTAAAGATTAGTAACATCACGTGACTGATTGCAATAACATTCTATATAAGATTTACTGATAAGAATACATTTCAATTCATTTCTCCCAAAAGCAAGTGTATGAGTTGGTTGTAAGATCTAGGTAAGTATCCTTACTTTATATGCTTAAAGTTATAATATATGAATAGATATAATATTAATGTATTTTTTCAATATGTATGGTAGGCAAAAAGGAATAGGTAAGCAAAAAAGAACAGGTATTATTGCATGTTTCCTATAATTTATTTTAAAAATAATTATTTTAAAAATACATACTAACAATTTATGCGATGAGTCACACAGCATGATGGGACGATATATGAAATTTATTTTTATATTATACAAGCTCCTATATACAATTCATATGCGTGAGCAAGATTATTTTTAAACTAGAATTATTCACTGAATGTAAAAAAAAATGATTTATATTTAGATCTAATATTTATATCGTTTAACATTTTAAAATCCCATTAAAAGTATATACATTAGTATGCTTGTGAAAGGCCTATTGTTAATACGAAACGTTGTGTGAAGTGTCCTGTTTTAGGGTTAAAAGTTTCGTGAAGGGGTCTGTTTGATGGAGCCTGTTTCGAAATGACTTAAGAACGCACAATTTATTCCTAAACATTCAACTCGATTCGTTATACATGCTTTATTAAGTATTCAATAAAAAATAATAAATAAGAAATAAAATTAAAAATAGTAATTAAGAGATACCCTTAAGAATTCTTGCGATAGGAGATTGGTTTTAATTAAATAGGTTAATGAATCTAATTCGATACAAGTCTTGTTAAAACAGAGATTATAGTTAAAATACACATTAATTATACAGTATTACACTGCGCTACAGTATCACACAATGCGCTACCTCACCTATATTATCACAGAAATACCTTCGATAAAATTTAGACTAACAATACACACCTAAAAAAATATATACAGAGTACCCAGAAAATGATAGGAATGAATGAAAAATTTTAACGTAAATTATAAAATAGGATCTACAATAAGTGACAATAAATAAATATGAAGGAAAATCATGAGTCATGGTATACTTTATGAAACACTTTCCAATGCTATGTGACTATCGTTAAGAATTTGAAATAAGTGAATTAGATTTAATAATTCATACTGGAAATGTATTTTAAAAAATATTAGTAGCTTCACCTACTTTTAAATCATTCAAGACATATGATGAAGGCTTGGCTGCTGTAGAAAAGCTTAATATTTGTATCTTAATGAATCGACCTATTTATGTCGGATTCACAATTTTAGAATTATCTAAATTAGTTATGTATGATTTTCATTACAATTTTATAAAGAAAACATACAAAGATCGTGCAGTTATACTCTTTACGGATATAGATTCCTTAACTTATCATATTCAAACACATAATATTTATAAGGATATGGAGCACCATTATGATTTTTTCGACTTTTCTGAATACTCGAAATTCCATCGTCTAAACCGCACAAGTTTCGAACCCACAAACATATAATCAGACTTGTCATTTTATAACCAGGATGCTAACCACAGGGCTAAGTGAGCCCCCGCTTATTTTATAGTCACCACGTTGACTATTGGGCTTAGTAAGCCCCAGGCTAATTTATATCCACCACGCTAACTATTGGGCTTAGTGAGCCCCAGGCTAACTTATACCCACCACGCTAACTTTTGGGCCTAGTGAACCCCCGCTTATTTTATAGTCACCACGTTGACTATTGGGCTTAGTAAGCCCCAGGCTAATTTATATCCACCACGCTAACTATTGGGCTTAGTGAGCCCCGGCTAACTTATACCCACCACGCTAACTTTTGGGCCTAGTGAACCCCCGCTTATTTTATAGTCACCACGTTGACTATTGGGCTTAGTAAGCCCCAGGCTAATTTATATCCACCACGCTAACTATTGGGCTTAGTGAGCCCCAGGCTAACTTATACCCACCACGCTAACTTTTGGGCCTAGTGAACCCCCGCTTATTTTGTAGCCACCATACTAACCACAGGGCTAAGTGAGCCCCCGCTTATTTTATAGTCACCATGCTAAGTATTAGGCTGAGTGAGCCCCAGGCTATTTTATACCCACTATGCTAACTAATGGGCTGAGTGAGCCCCAGGCTATTTTCTACCCACCACGTTTACTGGGCTTAGTGTGTCCCCGCTTATTTTATAGCTACTACGATAACCCCAGGGCTAAGTGAGCCTCCCGCTTATTTTATAGTCACCACGTTTACTACTGGGCTGAGTGAGCCCCAGGCTATTTTATACCCACCACGCTAACTACTGGGCTGAGTGAGCCGTAGGCTATTTTATACCCACCACGCTAACTACTGGGCTGAGTGAGCCCCAGACTATTTTATACCCACCACGCTTACAGGGCTAAGTGAGCCCCCGCTTATTAACACGCTAACTACTGGGCTGATTAAGCCCCAGGTATTTTATACCCATCACGCTAACTACTGGGCTCAGTGAGCCCCAGGTTATTTAGTCGCATGAATATGATTTCCAAGGTATATGTCCTAACTTGATTTAGACCATTGCCTATTGTAAGATAAAGCTGGGAAGTAAATTGGTAAACTATATGTACATTTCCCTTGAAAACTCACTTGTATTTTCTTAAATATCTGCAGAAATCAGCATAGTTTATTAAAATTATATACATTCTCATTAGTTTATGAATCTACTAACTTATAATATCTATATGGTAACTTGGATTATTAGTATTCCCACTTAAAAATTTCTTTTGTAGATTTAATATGATAAACACTAACATGAGACTGACTAAACTTTTACCATTTTCATTTCAACTTAGTTTTAGGAAATTTATCTACATAGCTTTAAATTTGACTGTTTAGTAAGTCTATTATTTCAAAGTATTATTTTTTAGTTCTAATATTCAAAACATATTCATATCGTTTTTCATAGTAAGTATCAAATTAATTTAAAGCCATATTAAAAAATATATATATATACAAATACTATTCTTACCTAACACGCCAGCTAGCTAAGCAACCAACCGTCTCACACTAAGACTCTGAGAAAAGTGAATGCTTGTTCAGGGCCTTATCAGCTAATATAATCACTGATAAGATTTGGTCACGTGACATGTGACGTCACTGATTAAGTGATATCACGTGACCATGTGGTATCATTCAATACGTCACCAGTGACGTCAGAGATCACGTGACTAGGTCATAAAAGAACCAATTGCTAATTGCAATTAACAATTTACCTCTAATTGATTTGTATAATATATGTATAGATAAATTAATACATGATTTTTCTATTATTTTATAAAACATAGTACATGTACTATGTATTACGAAATAATATATATATAGATATATAGATATAGATATATCTATATATTTATCTATTTATCTATATCTATTTATATATTATTTCGTAATACATAGTACATGTACTATGTTTTATGAAATAATAGAAAAATCATGTGTTAATTTATCTATACATATATTATACAAATCAATTAGAGGTAAATTGTTAATTGCAATTAGCAATTGGTTCTTTTATGACCTAGTCACGTGATCTCTGACGTCACTGGTGACGTATTGAATGATACCACATGGTCACGTGATATCACTTAATCAGTGACCAAATCTTGTCAGTGATTATATTAGCTGATAAGGCCCTGAACAAGCATTCACTTTTCTCAGAGTCTTAGTGTGAGACGGTTGGTTGCTTAGCTAGCTGGCGTGTTAGGTAAGAATAGTATTTGTATATATATATTTTTTTTAATATGGCTTTAAATTAATTTGATACCTACTATGAAAAACGATATGAATATGTTTTGAATATTAGAACTAAAAAATAATACTTTGAAATAATAGACTTACTAAACAGTCAAATTTAAAGCTATGTAGATAAATTTCCTAAAACTAAGTTGAAATGAAAATGGTAAAAGTTTAGTCAGTCTCATGTTAGTGTTTATCATATTAAATCTACAAAAGAAATTTTTAAGTGGGAATACTAATAATCCAAGTTACCATATAGATATTATAAGTTAGTAGATTCATAAACTAATGAGAATGTATATAATTTTAATAAACTATGCTGATTTCTGTTTAAGAAAATACAAGTGAGTTTTCAAGGGAAATGTACATATAGTTTACCAATTTACTTCCCAGCTTTATCTTACTATAGGCAATGGTCTAAATCAAGTTAGGACATATACCTTGGAAATCATATTCATGCGACTAAATAACATGGGGCTCACTCAGCCCAGTAGTTAGCGTGATGGGTATAAAATACCTGGGGCTTAATCAGCCCAGTAGTTAGCGTGTTGACTATATAATAAGCGGTGGCTCACTTAGCCCTGTAAGCGTGGTGGGTATAAAATAGTCTGGGGCTCACTCAGCCCAGTAGTTAGCGTGGTGGGTATAAAATAGCCTGGGGCTCACTCAGCCCAGTAGTAAACGTGGTGACTATAAAATAAGCGGAAGGCTCACTTAGCCCTGGGGTTATCGTAGTAGCTATAAAATAAGCGGGGACACACTAAGCCCAGTAAACGTGGTGGGTAGAAAATAGCCTGGGGCTCACTCAGCCCATTAGTTAGCATAGTGGGTATAAAATAGCCTGGGGCTCACTCAGCCTAATACTTAGCATGGTGACTATAAAATAAGCGGGGGCTCACTTAGCCCTGTGGTTAGTATGGTGGCTACAAAATAAGCGGGGGTTCACTAGGCCCAAAAGTTAGCGTGGTGGGTATAAGTTAGCCTGGGGCTCACTAAGCCCAATAGTTAGCGTGGTGGATATAAATTAGCCTGGGGCTTACTAAGCCCAATAGTCAACGTGGTGACTATAAAATAAGCGGGGGTTCACTAGGCCCAAAAGTTAGCGTGGTGGGTATAAGTTAGCCTGGGGCTCACTAAGCCCAATAGTTAGCGTGGTGGATATAAATTAGCCTGGGGCTTACTAAGCCCAATAGTCAACGTGGTGACTATAAAATAAGCGGGGGCTCACTTAGCCCTGTGGTTAGCATCCTGGTTATAAAATGACAAGTCTGATTATATGTTTGTGGGTTCGAAACTTGTGCGGTTTAGACGATGGAATTTCGAGTATTCAGAAAAGTCGAAAAAATCATGATGGTGCTTCATATCCTTATAAATATTATGTGTTTGAATATGATAAGTTAAGGAATCTATATCCGTAAAGAGTATAACTGCACGATCTTTGTATGTTTTCTTTATAAAATTGTAATGAAAATCATACATAACTAATTTAGATAATTCTAAAATTGTGAATCCGACATAAATAGGTCGATTCATTAAGATACAAGTATTAAGCTTTTCTACAGCAGCCAAGCCTTCATCATATGTCTTGAATGATTTAAAAGTAGGTGAAGCTACTAATTTTTTTTAAAATACATTTCCAGTATGAATTATTAAATCTAATTCACTTATTTCAAATTCTTAACGATAGTCACATAGCATTGGAAAGTGTTTCATAAAGTATACCATGACTCATGATTTTCCTTCATATTTATTTATTGTCACTTATTGTAGATCCTATTTTATAATTTACGTTAAAATTTTTCATTCATTCCTATCATTTTCTGGGTACTCTGTATATATTTTTTTAGGTGTGTATTGTTAGTCTAAATTTTATCGAAGGTATTTCTGTGATAATATAGGTGAGGTAGCGCATTGTGTGATACTGTAGCGCAGTGTAATACTGTATAATTAATGTGTATTTTAACTATAATCTCTGTTTTAACAAGACTTGTATCGAATTAGATTCACTAACCTATTTAATTAAAACCAATCTCCTATCGCAAGAATTCTTAAGGGTATCTCTTAATTACTATTTTTAATTTTATTTCTTATTTATTATTTTTTATTGAATACTTAATAAAGCATATATAACGAATCGAGTTGAATGTTTAGGAATAAATTGTGCGTTCTTAAGTCATTTCGAAACAGGCTCCTTCAAACAGACCCCTTCACGAAACTTTTAACCCTAAAACAGGACACTTCACACAACGTTTCGTATTAACAATAGGCCTTTCACAAGCATACTAATGTATATACTTTTAATAGAATTTTAAAATGTTAAACGATATAAATATTAGATCTAAATATAAATCATTTTTTTTACATTCAGTGAATAATTCTAGTCTAAAAATAATCTTGCTCACGCATATGAATTGTATATAGGAGCTTGTATAATATAAAAATAAATTTCATATATCGTCCCATCATGCTGTGTGACTCATCGCATAAATTGTTAGTATGTATTTTTAAAATAATTATTTTTAAAATAAATTATAGGAAACATGCAATAATACCTGTTCTTTCTTGCTTACCTATTCCTTTTTGCCTACCATACATATTGAAAAAATACATTAATATTATATCTTTTCATATATTATAACTTTAAGCATATAAAGTAAGGATACTTACCTAGATCTTACAACCAACTCATACACTTGCTTTTGGGAGAAATGAATTGAAATGTATTCTTATCAGTAAATCTTATATAGAATGTTATTGCAATCAGTCACGTGATGTTACTAATCTTTAGATTAACAATAAGATAATGGACTTGTACTGAAATCATTTCTGGTCTAGTTGCTATACAAGTAGCACGCATGTTTTTTCATGCTGTAGTCATATATATTGAAGACGGGATTGTAAGTTTGTGAATAATGTAAGATTAATTTATGTATATATTTTAAAATGTTAAATGATATACATATTAGATCTAAAAATAAATCATTTTTACATTCAATAATTAATTCTAGTCAAAATTCACGCATTTCAAGCCTGTTGGTTAAATATAACATACACTAATAAGATTTGTTGATGATTCATTTTCTCATATAGGCAATAGTAGCAACCATTTCACATACTACAAGTGTAAAGTATGCAAAATTTATGATTCTGCTTTATAATACCTATTCATTCTGTATTCTACCCTATGCTTTATCCATGACGTCACGATATCCCGTAATTTTAAGAGATAAACGAACATGTTATACCGTTTAGTTCTTTTAAGACATGCATGCAGTCGAGTTTGGATGAAGTCCACAGTACATTATGGTTTAAATATTTAGGTAAGATAACTTTATGTGTATTTTTTCAATATTAAAAACAAAATTTTTTTAAATAATACCCTAACTATTTAGTACAATATATATATATATATATTTTATAAAAACAAAGCTTAGTTATTATATTCATTCCTCAAAAGAAATTTTTAAGTTAAAATACTAAAAACACAATTTAGTATAATTTTTCTATACAAAAAAAGCATAGACTAATGTAATTTTAAAATATTTAAAGTTTAATTCATATATCTTATAGGGGACCCTGTATTTTTTTTACCATAACATGCGTCAAATTCATTTAAACACAGGTACATTTAATCAGGTTCAAATTCATTTAAACATCTGTTTGCCTCAAAATTCTTAAGGGTATCGCTTAATGACTAGTTCTTATTTTTCATTGAAGCATTTTAAAACTTAACACGTTAATAATTATATAGGACTACACGAAATAATTCGTATACATTGACGGTTTTAAACAGCTCATTTCCTTCATTTACCCACCCAAAATGTGACAGAAACTCGAGCATCAGATATTTCTTATCGCGAGTGATTCACCGTGTCAAAGCAAGATCTTCGCTTATCTGATAATATGACTCATTATGATTCAGCGATATGCATGTTGAGTTAGTAACACTCAAATCTTAGTTGCAGTTATTAATATGTATTTTAAAGCATAATCATTCGAAAATTCAATTATTTTTCATGAAACGCTCTACCCTATTTTACAGACTTGTATGATAAATTTGGTGAAATATGTACTTTTTTTTTCTAAAATCTATATTTTGAACGTTATACTAAAAATGCATTCGTGTAAAACCTATTTTTTACATTGCATGAATTCGTATTCATTTGAGAATAGTAGTCTATTTCTTAAAATATTTTTACAGGGTACATTGTGAAGGGTGCTTTTCTTTCAAACAGTGATCTTGGATTTTTATGAAAGGTCTTTCATATTTCTGTCGCCATAAAATAATATGAATGTATTGGATTTTTTTGTGAAGGTCACTGGGATTCCAATAGGAATAGGGCTATATTATTTGTGAAGGGATTATTTATGAGCAGGGCTTAAATCTTTAACTTTTTCTAGTTTCTTTTGAAGGATTTCTATATTTTGAACCTATCGATGTGTAAGCTTTACTTTTAGCCTAACTTGAATTGAAAAAAAAAAAACAGGGTAAAGTGTAAATTATCTGATTTTATGAAGGGTCCTTATGCATAAATGGATTTTTATGAAGGGTTCCTTTTTATTAAAAAGGGGATCTGTTCACTATTTTAATTAACTACGCTCTAGCTGGTAAAATTATATTTTGTTCACATAACATTTCAATGATGTTGGAAAGTGATTCATGAATTATGTCGCTACGCATGATTTTTCATTCTTGTTTATTTTATATATACGTTAAAATTCTTCGTTTTGTAGCACTCTGTATTTTTTGAAGTGTGTATTGTTAGGCTATCGAAAGGCTCCTCTGGGTAAAAAAAGGGAGGGGGTAGGGGGAGGGGGAGGAGGCGAGCTGTTAAATTTAGTACTGTATAATTCATACGGGACCCTGTATTTTTTACTATAACCCCCGTGGTGATTTCTGGGACCAGGAAGTTTTGACTCTAGCTCACTTCTAGCTAAAAGCTCACACCTTAAGGTAAAATTCATTTCAGTTGAGAGTTTATATCTTAGATTACTTTCAGTTGAAAATCCTACTTTTGGCGACTTTTAACTTTAAAACTTCTATTTTTAACTCTAAATTCTATTTTTGGTTTAAAAGAAAAAAAAATCTTAATACCTTTTTTAATTTATTTCATTCACTTCTACTACATACACTCATATTCAAACTGCATACTCTCGTTTAGAAAAAAAAAATGCTTCGAAAAATGTCTAAGTTCCCCAATTAAAATTAGTGAATGACCCTTTTTAATTATTATTTTTAATTAAATCATTATTGACTTTTTAAATTCTCCTCAAATGTATTCTAACATGTATATCGAATGGTCTACTCTAGTTAACACTTCGACAATGTTGAAAAGTGAGTCATAAACTATACCGCTACGCATGATTTTTCATTCTTGTTTATTTTATATATACGTTAAAATTCTTCTTTTGTACCAATCTGTATTTTTTAAAGTGCGTATTGTTAGGCTATCGAAGGGCCCCTCTGGGTAAAAAAAGGGAGGGGGGGGAGCTATTAAATTGAATACAGCATAATTCATACGGGACCCTATATTTTTTACCACAACCTGTATCATATTCATTAAAACCCGCCTGTTTGCCCTCGAACCTCACTAACATAAATCCGTTAAAACGCACTTCGTCCACCATTTCTCCGCGAAAAAAAAAAAAAAATCTCTCAAATTTCTTAAGTCCCCCAATTAAAATTAATGAATGACCTTTTTTAATTAAATCATTATTGACTTTTAAAATTCACCTGTAATATACTCTAACATGCATATAAAATACCCTACTCTCGTTAAAAAAAAAAATTGCTTCGAAAAATTTCTAAGTTCCCCAATTAAAATTAATGATTGATCCTTTTTAATTACTATTTTTAAATACAATTCACAAACTGAAAAAATATTTCCCACCCTACTCTAGTTGAAAAAAAAAATTGCTTCAAAAAACTTCTAAGTTCCCCAAGTAAAATTAATTAAATTTCTAATTCGCTAAAATAAATCCCTTGAAACACACCTCGTATTCTAGTAGAAAATTCTCCGCGAAAAAAAAAAAAAAAATTGCTTCGAAAAATTTCTAAGTCTTGTAATTAAAATTAATTAACACTAATCCTTAATTAATCCCCTTATCTTAGGTGGTGGAGGAGGAGGGCACTTCGAGAGGAGGAGGACACTTTGGGAGGAGGAGAGCACTTCGTGAGGAGGAGGAGGGCACTTCGGGAGGAGGAGGAGGGCACTTCGGGAGGAGGAGCCCTCCTCCCTCCTCGCACCACACACCACCTCCTGAGGTCGGATGCTCATTTTCTCTCTACTTTTGTGCCTTTGCCATTACAACAGTACAATACCGAAATCTGCGCTGTAGATTTTTTTTTTCTTTACATTTGTCAACCTACATTGCTATCACTTGCACTTGTTAAAAGTTGGTACAAAAGCAATTTAATCGGCATTGAAAATATTCTCCTTGACATATGGGCACTTTTCTTTTCTCCAGAAATTTGTTTTTACACTATATGCCATACCTATCATGAAGACGAAACAGCCAACCAGAACTCGCTTCAAATTTCACGATTTTCATGGCTATGAAACATATTAATATAGTTCCTGAAATCGGCAAATTTGTTATCATATCTTTAAACCAAGTGGATACATTTTCATAAATCGCTTGGCTGTTCTCAAGTCGCATTGATTCCCTGTTTGAGCATATTAGACCAGAAAAATCTTCAAGGGTTTGTCCTGTTCTTTTAAAATGGCAGCTAATTCAGAAGTATAGCCACATAAATTCTTTCTTGGCATCTACCTGCCTTATCCCAGTACTTACTGCTTGTATAATATTACTTTTTTATTTCAATGAAAATCGCTTTTTTTATTCTCTACAATAAAAAAAATATATATCCAAATGTGAATTTTTGAATTGTTGCATACATGTATATTATACATTATACATACATGTGTGTGTATGTACATACATGTATATTCATGTTTGTACATGTATGTACGTACATGTATATACATGTGTATACGTAACCATATGTACATACACATACACATGTGTATGTGTATGTGTATGTGCATATGTATGTGTATGTGTATGTGTATGTACATATGTGTATGTGCATACACATACACATATGTACATACACATACACATGTGTATGAGCGCATGTCTAACATTATACGGCAAAGCGGTTTTATTTAGCTCTCTCACTTTATGTATATGTATATACATGTGTATACATATCCATATGTACAGACATGTGTATGAGCGTATGTCTAATATTTATAATATGAGCGTAGGGCAAAGCGTTTTTATTTAGCTCTCTCACTATATGTATATGTATGTGCATACATGCGTGTATGTATATGTACATACATGTGTATGTGCATATGTCTGATATAAGACAAAGCGATTTTATTTATCTCTCTCTCTCTCTCTCTCTCTCTATATATATATATATATATATATATATATATATATATATGTATGCACGTAAATTTATATGTTTGTAAAATTCCAATGTTTGATGTTTTAACTATCGAAAAAACCGTAGTTGTTTACCGTAGTAACCATTTGTATACTCCATCAATAAACCAACCTACCAATTGCTTTACCAAAAAACCATTTGCTTACCGAAACAAACACATATTCACTATCTGCGCATGTGTAGAAATTAATTAGAAACTAGATTAAAGACATGTTTAATTTAAAAAAAGTGACTAATCAAATAGGATATGCCCTAACTTGATTTAGAGAATTACATATGGTAAGATAGGGCTTGGAATTAAAGTTTGGAAGGTAAATTGGTAAACGCTGTACATTTTTCACGAAAACTCACTTGTATTTTATTAAATATTTGTAGAAATCACCATAGTTTATTATTAAAATTAAACACATTCTCACTAATTCTCATTACTTTGTGAATCTACTAACTTATAATATTAGTATGGTTACTTGGATTAGTAGTATTCAGACTTAAAAATTTCTTTTATAGATTTAATATGATAAAAACTGACATGAGTCGGACTACACTTTCACCATTTTCATTTCAACTTAGTTTTAGGAAATTTATCTACATAGCTTTAAATTTTACTGTTTAGTTAGTCTATTATTTCAAATTATTATTATTTTTAGTTCTAATATTTAAAACATATTCATATCGTTTAACATAACATGTGTCAAATTAATTTAAAATCATATTAAAAAAAATATATAAAGATACTATTCTTACCTTGCCGAGCCTGCCTACTATTCTTACCTACCTTCGCCAGCTTTCTGAACAAACAACCGTCTCACACGAAGACTCTGAGAAAAGTGAATGCCCGTTCAAGGCCTTATCAGATAATCTAATCACTGATAAGAATGATCACGTGATATGTGACGTCACTGATTAAATGATATCATCCACCTTGGGTTTTACCGTCTAATCATGTGACCATGTGATTCATTCAATACGTCACCAGATATGTCACAGATCACGTGACTATGTCATAAAAGAACTAATTAGTAATTGCAATTAACACATTACCTCTAATTGATTTGTATAACATATCGATAAATTAATACATGATCTATTATTTTCTAATACATAGGATATATGCTATGTATTACAAAATAATACGTAGATAAATCATGTTTTAATTTATCGATATATTATACAAATCAATCTTACACTTTTAGCCTAACGTTTATCGAAAGAATCTCTGCTAAAATAAAAAAAAGGAGGGGGCGCTTAAATTTTGTAAGGTGAATCAAGTTTATAGGGTACCCTGTATTTTTTATGGGTACTCTGTATTTTCCATACACCCTGTATTGTTAGCCTAATTTACATCGAAGGGCCCACTTGGGGCAAAAGATGTGTGTGGGGCTATTTCCTCAATTTATTCCCTCATACAATTTTTGTGTGGCACTTTGTATTTTGTGAAGGACGTTTTTTTTTAGCTTCACTTGTGTCAAAGGGCACTCTGCTAAAATAAAAAAGGAAGGGGGGACGCTTAAATTTGGTATGGTGAATCAAGTTTATAGGGTACTTTGTATTTTTTATGGCTACTCTTGTATTTTTTGCAGGGTATGCTATATTGTTAGCCTAACTTACATCGAAGTGCCCACTGGGGCAAAAGGGTGGTTGGGGCTATTTCCTCAATTTATTCCCCTATACAATTTTTGTGTGGCACTTTGTATTATTTGAAGGGGCCTTACATTTTTAGCCTCACTTGTGTCAAAGGGCACTCTGCTAAAATGAAAAAGGGAGGGGGGGGGACACTTAAATTTGGTATGGTGAATCAAGTTTATAGGTGTACCCTGTATTTTTGATGGCCACTCTCTATTTCCATACACCCTGTATTGTTATCCTAACTTACATCGAAGGACCCACTTGGGGCAAAAGGGGGGGGGGCTATTTCCTCAATTTATTCCCCTATACAATTTTTGTGTGGCACTTTGTATTTTGTGAAGGGACTTTACCTTTTTAGTCTAACATTTATCAAAGGGCACTCTGCTAAAATAAAAAGGGAGGGGGTACACTTAAAATTTGGTATGATGAATCATGTTTATAGGGTACCCTGTATTTTAATCAAACTCTCTGTTTTTCGCATAACTTTTTTTGAATACAATAAAAAAAAAATGTGGCGTTATGAATTGTTTTCATAGCGGGTGGTTATGGTGGCCTCTTATATGGTGGCCTCCACAATTAAAAAAAAAAAATTAATTAAAAGAAATAATTTTGGAAAATATTTAACTTTTTGGAAAACCATTGAAAAATCTATTCTCTAACAACTTAGAAAAATACCTCGTCCTACTATAGCATGATAATTCTACGAAAAGAAATCCTCCCCTCAATAACCAAGGAGCATTCCACGATTCATTAATTAAACTAATTCCATTAATTAAAATAATCCCCCTCTTAGACTTGGCTATCTCCCCCATTCCCTTATCTCTCCCCTTGCTTATCTCCGTGACGTATTTCCACCGCGACGTACTTCCGGGCTGCACTGACCTTCCTTCGACCTTGAGGTTGGTGCAGCGCGTGCAGCTGGCGCAGAACTCTTATTTTATATCTACTCACGTTTGTTATTCGGTGTCTCTTTTATCGTTATTTCCCGTCGAAGGTCGACTTAAAATTTTCGTGAGGCAATTGAGAATCACTATACCATGCAGAACGATCAAACAATCTCGTGGAAATGAGGGCGGGGGAGGGAGGCAGTGTTTGAGGAAACAACTGCACGTCTGCATGGTCAATTTGCTTCTTTTCCCCATCTAAAATTTCATAAATGTAAAAAATTATTAGGATTTTTTTTGTTTTATTATTAATAAATAATAATAATAAAAAAGTGAATAACTGTGATCGAAGATCGCACAAAGGATTTCGTTTAATATTCCTTTCAAAACACTTTATCCTTCTTTTAATAAATCCAAATAAATTTCATTTTCCAAAAAAAAAAAAAAAAAAAAAAAGTCATGTTTTTTATAAATTAAAAATTTGCCAGTCTATTTTTCTCGTATTTTTGAAAATCTGAACTGGTTCGATAGCGGGCAAAGCCCGCTATTGTACCGTCATAATAATATCTGTCGTGTGGATTCAATGCGATATTAAAAAAAAAATCAATTTCAAAATTAAATATGTTGTAGAGAGACCTTCAAAATGTTAGACGTCAAATTAATTTTCTTTTTAACACTTTCCAACCTAGTTGAAAAGTGTTTATGACTTCGGTTTGTCTGTCCGTGCTGTAACTCCCCTAAATATGCTCGGTTTGCCCTGAAATTTTTATATGTTATTGCGTTATCTATAGCATGTTCCCTATTTCAACTGAAGTGTGTAGCACTTATAGTGTTTTTACAGGGACACTCAAAAGTATTCCGTTACATTACGGTCTATGGGGAAAAATCATTTGCGGTTTATTTTTATGATGTTAGACAATTTCAAACACATCGTAATTGATATATATTACGAAGGTGCATTACAAGAAGCTTAATATGGAATAGGGTGTGCATAGCACTTATAGTTACTCTACAGGGACAGTCAAAAGAATTCCGTTACATGACGTCTATGGAGAAAAATCGTCTGCGGTTTATTTAAATAATGCTTCACTATTTTAAACGCATTGGAATTTATATATATCACTAAGGTGCATTACAAGAGGCTTACTGCAGAATATTGTGAGTATAGCAGTCATCGTTCATTTACTTGGTGTATATAAATTCTGTAGATCCTATACAGGGCAGCACAAAAGTTCGCAAACACATTCCCGTTCATTGACAGAAAATCCAGAAGGAGAATTTTAAAATGTGCTACGCGTTTCCTAACTAAACTAAAATTTAGCATCCTATGTAGTATATATACAAATCTATAGATCCTATACAGGGCTGAATAAAAGTATTCGGATATTTTCCGAATATTGAATATGTTGGAAATTCCTGAAATTACGTTTTTAAATATGTTATGCGTTTTCCAATTTGTTTACTTAGATGTTATCTTTCAGCTTATTAAACGGTATGATTTGTAAAATTATTTTGGAAGCGTTGAAAGTGTTACATAATCTATGCTTGACGCATGATTTTTCGTTCTTGTTAATTCTCTAATGACATCCTATTAAGCTGCTTCAAGAAGAAGCACGAACTGATTCTGTACTGATACATACTCATACTCCTTGTATTATTGAGTAATGTTTGAAAAATTCCGTTTTATGACCCATAGGACGTCTCATTAATCTTTTTTAACACTTTCCAACCTAGTTGAAAAGTGTTTATGACTTCAGTTTGTCTGTCCGTCTGCCAAGTGTGTAGCGCTTATAGTTTTTTTACAGGGACAGTCAAAAGTATTCCGTTACATACAGTCAATGGGGAATAATCGGTTCAAGCGCATTTTGATGACGCTACGTCATTTAAAACATAATGAATTTGATATATAACAATGAAGCGCATTATAACATACTTCTTGTACACTGTAAAAAAAATTCAGGAACGTTCCGGGAAAATAATGGGCAGCTAATATGCCTAATTTATACCAGTAACGTTTCTGGCAAAAAATAGAAAACTTTTTTAAGAATTCAGAAAAGTTAATATTAAAAGTCAGTAACGTTCCTGGAATTATAGTGGTATAATGTTTCTCAATTCTTCAGAAAGGTTCCAGGTTTAAGTCGATAACCTTCCTGGAAAAAACCATGAACATACTAAAATCTTCCCAGTAAAAGCCAGTAACCTTCCTGGAATAAATCTGCAATCTTCCAAAACCATTTAGATATGTTTACATCCTGTCATCTTCCTGGTAAAAACCAGGAACATTCTTTAAGAATTCAGAAAAGTTCCACAGATAGTACTTGAAAATATAAGGAAACATCCTATATATTTCATGGATGTTTCTGATACATCAATATGATTTTTATTGATGTAGCTCACGATTTAATTAGCTTAAAAATTTTGCAAAGTAATTTTGGTATGTTTTAAGAATATTTTTTTTAATTTAATATTTATCTTATAAACATATTTGTTTAATTATAACATCAAATTTTCTGTAATTTTTTTTTTTTAATGTCACTGTATTTAAATGTTTACTTACAAAATATAGTTTGATGTTAAAAATAAACATGTTTGTAAGATAAATATATGTTGTTTCATTTTAAAATTGTATAATGTTTTCTTTTTTAAGGTAAATATTTTGAAAATTCGTGGAATGCATTAAAAATTAGTTGGCAAAACTTTAAAGCTAATCGATTGCTATTCTGACATAAGAGTAATCAATTACTCATAAAAATATTGTATTTTTATGAGTAATTGAAAATTCTCAAAAATGTAAATACTTTTATGAGTAATTGACTGAGCAGTCAATTACTAAAAAATGTTACATTTGGGATTATAAAGAAAAATAAATTAGTTTTTATCCGTGCAATGATCACCCGATATTAAATGTTGAAAATTTTTGCTTTTTTTTCTGCTAATCAATGGACCCCTTTTTTTTTTTTTTTTGTTTATTTTGACTGGACTATTATAACTAGAATGTATTCAAGGATAAAGTCACTCAAAGCATTAACAGACTTTGTCATTTAAAAAAATCTTAAGCAGATTTCTTTGAAACCGTTTTCTTTTCAACATATACCTACATTTACAAATAATTTGCTTAGTATTTTTGTAATCTCATGTTAAAAATCAAACACCATTTTTTAAAATTTTCATTAATTTAATTTATGTGAAGGCTGAGAAGAGTAAAATTATTATAAGAAACTATTTGATCTTGAGAAATTATTTGTTCTTGAAAGAGGTGTGATTTTCCATTTATTTTATACTCAAATGAGCTTAAGCAAGAAGTTTTCAGAACATATTTATAGCATACTTGCAATGCTAAGTATTTTTTTCAATACTAGGGGGCTCTGCCCCCTACGAGCTACGCTCGCCAACCCCCGTTCTGACACCACAAACTATAAAAACACTCTGATATAATCAACCTTAAAACGATTGCGGAAGATTCAATTATAATTAAACGACCTGCTGTAATCGGCCTTGTGTAATCGGCTTCTCGCTGTAATATCTGCTATAATCGGGTTTCCATTCATTTTCCTTTGACCAAGGGATTTTAAAGCCGAATCAACTGCTGTCGAGACAGCTATCAACTGTTGATAAAAGAAGGTTAATTAAACATTTGAAAATCAACTCGTGCAAAATGGTTAAGAAATATTAATAAGTTAATAAGCAATGTCATTGCATCGAGAAATTTTATAACGATGCTATAGAAAATTGGGTATTACTCCATTATCCCGACTACTACTTTCTATAAAAGAAAAGAACTGTCGCCAAAATATAGGATTTAAAGCCAAAAGTGCATATCTGTGGCGTCGCATTCAATTGATACCAGATGCGTTACGCGTGGTAGTTATGTCATCGAGTGATCTTTAATTCAACGTTTATCTGTATTTTTAATTATATTTTACCAATTTATTAGTTATTTCATGGATTTAAACGTAATTATTAAACGTAAAAATATAGCTTTTAATTGAAGGGAAATATTATTAATTACGCTGTTTTAAAATTTGCAATAATAGATAAAATATTTTGTCGAAATAAATTAATCTTACTCTACTTAATGCTTTGAAAACGCGGCATAATTTAATTATTTATCTTTTTAATATTCACACGCAGCATATTCTACATTTATTGCTTTTACACGTGATCATTTAATTATTATTTTAAAGTTTTAAATAGTCACGTGTTAATACATTTTTTAATTGAAAGGGGATATTATTACGTGCGCTATTTTACAAATTGGCAACGATTCAAATAATGGAATTTATGAAATATGAAATAAATCTTCGTCAAAATAATGAAAATTTTGAATAAAAAAATTGAAATATAACCTGAAAAAATGAGTCAAATCGAAAAAATAATTGCAGTCTGCACACCCCAACCTTATCAACTATATCCTTACAAATTATGGTTAAATTCCTGTGTATAGTTTTCGTTTCTATACAACTTTTATAAGAAAATTATTTTGATCAACTTTAATACTAAATATTTCTTAAAATAATTCTTCGATTTAAAAACTGTTTGCTTCAACGTGTTTATCGAACATTTCTTTATAAAACTACCAATTTTTAAATTTTTATATGCAATAGTTTTCTGGATATTAGTCCAGAAAGACTTCAAGGCACAAAATCTTAATTGATAGCGGCGGCCGCGGCGGTGGTTACTTTTTTTTTAATATAGAGAGATTCATTCCCAGTTTAGAATTAATTATTACTTTTCTTTTTTGTTGTTTGTCAACGAGAAATAATCACATTTTGAAAAGCAAAAATTTCAATACAGGGGTATTACTGATGAAATTTCAGGACACAGTTTCCAACATAATCAAAAATAAAATTTTCAAACAGTATATAAAAATTAATAATTTCTCCAAAACAGCATTTCAACAAAACGAAAATATTGTCTGTTGTACCTTTCTCAGTTTAACATCCTGATCACTGTATTTGTAGTGTTTGTTCTTGAACTAAAATTGTGTCAGTTGTTCTTATTGTAAAAATATTTAAAATTAAACAAATTTAAAATGGTTTATCTCAAAAACGTCTTTAAAAAGAAATTGGTTAAACAAGATTTCTATAAGCTACTTTGTAATTTTTTACAGATAAACTTTACGGTTTCAGAGATTATATCTATATCTTAAGATTGGGCCAAAATTTGTTTATAATTCCAAACACAGAGAAAAAAAAAAGCATAGATAAACTCCGAAAAAAATATGCAACCTGTTTAAATTTATTTTTAAACAGAAATTTTGCTAAAATATACACAAATTTAGGTTCAGTCTTACTATAATAAATTCACAAGTAGAAACATTACCAAATTTAATAAAATTATTTAAACAAAGTACATTCTTAACTTTTTGAGATATACCACTTTAAAGTATCTTTTTAATCACTGTGAGAACAACAGATATATTTTTTAGCCATAACTCATATAACTATCGGGATTTTTTAATGCGGGTTACCTTAAAATGCTCAAACAATATCGTTTTTTCGTGTTTTTTTTTTTTTTTTTTTTTCGAAAAAGTTTATTTTTTGAAGATTAAAATTTAATTCCTTTTAAAAAGCAGGCATACTTCAAATATACAAACATAGTAACATTTTTCATATATGAGTAAATGTACATTTTAAAATATTATAATTCTTGCAATGTAGGTTTAATTCCTTTTTTTCCCGATTGTCGGGTGACAGAAAAGTTATTTTATACACTTACATTCTGTTGCTCTCAATGTATGCATCGAATTGTAAAAGTAATAATAATAATAATAATAATAATTATTATTATTATTACTTTACACTCTCATTTATGGATTTTATTTGGTACAAAAAGTTACATATACAACTTTAAAAGTCAGAAGCATAACAAAAATAATACTTTTAAACAGTATGGAAAGTTTACTAATTTCAGATTGTAAAAGTTAAAAGCTTGTAACTTAAAGGAAAAAAGAAGAAAAATCGATCAGTTATTTATTTAAAATATTTTTAATTATATTAAATTACGTGCATACCTTTCTTTTTGTTATCCAACTGTTTTCCTGGGGAATCGTAGGAATAATATAGTCCAAAAATGGAGAAGAATTAATTACATAAATCTAAAAAGTATTCCAGGTAACAATGAAGGGATTATAATTTGCGCAAAGTTAATTTGCGTACCTTGCAAAGTTACCCAGTACCATTTGACTATTATTACGTGCAATAAGATTAAAATGCAATTTTAAAATATTTTTCCTCCGTCTTCCTAGAGAACCTTCCTTCTAGAATGCCTTCCTCTTTGCCTTGTGCTTGCGGTTGAAATAATAAAATGGCAGGTTTTTGACACGGTCCAGACGCAGCTGTTATTTATTCACTAGCCGCCACTGGCGACCAGTTTGGTCTCCCTTAAATGTATGTTAAACATTGCAACATGTTACATTTACATGTTACATGTTAATTTAATTTTTCCTTAATCCTTCGCCAAATCGGAAGATTCTAATAGACAAATCATGAACTTTTGCGATCATGGTATAGCACATTTCGCATATTTTTTGGGCACAGGTGTCACATACGCACGTTGGCGCGATTCCACCCCCCCCCCCCCCCCGCCAATTTGACGAAAAATTTTTTTATGCAAATTGTTGTTTATTTACTTTTATTTATTTTTTTAGTTCTATAAATTATTTTTGATATGTATATCAATATTTATTTACATCAAACTATCATTTATTTATTTTTATTTCCTTTTTTAATTATGAGTATTTTTGTTAGCCGGGAGCAGATGATAAATCGCCAAATATTGTTCCCATCACCATCATTCATACTACATTAATTTAATTTTAAATTATAAACCTGTCACTCATTTCATTTAAAATTCTTAACTTTAATCTAAAATGCTTATATTACATAAATTTAAAATACTTCACACTTTTCATTTAAAATAGAAAATAAATAAATAAATAAGAAATAATATCATAAATCAAAGCATTTGATTTCAGAATCAAAGTATCGTTTCTAATTTGTACACGCGATAAATAAGAGCTGTATTAGCGATTTTAAAAATGCTAAAAATTTGATTCATTAACTATTATTACGTGAGTTCAATTTACGTCAAGAAAAGGTCCGGAAGGAAGTTGAGTTGTATAGCACATAATTATGGTAAACTTTGATTGTCTCACTGGTGCGAATTATTTTTTTGACGCGAGACGGCGGTCCAAAAATTCATTCGCGGAGAACTTGCTTTGCGAATGATTACCTCCATGATTTAATATTTTAAATGTTCACGACGAATCAATCTTTTTTTTTTTTTTTTTTTTTTTTTTTGTTTACTTTCATGAATAGAGAATTTGAACTGTGAACCTAATTTCGACTGAAGTTATTGCAGAATATATACATAATTGAACGTAAGTCATCTCTCAAATATTAATTTATTTTGAACGATCTTTCTTAAAATGTAACTTTTAACCAGTTTTATTCGAAAAAATAATTTTGAATAAAAATGGCCGCTTGGCATATGAAAAAGTGAAACGGCCATCCCGGAACTGTTGATGACAGTCACATGACTTACGCTTTTATTTTAGAAGATTGTTTGTCTACCGCAGATGATTTGATATTGCAATACATTTTCAGGAGAGTTTTCATTTCAAGTACAGCTTTCAATAATATGTTTTTTAACACAAGGCCGCTGTAAGCATAGATGCAAGGGCCCCCAAATCGGTCCCTGGATATACGTCGAGAAGCCAATATGGCGGAGCTAAGAGCTAAAGTAGAGACGTTGCCACGCTGAAAAAAGCTTAATTCCTGAATTGAGGAAACTATTCATAAAAAAACATGTTCTTCCAGGAATCTGATAGAAACTGGTGAAAACCCGGAACGTTTCTGGAACATTTGCGTGACGATACAGAATTTTCTTACAGTGTAGAATATGCGCAAAGCATTTAGTATTCATTGACAGGGTCAAACAAAAGAATTCTTTTACACATCGTTCTATGGGGAAAATAGTCAGCAGTGTAATTGAGGGATATTTCACTATTTCAAACATAATGAAAATTATATGCATTACTGAGGTGCACTATAAATTGCTCTCTTGTGTGCATTGCGCACAAAAGATAGGGACACACAAAAGATATTGGTTACAGTACATGTGCGATATTGACAGTCTATGTGTGATAAGTCCGTTTTCAACTTTGGTTGGCATTTTTAACTTTTTTTTCATAGTACGTGTGTGTTTATAAACTCGGTTGAATATATACAGGACTACACAAGGAAATTCGTAAGTACTACAGACTATGGGAGTGCCCCAGTGAAGAAATGATAGCCGACACTCTCACCAAACCCACTCCCAAACCTGTGTACGAAAAACACCGTAAGAAACTGAACCTTCAACCATTCCCCACACAGGAGATTACGAAGGAGTGACGGAGAAACCTTTTTACGCCGTTAATAATCTCCACGTGTTGTGAATTATCGAAAGAACACTTAGAACATGTTAAAAACCAGATCCCAATTAACTATAAGTACTTCAAGTGATAACCGCAGCTGCAAACCAAGCCAAAGTGAATAAAACCAGATACTGTAAAAACTGATCAGCTGAGAAATTCTGCAGACCTCCCTACTTCAACTTACAGCTGATACCGTGTGATGTAGTCGAACAGTTAAAACGCCCTTGTAAATATCCCAAATATAATGTAAAATTGGAGCACTTGTATGCAGTCTCCAAAACGCGATTTAAATGTGTATATAAAGCCAAGAATTACAATAATAATAGAGATCCATATTCCATATTTGTAGATCCATATTCAAAGAAAAATGGATCTACTTCTTACTTCACGCAATATTACTTTCTTCTAATAATGTTGTTTATTACTCCCATACAGCGACACTTCAATGAATCAAAAGGATAAATATCAGTGCATTATTGTGGATATTACTTTGCGCAAAAGCAGTTCTCAGGTAAGCTGAACAAACCTTTTTTACCATTATCGAAAGATGAAAATGTATATTAAAATATGAAGACTGATATAACAATTTATCAAGATAGAAAATTAATTATGCTACCGACGGTTTCCCTAACAAAGATTATAGAAGACTGAAAAAAGAATATCCCAGTATTAAAAACGATAATATAACAATTTCTAAAAATATAATAATAAATAAAAGATCACTAAAAATGAAATAATGAATGCGATAAAAGAAAATACTCAATTTATTGAGAAACTCAATTCTACAAGTTATAGTAGGGGAGACCGGGGCAAGATGACGAATGTCTTAATTTTTCCGTTTTCCTATCGGCCGTTCGTTAAACAATACTATATAGAGACGCTGAAATCGCCATTTTTGTGTCAGTTGTGAAGCTTTGATTGTTTTCCGCTGCCACATTATAACTTTTATGCATGTGTAAATAAGCTCTGCTACAGATACAAGCAAGATATATCGTTTCTCTTTAATATTTATGAGTAACTTAGTTTAAATACTACCTATTACCATGAATAAATGTCAATTAATCGCCTTCCTTCATGGCAATGAAAACGAATGTTTTTAAACAGGCAGTCCGGGGCAAGATGACGAGCTCGTCATCTGGCCCTGTGTTTCGGAATTTATTAAACTAACTATGTTGTCCATTTTATTTAAATCCTGTAAACGCTTGTTTGTCTGTGTGTTTGTTCGCACGACCTTTCGCTTCTATCTCGTCTGGGGTTAAGGGGCGCATGGGATCGGGGGAGGTGTCGTTTGAAAGGGGGCGACCAGAGGAAGACACTTTTGCCATCCGTTAAGCCCCCCCCCCCCTAGCCTCCCGAAAGGAAAACCCTATGGGGGTCCGTATCTCCACTTCCAAGCGTCCGATCGGTATGAGATGAGAACAGTTCGACGGGGTCAAGTATTCCGGTTTGATCCAAAAGGAAGACCGTTAAATGACCATTAGTGTCAAGTGACAGGTATCCCTTTCAGAAATTGAAAAAAGCAGAAACGACGCCATTTTGATGCGTAATTACTTTCTCTATAACTTCCGGTGTTGCTGGTCATTAGCGAATGATTGATCTCCTTTCGAAAAGCAGGAAATTTCTCTTGGTTTTTACCTTTTTTATTAAATGTACAGCCCCTTCTAGGACTCTTCCATTCTGTTTTCACTGTCACACCTGTGAGACAGATGTTCACATACTTCTTCGCACTTGTATTAAAAAAAGTTCTTAGTTACAATGCTTCTTTAAATGAAGAATGCAAAACTGCAGCAAGAAAAATATTTTTATTTATATCACGTCATTGCTTGCACTTATTTTAAACTTAAACAAACAAACAATAAGATTTTTGAACAATTTAAAACTGAAAAATAGTATTATGAGGTTTTTTTTTTTTTTAATGTTGTATTATTATTCGGCAATATTTGGAATTTAATGTATTTAAGCATGTTCTTGAAAGAAATAATAATACTACTGAACATTGCGAATCTTCTTGGTACTTTAACAAAGTCATTTAGTTTATGAAATTTGCAGAAATTGATATCCAAATGCTTTAGAATTTAATGTTATTTTTTATTTGACTATAAATATATTTTTATCTATAATCAATTGATTCTAATAGATGTGTTTATAACACCTTTCTTAATCTCCAACTTTGACACCATTTTCTAAAACTTTCTTAGCCTTTAACGAAAACAGAGAAATGCTATTCGATTTTTTAGTATATAAATAAGAAGTATCAAAATGACTGAATGAATGAATGTGTCAGGAAATATAAAGTTTAGATTTGAGAAAAACATGATTTAATACATATATTATAATACATATAATATATATATATATATATATATATAGAAATTATTCACCACTACATTAGATATGTCCGTTATGTTATGGAGGTATTTCTCATTATCTTTCAATATAAGGGTAGGGAATAGAGATACACGTGCATTACTTATAATGTAGAATCGGAGTGAGAGTGAACAAAAAAATTTTCTACTTTTTCAAGATGTTACACTCACATCTTTATGCATAAATGTGTGGACCTAGAGGCATCCACAAATCGGTAAAATTTGGCCCGGCCCAACAATTTTTGCGAAAAATGCATATATTTAAAATCGCCATTATTCTACAATTAAAATTAATTCATTTTAAAGAACAAATTTAAAACATAAGATAACATATACTTAAAAAATAATATTCCTAGGAAAACCTATAAACCATTGAAAAAGAACCTGTCTATGACGGAATCCGTTCTTAAACGAAAAATGTGTTGATTCATGCAAAAAGAATATAATAATACGTGTGACTTACTATTGACTTTCTCAATATAATATTATTTATGTAAATCACACAAAAGCCCCCGCTAGTTATTTTTGATATTAGTACTTCTATTTTTATATTTTAATTTGTTTATAAGGCAATTTCTTCAAAATGGTGGCAATCCTTTTACTTTCATTTTTCTGAGACAAAAGAAATAATGGAAAATATTCAGACACATGGCTTTTTGGATGTTTTTTTTTAAATTTACACGTAAAGTTTCGGTAAAAATATTTAAACACGTGTACTTTATTTTTATAAGCGGATAAAAAAATATGTTTGTATTTACTGTTATGTCGCGAGAATATTGTTTTACATCATTATTTTATCTTTATCATTCCTTTTCTACTTTCTTCTATCTTTACAAGAAGAAAGTATTGGATTCATGAACATTTTCGTCTTCCGGTTTTCGACGAATTTATACGTTTTAGAAGCTCCTGAACACGATTTGACCATTTTTAGATAATGTCTGTCTGTGAGTCTGTTTGTCTGTCTGTCTGTATGTGACAAAAATTTTGTGGGCGCTCTATCTCAAGAACTAATGCATTAAATTTAATAAAACTTTATATTCAGTGAGTTCCTGATATAAATTGGTGCTGATTAGTTTTTGGTAAAAATCACCCAGCAGGTGGCGCTGCTATGCTGCATTTTTCACGATTTCTGCAATAGCTGTATCTCAAGCCCTAATGCACTTATTTTCATCAAACTTCAGGTTTAGTTAGATCTTGACATAAATAGACGCTGATTACGTTTTGGTGTAGATATCCCAACATGTGGCGCTGCTATACCACTTTTTTCTCGATTTTTACGATAGCTATAGCTCAACAACTAATACACGGAATTTCATCAAACTTTAGATTCTATTAGACCTTAACATAAATAGATGCTGCTAACGTTTTGGTATAAATTGCCCGACAGGTGGCGCTGCTATGCTACTTTTTTCATTATTATCACGATAACTATATCTCAAGAACTAATGCACAGATTTTCACCAAACTTTAGATTCAGTTAGACGTTAACATAAGTTGTTGTTGATTAGGTTTTGGTATAAATCTCTCAAAAGGTGGCGCTGCTATGCTGCATTTTGCAGGATTTACACGATTTTAGCAATAGTCATATCTCAAGAACTAATGCACGGAATTTAATAAAACTTTAGATTCAGTTAGACCTTGATATAAATGGGTTAGTGTATGCGAAATGTTTGTGAGATAGAAGAAAGTTTTGGGATTGGCACATCCGACTAGTTTCATTATAAAGAAAAAAATGTTCTAATATAATAGGTTGTGTTTAAGACCATCAAAGAGTCTCCAGGTACCTAATAATTAACTGATATCATTTTCAAAAGAAAGAAATGGCTCCGTTACAGACGATATGAGTTTGAAACGAAAGTTTATTGAATAGGACATTTTTAAAATATTTTATTTCTTTGCGTTTCGACGTGTTCCAACTTGCGTTTAATAATGTTTCAAAATGTTGAGTAAAGGATAAATGCTTTCTAAACGTTATAAAAAAAAAATCGCGCCGCGAAACTATTTGGCTCTGGCAGGCAAGAATATTGGAGTGATTTCGAATCAAATAGATTTTTCATTTTTCGATAAATAACTTATATTTTGAGTGATAAGCAAATTTTGTCTTATAAAGATCTTAATCAGACTGTCGCACCAAACGTTAGCTTTGACAGCGTTTATTAAAGACCTCCAGCCTTTATGGAAAAATGGAAAAACTATTCGATTTCATAGCTTCTGAATAAGAACACCTACTAGTCTCAGGCGTTTATAGGAAAAAATGGATTTAGGAATATCTCAGAAATTAGCTACTTTAGATTTGAAAACAGGCTCATCTCATCTTGCTACTTTCTGACGCATTCGTGATTTGTAAACTGTACATGAATACAATTATGTATATTATTTCAGATGTCAATATCCCTTTTTCTACGCATATACAAAACATACACGATGGTTAAGATATTATTTGAAAGGTTATTGAACAGGCTTTAATGAGTACATTCACATTTCTTTAAAACATGTTGTTTAATCAAAAATTTAAGTTAATAAAAAATGAGTGCAAAAAACGCATCGACAAAAAATATCAAACTTTGAAGTGAGGAAAAACCTACTGGCTTTCAGATATTTGTATTAAGATTCTAAAATTGTAGTAATTTTTCATTTTTATCTAAAAATATAGCGCTTTTTATAAAATTTGAACTTTTAAAGGATTTTCGAAACATGTGAAAATAACCATGAATTGCAAATGTATTATTAATGAGATACAGATGTCTCTTGTTGGCAAATCAAAATCGCAAGCAATATAAATTTTTGCTTTTTTTCTGAAATGTTATTGAGTTAGCTCGGCTCTTCAATAATAATAATAACTTATTATTATTTATGTGGTTTTTAGTATAGGGTATTGTTTATTTATGTGAGCTGGAAACATTCTAAATTTTAAGCTATGATGTAAATAAATACCTATTACACTAAAAATATAACACATGCTTGTACTACGTAAAAAAAATAAATATTTGTTTATGTTTTAAAATTATACTATCGGGCGTGGCCCCCCAATATGTTGCATTTGCGTGGCATGATATCTTTTTCTAAGGGGGTGGGGGAAGGGGGATCTAATTAAATTCAACATTTAGAAAACATTCAAAATATTAATTTTATTAAATTTCATTTTATAAAAGTAATCATGCTTACAATCTTCAATATGAATGAAAGAAAATTACATCTTGCAAGTTACGTGATTGTGTTGAAATTAGAGTAGGATGCATTTGTAGGAAAATGGCGACATACGGGCAATAAAATTCCATTGAACTAGATGATTTGGGATAAAAATTTGGAGAGCTTGATTGCCATCTAATGTTTCTTCATTTGCCTAACTCGTTTTCAGGCTTTTCTCAGATGCAAACTGACTAATTTCTGGCACATTTTAGGTAGATTTCGTAAGAAATACTACCTATTACATTCTCAAGTTGGAAATTTTGAAAAACTTTTGCAGATCGTCGCCGATCATGACTCCCAGAACCCAAAACCACCCCCAGTTCAAAACTTTATATCTATCTATCTATCTGTCTATGTCACTTTTTTATGGACACGATAACTGGAAAAATTCTGCATAAATCTCTTCCAAACTCATACATAAAATCAAGGGGCATAAAATCTCGGTCAAGTTTGTTAATGGGCAAAATCGAACCAAGGGAGGGGGGGGGGGGGGGAATGGGGGGCTTTTTGTGAAAACAGAAAAAAAAACATAATTTCTTAATTATTGTACGTATCGAATCTGTTTAAAGTTATTACTTCTAGGAAAAGGGCCGAAAATTTATGTATGACAGATTTTTGATATAATTAAAAATGGCTCCAAGGGGGGAAAAGGGGGGGTTTTAGAAGAAAAAAAATCACAGCTTCGTCAATTCACAAGATATCAAATCCGCGTAAATCCTTATATATTATTTCTCCTGTCAACATCCCTTTTACTCAGAAAATATGAAACGCAGAACAACGAATGAGATACCATATGAAAGGTTTTAGAACAGGCTTCTGACATAGCCCACTTAACAAATCGTTAAAACATGTTTTTGATTAAAATTTGCTGAAATTGAAAAATTAAATCGGCATTGTTTTCATGAAAGAAATGAAAGGTTTTCCTGAAATTATTGTTGCCAAAAAAATAAAATACCACATTATATGATGCTCATAGCAATTATTATAAAAAACACCGCACGGGTTTATTTTATACTTATGATTAAAAAGCGAAATTGAAATTGAAATGTTTAGATTGATATTTCTAAGTCCCATGGTTTTCCCGAAGCGGATGACGTCATCCTCTAATGCAGTCAAAATACGATTGTTAATTTTTTTTCTCGCGCGTGCCTTTAGCAATCTTGGATCAGTTTTTAGTCTAACTTTGATGGAATAAATTAGATGATATTCTGGCTTGACTAACAACTAAATGTTGTTTGCAGATATTTTTATCCTTGCTTTTTCTTTAGAAGTTTAAACCTGCATCTAATAAATATTACATAATTGATAAAAAATTATACTTCTCTATTATCCCGTCGACCACTTTTCATAACAAAAAACTATCGCCAAATAAACGGGAGAACGTTGCCATTGGAATATCAAAAAATAAATAAAATATAAGAATTTAAGGACATAAGTGTTATTTTAATTAATAAAATAACTACTAAATCAGTAAAACATAATGAAAAATACACGCAAATGTCGAATGTAATACCACTAGATGACGTAACAAACACGCATAATGATTCTGACATCAAGTAAATGGGACTGCATTTTTGGCGTTTAATCTTACAGTTTGTCGGTAGTTTTTAGCACTTTCCAACCTAGTTGAAAAGTGCTTATGACTTCGGTTTGTCTGGCCGGATGGCCGTATGGCCGTCTGGCCGGATGGCCGTCTGGCCGTGCTCTAACTCCCGTAAATATGCTCGGATTGCTCTGCAATTTTTATATGTTATTGTCGTTATCTATGGCACGTTCCCTATTTCAACTGAAGTGTGTAGCACTTATAGTTTTCTTACAGGGACACTCAAAAGAATTCCGTTACATTGCGGTCTATGGGGAAAAATCATTTGCGGTTTATTTTAAAAATGTTTCACTATCGTAAACGCATTGAAATTTATATAGATCACTAAGATGCATTAGAAGAAGCTTAATATGGAATAGTAGGTGTATAGCACTTAGAGTTACTTTACAGGGACAGTCAAAATAATTCCGTTACATTACGTCTATGGAGAAAAATCGTCTGCGGCTTATTTAAATAATGTTCCACTATTTTAAACGCATTGAAGTTTATATATATTACTAAGGTGCATTACAAGAGGCTTACTACAGAATAGTGTGTGTATAGCGGTCATCGTTCATTTACAGGGACACACAAAAGAATTCTCTACTGTCTGTTAACAATAATTCCTGGAAGTGCGTTTTAAGTTACTGAACGCGATTTTAATCTTAACTAGCTTTTTGTCTATTACGTGGTGTGTATAAATTCTGTAGATCCTATACAGGGCAGCACAAAAGTTCACGAACACATTTCCGTTTATTGACAGAAACTCCAGAAGGAGAATTTAAACTGTGCTACGCGTTTCCTAACTAAACTAAAATTTAGCATCCTATGTATATATACAAATCTATAGATCATATACAGGGCTACATAAAAGTATTCTGATATTTTTCCGAATATTGTATATATTGAAAATTCCTGAAATTACGTTTTTAAATATGTTATGCGTTTTCCAAATTGTTTACTTAGATGTCATCTTTCAGCTTATTAAACGGTAATGATTTGTAAAATTATTTTAGAAGCGTTGGAAAGTGCTACATAATCTATGCTTGACGCATGATTTTTCGTTCTTGTTTGTTGTTGAATTTGTTTGCAATTGTTTGTTGTTTGTTTGTTGTTGTCTTGTTTGTTATGAAAAGCGGTCGACAGGTTAATAGAGAAGTACCTAAAAATATTAGATTTCAGTGCGAAATCTTCGCACGGGCCCTCTGGTTTATTATTAATCCTCTTAATATTATCTAAAACTTTTATATTGACAAGTTTTTTATAGGACCAACCGTTATAGCAAAAAAAAAAAAAAAAAAAAAAAAAAAAAATTTAAAAAATCCCTGCCGGCTCCGCCTGCAAACAAGTTATTTTTCGAAGTAGGCGGTTCCAACTCCTGCATCTTTTCGAAACTAATACATAAAATCAAGGGGCATAAAATCTCGGTCAAGTTCGTTAATGGGCAAAATCGAACCAAGGGGGGATGGGGGGGGGGCTTTTTGTGAAAACAGAAAAAAACCATAATTTCTTAATTATGATACGTATCGAATCCGTTTGAAGTTATTATTACTTCTAGGAAAAGGACGGAAATTGATGTATGACAGATTTTTGATATCATTAAAAATGGCCCCAAGAGGGGGTGGGGAAGGGGGGTTTTAGAAGAAAAAAATTCATAACTTCGTCAATTCAGAAGATATCAAAGCCGTTTAAATTTATTATAAATCCTCTTAATATTATCTAAAACATATTGACATATTGACAAGTTTTTTATAGGACTAACCTTTATAGCAAAAAAAAAAAAAAAAAAAAAAAAAAAAAAACCTGCCGGCTCCACCTGCGAACAAGTTAGGTTTCGAAGTAGGCGGTTCCATCTGCCGCATCATGGCAGAAAGGTCATTTCTTCCGCAATTCCCAACAAACAGGCGCCCAACGGTCTGCGTCTTCGAAATCTACCTGTGCCTGTAGGCCGAGCCGTCAGGGATTTTTTTAATTCCTTTTTTGTTCGTAAACGTATTAAATTGGCAGGTGCACTTATTCAGAAACTATGAAAGCGAACTTTTTTTCCATTTATCGGAAAAAAGAAGCGGATTTTTCGAGATATGTAGTCAAATTTGGCGTTTTGAACCATTCTTTCGGACGCGACAGCGAAGGAAAGAGAAAACCACCGTCCTTCGACAATAGTAACTTATATCTCAGGATTTTATACATTTATCGGAAAAAGAAAAAAACTGTTCGATTACAAATAAGTTCAATGATCGTGCCTGCAAATATCATGCAAATGAGTCAGCAAATGTGTTATAAAACTGCGCATAGTTGAGCGGGAAAAAATATTTTTTTGAGAACCGCCTTAAGTATGAATTCGACCATGCTAGTTAAGTTCTGAAGGTGGCCCACCAATTGCTTTGGTTTCGACATAAACGTTTAATATATATGCTCTGTAAAATGCTCTGTCGTTTAATATATATGCATGTTCAATCCATTTTTAAAATTCCAGGTGAATTACATGGTCATGATACATATTGTTCTACATCATGTTATTTAAATTTTAAAAGTTACAAGAAAACTAATATCTCGGAAACTAGTTAAAATTTTAAAGTTCTGTGAGTTATTATGACATCCCCGGATTAATGCAAAAAACTGCTGCTAATTTCATCGCACTGCATTTCATATTATGTAGAGTTATGAAATGCAAACAGACAGACAGATTTTCATATAATAGATATAAAAATAGTTTTTTTTTTTTTAAATTCTAATGCTGAATGAAATTTATATACTATATGAAATTCATCGTTACTTGACAACATGAAAACATGAAAAATTTTACTTACAAAAGGGGAAACATTTAATGTTTTATTATTGTTGTAATTTATTTACTTTTTAAATATATTTTTTTTATTATTTCAGCTATTCAAAAATATGAGAAATAATACTATTTAGAAAGTATCTTGAGTCTATCTTAAGATGGCTAATATACTATTTAATAAATATTAAAAAATATCTTACCATACTTTCGAAAAAGGAACGATAAAATATTTAAAATAATACATATTTTTAAATCAAGATGTTTTCAACTTTCTGACAGGCAATCAAATTTGATTTTTAAAGAATTAATGAAAAAATATTCTGTAATCGTATTTCTAATATTAATTACAAATACATATATTATTCACATTACTTATAATTAAATATTGTTTTCCATTTAAAATAAAATTGAGCCTTTTTTAGCTTCCGGACACATATAGTGTAAAGAAAGTATTGTAATAAAAATAAAACCCCGATTATGGAAATTTTGGTTTATCATTACATGTGTTTCTGAATTGGAAATGTTTATTTTACAATGTTTCCATATGTGTATATGTGAGAATGCATGTACGTAGGTACTTTGTAACATTTTCATGTCCCCAGATATCATTTATGTTGGTTTGCGATTACAATTATGGGTGTGCGTGTGTGAATAAACACGATAGTGACTAAACTGTGTTTCCGATTGAAGTCTTATTTGGTGAAGATGTTACAGCTTTCCTATTTATGAAAATTTCCTTTTATTGAAAAAGACTAATTCTTGACGTTATTTACTCTTATAGAATATGAAAGAAGTGATACACAATAAGATTTCATCAGATCTATGCATTTTTAAAATCTGTGAAAAGGGAAATAAAATTAATAGATATCATTAAAATTGTTTAAAAAATATTTTATTTTTTATTACTTTCTTTTAAATAATTGATTAACATTGGAATCATAGTATATTTTTGTTTGACATCTGTTATAGTCTTGTCGCCTTATGCGGTCACCGTAGTACTTCTCCTAGCCTTGAGACCTTAGTCTTATGGTATTTGCTGCCACCACCGGTGTTAGACTGATACCGGACACGGATATACAGTATGATAAAATTTTGTTCAGTTAGAATATTCACATTTAGCAATTTTCGCTAATCGATGGAAATGCACTCGAAATCTTTTGTACAGCCCTGTCTCTATTATCTGAAGATTTTTGTACACTCCCCTATTAATCTAAAAGGCAACTTAAAACTCACTTGCAGAAATTACCAAACGTAAACGACAATGTATCTTTTTTTTTTTTTTTTTTTTTTTTTTTTTTGCGTAGCCCTGTATATGAATTTATTTATATTCCACAAACATCTATTAGTCTACTTAATATATAGTTCAAAAGGAAAATGCGTAACCACAATTAAAAACTATCCTTAAGCAATTCACGCCATAGTCTGTAATACTTACGAATTCCCTTGTGTAGGATGTATATGATCAACTGAGTTTATAAACATACACGGACTATGAAAAAAAATAGTTAAACTTAAAAACGCAAACCAAAGTTGAAAACGCACTTATCACACATAGACTGTAAATATTGCACATGTACTGTAACCAATATCTTTTGCGTGTCCCTGTAAATAAACGCAATGCGCACAAGAGAGCAATTTATAGTGCACTTCAGTAATGCATATAATTTTCATTATGTTTGAAATAGTGAAATATCACTAAATTACACTGCAAACGATTTTTCCCCATAGAACGATGCGTAACAAAATTCTTTTGTTTGACCCTGTAAATGAATAATAAATGCTTTGCACCCCATATTCTATAAAAAGCATGTTTTAATGCGCTTCATAATTATATATTAATTTCATTATGTTTTAAATGAAGTAGCGTCATCAAAATGTACTTGAAACGATTATTCCCCATTGTGTGTCATGTAACGGATTACTTTTGACTGTCCCAGTAAAAAAACTAGAAGTGCTACACACTTCAGTTGAAATAGGGAACATGCTATAGATAACGACAAAAACATAAAAATTTCAGGGCAATCCGAGCATATTTACGGGAGTTAGAGCACGGACAGACGACCAAACAAACCGAAGTCATAAACACTTTTCAACTAGGATGGAAAGTGTTAAAAAAGGTCTAATATGATTAATTGGTATCTGAGCAATACCAGCAAATTTTACGGGTTTACGAGTAAAAATAATTTGAAGAGTTCTCGAAATCTGAATTAAATTTACAAAGTATAAATAAGAAATAAATAAAAGATGATATAATAATTTTAACTACCGATGCATTAGATAATTCTCAATTGTTTGAAACACAAAAAGATTCATGTAACGAAAAGAAAAAAAAAAAAAAGATTACTACAATAAATTCTACATACTAAATTTAAGAATGTTTTCTTGCACTTATAAAGCAAGAGATTAAATAATAAGATATAATTTATTTATCACCTTTTTATTTTATATTTCTGTGTTTCTTTAGATATATTAATTAGTTGTTCAAAATATTGAACTCAACATTATAAAACCAATGGAAATGTATATGATTACATATAATTAGTGTTAGGCTGTTCTCAAATCCAGACTGGCTACTTTCTGACACATTTTTAAATTCATTTTTATTCGCAAATGCATTAAATTGATAGGTATACTCTTATTCAGAAACTTTATAATCGAAATACGTTTTCTATTTTTTGATAGAGACAGAAGATTTTTCAGAAAATACTGTCACAGTCGGCGTTTTGAGCCGAATTTCTGACACCGCAGCACGGAAAAGGGAGAAAAAACGTGTCATGTGACAGGAATCACTTATAAATCGATAAGTAATTTATTTATATAAAAAAATTGAAAACTCATTTCTATTCCAAATCGCTTCAATAGTCAGGCCTACCAATTTTATGCCCCTGGGTTTAAAAATGAGTTAGAAAATGTGTCAGAAAGTTTGGCGTTGTTTAGCAAGTCATTTGAGAACCACCTTAATGAAACTAGCTGAAATACACTAAATTCTGAATCCTGCATTTTTACAACAAAATAACCGTATTACATTCTTTACTATTATGCCACACATCCAGAGAAGTTCATAATAATACATTGAAGTTCCTTGACACATGTATGCACAGAATTTTAAACGATAACAAACTGAAAAAAAGATTCACCTGTCCCTTTTAAGTTGTTCTAATAACTAAAACCTAACCTGCTACTGATCAATCTTTAAAAACAGGAAGAAGTATGTCCGTGGTAAGGGGGCGTATATCAAGTTATTTTCCGTTGCACCGGAAGTCTCAATTATCTGAAGTCTTAATGAGTTTTCGCGGCAAGGGATGAATTGGTAAACCTTTCTCCGTAAGTTCGCAAATCACAGATGTTTGTCCAAAAATGGCGCGTTTTATGGCTTGGTTTATCCAAGTTTTATAACGGAAATCTCATTTATCTTCTATTTTCTCACACTAGTTTGAGTGATCGTTATTGGGTCAGATCGGAAGGAATCGACGGGGTCAAGACCTCCCACCTCCCCCGCTGGTCCCCCTCTCCCAAAAAATTCAAAAAGCGTTTAAGGCCAACTTCCGGCATTGTGACCCACCAACAGAAGAATGGATCCAGTGCTGTAAATGCCAAGAGTGGTGGCATGAGGAATGTTCCACTTATGAAAATGGCATTTTTATTTGTGACTATTGTTAGCTGCACAACTAAACACTTCAAAATTACGTTACAATCAATGCATTATGCTTAGTTTGATACTTTGTAAGATGTAAAAACACAGTTATCATTTGTTAAACCATGTAACATATTTAAAAGATAAAATATGTTCAATCTTTTTCAGTGTTGTCATCTTGCCCCAAGGCCAAAGTCATCTTGCCCCAGTACTGGGGCAAGATGACGATTTGTTAATGTTATGAAAAAATAAAATTATCCTTTATTTTTTTTATTTGAAAAATTAAATGGTAATGTTTTTAATACTTACAAAGGTATACTCTATCAGTTCATGTAAAATTAGTTTTACTATTACTTCAAAATAAATTAATAAACAACAAAAATTGTTAACATAGTCATCTTGTCCCGGTCTCCCCTACATGGAAGTTCAAGATGCAGATGTTCCTGATTAAAGAGGAACTCGACGATATTATAGCACAAGATCCACCGGATCCACCCGACCCCGCATGGAACAAAAGGGATTGAAAGACTAGGGCTCTAATAAACTTAAGCATCGATAATACTCAAACCGTAAATGTAAAAAACTTAGATACTGCCAAATTAACATGGGAAGCTCTGAAAAACATACATGAGAGAAGCAATTTATCCAGTAAGCTTTACCTTTTACGGAAGTTATACACTACTAAATTAGCAGAGGGTGGAAACATGATCACGCATATCACTAATATCTTGCAAATTATAAATAAACGTAATGCCATTGGAGAAAATATTAGCGATTCACATATTTCCGCGCTATTTCTGTGTTCTCTTCCCCCCAGTTACAATACTTTGATAACTGCGTTGGAGGCGAGACCGGAAAATGAGCTCACCCCTGATTTTATCAAAAACAAATTAACGGACGAATATAATCGTAGACATGAAATGTCAGAACAATCACATAGCGGATATAACAACAACGAGAGAGCATTTAAAACAAATAGGAGATATACACACACTGAAAATAGAAGAGAACAAAAATATTGCAATAACTGTAAAATGAAAAATCATTACACTTACGAATGCTGGCACTACAAGAGCAGAAACACGGTACAATCCGGAAATCCTCGTAACAATCAATTAAAAAATAAAAAGAATTTCTCATCTTCATTATGTTATGAAAAGAACGAAACTCGTAGGGAAAACAAAATTCCAAATGAAAGAAAATACGCAAATAATCAGACGCAAGATGAAGCATTAATCACCGAAAAAGTAGGCAAAAATAAATGGATTCTCGATTCAGGATCTACCTCGCACATTTGTAACGATAAAAGCCTATTTAGTAAATTTATTTATTATAATAAAACTTCAGTAACGATCGCGAATGGTAATAAACTGACAGCGTTAGGTTCAGGAGAAGATTTTATAAAAACATTAACCCCCGAAGGAAAAGAAAAACTAACGAAATTACGCGAAGGTGCTTTATGTCCCAGACTTAGAGTCGAACCTAATTTCGGTTAGTAAAGCCGCTAAAAACGGGTGTAAACTAATCTTCGACGATAATAAATGCGATTTGATCTTTGATGAAGAAATATATATTAGGGCGAAAAATGAGAAAAATTTATACATTATTGAGGAAATGGTCGATGTGGAAGAACCACAAAATTATGTAAACATAATGTATAACTGTGACAGCAAACAATGCCTAGATCTCTGGCATCGCAGACTCGGTCACAGAGATTATGACGCGATTAAATCTATAATAACAAATCAACTTGCGGACGGAATAAAGATAGGAAATTGTAAACATAAAAATAAAACATGCGTAACTTGTATCGAAACTAAATTAACTAACATGCCGTTATCCTAAATCAGCAACAAACCGAGCTACTGATATTGTGGATTTGATCCACAGTGACGTATGTGGTTATGTAAACATACGTCACTGTGGACACACGTATCACTAGACACACCGACTTTAGGCGGAAAAATTTATTTTATGATTCTTATTGATGATTATTCCTGATATACTACGATATATTTATTATCTAAAAAGAGCGAAGTTGCTGAAAAGATAAAAGAGTATATAACGATGATATACAATCAGTTCGGTAAAAAACCTAAGGAAATTAGATCGGATAACGGTCGTGAATATGTAAATCAAGAAATAGATGAATACTTAAAACAGAACGGAATTTTACACCAATTGACTGTCCCGCATAATCCGAGCCAGAATGGAGTTGCGGAGAGAAAAAATAAAAGTTTATTAGATATGACTAGAAGTATGCTATCACAAGCAAACATTTTTGGGGTGAAGCCATAAACACCGCAACATACTTACAAAATCGACTCCCAACTAAAGCAAATAACAACAGAACACCTTACGAATTATGGAAAGGAGTTAAACCGAATTTAAAACACTTAAGAACATTCGGTTGTAAAGTGCTATTTTACGTCGATAAAATAAATAGAGGAAAACTTGATAACAGGGCTCAAACCGGAACGTTCACACGATCATCCAGTTAACCGATCAACCGATCCGGTTATGACACACGATCGACTGGTTATAGAATTCACACACAAGAAAAACAAATTATAATAGCGAGAACGGTGAAATTTCTTTAAAATGAAAATGTACACTCAGAAAACATTGAGGAGATACAAAACACCACAAAAACATCCGATGACAATACACAATTACAAGATAGACATGAAAATTACTTAGAAATAAAACTTGACAGTGAGGAGACACCATCCGTGCCCAAACAGCAACCCATTGAACCAAGAAGGTCTAATAGGACAAATAGAGGCGTTCCTCCTGACAGATATGTTTGTCTCATAAATAGTTCATCTGAAAACATTCCCGAAAATTGGGAAGATATCGAAAAAATGGAAAATATTAATGATAAACAAAATTGGATAAAAGCAACACAAAATGAAATCCAATGCCTAAGAAAAAATAACACTTGGACTTTAACAGATCCACCACCCGGAACAAAAATTATGGGTTCCAAATGGACTTTTAAACTAAAAAAGGACAATTTAGGAAATATTCAAAGCTATAAAGCGCGTTTAGTAGCACAAGGATATAGTCAAAGATTCGGAATTGACTATGATCAAACCTTCGCACCTGTTGTTTCACACGCTACAATACGTGCATTTCTCATCTCCGCATTGCACAAAAATTTGAACGTGAAACATATTGACATCACCACAGCATTCTTGCATGGTGAATTAACTGAAACTGTTTATATGAGTCAACCAGACGGGTATATTAAACCCGGCGATGAGAGAAAAGTTTGTAAACTTCAAAACGCCATCTACGGTCTTAAGCAAGCCGCAAAGGCCTGGTACACCAAAATATCGGAAACACTCAAAAACAATAATTTCATACAGAGCAAAAATTATCCATGTTTGTACTTTAAATCAAATCAAGAAAATCCGATATATATCATCATTTACGTAGATGACATCCTGATAGCAGGAAAGGACTGTGATATCGAAGAAACAATAAACCAACTTAAGAAAGAATATGAACTGAAAAACTTAGGAGAAGTGAATAATTACCTAGGCATAAACATTAATAAAATCAACGATACATATTACCTAAATCGAAACAATAAAATACACGAACTAGTGAAAAAACTGAATTTAAACGACATGAAACCTCATTACACCCATGATTGCTGGATTCAACAGACTTGAGGACGACGATAATCTTTTACCTAATAACACGAAATATCGACAAGCCACAGGCACATTACTGTACATGTCAACAATCACGCGTCCTGACATATCTGCCGCAGTCAACATATTATGTCGTAGAAACGAAACACCACGCCAAAAGGACTGGACAGCAGTGAAAAGAATCATTTCATACCTTAAAACTACAGAAAATTTGAATTTAACTCTTAGCGCAAACAGCAAGCCCATCCTAACAGCATACGCCGATGCAGACTAGGCTGGTGACTTGAAAACACGTAAATCAACGTCAGGAAATCTATTCATGCTAGGAAAATCGCCGATTTACTGGATTACAAAAAGGCAAAATTGCATTGCACTTTTGTCAGCCGAAGCTGAATACGTTTCAGCTAGCAACGCAGCACAAGAATTAAGCTGGATAACAAATTTGCTTAGCGACCTCAACATTCCACAAAAACTACCAATCACGATATTTGAGGATAATATGTCCTGTATAAAAATGACTGAAAATGATAAAGATACTAAGCGATCCAAACATATAGACATACGTTTCCACAACATCAAACTGATGAAAGAAGAAGGAAAAATTGATTTACAATACTACCCCAGTGAAGAAATGATAGCCGACACTCTCACCAAAACCCACTCCCAAACCTGTGTACGAAAAACACCGTAAGAAACTGAACCTTCAACCATTCCCCACACAGGAGATTACGGGGGAGTGACGGAGAAACCTTTTTACCCCGTTAATAATCTCCACGTGTTGTGAACTATCGAAAGAACACTTAGAACATGTTAAAAACCAGATCCCAATTAACTATAAGTACTTCAAGTGATTAAACACCGCAGCTGCAAACCAAGCCAAAGTGTATAAAACCAGAGACTGTCGAAACTGATCACCTGAGAAATTCTGCAGACCTCCCTACTTCAACCTACAGCTGATACCGTGCGCTAGAACTCAATAACAATCTCTCAGAATCTAAAATGTAGTCGAACAGTTAAGACGCCCTTGTAAATATCCCAAATATAATGTAAAATTGGAGCACTTGTATGCAGTCTCCAAAACGCGATTTAAATCTATACTATTATATAAAGAGGAAACGGTGACTGACTGACTGACTGGGTGACTCATCAACGCCCAGCCGAAACTACTAAAGTCAGGGTCACGCAATTTGGACTGTAGATTGCTGTTATGGCCTAGGCAAGCAATAAGAAGGGATTTTTTTAATTCCCACTCGATGGGGGTTAAAGGGGGGTTCGAATGTTTTAGGTCATTTTGCCATATCTCAGCAGCAGTTATAGGTAGGAGCTTGAAATTCCAGAAAACAAATCTACTAAAAAAATGATTAAACACCTGTTTCAGCGATTTTAGAAATTCCCCCCCAGAAGGGGGTTAAAGGGGGGTGGTCGAATGTTTTAGGTCATGTTGCCATATCTCAGCAGTAGTTATATGTAGGAGCTTAAAATTCCAGAAAACAAATCTATTAAAAAATGATTAAACACCTGTTACCACACCCTGTTACCACACCTGTTAACCCCCCCCCCCTGACGGTGGTTAAAGGCGGGGTTCGAAAGTTTTAGGTCCTTTCGCCATATCTCAGCTACAGTTTTTGGTAGGTTCGAAAGTTTTAGGTTCAGCGATTTTAGAAATTCCCCCCAGAAGGGGGTTAAAGGGGAGGGTTCGAATGTTTTAGGTCATGTTGCCATATCTCAGCAGTAGTTATATGTAGGAGCTTAAAATTCCAGAAAACAAATCTATTAAAAAATGATTAAACACCTGTTACCACACCCTGTTACCACACCTGTTAACCCCCCCCCCCCCCTGACGGTGGTTAAAGGCGGGGTTCGAAAGTTTTAGGTCCTTTCGCCATATCTCAGCTACAGTTTTTGGTAGGTTCGAAAGTTTTAGGTTCAGCGATTTTAGAAATTCCCCCCAGAAGGGGGTTAAAGGGGAGGGTTCGAATGTTTTAGGTCATGTTGCCATATCTCAGCAGTAGTTATATGTAGGAGCTTAAAATTCCAGAAAACAAATCTATTAAAAAATGATTAAACACCTGTTACCACACCCTGTTACCACACCTGTTAACCCCCCCCCCCCCCTGACGGTGGTTAAAGGCGGGGTTCGAAAGTTTTAGGTCCTTTCGCCATATCTCAGCTACAGTTTTTGGTAGGTTCGAAAGTTTTAGGTTCAGCGATTTTAGAAATTCCCCCCAGAAGGGGGTTAAAGGGGAGGGTTCGAATGTTTTAGGTCATTTTGCCATATCTCAGCAGCAGTTATAGGTAGGAGCTTGAAATTCCAGAAAACAAATCTACTAAAAAAATGATTAAACACCTGTTTCAGCGATTTTAGAAATTCCCCCCAGAAGGGGGTTAAAGGGGGGTTCGAATGTTTTAGGTCATTTTGCCATATCTCAGCAGCAGTTATATGTAGGAGCTTGAAATTCCAGAAGCAAATCTACTAAAAAAATGATTAGACACCTCTGTCAGCGATTTTAGAAATTCCTCCCAGAAGGGGGTTAAAGGGGAGGGTTCGAATGTTTTAGGTCATTTTGCCATATCTCAGCAGCAGTTATATGTAGGAGCTTGAAATTCCAGAAAACATCTACTAAAAAAATGATTAGACACCTCTGTCAGCGATTTTAGAAATTCCCCCCAGAAGGGGGTTAAAGGGGAGGGTTCGAATGTTTTAGGTCATTTCGCCATATCTCAGCAGCAGTTATAGGTAGGAGCTTGAAATTTCAGAAAACAAATCTGCTAAAAAAATGATTAGACACCTGTTTCAGCGATTTTAGAAGTTCCCCTCCCCCCGAAGGGGTTAAAGGAGGGGTTCGAATGTTTTAGGTCATTTTGCCATATCTCCGCAGTAGTTATAAGTAGGAGCTTGAAATTCCAGAAAACAAATCTACTAAAAAAATGATTAAACACCTGTTTCAGCGATTTTAGAAATTCCCCCCAGAAGTGGGTTAAAGGGGAGGTTCGAATATATTTTAGGTCATTTTGCCATATCTCAGCAGCAGTTATAGGTAGGAGCCAGAAAATTCCAGAAAACAAATCTACTAAAAAAATGATTAAACACCTGTTTTAGAGATTTTAGAAATTCTCTTCCCCCCAAAGGGGTTAAAGGGGGGTCGAATGTTTTAGGTCATTTCGCCATATCTCAGCAGCAGTTATATTTAGGAGCACTAAAATCAGGAAAACAAACCTACTAAAAACATGATTAAACATGTATTTCAGCGATTTTAGAAATTTCCGTCCCGGAGGGAGTTAAACGGTGGTGGTCAAATATTTTAGGTCATTTCGCCATATCTCAGCAGCAGTTATAAGTAGGAGCGCGAAAATCAGGAAACAAATCTACTAAAAAATGAATAAAACATGTATTTCAGAAATTTTGAAATTCCCCCCAGAAGGTGGTTAAATGGGGGAGAAAATGGCCTAAAAATGGCGAAGTGAGGTCGAAATTTTTAGGTCACTTCGCCATATCTCAGCTTTTATGTAGGAGGGCGAAATTAATTAAAACAAATCTACTAAACAAATGATTAAACACGTATTTCAGTGAATTTAGAACCCCCCCCCCCCCCCCTGACGGTGGTTAAAGGCGGGGTTCGAAAGTTTTAGGTCCTTTCGCCATATCTCAGCTACAGTTTTTGGTAGGAGCGCGAAATTCAGGAAAACAAATGTACTAAAAAATTTACATTGCCTACCCGTGCAAAGCCGGGACGGGCCGCTAGTGTGTATATAAAGCCAAGAATTACAATAATAATATTATATTCAAAGAAAAATGGATCTACTTCTTACTTCACGCAATATCACTTTCTTCTAATAATGTTGTTTATTACTCCCATACAGCGAAACTTCAATGAATCAAAAGAATAAATATCAGTGCATTATTGTGGATATTACTTTGCGCAAAAGCAGTTCTCAGGTAAGCTGAACAAACCTTTTTTACCATTATCGAAAGATGAAAATTTATATTAAAATATGAAGACTGATATAACAATTTATCAAGATAGAAAATTAATTATGCTACCGACGGTTCCCCTAACAATTTGTATTTCCTTTTTTTTTAAAATAATAGAAGCTATTTTATTTATTACGTTATTTTACTTTTATATTGAAATAAAATATCATATGCTATTATTGTATGCTATTTGTAACTAATATTCAAAAACAAAATTTTCTCCAAATTGGCGGGGGAAAAAAATCGTGCCAATGTGGTGAGTATATGACATCTGTGCCATGCTGGCATATAAATTCCCCAAACATCTGATTCAGTGTTTAAATTTTTTTTATAATTAGTTTTTTTTTTTTTTTTTCAGTATAGGGGTCTTGGCAACCTAGAGAAATAACCTTGGCGAGATAAGACAATTTGGCAAAATATTTTCTGGCAATTTATTCGCACAAGCAATCATTATATATATTACTTCATTTGTCAACATCCTTTTTTCTATGCACATACAAAAACATGGAACGATGAATGAGGTATTCGAAAAGTTTTTGTACAAGTTTCTGAGAAAGTACAACTGCATTTCGTTAAAATGCGGTGATTGAATTAAAAAAAAAAAAAAATCCGTTAATTAACAATTAGCGGTAAAACGTACCAGGAAATAATCTCAAAGATTGCAGTGCGAAAGCTTCGCACGGGTCCTTCTGGTATTTGGATAACATGAAACCCTTTTCTAAACTGTTGGTTATCCTAATAAAATCACAGTGTATTAAACTATATTAATACTATACAACAATACTGCACAATGATTATAGTACAATACTATAACCCTTCTCACAATCAACACGGAATTAGAAATGCAAATTTAATGAAAGTTTGAAACGAATGGAAGAAAAAGTTTCCTATAGGAAACGGAATTCCAGTTGCCCTTATCAGTAAGGAAACTTTTCCGAACCAACACGGAATAAAATACGAAAAAAATAGAAAGTTTTTTTTTCCGTGAGGAAACTTTTTCTGTTTGATTCAGAAACTAATGTTTAGACACAGAATAAATTCCTGTTTCTTACGAATATCTTTCCTTATCTAGAAAGAAAAGTTTCTGTAGAGAGAGAAAGTTATCCTTTTTGTAGAGGAAAGTTTTCCAAATCAATAAGTAAACTCATCTGTAATAATAGAACATATTTCTATAAAATAAGGAAAACTTTCCATTCACACAAAGAAATGTGTTGGAAGAATAGATAGAAAGTATTCCTTTCTAAAAAGGAAACTTTTCCGAATCAGTCATAAAACCAATGTTGAAAAAAGTAAAAATTCCTGTGTGGAACAGAAACTTTTTCTTTTTAATCGGAAAATATTCCCGTATAGTAAAGAAGCTTTTTCTTTTGTTTATGGAAATATAGCCCGTATACTATATTTCCATAAACAAAAAAAAAAAGCTTCTCGCGAAAAGTTTTTGGTTTCCGTCTAGACAGACGTCCGTAAAAATGGTCCGATTAGGTTTATTTTGGGTAGGTATGTTGGTGAGGTACCCGGAATGAGCTGTATAGTTTTTCGGTTACATTGGGTTCGTTCGTTCGAAAAATAGAGAACATTTTATTTTTAAGATTATAATGCTTTCCTATGGGGATGCAGACGATTTTTCAAATTTCAATTTTATCTGAAATGAAAATGGAAAATTTGCATAATGGATTGAGAAGTAAAATTAGGAATGCTATAAATTTTCGATATGGATTTCCAATAGTTTTAAAATTTTGCCTATAAATTGAATAGAATTTAGAAATGAATTGCTTAAACTATTTGAAAATGTGTTCGGGAAATCTTCTTTTCATATTTTTTACAATTTTTAAAAGCGTTTCCACTTTAATTGGTCCGTTGCTAAGCAGGCGTATTTCAAAGAGTGTAAAATAATAAAATTGAAGGAACTCGCACTAGTTTGGTGAAGCAAGCTATTGGTCGGTTTCTACAAATGAACCTTGAATCGTTTAATTTGAACTTGTATATTTACCTGGATTATGACGTCATTCCGCTATTATATTTTCTAATGTTATTTGGGATAAAACTATATGCAATATACTAAAACCATCACTAAAAATTATCGATGCAAGCAAACTAGCTAACAAAATCGGGTTCATCTGATTAGAGAACTAACAGAACGATATGAAATATACTAAAACCATCCTTACAAATTATCTACTTAACAATGCAAGTCGCAAAAATACGCCCAGTAAAAACTTTCAAAAAGGCTCATCTTTCGGAATCGGGTTCACCTGACTATATAATCTTCACACATAACTGTTTGACTAAGCAACGTAGAACAATATGTAGTGCACTATAAACATTAATGAAATAGCATCTAACTATAACTAACAATGTAATTACCATCAAAATCCGTCCAGTACAACTTTTTCAGAAGGCTAATCTTTCATAATCGGAATCAAATATTGAAAAGGCTAACATTTGATAAAAAGAGGTCACCCGATTTTCGAATTTCCCCCTATAATTCTAGAACTAAGCAACGTAGAATGATATGTTATATAATAAAACTTTCCCTACAAAATTATCTAACTAACAGTGTAGGTTTCATCGAAATCCATTCGGCAGAATCTTTTAAAAACACTAATCTTTCATAATCGGATTGATCTGATTATAGAACTTCCCATAATAATTCCATAACGTAGAACGATATGTTATACAATAAAACCTTCCCTGAAAAATTATCTATCTTACAGTTTAAGTTCTATGAAAATCCATTCAGCAGAACTCGAGTTATAAGCAGCCGGAACGATGTTTCATATATAAGGTAGAAGTTAGATTACTATTAATATCGTTTACATTTGAATAAAAAAAAGGTAGCCGGGCGCCAGTAATATATGTACATATACAAATATGTATGTATATACATATGTATATATATCTTCATACATATAAGTGTATATATATATATATATGTATGTATACATATGTATATGTGTATATATATGTGTATATATAAGTGTGCATGTATATATATACATGAATATATATAACTGGTGCCCGGATAACCAAAAAGTACCAAAAAAAAAATACTGCAAAAATTTTGTCGTACATCTGAAAAAACATCTTTTGGCTTAAAATCTCTCATCAAAACTATTTTTCTTTTCTTTCTCTTTCTTTCTTTTTTTAAAAATAAAAGTAGTAACAGTTTTTTCTTTTATTTTTCGAAATGTATAGCCATTTCAAATCTTTCTGCAACAAAAAAACACCTTTTGGCTTAAAATCAAATTATTTGGGGTCAAAAGTAAAATCAAAATCGCCAAAAACAAAAGATAAATCTCTAAATATTTTTTTCAATAGCAATCTTGCCCATTGAATAATTTTTTAAGCATTACGAATATTCCCAAACATGTTTAAATTAAATATTTTCGTTTTATAATATTACCTCTCATCAAAACTGTTTTTCTTTTTCTTTTCTTTTCTTTTCTTACTTTAAAAAAAAATAATAATAAAATTAGTAACAGTTTATTCTTTTATTTTTCCAGATGTATAGCCGTTTTAATTCTTTCACCAACGATAATGGTCGCCAAAAAATTATTAATGGTAACCTTTTCGGCCAAAATAACAGAATTTTCCATCATAATTATATAACTAATCTACGTAGAACGTTGTGTTATATACTAAAACCTTCCCTGAAAAATTATCTATCGAACAGTGCAAGTTCCATCAAAATCTATACAGCGGAACTCGAGTTATAAAGGAACGGAACGAAATATCCGTTTGTGTTTTATATATATAGTAGGTATATACAGTGAAACCCCGGTTTTACGTTTTTCACCGGACCGACGGAAAATAACGTACTAAGCGGGAAATCGTAAAATCGGGGTTTACGGAAAACTAACACATTGAATAGAAAATAAATGAAAGAGACACTCACCTTGTTACACTATAAATAATCTGTTATTTTACCTTGTTTTCTCTTTTTAGACACAATGTCATTTACAGCATTTTCAATACTTGCAAGCTTTCGTAAATTCAGTTCTTGGTTTACATTAGTAGATAAAAAGTTTTTTACAATTTTCAAACTTTCAAGAACTTCTTTCGATGAAGGCACACTATCTGTTGGTTCGTGGTCTTCATCATCTCCACTGTCATATCATGGAATGAAATCAGATATGGTCTGAATTTCTGAAGTTCCAACATCTTTATCACATTCAACATATTCATGATCATCGATTTCTGGATGATCAAATTCAATATTTATATTTCCTATAAAATCTTCCTCTTTTGTCTCGTCTGGATGTGATTCACTGGATCCTTCATCGGTTGACTTCGGAAATCCTGCTTTTACAGAAGCATTGGAAATTCACTTTTTTCGAATATTATCCCACGCCGAACAGATCAACTGAAGGCTTTCTAACACATTAATCTTTTGCTTCTTAGGCATCTTGGAGATCACCAGAGTCAAGTGCAAGAAGTGCCTTTTTTTTATTAGTGCCTTTCTGTAATGCACTTTGAATGCTCGGATTATTCCTAAATCACACGGCTGAAGTTTTCTTGTATAATTTGGAGGGGAAATTCCACACGCAAATTCTTTAATTTGAGAGTAACATGAGATGTACATTGGTCAAGAAATAAAATAATTTTTCGATTTTGCATGCGCATTTTTTTATCCAATATCTGAAGAAAATCAAAAAGTGATTGGATCATCCATGATTTTGTGCTGGCGTCATAATCAATTGGTAAACTTTTTACATTTTTGAAACAGCGAGGTTTGTTTGCTTTCCCGATTACAAATGGCGTCAGCTTTTTGCTTCCATCTGAATTTGCACGCAGAAAAACGTTCAAACGCACTTTTTGACAGTTTTTCACCATGGTAATTTTCCCCTTTAACCGTGTATGTCTTGTCTGGAAACAAAATAAAAAATAGCCCAGTTTCATCAGCGTTAAAATTGTTCTCTTTTGAATAACCATCCACCAGAGAAGGCAATGTTTTCTCAATCCACTCTTGAACGGTAGCATGCTCTACCTACACTATTTGACTCTCCACAGATAGATTTGAAACATAAGTTATTTCTTTTTTTAAATTGGTCTATCCAACCGTTTGATGCTGTGAAATCTTTCAGTTGAAGTCTAGCTGAGATTTCTAGTGCATTTTCCTAAAATGGATCCATTTATCGGAATGTTAGCTGCTCGCACGCCATTGTACCATTCAAGGAAAAGTTTTTCAAATTCTTCGTATGGAGATGTTTTGAGAGTTTTTCTTTTCTTAGCAAACTTTCCCAGTTTTTCGGAATGTAATTCCAATGTCCCTTCTTGTTTTAAAATTGTTTGTAATGTGGAATAAGAAATATTCAACGATTTTGCCAGATCTACTTTAGTGCTATGAAAATTTTCGATAGTTTCTGTATGACACAAGTTGTAAATTTCCAACTGGACGAAAAATGTCCGGGCCAGGACTCGAACCTGGGATCACTTGGCTGAAGCCGCCACGCTCTACCACTGAGATATCCTGGTCGAATCTGGAGGGCATAATTCATCCAGTGATTCAGCCAAGTGATCCCAGGTTCGAGTCCTGGCCCGGACATTTTTCGTCCAGTTGGAAATTTACAACTTGTGTGATTGCTTTGCCAATTTGAAATAATTGTGTTGAAAAATAATCTAGAGTTTCTGCATGGTTTCGATAGTTAGCCTTTTCGATGGTTTCTATGAAACGCATTCGCTGTCCGCTGTCTGCCATTGGCTAACACTATCTCGTTTTAACTTTGTTTTTCGTCGAAGGTTTTTTAAATGGCGTTGTTGATTCATCCTGTATTGAGCTTTAGAATGAAACATGGCGTGCTTGTTTCTAACTAGCAAAATTCAAGAAAAGAATATTTTCTACCTCTCGGTAGAAAAACGTACGATGCGGGAAATCTTCAAAATGGATGACGCAGAATCCGGGATTTTTTAATATTATCAGTATAGGTTATTTCTTCGGACCAGTGAAAAATGACGTACGAAGCGGAAAAACGTACGAAGCGGGTACCGTAAAATCGAGGTTCCACTGTATATATATAAAAAAAAATTTATATAGATATAAAAAATGTTTGATATATATTTTATATATATATCAAACGAATGTAAATTGAATGAGACTAAGGGGGAATGAATGCCTATTTATTTTTAAAAAATTAAAAGAATAAGCAGTTCATTAGAATTTTAGACTATCATTGTATAACACCGTGTTTCATTGAATGATTCTAATTTCTGGAACATTCGAAGCATTTTATATGCTTATCAATAGGCATGCCATTGAAAAATAATAAATGCGGATTGAACGATGTTAAACGATATCAAAAATGAGATAAAAAAAACAAATGACTTGCAGAGCTGACGTTGAGGCCCCTGATTTACTAGTTTTATTTTTCTAAAATGGGAAGATCTCATGCAATCCAAATGCAACACATCGGGTTGCCTCCGAGACTATATGGAATGTTCAGAAATTTATACACCAACGACTTTTTTCCTTCGATACAATTCTCGGTCTAACATTTTAAATGCTTCGTGATCATTCAACTTTTCGTAATCCATTCTATTTTTATAGTTGTTTCGCGGCGCATCGTTTGGCTCGTTTCGTAACCGTGACGGTGGGAGGGGAAGTTCAATCCCCTCCCACCCATTCGTCAATCGTCTGCCACGAATGATGTTTCGCCTTGTACCTAATGATAGGCCTTGTCTCTTTTTTGGACTGCGATCGTCTGCTTTGTCGAAGGGCGGGATTCCGTTTCCATTTCAGCCGCAAAAGGAAAAGTGGAATTTTATTCAAGTATTTCCCCCCCCCTCCCTTCCCTTCCCTTCTTTATTTTAAAGAAGAGAAAAGGGGGAGGGGAGAAAGACTTCTAATCACCCCCCCCCCCTCCCATTTTCAGATACGGTACACAGAAAATATAATTATTATGAATAATTACAATGATAATTTATTTTTTTTGTTACACCGCCTGGAGAAAACAGAGAAAAAAAATGCTATTGAATATGGAGGAGGATCATTAACTGTAACCGAATTGCGAATGGGACACTCCCTGAGTCGCGTGTTTTTTGGTGCAAATTACAGGTTGCCAAGTGTGCGTTTTCTTTTTTCGCATCGGCAAAATGTCGTCTGCAGATGCAAAAGTGGGGGCACTCCTAGATTTTATGCGGGAATAAATAAGAATAATATCCATCCCGAATAAATAGATGGGGGGGGGGGGGGGGGACGGAGCAAACGATATCATTTGGGAGTTTGGGAACGATTTGTTTTGTTTTGTTTTCTTTCTTTAAGTCCGAAATAGTTTGAAGGAGTGGCCAAAGACCTTGACTGCGACTTCTATCTGATTCTCTGTGCAGGCTGAATTTTCAAATACAGTCAAACCTCGTTAGTACGTCATTCTAGGATCCAATTCAAATTTATACTGGTCAATCTACAGATCAGAGGCCTCAACGTCAGCTCTACAAATCATTGTTCATTCATCTCACTCATTTTTAACATTATCTGCACAATATTGGATATCCTAAAATTCAATTTTTTAAAGATATTTATCAAGAAGGAGTTTGTGCTAGCGTGATTAAATTATCTCGAAAGTTTTTTAAAGTTACCTTTTCAGTTCACCATAAACATCAATTTTGTCGAATAAGGATAAGAAAATTATCTTACCTTTTCTGAAGGTGCTTTCACCGTGTAATTTATCGTTGTATCCGTATTTTTGTTTTATTGGAAATAGCGGATAATGATCTTGTTGATGGTGCACGATTCACTTTCTGCTGAAAACTAAATAATTAGATTAGTTTGGAGACTAACTAATTTTACACATCTTTCTTATCTTGAACGTATATATTCTTGATTATATTGGGACATAACAATGATTACATTTAAGTTTAGATTTAAAGTATTAAGCATTATAACATATATTATATCTGAGCTTTAGAAGCTCACGTGTGTTCTCGGTTGCATATTTTATTAGGACTGAAGTATAAAGTCATAAGTTCAGATAATTAGAGTTTTTTACTTTCGTCATTCTTACGTCTGTGAAATTACAGATTGCAAGGTTTTCCCGTAAGAATGTAATCAGTCAATTAAGTTCTTTTTTACTTGTTATAATTATTGTTCTAATCTTCAACATATTTCGCAAACTTGTTTATCAATATGTAGAGTGGTTTCCCCATCTGACGTTGAGTGGCTATTAATCTTTCTAATTGGATTTTACTGCGCGATGAAGAATGAGTTGGAGATTTCGTGTTTTTCCCTCTTTTGATTATCAAGTTCTTTTATTTCTTTATTTCACTAGTAAATGAAGATTTACTTTTTGATCTTTAACTTCGCGGATGAGATTAATATTTCTAACAATTTATACATTTATAAAAATATAAAATTTATCGAAAGTTCCGGAAATTTCAGAAATAACTCACTAAACACAAATGTTATGCAATGATAGCATAAACTACTTATTACTGTATTTTTTCAGAATAACAATACATTACCCCCATTGTCACTTTAATATTCCATTCTCAATATCCAGTAATTGCGCTATTTCATTTCTTGAGTATATGTCTGAATGTATTTACTATTTTAATTTCATTAGAATAACTTTCTCTTTGTGATTTTACCCTATCCTTAAAAGAATACTTATATTTCAACCGCTAAACATCATATGTTGCTGAAATTGAATAAAATTTCGTGTATAAAATATACTTATACCAATGTAAATTCCTCTTATGTGACCTATATTCAATTTACACATTAACGTTTTTATTATTTTCATTTGGAAAACCATATTTCTTTAAATTCTGATCTACTTCATTAAAAAAAAAAAGCATATTAAAAACTTAAATCACCCGAAAATTTAAATTTGAATTTTTAGAATTCAAAAAGATGTATAAAAAAAATTATAAATTGACAAACTTGTTTCCGTTAAGTGTTAGATCGTGATGCAAGGATTTCGGAACATTTTTTGTTTGGGCTTTACCTTAAAAAGTGGCAGAGATATTGACAGTTTGAAGGTTGGCTGACATTTTGAAACAACCGGATTTTTGTTATGCTGTAAGTCTCATGCTGGAATTCGCATTCAAATCCAGTATTAACGAAAACCGGGATTGAATTTTCTATAATCGCGTTCCAAGCAATTTAGCTTCAGGTGTTTGAGGAAAATGAGTTAAATTTTTAAAAACATCGCCTTTTCCTCCCGGTACAGGCCGGAAGGACTTTTTTTTCTTGATTACGTCAACATGTTGAAAAGATTAATGCAATTTAAGAAAATAGAAAATAGGTAATAAACAAAAGAAAGTTTTAAAATTCCTAATTTTTAACACTTTTCAACCTAGTTGAAAAGTGTTTATGACTTCGGTTTGTCTGACCGTCTGCTGTCTGTCCGTGCTGTAACTCCCGTAAATAAGCTCGGATTGACCTGCAATTTTTATATGTTATTGTTGTTATCTATAGCATGTTTCCTACTTCAACAGAAGTGTGTATAGCACTTATAGTTTTTTTACAGGGACACTCAGAAGAATTCCGTTACAGGACGGTCTATGGGGAAAAATCATTTGCGGTTTATTTTAATGATGTTACACAATTTATTTAATGATGTTACACAATACATTGTAATTGATATATATCAATAAGGTGGATTACGAGAAATTTAATATGGAAGATATGGACAACTTTACAGGGACAGTCAAAAGAATTCCGTTACATTACGTCTATGGAGAAAATTCCGTTACATTACTTGAAAAATCGTTTGCTGTTTCATTAAATAATGTTTCACTCTTTTAAACTCATTGAAATTAATATGTATCACTAAGGTGCATGACAAGAGGCTTACTACAGAAGAGTGTGTGTAGAGCAGTCATCGTTCATTTACAGGGACACACAAAAGAATTCTCTACTGTCTGTTAACCATCATTCCTGGAGGTGCCTTTTAAGTGGCTATGAACGCGATTTTAAATTGAACTCACTTTTTGTCTATTATTGGGTGTGTATCCATTCTGTATTTCATATACAGGGCGAATTTCGAGAACCCATTTCCGTTTATGGACAGAAACTCCAGAAGGAGAATTTTAAACGGTGCTACGCGTTTCCTAACTCAACTAAAATGGAGCATCCTATGTAGTATTAGATACAAATCTATAGATCCTATACAGGGCTGAATAAAAGTATTCGGATATTTTTCCGAATAGTGTATAGGTTGGAAATTCCTGAAATTATGTTTTTAAATAGATTATGCGTTATCCAAATTGTTTACTGAGATGTTATCTTTCAGCTTATGAAACGGTCATGATTTGTAAAATTATTTTGGAAGCGTTGGAAAGTGTTACCTAATCTATGCTTGACGCGTGATTTTTTTTTTCTTGAAATGGAGCTGTGTAAAAGAGGGATGCTATCAAACAAATTGGTGGAATATTCAAATAGATTCTGAAACGCTTGAAGAATACAATGAGAGTCTAATTCCAAATATCCCCACATTGGCAAACGTAACCGCTTTGACATATGCTCCCATTTCTGACAAAAGACATTTCAAAATATATGATCATAATAATCTTCAATTTGGTTGACACATTGGCGCCATCAACCCAAATGAAATTATAAATTTCTTAGCAATGAAGAAGACTCAAGTATTCAATTTTCTTTTGTGATAAATATTGTTTACTCGAATTCACAATAAATAACTTTTAAATAATTTTACTTTTATTACAAAACAAATATAACTATAATAAGAAGAAAATTTTGAACCTTACAAATACCCCTCCGAAATATTTTTTCTGAATGCTGCCTTGCCCAGACTAAGTTAAGTTATGCAGACGCAGCCCGGCTAAGTTAGTTATACCTGTATATTATACTCGTGTATAAGTCGACCCCTACAATTCTTATACAAAATTTTGGAAAAAAATTGAATTTTTGTGTATAAGTCGAACCAGATGTCTGGTAGTACGTTGAAAAATGATTTGTAATGGAGAATTTTAAAAAAAAATTAATTAATTTTCATTAAATTAATAAACTTTTTTTTTACGTTTCTAATCACATTTTTATTTTTTTATTTTGTTTTTTGTTTTTAATTCAACGTTTTAAAGCTGTATAATTATGTAAAACTGAAGAAGCTTAAACTATTTTGGAACATCCTTTTAATGATATTTAAGAATAAAAAACTTCTTTGAAAGCCTTATTTGCAAGGGTAAACAACTTCTTTGACTGCTAAAATAGAGTACTTCATTGCATTGTAGGACTTTTAGGAGAGAAATCTAGAAGCATTCTGAAGTTGAACTCTTTTTGAAAAGGGGATTAAAATGTTAAAATGAAATATCGGATTTCCAAATAACCGAGCTGTATGAATATTCAGATTCTGAACAATAACTTACATTTTGATAAGTTCCATTGAAAATTTTAATCTTTAAATGAAACAAATTTTTAGATTCACGATTCCTTTTCTGGCTTTAAAGATCCTGAATAATGGCATATTTATTTACTTATTTATTTATTAACTCGTATATAAGTTTACCCCCCATTTTCAACTCCCAAATTTTGTTTAAAATTCTTCGACTTATACACGAGTATAAGTCTCTTTTTAAAATGTTTCGTAATGTGAACGGGTGAAGCCAGATTCCGGGTTATCCAGTTCGAAAAAGTGAAGCTGACTTAACTTTCCTAATCTGAACGCGATATTTGTAATATCGGAATAAGAACAGATGGAATGTTCATTGCATTGAAAGAAAGAAAAAAGAAGATTGTGGGGAACAGGTGAAAGAGTGGCCGGTTCGGATTTCTCTCCACTCCGACCGTAACGACCTCGGGGCAATGGAGAGGTTGAGGAGACAGCTCGAGTTGTGAATTCGTGAGAAAGAAGGACCATCCTTCTTCGTGTAATTTGGGGCGTGTACCGGAGCATTCCAGCAGGATGTGTGCGATACCGCTGTAATTGCTGGCCCATTATCCGTTTGTTTCTACGACTTGAATGATAGGCGTGTTCATATCCATTTTACAAAAGCTGCAATTACTACAGCACCAGTCCTCTTCTTCTCTTTCTTCTGTTTCGAAACTCGGGCGGTGGTTAAGTTCTCTTTTCGCGAACGAGCGCTCGGAGGAGGGGGAGCAGACATGCCCCGGGCGGCAATGGCAAAAGAATATTTCATTCGTCTTTTGATAGGAAAAAAAAAATATATAATATATATATATATATATATATAAAATTATAATTTAACAAATTGCAATAACCATTGGGAAAATGGGAAAGCTTAATAAAAATGACCGTACTTTCGTTATGATTATTACCAAGGTTGCAGTTAGGATTTCGCCAAGATCATCGCAAAGCTTCTATATATATTCCAAACACTCCTCTACGTCATTCTACACATATTATTTACATCCTATAACCTATACACATGTCCTATATATGCATCATAACATGTATGACTCTAACTTGGCTACATACGTCAAGAAATGTTATCTATATGTCGCATTTTTAATAAAATGACAGCATTCTGATGATTTAAATATAACATATATTTCATTGAAAGAAAGCCGTGATAGATTCCACGCAGCAAGTGATGGTAGAAGTATATTAGAAAAATCCCTGACGGCTCGGCCTACAGGCACAGGTAGATTTCGAAGACGCAGACCGTGGGACGCCTGTTTGTCGGGAATGGCGGAAGAAATAACCTTTTTGCGATGATGCTGCAGTTGGAACCGCCTACTTCGAAACAAAAATTATTTGCAGGCGGAACCAGCAAGGTTTTTTTTTTTTTTTTTTTTTTTTTTTTGCTATAAGAGTTGGTTCTATAAAAAATATGTCAATATAAAAGTTTTAGATAATATTAAGAAGATTTATAATAAATTTAAGCGGATTTGAAATCTTGGGAATTGACGAAGTTATGAATTTTTTTCTTCTAAACCCCCCCCCCCCCCCTAAGGCAATTTTTAATTATATCAAAAATCTGTCATACATAAATTTTCGGCCCTTCTCCTAGAAGTAATAATAACTTCAAACGGATTCGATACGTATCATAATTAAGAAATTATGGGTTTTTATTCTGTTTCAACAAAAAGTCCCCCCATCCCCATCCCCCCCCCCCCCCCCTTGGTGCGATTTTACCCATTAACGAACTTGACCGAGATTTTATGCCACTTGATTTTTTATGTATCAGTTTCGAAAAGATGCGGCAGTTGGAACCGCCTACTTCGAAAAATAACTTGTTTGCAGCATTTTTTTTGCCGGCAGGGATTTTTTTTGTTTTTAATTTTTTTTTTTTTTTGCTATAACGGTTGGTCCTATAAAAAACTTGTCAATATAAAAGTTTTAGATATTACTAAGAGGATTAATAATAAATTTACGGGGATTTGAAATCTTGTGAATTGACGAAGCTATGATTTTTTTTCTTCTAAAACCCCCCTTTTTTCCCCCCTTGGGGCCATTTTTAATTATATCAAAAATCTGTCATGCATAAATTTTCGGCCCTTTTCCTAGAAGTAATAATAACTTTAAACGGATTCGATACGTATAATAATAAAGAAATTATGAGGGTTTTTCTGTTTTCACAAAAAGCCCCCCCCCCATTTCCCTCCCCCTTGGTTCGATTTTGCCCATTAACGAACTTGACCGAGATTTTATGACCCTTGATTTTATGTATCAGTTTGGAAGAGATTTATGCAGAATTTTTCCAGTTATCGTGGTCAGAAAAAGTGACATAGATAGATAGATAAAGTTTTGAATTGGGGGTGATTTTGGGTTCTGGGAGTCATAATCTGCGTAGATCTGCAAAAATTTTTCAAAATTTCCAACTTAGGTGAGAATGTAATAGGTAGTACTTCTTACGAAATCTACCTAAAATCTGATCTCCGAAGGGTTGTCAGTTCAAAAGGCCATGTGGTTTTATTAATTAAGCCGATAAACTGATAAAATTGTTTACCCTGCTAAACTCGTGATTATGTGTCATCGGGCCCGTATTCAAAGTGAGGGGCGATTCATTAAAAAAGTAATTAATAGGTTTGATTTCTATAATTTTCCCACACACACACACACACACACACACACACACACACACATATATATATATATATATATATATATATATATATATATATCCTATAATGTCATTACATGCTCTAGAATTTGGCGACACACCTGGGTCGCCTGGCCATTTATCTTTGGGGGCCGCTATAACACGAAAGTACCCAATTTACAATCTATTAATGAAAACAGAAACATAAATATTTCATCCTTGGGGTCCGCAGTAACACGAAAGTACCCAATTTACAATATATTAATGAAAACCGAAACAAAAAAATATTTCATCCTTGGCGGCCGCTATAACACGAAAGTATACACAATTTACAATATATTAATGAAAACCGAAACAAAAAAAAATTCATCCTTGAGGGGCCGCTATAACACGAAAGTACCCAATTTCTACTTTATTTGCACATGCCCCGAGCAGCAATGGCAAAATAATATTTGAATCGCCTTTCGATAGAAAAAAAAAATACAATAGAACCTGGACTGTCCTACGTAATTGGGACCGAACCGAACCTACATCCGCTAATCGAAATTTTCGGATAATCGATAATTTTCCAATATCCAGTTTAGTATGTAACATCGTTATCGAACTGCTGTTAGGACTATTTGAACTGCTAAATAAATATCCAAATTCAAAGTATATCTATGAAAATAAATTTATCATGAATAGGCATACTTATGAAATATTGCCATTCCAAAATAAAATCGTGGCTCGATGACTGAATGGCGTAAAAGAAACATCCTTAGAACTCCAAAATGGATAATCCTATTGCGTCTCATTTCCAATTCAAATACACACTGTAAAAAAAAATTCGGAAAAGTTTCCGGTAGGAATAGGATTTCCAGTTGCCCGTATAGGTAAGGAAACTTTTCCGAAACAACACGGAAAAAAACGAAAGTTTTTTCTTTCCGTCAGGAAACTTATCCCGTTTGATTCAGAAACTAATCTTTAGACACAGAATAAATTCCCGAAAACTTTCCATTCACATAAAGAAACGTTTTGGAAGAATGGGAGAATAGATAGAAAGTATTCCGTTTTAAAAAGGAAACTTTTCCGAATCAGTCAGTAAAACTAATCTTGAAAAAATTTAAAATTCCTGTGTAGAATAGAAACTTTTTCTTTGCTTTACGGAATTTTTTTTCATTATGATCGGAAAATTTTCTGTATTGTAAAGAAACTTTCGTTTTAAAGAGTAGGAACATTAACAGATGAAAATATTGCTTTTGGACACTGTTTTGATTTCCTTTTATCTCAATTAAATATTACTAAGAACTTTTTTGAATTTATACGCACATTTTAAGTATCTGTTATCATAAAATGCATTACATGTAATGCATTTTATGATAACAAAATGCATTTTATGATACGAAATGTGTGTATGTATTCAAAAAAGTTCTTAGTAATATTTAATTGAGATAAAAGGAAATCAAAACAGTGTCCAAAAGCAATATTTTCATCTGTTATTGGTCCTACTCTTTATAACGAAAGTTTCTTTACAATACAGAATCAGCTTGAAATTTTATTTATTTGTTACAAGTATACTGATGCGCTCATGGGTATAATATGATGCTAAACCAGTGTTGAATTCAGAGCCTTTTCTGCGGCTCCGGCGGGGAGGGAGGGGGGGGAGGAATTATATATTTCCTTTTTGGAAATTGCACTTTTTAACCACACTTGCGATAAAAATTAAAGGAACAACCATAAAAAGGTACTTTATGTTAATTCTATTGCGGGAACTTCAATGAAAGGTGATTGGTTTGTAACTCAATGTTAATGTTATCGCCTAGTCCAATGAGATTAACTTTTGCTACAGAAAAATATGCAAATTTTTGAGCACGTTCTTTCGGCACGTTTGAAAAGGAGTACACGTGGGTGCTTTGAAGTCTAATTTCGAGGAGTTTTACGTGTAGTTGCATAACAATTTCGCTTGTAGTTGGTGGAATATGCCATCCAGAAGACCGATCGTGAGAAATGGCGTGCGATAGGGAGAATGGAATCAGGACAGACACTGACAGAGGTCTAGAAAGACTTAAAACTAGCCATAAGCGCACGTCAAGACCCTGGTAACGGTTAAAAGACAACCAGGTCAAGGTCGAAAACGTGCCACAACAGACTGTCAGGACCGTTATTTGGAAACGATTTCTAAAAGAAACAGACAACTGACGTTAGTTCAGATTGCAAGAGAGTTCGCCGCAGCAACAGGAACTGAACTATGCAGATTTACTGTGAGTGACAGGCTGCATAAAAGAGGGCTGTATGCAAGGAAACCCATGGTTTGTATTCCGTTAACTCCGGCAGCGAAATGCGCCCGGTTAAAGTGGGGCAGAGATCATCGTCATTGGAGCCGGCGAATGAATCCCGATTTTGTTTGGAGAGTAATTTAAGACTTGTTACCCTATAGAGGGAGAGAAACACACGCAATAAGACTGCAAACATCCGTGCAAGTGCAAAGGTATCAATACAAAGGTCCTGGAATCATGGTATGGACGGGCATCTTTTTGAATGGCCGCACACAATTTTTTCCGTGTAACTGTGAATGCTAAAATAGACAGAAATGAGGTTCTTGATCCTCATGTCAATCGGTAATAACTTTCTTTTAATGGATGATAATGCGCGACCCGATAGTGCTGCACTAGTGACTGATTATCTTGAGAGCGAAGGAATCCAGCGAATGGAGTGACCTGCATATTCTCCGGATTTAAATCCGATAGAAAATGTGTGGGACGCACCAGTACGCCGACTTGCATATCTCGTGATAGCATTTTCCAGGAGTTTCCGAGCACTATTCATCTTGAATACACCGCAAGCACTTCTGGTGAATCGAATCCACAAATCACTGTAAAACTTGCATTTCGATGAGGAGTGACCACATTGATTTCTCCTGTGTGTCTCTAAAATATACAATTTCCTTATCCCCTCTTATATCACACCGTCCTATCTTTTTATGGAAATTTATTTTTTGCAGAAATAGGCATTTTGAATAGATGTCTGGCATGACAAAATAAATAGCTTGTGCAAGTTTCATGGTCTTATCTACAAAATTATTCAAGTTCGATGAGTCCTTTCATTTTTCTCGCCAGTGTAGATCTTTGAATTGAAATTGGAATGAAATACGGGGGTCACGAAAAATCGAAGCGTGTTGAAAATAGGATAACCAATATCTCGGCCGCTCATGATCCGATCGGCTTTATAGGATCGACTTTATACAAAACCTCTTTTTACTTACCCATCAAACGTAGTATAGGGTAAGTCTTGTAATCGTTTTAAAAATCGGAAATTTTTCTTCGACGGATTGACACGGTTCAGACACTGGAGATTCCGAAAAACATACTTTTAGAAAAACAAAATTTTCCGTCCGTCACTGTGTCTGTAAACGCTCTATCTCCAGATCCAATGGAATTAGAGACTTGAAATTGAGTGACCTCGAGGATCCGGAACTCTATTTTTCGGACTCTCGACATATTCGTTCTAATAAAAGGTCTATAAAATTTTTCGAAATTGTTTATTTTAACGAGTGACTCTAAAAGACACTAAAAAAACATACATTTGGCATCAAGCATGAAGTCGATCGGACCGAGCTATTTGTCATCCCATTTTCCACACGCTTCGATTTTTCGTGACTCTGTATTTCATTCCAATTTCAATTCAAAGATCTATTTGAATTGGAAAAGAAACGCTTCATTCGACGCAGTAAACCGTTAGTGAATAGCATTATCCTTTTTGGAGTTATAAGGATGTTTTGTTTTATGCCATTCAGTCATCGAGCCTTTAAAGTTTTTTAGGACGTCGTCGAACCACGATTTGATTCGAATGGCAATGCATTTTATAAGTATAGTTTACACATGGTTCATTTTAATATTTTATAGTATGATGGATAAGTATGACGGTGGCCCCCAACGACTCGTTTTTAAGTGGACCCGAGAATGACATACAAATGATGTTTGACAGTACTGGTGACAACCTTTTCAAAGACGGGGTTGCGTAGAGGGGGGGGGGGCGACAACAGAAATAACTCATAAATCGCTCCGAGTCATCATCATCCATCGTACGTCAGGGTTCACAGCGGGATGTCAAAATTCTGGCCACAAAACAACCCTCCTCAGGTATATAACGTTCATCCTTCTTTTCTTTATTTTTTATCTGCGAATTCTTCTTACGGAAAAGGTACACGTGTTGGGAGATACAAAAATAAATAAATAAATAAATAAAGTGATGTCGAAGAGGGGTGGAGGAAGATGTGATTAGATCAGAGAAGGAAAAGGAATGTGATATGCGAGGAATGTCGAGAATATACCGGTGGAAGGACTCCTTTTTTTTGCGAACAACAACTTTCCGATTTCGCTTTTTGATAGCTTTCGTAAGAAATACTACCTATTACATTCTCACCTAAGTTGGAAATTTTGAAAATTTTTTGAAACATCTACGCCGATCAGGACTCCCAGAACCCAAAACCAACCACTACTTCAAAACTTTATCTATCTATCTATGTCACTTTTTTATGGACACGATAACTGCAATCATTCTGCACACATCGCTTCCAAACGGATCCATCAAATCGAGGGGCCTAACATCTCGGTCCAGTTCGTGAAAGGGCAACATCGAACCAGAGGGGGGGGGGAAATGGGGGAGTATTTTTGTAAAAACAGAAACATGTTTTTTTTTTTTTTTTTTTTTTTTTTTTTTTTTTTTTTTTTTTTAAGAAATTACTGGTATTTTTCCTGAAAAAAATTCTGACCACTAACAACCCTGATTTACAAATAGACTGCAAATTTCATGCATTTAGGAATGAAAATGAATTCAGGTTAGGTCAGAAAATAGCCAATTTGTCATGAAAACATTCATGACAAATGAATTTGAAAACAATTTAAAAATTTGGGGGTCTTGGGCACATATGCTTATGAGGGGGGGGGGGCTCTAAAAAATTTTATAGAAAAATACGAAATGTTGTTCGATTATTGGATGCTTAAACAATAACTGCCATTTTCATGCATTTCTGTATTAAAAAAGTATAAGAAGTACAAAACGGTCTTTGTAAAGATTGACCTGAACTTAATTTAAAATCTTTTAAAAATATTGAAATGCAAAAGAAATTTTTAAAAAAATTCTCCCCGGCTGTTTTCGTGGGGGTAAAGTAGTTATTTCAATTCCTACTATTAGCTCACACCTTAACAAGATATATATTTCTATATCTCGTTCAAATTTTCAATCGTTCATAAAATACTCTTTATTCATCCACTCAACTTCAAATACATTTTTTTTGTAAACTTGCAGTGGATGACACTGGATGTTTTTTCCAAATATTAATTCATTCACTTTAGTTTTATATTTATATAGAAATCTGTGCTTACCGAGGTATACTTATTTTAGGACAGAAATGAATCTGCAGACGATAGAATTCATTTCACAGAATCGAAAATCATCCAGATCCGAATGCTTATATAAATAGTACGTACGCACCTCATTTGTGACGTTTGACATACCATTTCCAACTTATGTTTTTAATTAAATTTAATTCATTCATTTTAGTTTTATATTCTCAAATTTCCTAAAATATTTTTGATTCACTTCAAATACATTTTCTTAAAACTTCCAAATATTAATTCAATTCCCTTTCTACAATAGTGTGATTCTGTCCTATTGTAATTATTTAATAAAAAATAACTAAAATAAAAATTTTCTTTCTTGACCTAAGTAGGAATTAACTTTAATTTTTTTTCTTTTTTTTTATATTAAATAAACAGATTTTTTCTATAATAACTTTGTTTTATAATACTTAAAACTTCATCAGATTTTGGTCAATAATTGAAAAATCTCAGTAGCATTTGGGGGCCCTGCCGTAAATCAGGCACTGTCTTTCCTGGATCGGCTTTCGAATAATCAGGTTCTGTTGAGCGGTGTTATTTGAGAACCGCATCCTTTATCCCAGTTGAGGATGCTCCGGAGAGATGGCGCTACTGTACCTTCTTTCTTCCCTCATCTCGTCTCGGATCGTGACGGACTCGGAGTTTTCCCCCTTTTCCCTCCAAATACGCAATTTCTTTAAAACTTTCTAACAAACTCGAAAAGTGTTTAGAAATTCCGCTTGTCTGTCTGTCTGTCGGCCCGTGCTCTAACGCGCGTCAATACACTCGGGGTATATTTAGAGATCGACCGAAACCGAATTTCGGTGATCTTCCTGCTTTCGGCCGAAACCGAAAGTCTCCAAAAAAATTTTAAACTTATTAATACATACACAACTGCGTATAATTATTAATTAATTGATTGATTAATAAGAAATAATTAATAATTACTTCGTAATAACTAATTACGTTACTCATTAATTTATAAATTATAACGTTTATTGAACCCCATCTCTAACAAACAAACGTACAAGTAATAAAAATAAATAAATAAATAAATAAAGTCAATTCCTATTTAGGTCAACAAAGAAAAATTTTATTTTAGTTACTTTTTATTAAAAACTATATTAACATCCAGTGTCATCCACTACCAGTTTTTAAAGAAAATGTATTTCAAGTTGAGTGGATGAATCAAAAGTATTTTATAAACAATTGAAAATTGGCACAAGATATAGAAATACAGAGAGGGAGTGTGTGAACTAATAGTAGGAATTGAAAAAATATTTTAAGTATACATACCTCGATATATCTTTTGTAATCAATTTCGTAAATCTTCCTATGTTTAACAACACCGTTCTCATAAAGCTTTCGAAACAATCTGGAGTTTCAAAGTAAACATTTTCTGTTACTGTTAAGTTTGCAGCTTTTAAAGATCACGTGATTAGCGTCTTTTAAGTTTAGTCCTATATGCACATTGATTTCTTTATAAAACAAATTGCCGAACAAATGGAGATAGAGAATCGAAATTGGGTATGTACTTAGTATGTAACAATGCTTATTGAATTTCAGTCATCGGATCTCGGACTCTTTTTTTGCAGACTCTCGAAAGACTCATTCTGATAAAAGGTCTATCAAAATTTTCTAAATGGTTTATTTTAAGCACTGACTCTAAAAGACACTATAAAAACATACATTTTGCATCAAGCATGAAGTCGATCGGATCCTGAGTGGCCGAGCTATGGGTTATCTTATTTTCCACACGCTTCGATTTTTCATGACCTTGTATTTCATTCCAATTGGAAATGAGACGCTTCATCCGACGCAGTAAACTCTTAGTGAATAAGATTATCATTTTTGAAGTTATAGGGATGTTTCGGTAATAGAGCCTTTAAAGTTTAGGACGTTATCAAGTCAGGATTTTATACTAATGGCAATGCATTTTATAAGTAGTTTACGCATATTTTATAGTATGCATATGTATGATATGTAAACGCTCTATGTCTCCCGAACCAATGGAGTTGTAGACTTGAAATTGGGTATGTAACAATGGGAATAAGCTTATTGAATTTCAGTCACCTCGATAATCCGGAACTCTTTTTTTCGGACTCTCAAAAGAGTCTTTCTGATAAAAGGTCTATAAAAATTTTCGAAATGGTTTATTTAAAGGAGTGATTATAAAAGACAGTAAAAAAAACACAAATTTTGCTCATGAAGTCGATCGGACGATGAGTTGTCGAGATTCATCCTGTTTGCCACCCGCTTCGATTTTTCGTGACCCTGTATTTCATTTCAATTTCAATTCAAAGATCTATTTTAATTGAAAATAAGACGCTTCATCCGACGCAGTAAACCGTTAGTGAATGTGATTATCAATTTGGATAAGGATGTTTCTTTGACGCAATTTAGTGATAGAGCCTTTAAAGTTGAGGACGTCAACCAGCCACGATTTTATTTTGGATAGTTTACACATGTTTAATTATGTTCGTATTTTATAGTATGCGTATGATAACCATGCGTATAGATATCATGATGTGGCCCCCAACGACTACTTTTTCTGTGGCTTTTGTTTTTTCCTGTTCTAACTTTGACCGGGGTCTTGACTTATTGATCGCTATTCTTTTTGGTCGCTGTTTATTTAGTTTTCTGAAGGGAATCCAATCAAGGAAAGTTATCGGGTTGTTTTTGCGACCAGATTTTCTTTCTTCTTTTTAAACAATTCGATTTATTGAAGAAAAGAGAGATCTCTCTATTTCCTTCCTGTCATCGAAATTGGAATCATTATAAAGCAATTTTTACATTTCAAATTTTTGCCATGCATCTAACAAATCAAGAGGGATAATACTTTAATAAAGCGGTCCCCTTCGCCGAGCCGTTCAACAAAGCCTTTCATAATACGTTTTATAATTAGTTTAGTATTGAATTTTCAATTTAAATCTGATTTTAAAAGAAGAATTGTAGATTTATAATTCTTAACAAAATTTCGTACTTTCTCTTACTTAATTATAAAATAATAATGTGCAAGTATCACACCAGATTTTTATTAAGGGTCAATGGTTTAGCATATGGAGGGCAGAGGGAGGGAAAAATAGGTTCGTCCGAGAATTGTAGCATAAAACTATAATAAGCCACTAAGGAAGGGACACAATATTTTGAATTGCCCCGGGTGCACAAAAACCATGCTGCGCCACTATTAGGTGTGTGTGTATGCGGAGAGGGGAGGGGGGGGGGGGGGTTGATACATTATTTTAGTATAATCGCGGATATACTAATAATAATAATAATAATAGTGGGAGGCCCATTGGCGCTCCGTAGATTTTGAAATTTTCGTTATGTCTGATTATTAAAAAATAGGATAAAAGGATGAGGGTCCATAAGCCGTGTTTTTGGTTACTGACTTAATTATTTCACTTTTTAATATTAGAAGGTTTATCCTGCATGATTTCAACAATAGTTTTTAATAATAGTTTTTAATAATAGTTTTTTGCATTTTGTTCGGATTTATAGGATTTACACAAGCTCTTATTCGCAATTTTTGATGAAAAATACGCAGTTTCTCCTCATTTTACTTCCATTTTTAATATACTTTTTAATATTTTACTGTGAGCGCAGCTTTGCAACGCTTTTATTTTTACATAGAGTGTACATTTTGATGTATTTTATACTATAAAGAAGAAAGTGTAGCATGATGGCGCTGCTATAAATAATGGAGGTGAAATGAGGAGATATTGCGTATTTTTCATCCAAACACTACGAGTCATACGAACTTTGAGCTTGCGTAAGTCCTATAAATCCGAACAAAATGCAAAAAACTATTGTTGAAATCGTAGAGGATAAACCTCCTAATATTAAAAAGTGACATGGTTAAGTCAGTAATATCATGGACCAAAAACACGGACCCTGATCCTTTATACTCCCTCCCAAGTGATTATAGAACAAATAAACGCTAAAATAAAATGATCTAAGAATTTTTCGTCAGGGAAGCCCCCCCCCCCCTCCTTTGAAGTTCCCCGAAGAAAATAAGGTACTTTTCGGTTAGCCGGGCGCCAATGATATATGTACATATATAAATACATATGTATATACATATATATGTATATATATACATACATATATGTATATATATGTGTATGTATATATATGTATACGTAGATATGTGTATGTAAGTGTGTGTGTAATCGTATCTAACAAATCAAGAGGGATAATACTTTAATAAAGCGGTCCCCTTCGCCGAGCCGTTCAACAAATATACATGTATATATGCGCCAGTGATATACATGTATATATATCACTGGCGCCCGGCTAACCGAAAAGTACCGAAAATAATTTTTAACTCTTTTTTTGACGTTCACACACATGTTAACGTTAACACACGACGTGACGTTAACACACATGTTAAGTTTAATTTAAACGGGGAGTTCGGGAAAACAGAGACCCGTGATTTTTTTTAAACTGTTAATTTGCACTTTTTGAACGCCATTTTCAAAAATGTTGTTAGAAACTTATTTTTCAATATTTAATATTCATAATAGTAAATTTTTGTATTGTTTTTTAAGTTGTTTTAAGTGTGTTTAAAAATTATCTTGCAGGATGCGGTTTGTAAAAATATTCTTAGTTTAGCTTATTTAAACTTTATAATCTGCATTTTAGAAAATCGATCTAGGTTGTGGACCACAGGCATAGGTGTTCCAAAATATTGTCCCTCCCTACATTTCTTTCTGCGCTCATGTCTCTTTGTATTTCAAAATATACAGTGGCGGACAAAAAAATTGCATCACCTGGGCGAAAAAGTGGAAAATCCTGCAAATAATGTTATTCAAGTACAGGTAATATGGAAGGATGGTATTTTTACGATAAAATACAGTTGTAGGATTAATCTAAATTAAATTTTATTGCGGGATTTATAAATTATTTACGCATAATTATTTTGAAAAATTGAAAAAAGTAAAAAACGCAATATTTAAAAAAAAAAAACTTGGAACAAAGTAATAGATGTACAAATTCTGCAGTTAATGTAAATTTTACATAACTGCAGTCATATTATGTATACTTAGATGTGTATACATGCATAAGGATCACTCCAGTATTTAGTAGATCCTCCAAGAGCTGCGATGGCAGCCTTGCAGTGGTCCGGCATAGAATGTATCAAATTCTGAATGTAATCCTGGCCAATTTCATGCAACCAAACCCTAATAATGCTTTCCAGCAGTTTTATTTTAGTAGCAGGTTTCTGAGCAACAATTTTTGTACCCATTACATGCCAACCATTTTCAATGGGATTCAGGTGAGGACTATTATTCCCAGGCCATTCCGGGCCCCACCAGTGGCTGAGAGGTTGTGCTCTCGAAGCTGGTAGACGGGAGGTGCTGGGTTCGATCCCAATCGCGCCCGTCGGCCTAATCGTTCGGAGTTTTCATGGTTTTCTTCGAGCCGTGGATTTATCCATGCGTAAATACGGATTAGGTTCCCTTAGAAAGACCCCCACGAAGGGCACTCCCCCCGGGTGTAGATAATTGGCCGTCAATAATCAACCCATCCCAGGCCATTCCAAAACTTCAATGCCAGATTTTTCCAGATAGGCCGTCACCTAAAGGGAGGAAACTGGGTGAAAATTACTTTTCCAATATCCTTAATGTTATGGAGATTAAAACTTGTAAATTAGGCAACAAAATAATTCATGAATAAGTTAGATTGTATTTACCAATTTCGCTGTATGGCAGGGTGCAGACTCCTGTTGAAAAATACAATTTCTAGCACCTGTAAAATCATCCTTAATAACTGGTTTTAAACACTCCTCTAAAATCTCGGTATAAACGGGTGCATGCACAGTTCCTGTAATAAGTTTCAGACATCCAACACTTTTGCTGTATACACATCCCCAGACCATTTGGCTGACTGGGAATTTTACAGTAGGTGATATGCAGTCTGGAAGATTTTTACGTCTTCGAACATACCGCTTACCGTCTGAACTTAGATTAGTCCGAAAACATTACTGACTGAGCCTTTGTCCCTGAGACATGCTCTTTTGCCTAAGAAAGTCGTTTCTGCATCATTTTTTTTTTTTTTCTAAGTAAAGGCTTTTTCTTTGGGCGATTCGCATTCCACAAGTCGTCTTTGGATAGTTCTTGCGCTTAAATTAACACCACAGACTTTCTCAAAAAAGATGTATAAGTCAGGACTACTTGCATGACGATATTACTCAGATACATCCGTCATCAGAATTTAGGGTCACCCTCTTTCGGCCCGATCCAGTCTTTCTCCATTCTAATTTAATCGTCCTCCAAACTGTCGATTGATTGCAACCAATTTTTTTTAGCTATGACACGTGTCGAATATCCTTCTTTCACTAAAGAAAGTATCACACATTTTTTTTTTTCTACGAAGCCATCATTTGACAGAACAAGACAAATGACCGTTTTCCCCTTTTGCCGCACTATTTTTAAAAATTTGATGACGCAATACTTCATAAGGGGTATATTATCCAATAGAAATGTAGAATGATATCTTATCTTGCTTTGCAGCAACTAAGATTAATGTATTTGAGTGATGCAGTTTTTTTGTCCGCCACTGTATATATTACTTTTTTCAAATATTTAGATGAGGAGTGGGGGGCGTCCTTCCTGCACCCCCTATGTGTTCATCGGTGAGTGCAAGTAGCTTTTAGATATTTTTGTGAAAATAATTCTTTAATGAATGCACAAAAATAACTCAATTTCAAGATTTCTAAGCCAGCCTTGTTCAATTTTGACATACATCTTATTATCTCTTCTATAAAGTAATACTAGTTAGTCAATGGAATTTATTTCATCAATTAGAAAACATTGTTTGATGTGACGGTGCTAGCATATCTATAGAGTGACACAATGGCATGACGGTCAGTAACATGTAGAACTTAATTGCATCCAATTCAGACACTTCAAGCGCCTGAATTTCTAAATGTCTTATTTTCAGACACATCATCAGTATTCAGACATTTATTTGCACATAGTAAGAAACTCGTGTGTCTTAAATTCAGACGTCTAGGATGTCTGAAATTTCACATTCAGACACAGAAAGTAATTCAGTGTCTGAATTACTTTCTCAGCGATGTTCATTTGTGCCTGAATTTAAGATGCCTCTATTTGCAGTGTTAGGCAGGCCGCACACTGACACGACAGAGCGACATGAAGCTTAAGTCATGAGACATTTTCACCCTTTTAACAAAGAAAAACCGGTTTGAATATCAGAATTTGTCTCCTGTCTTGCGCTACATGTTGCTCTGTCGTGTCAGTGTGCGGCCTGCCTTACAGTCACCTACAGCAACTTTTTCTTGAAGCATTAATAGTTATTTTACAGGGCCACACAAAAGAATACGAATATATGTTAAATGTGAGATTTGTAGAATGCTGGTAGGAATGTATTTAGTATGTTGTTACCTCCTGCAAATTTTTTCTCGAAGAGGGTGTATATAACATTTATAGTTATTTTACAGGGCCGCACAAAAGAATGTTAAATGTATGTTGAAAGCTGACGTTAATGTATTTTTAGTATGTTGTTACAGTCAGACAGACTAGCAGCAGAAAGCAGACAGGAAACAGACAGACATCAGAGAGAGCTGGCAGACAGACAGCAGACAACTGACAGCCGACATAGTTTACACAGACAACAGACAGCCGACATAGTTTAGACAAATAACAGACAGGCAGACAGTAGATAGCAGACAGACAGACAGTATATATATGAGGCAGACATCAGATAGTAAACAGACAGACAGCCGATAAAGTGTTGACAGACAGTAGACTGCAGTTAGCAGGTTCACTACAGACAGGCATACAGCAGACAGACACACAGCAGAAAGAGTAAGCAGAAAAACCGTAAACAGACAGTCAGACAGCAAACCGGAAGCAGGCAGTGAGACAGCAGACAGCACTGTAGACAGCAGACAACTGCAGACATGCAGCTGGTTAAGCAGTCAGACAGTCAGACTCCTGTCTGACAGACAGACAACTACAACTGACAGACAGAAAACAGACAACAAACAGACATACAGCAGACAGAAGACAGGCAGACAACAAACATAGACAGGTTACAAACATCTGCCATTGTGTAGACAGACAGAAAACAGACAGCCTACCAGACAGCCAGACAGAGTGTTGACAGACAGAAGATAGCCGATAACACACAGACGGACAACAGACTGCAGAAAAACAGCAGACAGACAAAAAACAGAGATCTGGAAGACAGAGAGAAGACAGACAGCCGACAAAGTGTAGACAGATATCCTATAGGACAGAGACATACATCAGACAGACAGTAGATAGCATACAGCAGACTGCACTTAGCTAACAAGCAGAGAGGTATACAGCAGGAGGTGTTTTCACAATCTTGGAAATTGATTTTCATAATTTTGGAAGGTGTTTTCGTAATCTATGTTTGGCGCATGATGTTTCGTTCTTGTTGTATTTTTTTCCCCTCTCATTAGAGTAGCTGTCTAAAGCAGGCTGTTTTCTACGTGCCGTGGGCAGGTATCTATCCACACCAAGATTATATACCTGGAGGAAGCAAGAAGAAGCGAAGCATTGTCTTCCGACGACAGAATATTAATTGCGTGGAATATTTTAAATGCAACCTATGTGATATATAAACAATGCTTGCGTCGATGACAACCATCTTTTCCACTCTTTTTTAATTAACACAAAAGCTTGGAATTTTAGAGGGGCTCTTTTATGAAATCCAGCTTCATTTGAATATCAATGGGGCGTTCTCGGCTGCTAGAGAGGAGGGGGGGAAAAGAGAGAATCCCGGGCACAGCCCTTGGGGAAATTTTCTATAAAAAAGCAACAGAGGCAAAAAAAAAAAGAGATATTAAAGTCGACGAGAGAAATAGTCAATTCAGCATGGCGCAAAATCTCACTGTAAAAATGACATTTTCAAAACTGAGCCAAAAAATACTCGAATCTGAGTAAGTCGTATAAGTCAAAATGGCTCCGAATCGAAATGACTCCAGTTTGAAACATGTATAGACTCATTTTTGAAAACATGCACACACTCAAGAATAAAACATCATGTGCTCATTTTTCAGTATGTGCATGTTTCAACAAGTGGGTAAGTGTGATCGAAGATTGCACAAAGGGTTTCGTTTGATATTCCTTTCAAAACACTGTATCCTTTCTTTAATAAATCCAAATAAATTTCATTTCGCAAAAAAAAAAAAAAAAGAAAAAAAGTCATGTTTTTTATAAAGTAAAAATTGATCGGTCTATTTTTTCCTTTTTTCGAATATCTAAACCAGCCCGCTATTATATTCTGTCATAATAATATCTGTCATGCGGACTCAATGTGGTATTTAAAAAAACAATTTCAAAATTAAACATGTTGTACACCTTCAAAATGCTAAAATAGGCGAATATTTCCATAATCGGATTTTCATCACGATTCAATGTGTTTCTCAAACTCATCTATTCACTATTCTCTATTACTCATATTATGGATACTCGCTTTGTATGATTCTCAAATATTTGAAAAATCCGTTAAATTTCCGATAGGACGTCACATTTTCTTTTGAATTCTCTCATGACGTGATATTCATCTGCTTTGTGTCCATACACATACTCATACTCCTTGTATTATTGAGAAATCTTAGACATTTTCCGTTTTATTACGACTATGACGTCAATCCATTTTATTTCATATTGATCTTTTTTTCAATGGGTGAAACTTTTTATTTCATTTTCATTTTTCACGTTGGAAATCGTCTGATAGAAAATGAATGATTGTAGAAAGAATTTCATCGTGGATTTTAATTTTTGGCATTTGCTCTAACGAAAAATGTTTCAATTGAATAGGAAAAGTCTGTTAGAATTTTGGTTTTTTATCTCTATTTATTAAAATAATACGAATTTTTCAAATTTTAATATTCTGAGCTCTTCATAGTTGGTATTTAGTATATACACAAAGTTTTAACTCTGTAAGTTACATAGTTTTTGAGAATGGCTCTGTGACAGACAGACAACGCAGCGGGAGCAATAGGGTTTCGTTCATCTGACGAAACCCGAAAAATGAGTATGAACTGACTTCTGAGTATGTCTATGTTTAAAAAAATGAGTATGAAGTAACCTCTGACTATCGCGAAAAATGCAGCTTAGCAGCGCCACCTGCTGGGCGATTTTCACCCAAAACGAATAAGCACCCATTTATATCAGGGACTCACTGATCATAAAGTTTTATTAAGTTACGTGCATTCGTTCTCGAGACATACCAGACAGTTCGTTTTCTGATGTTCGTTTTTATTTCATTTTCATTTTTCAGCTCCGGAACCAACCGAGATAGAGACTCGAAATTGGCTGTGTACTTATATGTAGTAACATACAGACAGACATTTTTCTAAAAAAAAAAAAAAAAAACAGTCCAATCGTGTTCAAGACCTTCTAAAACGTACAAATCCGTCGAAAATTTTCATGTAGACTTTCTTCTTGTAAAGAGAGAAGAAAGTAAAAAGAGATGTTGACAGCAGAAATGACATATACGATTCTTTTCTGAAAGTGTTTGTCTTTTTACTTACCCATCCTACGTAGTAGAGGGTAAGTCTTGTCATCGGTTTGAAAATCGAAAAACAAATTTTTGACGGATTGACACGTTTCAGACACTGGAGATTCCGAAATACATACTTTCAGGAAAAAAAAAATTGCCGTCCGTCTGTGTGTGTGTAAACGCCCAGCTCCCGAACCAATCGAGATAGAGACTCGAAATTGGCTGTGTACTTATATGTAGTAATGGGAAGAAGCTATAATTGAATTTCAGTCACCTCCATGATCCGGAACTCTTTTTTTTCGGACTCTCGAAAGAATCGTTCTGATAAAAGGTCTATAAAAATGTTCGAAAGGGTTTATTTTAAGGAGAGAATATAAAAGAAAACATAAAATTTGCATCCAGAATGAAGTCGATTGGATCCTGAGTGACCGAGATAGGGGTCATCCTATTTTTCCACACGCTTCGATTTTTCATGACCCTGTATGTTTCGTTCCAATTTCAATTCAAAGATCTATTTGAATTGGAAATGAGACGCTTCATCCGACGCAGTCAACCGTTAGTGAATAGGATTATCCATTTTGGAGTCATGGAGCATTTAAAGCTTAGGACGTTATCGAGCCACGATTTTATTCGAATGGCAATGCATTTTATAAATAGTTTAGACATGTTTTATTTTCCTATTTTATATAGTCTGCCTGTCCATGATGGGTCACGAATAGTTGAGCTCAACTAGGCAATAATCGAGCAATTTACGCTGCCCTATATTCAGTAGTTCCCATATACCATGCCCGAAGGAAATTCCTTTTTCTCTGTCCGGTCATTATAGAATGAATGACTGACACTCTATAATGACATGTTTTGCGCCTCAAACCAGTGAATTCTCTCTCAAAATGACCCTGCCTTGATTTGTTTTCAGGTATCGGTTACGACTACTGCACTTCTTGATTGGGGTTGCAATGACACATAAAAGCACAGATGTCGATTTTTCGATTGACACAATGACAGATGACACAATGAAGTGATGACAGATGACACACGATGACAGATGACACAGATGACACAATGACAGAACGCACCCTTTTCAACTCCCGGTATTACGATGTGAGGGGCTTCTCTCCCCTTCTTTCGAATGTGTAAACATAACATCGTTAACAAAAGTAAAATTACCCGTTTCTAATAATACTCTTTTTGCTCCCAACTCTAAAACATCTCAAGACAGAAATATCCAAAATTTTATTCTTTTTACTTACCCATCCTACGTAGTATAGGGCAAGTCTTGGAATCGTTTTGAAAATCGATTTTTTTTTTTTTTTTTTTGACGGATTGACACGTTTCAGACACTGGAGATTCCGAAATACATAGTTTTATAAAAATAAAATTCTGCCGTCCGTCTGTGTGTCTATAAACACTCTATCTCCCGAAAAAATGGAGAGAGAGACTTGAAATAGGGTAGGTATGTCATAATGGGAAGAAGCTGATTGAATTTCAGTCACCTCGATTAAGAGGCTCCTTCACTCAGACGAAAACACCCATTCGCTCATGTTCATCCTATGGAGGAAATTTTCTCGCAAAAATCTGGTTCGCATTTCCATATTTTTAAATGATTTTTTTTTTGCATTGAATAGCCGAGGTCCATCTCTAGGCACGCTCCTTTCTACTTTTTCGATTTTTATTACAAGTTTTTTTTATGGAGGATACTTTCACTTTCAAAACCGGTTCCGAAAGTGAAAGTATCTTAATAACAAAAAAAAAAAACTTGTAATAAAAAAAAAAACTTGTAATAAAAATCGAAAAAGTAGAAAGGAGCGTGCCTAGAGATGGACCTCGGCTTTTCAATGCAAAAAAAAAAAATTATTTAAAAATATGGAAATGCGAACGAGATTTTTGCGAGAAAATTTCCTCCATAGGATGAACATGAGCGAATGGGTGTTTTCGTCTGAGTGAAGGAGCCTCTTAACCGGAACTATTTTTTTTTTTTTTTTGGAGTCTCGAAATATTCGTTCTAATAAAAGGTACATAAAAATTTTCGAAATGGTTTATTTTAAGGAGTGACTATAAAAGACACTAAAAAAAAAACATAAATTTTGCATAAAGCATGATGTCGATCGGATCCTGAGTGGCCGAGATATTTGGAATCCTATTTTCCACACGCTTCGATTTCTCATGACACTGTATTTCATCCCAATGTCAATTCAAAGATCTATTTTAATTGGAAATGAGACGCTTCATCCGATGCAATAAACCGCTAGTGAATAGGAATATCGTTTTTGGAGTGATGTTTCTTTTAAGCAATTCAGTCATCGAGCCTTTAAAGATGAGGACGTCATCAGCCACGATTTTATTCGAATGGCAATGCATTTTCTAAACAGTTTACACATTTTTTATGTTACAGATGATGGCCCCCAAAGACTAGTTTATTTTAGACTCCGGCTTCGCGCGAATGCCATAATGTTTTAAAGATACTTCTAAATTACATTATCTGTAAAGTTCAAACTCAACATAATTTTTAATTTGCGCAAATAAAAGAATTACAGATTACATTTGATCTTTAGTGTTTCGTTCATCTCACGAAACCCTATTCGTCCCGCTTCTCTGTCTGTCCGTCACAGAGCCGGTTCTCAGAAACTGTATAACCTACAGACTTGAAATTTTGTGTACTTACAGCTGAATACCTACTGTCAAGCTGAAAATCATAAAATTTTGAAAAAATCTTATTATTTTAATACAGGGAGATAAAAAACCAAAAATCTAACAGCCTTTTCCTATTCAATTGAAACATTTTTCGTTAGAGCAGTTGCCAACCCTTAAAACTCGACGCTAAAATTCTTTCTACAATAATTAATTTTCTATCAAACGATTTCCACGTGAAAAATGAAAAGTTTCACCCATTTAAAAAAAGATTAATAGGACGTCCGGAAATTTTCAAACATTTCTCAATAATACAAGGAGTACAGAAAACATATTAATAGTACGTCATTAGAGAATTAAAAAGAAAATTAATGTGACGTCATAAAGGATTTTTAAAATGTTTGAGAATAATACAAGGAGTATATATATATAGCTGAAAAGTGTTTATGAACTCGGTTTGTCTCTCCGTCTGTCTGTGCTCTAATTCACTTAAATAGACTCGGATTGATATACACTGCTCAAAACAGTTAAAGGATATTGCAGTTTTAGGTGGATTTTGTATCTGGGAAACTTTTTAGCTGATTGATACATGGTCGACAGACATACTAGGTTATATGAGAATAAATTACACATGTTTGGCAGAAAAAAATGCATGTTATTGCGCATTTGTGTACAAAAGGAAAAAAACACAATTTGTGCATATGAGAAAAAAAGAATAAGAAAAGGTGTTTTCTTCAAAGAAAATCATTTTCAGTAGGGGGTATGGTTTCCACGGGCGGCCAGCAACGTTGAACACCTTTGAGGCATGGACTCAATGAGGCTATTAATGACGAGTTGGGGTATTCTGCCCCACTCTTCCAGAAAAGCTCTTTCCAGTTCTTGGAGAGTTTGTGGGGGTTGTTGGCGGCCAGAAACTCGTCTTCCTAGAGCGTCCCAAACGTGCTCGATTGGATTCATGTCTGGAGAACACGCTGGCCATTCCATTCGAACGATTCCTTCCTCGAAAAGGAAATCTTCCACCAGGTTTGCACGATGTGGCCTGCAGTTATCGTCCATTAAAATGAAGTTATCTCCGATTGCTGCAGCGTAAGGGACTACAATAGGTCTGAGGATCTCATCCCTATATCGGCGACCAGTCAGAGCTCCATCTCGAATGATGTAGAGGTCAGTGCGCCCGTCAATGGAGATGCCACCATACACCAACACTCCTCCACCGCCAAATCTGACACTTTCGTGCACGAACGCAGGATTATTCCTACTGCCACGGTCCCTCCAGATGAAAATACGCCTATTATCCGGATGCACAGAAAAACGGGACTCGTCAGAAAACAGAATATTGCTCCATTCATTTCTCCTCCAGTTGACATGCTCGGTTGCCCACTCCCTGCGGTCGCGACGATGCCTTGATGTTAATCTAACACATACCATCGGTCGGCGAGCATACAGACCTACAGCATGGAGCCGGTTTCGGACAGTCTGAGTTCAAATCGTGGTGCCTGTAGCCGAGCGAAGGTGTTGTTGGAGAAGAGTAGCGTTCATGTTTCGGTGTCTCCGAGCTGTTAACGCTAAATACCGATCTTCATTGGGCGTTGTTGCCCGTCTACGACCTTGCCCTGGTCTTCGGCCTGCACATCCACTCTCCAAAAAACGGTTCCAGATCCTGGAAATGACACTTTTGGAAATGACACTCCAATGGCTTGCGCTACTTCGGCTTGAGTTTGGCCCCCTTCTAACCTACCAACAATTCTCCAAGCTTCTGAATCTGTCAAATGACTTCGCTGAGACATCGTACTCATCGAAACAAAGCAATCACTGAATGCCGATCATCCTTGTCTTCATTCTCTTTTATCCAGTTGAAAGTCAAATTTCATTCGCTGCCGCTGAAGCGACGTTTTTGACGTCGAACTCAAAATTTGCATACTCCACAGTTTGAAAACCAGAAAAATTTGCATTTGTGATTCTCTTCTTCTATTTTCGGCAAAAAAAATTTCGTTTATATCTTTATTTTATATAAAATTTCAAATATCTTTTAATTGTTTTGAGCAGTGTATGTAATGACATATTTGGTATCGAAAATGAAGCATGTATAGACTTAGACTTCGTTTACAGAGGTACCCAAAAGAATGCCGTTACATTAGGGTCCGTTACATTTGGGGGGGGGGGATCCATTGCGGTGTATTTTAATGATATTTACACTGTTTCAAATATATTGAAATGGATATGCATTAGTGAAGTGCACTACAAGATGCTTACTATCGCCGCATAGCACTTATAATTAGTTTACAGGGAAACTCAAAAAAATTCCATTATATTATGAGAAAACTAGTCGTTGGGGGCCACCGTCATACTTACCCATCATGGATATGCATCATATAAAATATGAAAATAAAACATATGTAAACTATTTATGAAATGCATTGCCATTCGAATAAAATCGTGGCTTGAAGACGTCCTAAACTTTAAAGGCTATATGACTGAATGGCGTCAAAGAAACCTCCTTATAACTCCAAAATGGATAATTCTATTCACTAACGGTTTACCGCGTCAGATGAAGCGTCTCAATTCCAATTAAAATAGATCTTTGAATTCAAATTTGAACGAAATAAAAGGTCATGAAAAATCGAAGCGTGTGGAAAATAGAATGACTGATCCGATCGACTTCATTCTGGATGCAAAATTTATGTTTTATTCTATTGTCTTTTAGAGTCACTCCTTAAAATAAACAACTTCAAAAATTTTATACACCTTTTATCAGAACGTCGAAAAAATTATTTCCGAATCCTCGAGGTGACTGAAATTCAATAAGCTTCTTCTCATGATGACATACTAAGTACAGACCCAATTTCAAGTCTTTCTCTCCATTGGTTCGGGAGATAGAGAGTTTACATACACACAGGCAGACAGACGGACGGCAAAAATTTTTCTTCTAAAAATATGTTTTTCGGAATCTTCAGTGTTTGAAACGCTTCAATTTTTTTTTTTTTTTCGATTTTCAAAACGATTACAAGACTTACCCTATACTACACTGCAAATTCTTAAACACAAAAATAAACACATTTAAGAATACTTTTTTGTCACCAAATTAACAACACATTACATGTGTTGTGAATTAGAACACTTCATATACAGTACAATTTGTATGTTCTGATTGTGTTCTTAATGTGTTGCTATCTAGAAATGTGTTCTAAAAATAGTGTTGTTAATAGTGTTGCAAATAGTGTTGATGAAAATGTGTTCTTACACTAGTGTTGGGCTGCACAACACTTTGTCACCAAATTAACAACGCATTGTAAACACCACACACATTCAGAACACTATAAAACAACATATTTAGAACGTTTTCAAAACTCTTTCTACAGGGTGCCCTGAAAATTACAGTTTTAAAAAGGAAATAAGAGACAGTTTGCTTTATAGAAAAAAATTGTAGGAGATCATTGAGGGAGTTTACTAATTTTTACCAATAAATATCAATAAATGAATTTCTGGAAAAGTTATGAAATTTGTTTTTCTTAGGCATCATCTATATACTCTCTCTTCCATCATTGAAATGGCCCCCCTTAACTAGGGTGAAAGGATGGCACACCAGGAGAGAATAATGACATCTCTACTCCAACGTGCCCAGCGGCACCCCAAAAATGAAAGCATCCCCCCCCCCCACTTGTCTAGCAATATTGTATTGAAAAGAGTTTGAAAATTCTCATACTTAAAAAGAAAAAAAAAAGCTGTACATATATAATTATAATGCAATGTTTAACTTTAGCTGCAATAAACTGATTAATACTTCATTTTCTCTGTTGAAATTTATACAAAGTTAAAAGTTGATCATCTCATGTCAAGGGTCGATCCAGGCAAAATTTGGGACCTATTCAGAGTTCCTTCACAAAAATATATTTTATAAAACAGGCTCCTTCACAAAAATAAATTTAATAAAATGGCCCCTTCAGAAAAATCAATTTGACAAAATGCACCCCTTCTAAAAATTCCTTTTAATAAAATAGGCCCTTTCACAAAATTCTGTTCCATAAAACTTACTATGTTTATTAATTATTTATTATTTTGTTATGTTTTAAAATGTATAATTTGTAAACAATCAAGTTCACCAGAAGTGAAAACTTTTGCAAATAGGACTTTAAAAAGTTTTTGTTATGTTAATAAATGTTTGGTTCGAAAGACTGATTACAAATTACACATTTTAAAACATAACAAAATAATTAATAATTAATAAAAATAGTAAGTTTTATGGAACAGAATTTTGTGAAAGGGCCTATTTTATTAAAAGTAATTTTCTGAAGTGGCCTGTTTTATTAAAAGGGATTTTGTGAAGAGTTCCAGTTTATGAAATAGATTTTACTGAAAGGGCCCAATTTATTAAATTGATTTTTGTGAAGGAGCTCTGAATAGGCCCCAAATTTTGCCTGGATCGACCCTTGACATGAGATGATCAACTTTTAACTTTGTATAAATTTCAACAGAGAAAATGAAGTATTGATCAGTTTATTGCAGCTAAATTTAAACATTGCATTATAATTATATATGTATGGCCTTTTTCCCCGCTTTTTTAAGTATAAGAATTTTCAAACTCTTTTCAATACAATTGCTAGACAGGGGGAGGTTGGGTTCATTTTGTGAAAAATATACATAAACTTCATAAAAATAACCTTTATTTTTCACAAAATGCCCCCCCCCCCCCCAAAAAAAAAAAAAAAAAAAAAAATTGAAAAAAAAAAAAAAAAAAAAAAAAAACTCCTGCAAGTCATTTTACTTGCAACTAAATTTGTTAATAAATGTTTTCAACTTGTAACTCCCAGCCTAAATTGTGAATAGGTACTTTCAGCTTAAAAATAAAGATTTTCGTTACCTTTGAAACTGGTTAGTATTTATTACCATTTTTACTCTTATTGTTATTTTAAGTTATATGTAGTACAGATATATTTATTTATCATTATTATTTTAATATGGAAAAAAAATTCTTTTAGCTATGCGAGTTAAATATATTTTCATAAATCACTCAATCATCTAACACATTCATACATCCAGCCACACCGTGAAATGTTCCAGTGATTTATTATTATTAATATGTTATAGTACAGGAGACTCACAAAACATTTTTCAAGATAAGACACATGTATAAATGTCAAAATATCAATTCAGGAATTACGATTTATTTATTTCGTTAATAATTCATAATGTGTAATGAGAAATATTTTTAGTTCATTGCATGATCAAGCACAAGCTCTAAAAATTTCAATAGTAAAAAGTATTTGATTAATAAATATATTTGCAGAAATTTATATTTTATCAAGTTTACTATTTCTTATGTATACATATTATCAAATCAACTAATTTAAAATTGTCAAATACTCAAGTTAATACGTTTCAAGTTAGTAAAAATCAATTCTCGGTAAAACTTGTAAATTCTTCAATTGTTTACTAATAGTTTGTTTAAATTTCAGAAAAATAAGAAATTAAATTAATTTTTTAAATTATACAATCTATGTTTCAACTTTTTTTTTTTATTATAATGCATCATTAAATTTATTTATGGATGGTAAGCATAACAAAAACTGTGCGAGAAAATTCATTAGATAAAAATAGGAATAAAATGAAATTATTATAAGGTCTACATAAATAATAATTTAAAACAAGCAAATAGATGAGGCGGTATCATTCAACTTTCACGAGATAAAAATCTGAATATTCGACATCAAGATTATGACTTAAAAAGTCTTATCTTGAAAATAATGTATTGAGCCATTTATAATACAACATATAAAAATGTATTTAATAATAAAACATGATATAAAAACACACTGAAACATTTCACATACCTGTATTTAAAGTGTATTCCTATAAAGTGTATTCCTGTATATTTCCATCGTTTATTTATTCGCCATAAATGGCGTTATTTAATCTTTAAATGGCGCACGTGGCACGCGAGCGCGATACACTAGAATCCAACTCCAACGGCAGCCATTACAATTCTTACTTGTACAATCTTCCTTTCCCGTCCCTTGTGACGGCGAAGTGAAAATGAGGGAAAACACAGCGCATGCGCAAACGCCAGATACCCTCTAGGGCGTCATGTGTTTCAAAAGTGTTGCATAAAGCGTTTAGAATCTGAATGTGCTCTTAAAATAAGACGACAACACAATCTAAACACATTTTCTTCGCTTGTAATTTTTAACAACACTTTTTGCACAGTCTTTTTCCTAGCACAACACATTCGCAACACATTTACCACATAATCTATACGATTTTAGTTAGAAGTGTTTATTATTATGTTCAGGTAGCGTTGCAAAAGTGTTTCACGAATTTGCAGTGTACGTATGATGGGTAAGTAAAATCGTGCATTTTATAAAGTAAAGCCAGGAGAACCAGTCAGCTTGAATTTAAAAAGCTAATTTTATACATGACAAAATTGTCAACTGACAACATTTTTATTAAATGCTGCTTCATGAGGGTTAAGAGGGATGAGATTGGCAAAAAAGCTGAAAACTGCGCGAACGACGTATGAGCAATAAGTTATGAATTTCAAGCGCAACAAATATTAAAATTGCTTTTAAAAAATATATATTTTTAACTAATATAAATAAATATATATATATTACATCAATTTAGCTTTGAGTACATTTTAAAAAGAAATTATTAACAAGAATTAGGTAGAAATTATTTGCTTACTCTAAAAGTCTATTTTACCAAGATACAGCACATTAATAAAATCCTTCAATGGCATGAACAATTTTTTAATTGAAATTTTGAAAAATAGACACTTTTTTTCTTGAAAGAGCAAATCAAGTATGTGCTAATAATTGCAACCACCTTAAATAAATGATAGAACAGAGTTCCCACTCTTTTTTAAAATAAAAAATAAGTTTTTGAGGAATTTTTTTTAAGGACATTATCAATGGCACCAACTAGTCAGTGCCGTGGTTATTCCAGATTCCAGGTCATTTTTACCAGTCAACTTGAAACTAATTTTTGGATTTTTTGAAGATTTTTTTTAAAAATTTAATTTGTTTTCGCATAGCAAATTTTCTACTTTATGAAAAGAAATTTGGTTTCAACCTTTTAACAAAATGCAGTAAATTCTGACGAAATACAGCGTTTCTTCGGCGAAATTCACGTATTTAGGGCGATCCTTTGGCGAAATTCACGTTTTTACTGCGATCTTTTGGCGAAATTCGCGTTTTTACGGCGATAACACTCTTACAAAATTTGAACAAAATTTCATCAATTTTACTTGAATTAACCAAATCTGTTTTTTTAATTTTACCATAATTTTGTAATTTAAATTTGTAATTCCAGCAAAATTTTGTTGTTTTTACAAAATTTAAATTGTTGTGTAGTAGCCATAACTCTCTCACGTAACTTGGTTTATTTGACTTATATAGCTATATAATTAAAGGTTTAACATAATTTTTGGATAATTAAAACATTTTAATTGGGACGGACCAAGGTAGTTTTAAAAATCCCCCTATCCCATTTATTACTTTCTTCTATCTTTACAAGAAGAAAGAATTGGAGTCAAGAATATTTTCAACTTCTGGTTTTCGACGGATAGAAGGTCCTGAACATGATTTGACTGTTTTTAGAAAATAACTGTCTACGACTCTGTCTGTCTGTATGTGACAAAAATTTTGTGGGCGCTCTATTTCAAGAACTAATGCACGGAATTTAATAAAACTTTATATTCAGTTACTTCCTAACATAAATTGGTGCTGATTAGTTTTTGGCGTAAATCGCGCAACAACAGCTAAGTTGCAATTTTCGCGATTTCTGCAATAGATTCACGATTTCTCAAGAACTAATGCACTAATTTGCATCAAACTACAAATTGAGTTAGACCGTGACAAAAATAGAAGCTGATTACGTTTTGGTGTAAATAGCCAAACAGGTGGCGCTGCTATGCTACTTTTTTCATGATTTTCACTATAACTAAATCTCAAGAACTAATGCACGGATTAATTTTTAATTCATTTTCAGCAGTGATTTACGTCTGTAATTCTTAAATAATAACCAGTGAATTTTTCTCCTGCTTTTTTTCAAGCGTAAACCGACAGAGTGAAAAATGTCCCAAGCTGGGAATCGTACCCGGGACCTCAGAATAGCGCTCTGAGGCCCCAGCATACGGCAACACAGTTAATTTTTAATTAATTTTCTGCAGTGAATTATGCCTGTAATCCTTGAACCAGTGAATTTTTATCCTGCTTTTTACAGGCTGCTGAAAATGAATTCAAAATTAACTATTTGTTGTTTGGCGCAGAAATTTGCATGCTTACCGACCGAATAGCTCACCCCAAAGAAATACAAAAGGTGCCCATTTAAGAATAACTTTTTACAAAAAAATCAATCAGTGTAAAAAATGCATTTTTTCCTTACGAAATATTTATCTAAGAAGCTCGCTCTTTCTAAATTGTTGTTTACTCGAAATTTTGATGGTAAAATTTCAAATTGTTGCAGCATACCAAAAATGGATTTAGTAAATAACAAAGCAATTGGTAAAGGGGGACCCTTAGAGTAACGTCCGGCTTCCCCTACTTTTATGTCTTAAGAGGGCCCTGTGCTCATGATGACATTTCCATCGTGTGCTACGGTTGCAGACGGTCCGACACATATAAGAGTGATAAATTTCGAGTTTGGATATCGTTCCTTGAAGCTCAGTGGTAGAGCCTCAGATCGTTATTCTCAGGACCCGGGTTCGATTCCCGGCTTGGGACATCGTTCAATGTATCGGTTTACACTTGGAAAAAAGCATTCAAGGATTACAGGCGTAATTCACTGCTGAAAATTAACTAAAAAAATAGTTCAGTTTAGATTGGTTCTAATACAAAAAACAATTTTAAAGTAAATATTATAATTGTTTCTGTAACAAAAACCTTTTGTTGTTAAAACAAAGAAAATTCTTAAAATTACACGAAACAATTGTTCTTTAAACAAAAGTTTTTGTTGCCGAAACTGAAAAGAACTCTTAAAGTAAAAGATAATCATATTTATTTTGAGAAAACTTTCAACAAAAGAATGTTGTTAATTCAAGTAAAATTGCACCCTTTTTACTTGAATTAACAAAACATTTTTTTGATAACGATACAAAAAATTTTGTTGGAATTGCAAAAAAAATCAACAATATTTTTTGTTGATTTGAACAAAATTTCCATTGACCCATATTTAAACGGAAAGTTTTGTTGGGCCAACCAAATTTTTGTTGATTCAACAAAACTTTTCTCTGGGTGAACGATGGTATTTTTGTAGCATGTTTGAATCGATATTGGTCGTCGTATAGAAATTACCATAATTTACAATAATTATTATCAAAGAATTTTCATAATATCAAATTATTTTATCTTTAAAAAAAATTGTTTTTCAATTTAAAATTTCACAATATGATAAAGTTTAACGACTTCTGAGTTTTAGTTTCTAATTATTATTAGATTTTTATTTTTTATCTAATATCTTGCAGGTCTTAAATATAAACACTTTTCCTTAAACTAGCGTAATCCGAAATCTGCGGTTTTTTCACCCTTAATCATTAAAAGTATTTGTCTAAAATATTTACTGAAATCATACGAGTATATTGGAATTTGCGCAATGTTAGAAAATCAATATTCCATTTATTAGCACAATAGTTTTAAATCGGTATCACAACTTTCCAGATTCATGTGCAATCTTTGACTCTCACGCAAAGAAATGTTTTGAGGTAAAAGCGTCTGTTTATAAAAAGAAATACATATTTGAAATAAAAGTCTAAATAATATAACTAAATGCCCTAAGTGTATTTCTCTTATTTCCTTGATAAATTCTCTGAATATTAAAACCTGTACGTGCTATTACTTAGACACCACATCTTAAAAAAGTTAAAACATTTTTACAAAAAAAGGAAAAAGCCTTTGATTCAGTTATTAATGATTCATGGAAGAGTATCATTCATTGATGTTCAGCCTTCAAATATCCATTTTAGGTTGGCATATAACATGTTCCTTAATTAATCAAATCGTCAATGATGGTGTGAGAAATTCATGCCACATTAAAAGCACGAGATAGAGGAAATAAATTGAAAGAATAATAATAATAATAATAATAATAATAATAATAATGAAACTAAGCATATATTATGTAACAATTTCTAAACTGTTATACTCGCGACGTTTGTTTTCCTCTGAATTATTACGGCAAAATATGCTATTTCCAAATAAAGTATTTCACAGAAATAATTTACTTTTAATTAAATTATTCTACTTAGCACATTACATGTTCTCAAATTATAGGCACAAAAACTTAAGAAAATATTAAACATGAGATAAATAATTGGATATATGAAAACGGTGCGAAATCTTAAAGGCAGTATTCACGCTTGGTTCTAAAGCACAATTTCATTCACTCTGAATAATAATGTATAAAAAATAATGTAAATATAATGCTTTAAAATAGATTAATTTAGAATTTGTTCCTATTTAAATGCACATGTTTAGAAGAAATTTTATAAAAAAGAAATATAGCAACATAAAAGAGAAAGACAACAGGTGCATCTTTGCGGAAGTTAAAATAAATTATTTTTAATTGCGAAAGCAAAGAAAACACGTGGAAATTAATATCAACACCCTTTGGTTGTAAACTGACTATCACTGGCACAAAATGTGCATAAATGTTAAGAATTCTTAATCTGTTTATTATTTTTGGCAACCATGTGGTTAATGAGTTAGTTGAAGCACCCTCTTCCACTCTTGATTAATATACCTGTGAATCTGGTTCTATCCATAAAGATTACTTATATTCTTTAAAAAAAAAAAAAAAAAACTTTTTATGAAATAGTAATTTAATTTTAATGGATTTACGATTATGCTTTGAGAAATCAAATTTTAAATTCTAAAATAAGAAATTAAATAATGTTTATATTTTTCTTTCTAGTTGCATTACCTTAAAAAAGATTTAAAAAAAAAAACTATGTATTTTTGAAAAAATTCGTTTGTTGGTGATTTCTACCAAGCGTAAAAAATCTGTACATTTTTTTTATAGTCGAATTCGATGTAAAATTAATACGGAAATATTTGGCAAAAACATGAAATACCTTCAAAAAATTAATTTTTATTTTGTAGTTATTAATGGTATAGATTGATGATGGATATTTAATGACTTTGTTTTATATAATACGTAGAAAAGTTAAAGTGAATATTACTGTGTCAAATTATTAATATTGGATATTTGATTGGGAATATTAACAAAAAATTAAAAGAAAAAAGCAAATTCCAATTTTCAGAAAAAAAAAAAACTTATGTGATTTTTTCATTAAAGATTCGTCCCATTTGATGCTCTACTCAACAACAAATATCACATGCACACATTTTCCGCTAATATAACAAAAATCTTTCTGTTCGACGGGTTTCCACGAGAACCTTCTAACAGATTTTGCTTTGAGTAATATTATATCACATTAATACTTAAATCATTTTTATCCGCCTAGTATGTGTTTGATAACCGAATAGGAAAAGTAAGCAAGATACTTTTACATTACGCACTAAATCTGCGCATTTCTTCAAGGCCATGTAATAATAACTAGACATAAAAGAGAAACACATTTCGAGTGCCAGATATTCAGCTCTCAAAACAAGTAAAATGTTCTAGCATTGGATATGTGACCCGATATTGTGACTTTTCATGGGGATGGATTTCAAGCTCTCAATAAAAAGAAAATTCTCTAGCACTGGAAAAGTTCCCCCCTGATATGTATCCCCATCTGCTATGACGTCAGAATGACGTATGGGGACACTTTTCATGGGGGAAGTTTTCAAGATCTCAGTGAAAAAGAAAATTACCTGGCACTGGAAAACTTCCCCCTTGTGGTTTGGGGGAACTTTTCATGGGGGAAGTTTTCCCATTTTCGACGAAAGTAAAACTCTCTAGGACTGGAAAACTGCCCCCATCTGTAGTGACGTCAAAATGACGTATGGGGACACTTTTCATGGGGGGGAGTTTTCAGGATCTCACTGAACAGAAAATTCTCTGGCACTGGAAAACTTCCCCCTTCTGGTTTGGGGGAACTTTTCATGGGGGAAGTTTTCCCATTTTCGACGAAAGTAAAATTCTCTAGAACTGGAAATCTGCCCCCATCTGCTGTGACGTAAAAATGACGTATGGGGGAACTTTTCATGGGGACACAAATCAGGCACCTCTTAGAAACTTAAAAAAATTATGTTTACTAATTTAATGAAAATATTTTTTTTTTTATCCTCAAGAAATGTAGTTCGACTTATACATGAAAATCCAATTTTTTTTTGTTAAGAATTGGGGGGGGGGGGGGGGGGGGGGAGATATATACGGAATTTAAAAACTTTTTCTAAGGATTTTTTTTTTTCAGATAATTTTTTTAAACTTTTATTTAATTAAGTTGCAATTATTAAAACTCTTTTTATAAGTTGTAAAATTTTTAAATTTTTGTAAGTTATATATTTTTTAAAAACTTTTCTAGTGAATTTTTTTTTAAATAGTAATTTTTTTTCAAGTTGTAATTATTAAAACTTTTTTATAAATTGTAAATTTTTTTTAAAACTTTTCTTAAATTTTTGTAAAATTAAGTTGCATTAAAAAAAATGATTCAATTATATTTTTTTTTTACAGAAACTTATAAATGTTATGCATAAATGCACACACACGTACATATGGACAAACATACACACATTGTCTTATAAGGTTTGCATTGCTTAAAACAATAATTGCTATGCCTGCATTGTTAACAAAAATGTATGTTTTGAGTGATTGGTATATAGACAAATTGTCTGCTAACACAATATCAGATACATCTACGAAAAAAAAAAAACTCTCGGAATAAAGACAGAATTAAGCTCGAAGTGGATTGTTCATACTAACTTGTGAAACGTTAAATTGCCCAATTTCCACTGTGGCTGTTGAACTCTCATTATATTACTACTCTTAATATGCTGTGCATAGCATTCAAGTACACACAAAATAATTCGGTTAAAGGAAATGCATTTTCAGATGCAGAACGCATTTTTAAATTGAACTCATTTTTTGCCTATCTGTTGATGTGTATAAATTTTATAGATCTTAGACAAAAGTTCTCCAGTGCATTTCCGTTTATTGACGGAAATTTCAGAAGGGGAATTTTAAACTGTGATGTGCACTTCCTAACTGAACTAAAATTTAGAATTCTATAGATCCTTATACAGGGCTGCACAAAATACTTCGGATATTTTTCCGAATATGGATGGCATTTCCTGACATTGGGTTTTAAATGTGTTATATGTTTTCCAAATTGTTTATTTAGACATTTCACTTTATTAAACGTTAAAGATTTGTAAAAATATTTTGGAAGGGTTGGAAAGTGTTACATAATTTATGCTTGACGCATGATGTTTTGTTCTTGTTTCGAAACTGTTCTGTGAGCTTTATCCGAAAAAAAGGTTTTTAGCTCACAGGTTACCAAAGCCTGAGAGCTCATGTGCCCGCCGGTTCTGTATGTACGTACGTAACGCGATAACTCTTGACAGAAATAACTGTTTTGCTTTAAATTTTGTATATAGGTTTATTGTGATAAGGCGCTTCCCCGATTAGTTTTGGGGTTCATGGGTTAAGTATAAAGGTGGGAAATATGAGGCAAAATATGAGGGGTTGTATCCAAATATAGCAGTACGTGCAATATTGTGTACGCTATCTTGGCACTAATCAACAGATATTTGATACAACCCCTCATCTTTTTGCTTCTTTTTGGGAACAACGGATTTCGAGCTTATTCTATCGACGATAATTTTCAGAATTTTCAAGCTATGATTTTGAGACTTTCACAAAAGTTGCTCTATATACTTAGCTAATACGTTATGCATATTATATTTCGATTGCATTCGCGCATGCGCAGTGAAACATTTTTTAGTAAACCTGCTCATTTTTCATCCAATTTTTATTATTTTTTAATTCTGATTGCAGAGTATTATGTACAATGTTGTTTGTCATATTTTCTGAAAAGAACTTTTTTTTATCTCTGCAAATTATAAGGAAAAAACTAGGCAAAATTTGGGACTGTTTTTATAAAAACCTTAATTTCTCTACGAGTATACATGCTATCCTCATAAAGATGAACACGGTATATTACAATAATACACTTATTAATAATCTCGAGTTTGAACGTCTTTGCTACATTAGTTTTTACAGGGTTATCCAAAAGATATTCGTTATTTTTCAATTTGTTGACAGTCCCCTATGGGGGTTTCGTGAAAAAATCTTCGTGGAAATATATAACCTATACTATACTGTTTACAGACCTGCAGTTTCAGGTTAATTCCTTATGTATTTTTCTAGATAACAAAGCATCTAAAATCGCAAGTGACTGGTCACCTTTGGCAATATATATATATATATATATATATATATATACTAGCTATCGGTGGAAAGCATTATTGTTCAGTGTATATTTGTATTACAATACGAAACATTGTTGGTGACAGTTTTGGTCTGTTGTTTGTAGGTGGCGCTACTTTAGCACATTTGTACACTGGCTACTATTTAGTTCTAAAGTGCAGATTCGATACTAACACTATTTCGTTAGAAGTCCTTATCTATTTCTGTGTTCATGGCAAACAGCAAAAACTGAGAGAATTTTTATCCAATAGGACTCATCCGTTTGAGTAGTATTACTTACAGCTTGAGTCGGAGCAGCGCCCTCTATCGACAAGAAATCGAATTATTAAATTAATTCGATCTTCATACAAATTGTGCAGTGAAGTTTCGAAATCGTAGTGGTAGTCATTTTGACTTGCCCTGTATATAATGTCACTAAAAAAAAGAAGAAAAGAGTCGAGACACGAGACTTTTAAAAATTCAAAATATTTATTTTCGGCGACTTGTTTTGATGGAATATTCACAGAAGTATATATATACTACAAAGCACATGAGAGGATGAGATTAACAAAACACAAAACGAAGGAGGTTTGGGTGGGGGTTCTGTACAAAGTTCGGAGGGGGGGTTCTTCTTTGATTTGATATTTCTCACTGTACAAGGTAAAAGGAGGGAGGAAAATCCCCCCTACTTCCTTTCCTCCCCTCAGGGAAGATCTGTACAACAGTACTGAGCGACAGAGACACTGGGTGGCAACGAAAAAAGCAAGTCCTCAAGATAGGCCTTGACTCGGGTATTTTTGGAAAAGAAATAAAGTGCATTCGGAGAAGTATATATATATATACTACAAAGCACATGAGAGGATGAGATTAACAAAACACAAAACGAAGGAGGTTTATGTGGGGGTTCTGTACAACTTCAATGGCAATCATAGATAAGCCATTAAAGGCAAATTGAAACTAGCTGTTTTCTGATTACTTTTTTAATCTGTGAACGCGTGTAAATGGCAGTTGCTCTTATTAAGAAACTATAAAATTGAATAATGTTTTCCATTTTTTTAAGATAAAGAGATTTTTTTTGGCAACAAATAGAGTCAAAGAATGCGTTTTGAACTAAATTTCCAGACCTGGCAAAGTTATCCAGAGACAGCAAATTGCTTATAACTTAACATGCTACAAATTTATCAAAAATGGAAAACACTATTCGATTCCAAATCTCTTCAGCCTTCCAATTTCACGCTTTTGTATATAAAAGGGTAAAAACTAGATTTGGCATCTTTTAATACTTCTCCATTATCCCGCCGACCGCTTTTCATAAAAACTGTAGTCAAATTATACAAATTAACACTAAAAATGCATGATCATTTCTTCACATTCACTTGACGTCACATGCATTATACGTGTTCGATATTAGACATTAATTCGATATTTATCTGTATTTTTAATGATGGTTTACTGATTTTTTAGTATTTCGTTCATTAAACTAACAATTATGTCATCACACAGTGACGTCATGGTATTAAAAGAGCAAAAGCATTGAAAAAATGTTGCGATGCATACTTACGCACAATATAGATCAGTTTCAACTGACATTTATGCACTAGCTGAGACAGATAATTAAGAATAAATATCCAAGTCAATAAATAAAATCCAAGATTATTATTTTTCCGTGTTTTCATTAACATAGTGTAAATTTTACTTTTTAAAGTTACTGATATTTTAATGAGTGGGGCTTTTTCGAATTCCTAGTATCTATTATGTATATTTTTTGAGATTCCAATGGCAAACTTCTTCCATTTGTTGAATGGGAGTTTTTTTTTTTCCTTAAATGGAAAGTGGTCGATGGGATAATGGGATAATACAAAAACATAAGATTTTGGTATTATCCCATCAGGACTTTTCACAACAAAAAACTATGGCCCAACTGGAACGGGAGAACGTTGCCATTAGTCAATATCAAAATAAATAAAATATAAAAATTTAAGGACACAATTGTTATTTTAATGAATGAAATAACGAATAAATCTGTAAAGCATAATGAGAAATACAGGCCAATGTCGAATTAAAAACCACTGGATGACCTAACAAACACGCAGAATGCTTCTGACATCCAACTCAATAGGGACTGAATTTTGGGCGTTTCATCTGACAGTTGGGCGATAGCTTTTTGTTATGAAAAGTGGTTGATGGGATAATAGAGAAGTGCCAAATTCCCTAACATTTACGATTTTTCTAATTTTTCTGACCGATACTTACAAATGCTATGTTTAGGGGGGAGTGGAAGTGGAAAGAAATCATAAATGTTAATGGAAAAGCGAAAAGATCTTCTGCTCTGCGAGCCTTTAGTAAAAAAAAAACAGAAAAAGAAGAACGGGGGGGGGGGGTAATGAAAGGGTCACCCTATAAGCTGTTAAGGTGGTTCCCAAATGATCTGCTCAACAACGCGAAACTTTCTGACACATTTTGAAATGCAAAGGCTGAATGGACGGGCCTGACAATGAATACGATTTGGAATTTGTCCAGCGTCTTCCCATTTTTTGATCCATAAATTACTTATCAAGAGCGATTTGTGTCACGTGACAACACGATTTTTCCCTTTTTAGAGCCGAAACATCGGGAATTCGGTTCAAAACACCGACTTTGTCAGTATTTTCTGAAAGATCTTCTGCCTTCAAAAATAAATGCACAACGTGAAATAGCACAAATCAAAAATATATAAATTGGCAAACAGCGGTTTCAGAGCCCCTAAAGCTCCATCATCAGTGCCAATTCAAAAGGTCTTTTGAAATGGCACTGATGATGGAGCTTTAGGGGCTCCAAAACAGCTGTTTGCCAATTTATATATTTTGATTTGTGTTATTTCATGTTGCACATCACATTTGTTTTTTATATAGCAGCACAAAGTTTAATCCATCTTTTTAGATCTTCTGCCTTGTCCAAAAAATTGAAAATGTGTTCAAATGACATAGTGTCATTTGAACACTATGGTAAGGTGTATTATATAAGGTAGCTCAAACTCGTATAATGAAAATAATCGTTAATGTGTCACTAAGTTTGGCTGCTGGGGCTGTGCGTCAGCCGTAGACGAATGAAAATAGAATTTATAATGAACATAGAGTCAAAAAAGACTCCCAAACTTTTAAGTATTCATTAAATAGAATAAATGTAAAAAGCTAAAATAAGGTGAATAACAAAAACTTGTTCATTCCATTGCCTTTCCGAACAGAAAATGAATTCAAAATTGCGTCAGAAAGCAGTCCCTTCGGATTTGAGAACAGCCTTAAGTACCCAAAAGGAAGGTGGATCTGAATTTTCAAAAACAATGAGGGCTTTTGACAAAACCATGCTTAATGATACGCTGCCTTCCAGTGTCTTCGGCCGCATCGTAAGTAGAAAAAAAGAAATAAAAGTTCCAAAGTTGAGTTCTCTATGAGAGTATAACAAAGATGGACGACATCGAAGATGAACGGAGCATATGTCGGAAGGACACACCTGTTGGAGTCAAACACAGCAGCAGTCTTTTGTTTGTCGTATATGGCACGTTAAGTTTGTTTTGTTTTGTCCCAATGTCCGTGGCACATCGAAGAAGATAGATCAACAAACAGTCTCTCTCTCGAGTCTTCGTTCTTCGGGGATTCGTATGTACAAGAGTGTATAGAAAGGGGGAGGCGGGGAGAGCAGTCGGTCGGCTGGACTATGGATGAAGTTCGGGAGGCTGGAAGAGAAAGAGAGAAAAATACATTAAATAACTAGAACTGGTAATGATAAATAAATGTAGTTGTGCAAAATTTTTTAGTAATAATCTTTTTGGTGAATACTTGAACCGAAGAACACGCTATATTCAAGATTAAATTATTTTCCAGTCTGTTGTCTAATTAACCCCGATAATGAAAATGATCGTTAATGTGTCACCAAGTTTAGCTGCTGGGGCTGTGCGTCAGCCATTAGACGGATGTAAATAGAATTTATAATGAAGATAGAGTCAAAAAAGACGCCCAAACTTTTAAGGATTCATTAAATAGAATACATGTAAAAAGGTAAAATAATGTAGCTCAAACTCCGATAATGAAAATAATCGTTAATGTGTCACTAAGTTTAGCTGCTGGGACTGTGCGTGACCCGTCATTCAAAATAGAATTTATAATGAACATAGAGTCAAAAAGGACGCCCAAACATTTAAGTATTCATTAAATAGAATAAATGTAAAAAGCTAAAATAAGGTAGCTCAAACTTCGTACATAGTAAATATAGGGTTTAATCTAGAGCTAGCCAAATAGCCAAAAAGCTAACTGATAGCACCTTTTGCCCCCAAAGCATTTAGTGGATTAGCCAAATAGCAACAGCCAAAAAATATATATCATTTCCATTTTGTTGTTCCTGCCTTTCATAAACCTGCAGCTGCCGCGTGAAATAAATAATCTCAAACCGCCTCTGTCTCGGCAACTCACTTCAAAATTTGTCTCGTCCTCTCTGTGCAAGCATCTTACAAATAGTATGACATCATTTGCATTAAACAAGTATTGAGGAAATTAAAAAAGTTTATTTTTTATTGATAGTCCCAACTTAGGAAATGAAACCAAAACGGTTCATGAATGGAAGTTGTTCAGGCAGGTTCTGGCTACAAGGGGTAAAGAAATGAAACCAGCTGATTGTATTCTTTTTCCATAAAAATGGCATTACTGACATGTTTCCCAATGTGACTTCATTGTATGAATTTGTAGCAACAATTCTGTTGTCTACAGCAGATTGTGGAAGGGAATTGAGTCTCGTGAATATAACAAATACTGACTTGAGAAATAGACTGACAATCAAAAATTTAAGTAACTTAATTCTGATTAATTTGGAAGGGGAAGTTTGAAAAGAAGTTCCATTTAAAAAAGCATTTGATATGTGATGTATGGCCAAATCTCGATAGAGGCAATCTTAGAGTGGTGTACTGTTTGTATATTGTATAATTACAAATAATACTCATTTATATAGAAATTTTGTATAAATAAAAGTTTTTTTTCTTGGCTAAAGCTATTGTTATTTGGCTAACAGTTATTGACTGTAATTAGCCAAAAAGCTACAAATCTTTTTTTCCTAGATTAAACTCTAAAATATATATATTTATTTATATACAATATAAATAATTATATTGTATAGTCTATATAGTAGTATATATTATAGCGTCATCAGCCAATAGATGACGCATCACTGTCTCTAAACCGGTATAAACATATTGTTAAAAATATATATATAAAGGTTAATAACATTTTAAAATGTAAGTTGATATGCAAAAATTCATGATGTCGGGAAGCATTACATTTGGAATTCCTTAATCACAAAATTAAATACATATACATGGAAGAAAATAATCGACTGACTTCATTCGCCAATTTCTTTCAAAATGAAATAGATTCATTCTTATCCACTAGCGTGCAATTCTCGCTCGATAAATACATTGACATAAATGAAGACAGCTTATTGATATGATAGCTGACAACATTTTTTTTTTTTTTTTTAACCATTGGGAAAATGGTTGTTTTCGGTCGAGAATGGACCGCTTGATGTTCGCAATTTATTATTTTAACCGTTTTTAATGAGATTCTGTAACTTTAGAAGAATTTTTTAAGCATTTTTAACGAAATTCTGTAATTTCTTTGAATAGGCAATATAAATCGTTACAAAAATGTTAAAGTTTCAAAAAGGATAGATGCAAACTATCGGATAGGAAAAAAGGCCGAATTCAAATATGGGCATCGGATGAGAAATCGCATTATAAAGCAAAAAACGGGGTCTTCCACTTTAATTTCCTCAAAATGCCTTTAGCTCAGACATCCATCTAAACAAGAGTTTAGAAAGTATATAAGAATATGGTATCTTCTAGATGGAAAATGCGTTTCAATAACTATGGTGATGGTTCAAACGAATATTTTTGCGAGGACAGAGACCAGGATCTCTTCGACTGTAGTCATGAAAAATGCGTTTATTTGTAGGTGCTTCCGATGAATATTTTTGAATAATTAATAATTTTAATTAATTTGAAAAAAAAATTTCCCTTATATAGTCCTTTTTAGCTTTCGGAACATTTTTCCAATAGTTGTTGTAATTTGTTAAATTACAATTTTTTTTTAAATATAAAACATGCTTTTTCCAATAATTTCTCATTAAATATTAATTTTTAGTACATTTTAATAGTGCCTTCATCCTGAATGAAAACAGTTTGAAGTTTATAATAAATATATATATATTAAAATACATATCTTCCCAGTATTTAAAAATATATATACATACGAAAAAATAATTAACAAAAAATTGTTCCGAAAGCTTTAAAAAAAAAAAGAAAAAAAAAAAAATCAAAGTAATTAAAAATATTAATAATTAAAAAATATTCATCGGAACCCTCTACAAATGAACGCATTTTCCATGAGTACAGTGGAAGAGATCCTGGTCGGAACCATCGCCGCAGTTATTGAAACGCATTTTCCATTACTATACCTTATCCTTAACCCCTTCGCGACGAGCGTCCTTCACAGAATTTTTAATCTTTTACCACCGATACTCTACCGGTTTCTACACGGTTTTTCAAAACAGAAATTTTCGCCTACTTGAATCGGAGAAATGCTAGGATTACATAAGGCAAAGCTTACAATAAAAAATAACGGGTGGGAATAATCGAGAATTCTGAGCATCTTATGCGTCACTCATCCTCAAGGGGTTAATATATACCTTGATATTTTGTCGGGTCCTTCCTACAATAACTTTAACTCTTGTTTAGATGGATGTCTGAGCTGAAGGTATTTTGAGGAAATTAAAGTGGATTTTTGCTTTATCAGACGATTTCTCATCCGACGTTCATTTTTGAAATCGGCCTTTTTTTCCCCTAGTTTGCATCTATCTTTTTTGTAACTTTAACACTATTGCCTATTCAAAGAAAAATTCTTCTAAAGTTACAAAATTTCGTTAAAAACGCTTAAAAAAAATTCTTCTAAAGTTACAGAAATTCGTTAAAAAATCTTCTAAAGTTACAGAAACGCTTAAAAAAAATTCTTCTAAAGTCACAGAAATACGTTAAAACTTCTTCTAAAGTTACAGAAATTCGTTAAAACTTCTTCTAAAGTTACAGTAATTCGTTAAAAACGCTTAAAAAATTCTTAAGTTACCGAAATTCGTTAAAACTTCTTCTACAGTTACAGAAATTCGTTAATAATTCTTCTAAAGTTACAGAAATTTGTTAAAAATTCTTCTAAAATTACAGAATTTCGTTAAAAACGCTTAAAAAATTCTTCTAAAGTTACCGAAATTCGTTAAAACTTCTTCTACAGTTACAGAAATTCGTTAAAAATTCTTCGAAAGTTACAGAATGTCGTTACAAACGCTTAAAATAATTCTTCTAAAGTTACAGAATTTCGTTAAAAATGCTTAAAAAATTCTTCTAAGGTTACCGAATTTTGTTAAAAATTCTTCTAAAGTTATCAAAATTCGTTAAAACTTTACTAAAGTTACAGAAATTCGATAAAACTTCTTCTAAAGTTACAGAAATTCGTTAAAAATTCTTAAGTTACAGAATTTCGTTAAAAAAGCATAATTTTTTTTTAAAGAATTTCGTTAAAAATTCTTCTAAAGTTACAGAATTTCGTTAAAAACGCTTAAAAAATAAAGTGACGACGTCCAGAGGTCCATTCTCGACCGAAAACAACCACCATTTTCCCAATGGTTAAAAAAACATACGAGTTTCCTCCCATTTTTTTTAAGTGGGTTGAAAGGACCATTCGATTCCAAAGGCAATTTTATGTAGTACCAAATACGTTTTCCTTTCGATACAAGTCGGAAGCACATTTTTTTTTTCTTTTCGTTTTAAAGTAAATTGTTTGAAATGATTTAACAAAAGCTCTCTTACCTGGTGGTGTATGTTACTCTCATGATAGAGGGCTCCCGTCGTTCCATCCCCGTAGCCCGACGTCTGAGAGATCACATGACGAAGGGCGTTCGCCTGCAACAAAAAGACACATTAAACTTCACCACAGTAGTCAACAACATCTATTTACAAGAAAGCAATAAGTAAAAAAAAAATGTATGCGATTAATAGCCCGATCGAACCAAACTCGATTTCATTCATATCGATCATAGTTTAGGCGGAATAAAGTACGGCCGACTGAAGTACCGGCCGAGAAAGCTATTGTTTAGTTCCCTTTTCATTATGATAGCTTTCTCGACCGATTGGATCGGCTAGAGATCACGCGATAGGACGTCTTGAACTCTGTCGTAAATCAATCAAGGAAACGTCGCCCTAACAAGCAAGAGCTTTCTCGGCTGGTACTTCAGTCGGCCGTGAATACTGCCACAAAGACACCATTGCAGTTGACTTATAAAATCTTTGATTCGCTCAGCTTAATAATCAGAACTACCGAACGGATTTTGATGGGAGTTATACCGTTACTCTGATAATTTATTCAGGGATGGTTTTCATAACATTCTACGTTGCTTAGTTCTAGAGCTATGGGGGAAAAGGAATCAGGCTCTAAAAATGAAATGTTAAACATTGAAATTTTCGTAAACACAGAATTATTTGACTGTGTATTAGGTAGCTTTCATTACAAAAAGCTACCTATTGCAGCCGTTCGGAGGAAAGCAATTCCAAAAAAATTTGGCATATTTTCACCGATCATGACCCCCAGACCCCCAAACCACCCTCCGTTCAAATGTTGATTTATATCTGATATATGTCATGCTGCAACTCTCTATTTATAAACCGATTTGGATGTAACTGAGTATGTGTATAGTACATACCAAGGTCTTGACCGAGTTCGTTGGCCAGCTTCATTCGCCATCTGGTTTTCAAAATGGCGGACAGTTAAAAAATTAAAAAATTTTAAAAATTAAAAAAATATGTACAAAAAAATTATAAATTGAAAAAATTGTTTCTGTTAAGTGTTAGAACGTGATACAAGGATTCTGGAACGTTTTTGTTTTAGCTATATCTTAAAACATGGCTGAGATAGGGCAGTTTAAAATTCTAGGGTGGCTGTGATTTTGAAACAATCTGATATTTGTTATGGTGCAACTCTCGTATTTATGAACCGATATGAATGTGACTGTTTTTAAATAAATCCTCCCCCACTCAGTGGCGTATCCAGAGGGTGGGCTGATGGGGCTGCAGCCCCCCCCCCCCCGAAATTGTCAAGAGTAAAATGAAAAAAGTGCTTTTTTCTTTCTTTATTTGATAAATTTCTAATTTTTTTTTTCTGTTATACAGCGGATTAGCCATTCTCGTTAGTCCATATTAGTCCGCATTGACATCACAGTATAAACATGGCAAGGGGGCTGATGGGGTTATAGCCCCCTCCCCCCCTGCCCGAAATAGTCGAAAATCTCATGAAAAAGTGCTGTTTTCTTCTTTTTTCAGATAAATTTGTATTTTTTTTTTTTTTTTGGTTATACAACAGACTACCCACTCTCTTCTGTTTAACCCCATATTAGTTCACATTGACTTCAGAGCATATCTAAAAAGAGGAAGGGGGCTGATGGGTTTACAGCCCCCTTCCCGAAATAGTCGAATATCTCATGAAAAAAAGTGCTGTTTTTTCCTTCTTTGAGATAAATTTGTATATCTATATTTTTTGTCATACAATAGACTACTCACTCTCTTCTTTTTAAACATTGACATCAGAGCATACCTAAAAAGGAGAAGGGGCTGATGGGGTTACAGCCCCCTCTTCCAAAAATAGTCGAACATGTCATGAAAATAGTGCTTTTTTTTATGGTGTTACAGCCCCCCTCTTCCCGAAATAGTCGAACATCTCATGAAAATAGTGCTGTTTTTTTCTTCTTTGAGATGAATTTGTAATTTTCTTTTTTTGGTTATACAACAGACTACCCACTCGCTTCTTTTTAGTCCCATATTAGTCCACATTGCCATCAGAGCATACCTAAAAAGGTTACAGCCCCCACCCCCCCACCCCAAATAGTTGAACATCTCATGAAAATAGTGGGTTTTTTTCTTTTTTGAGACAAATTTGTATTTTTTTTGTCATACAATAGTCTACCCACTCTCTTCTTTTTAACCCCATATAAGTCCACAATGACATCAGAGCATACCTAAAAAGGAGAAGAGGGCTGATGGGTTACAGCACCCCTTCCCGAAATAGTCGAAAATCTCATGAAAAAAGTGCTTTTTTCTTCTTTGAGATGAATTTGTAATTTTTTTTTTTTTTTTTTTGGTTATACAACAGACTACCCACTCTCTTCTTTTTAGCCCCATATTAGTTCACATTGACATCAGAGCGTATCTAATAAAGGGGAAGGGACTGATGGGGTTACAGAGGGCCCCCTCTTTCCGAAATAGTTGAACATCTCATGAAAATAGTGCTGTTTTTTTTCTTCTTTGAGATAAATTTGTATTTTTTTTTTTTTTTTTTTTTTTTTTTGTTATACAACAGACTACCCACTTTCTCCTCTTTACTCCCATATTAGTACAGAGTAACACCACAGCATATCCAAAGAAGGGGAAAGGGCTGATGGGGCACAGACCCCCCCCCCCCTCCCGAAATGGAATGAAAAAAGTGCCGATTTTTCTCTTTATGTTTGAGATAAAATTAGAATTATTTTTTCTGTCATCCAATGGACAACCCAATCTATTTTCTTTAGTCACATATTAGTACACAAGGGGTGGGGGTTATGGGGTAACAGCTCCATTCCCCTTCCGAAGTGGTCGCAGTGAAATAAAAAAAAACTGACTTTGTTTCTTTCTTTTTGAAAGAAATTTGTTTTATTTTCTGGTGCGCAACGAATTTGTTTTCTCGTTAGCCCCATATGCCTGTCAGTCCTGCGATCAAAATTACTTGAGAGCACAAAATCTATTTTCAAATGACTGAAAAACAGTTCCACACATGTTTTAGTGGATCAATTAGCAAGATCTAGAAGTAGTTTAAAGAATATTTAACTCTCTTCCACAAATGACTAAGGAGGTATAGTGCGCAGTGACATTAAATCAGCAAATGTACGAACTGAAATTTTTCTTGTCAAGCAAGATTATTGATTTTCGGTTGTGGAAGGGTATTTTAAAGATTCCCAGTAGTAATGCTAAAAAAATAATCTTGATTTGTTTGTTCCTGGTCTTTTTACTAGCGAACTAGTTTTATTTACGTTACGTGCTTTTCCAGATTTAAGGCTGTTCTCAAATACAAACTGGCTACTTTATGACATATTTTTTAATTCATTTTTGCTCAGAAACGCATGAAATTCACAGGTATTTTTATTAAGAAACTTTGCAATCGAAACAAGTTTTCCCTTTTTTTGTAAAGGTAGAAAATCTTTCAGAAAGCACTGTCCAAGTTGGCGTTTTGAATCGGATACCCGAAGCGGCAGATCTGAGAAACGCGAAAAACGAGTCGTTAATACGTTACCAGAATCACTTATAACTCGATAAGTAATCTATTTACCAAAAAATGGAAAACTTATCTCGGTTCCAAATCTCTTCCATAGTCAGGACTGCCAGTTTAATGCCTTTGCGTTTAAAAATGTGTCAGAAAGTTTCCCGTTGATGAGCAGGGAGTAAGATGCCTTTTCCAATATTTCAGTGTATGAGTGATCCAGCAAAAGATAAAAATTCTTAATTACTCTTCTATGAAAGTACAATATTACGAATAGTGTTCTTTTCAAATCGCTCTTATTTTGACACGACACACTTTAGTATCGGCAGTTTTACCATTTGGAATATTTAACAAAAAAAGCATAGCATTAAATAAATTCACAGGTTAAAAATAAATTTTCTTACAATTTTACTTACCCCTTTGTATTTTTTAAGTCCAGTAATATTGTTAGCCATAATTCAATAACTTTAACTTTTTTAAAAAAAGGGGGAAATCTGGTGTTTAGTTTCCAATTAATTCTTAACTTGTCTCTTCCTTCACAAATTTGCTGAGTGTTTTTAAACATATTTCCATACGTTTGATCAAAATCCCAGGAGCATGTATACGCAGGGAAGGGGGAGATCAAGAAGGAATGCTTGCTACTCCTAAGATATTGAATTAAATTTTTGTTGGTATTAAAAAAGATTTTGCAAAGAAAGTTTGTTTATCCTGAACAGACCCTGACCATCAAAATTTTGGCCCATGGCAACAGAAAGTATTTTTGGCCCTAATCGTAGATTATCACATTTTTACAAATACTGTGGATGAGAAGTGTATGAATATAACTGTGTAATGCATCCATTTAAATGAAAGACTGAGAATAAATGTGAACTGAAGTTAGATTATTATTATTGAAATTTCTTCGTAAAAATTAACTTGACAGACTCAAATATCATGTTAAATAAACATGAACTAATATTGCACGAACTTTAAAGAAAATGATATTTTATAAATAAGATAGTCATAAAATTTAAACATTTTTAAACAAGTTTAAAACACATATGAAGAAGCTGAAATAAATTGGGCGCACTATGAGAAACTTAAATCCTTCAAATGAGAAGAAAAAATATAAATATATTTATGACATCACTGTGTGTGTGACAATTTTAGCTTACATAAGTTGTGTAATGAATCTGGAAATTTTAATTTCTTAATCTATTAAGATTGTTTACAATAAAATTGATTTGAAACACCATAAATTTTTGGGCCCCTTAAATGTGTGGGTTCTGGAAAAGTGCCTCGCATGCCTCGGCAGTAATAGGGTATTGATCCTAAAATAATAAAACAAATTATGAAAAAACAATTTGTTTAAGATTGTCCCAAGCAAAATTAATTTATTGCCAAGCAAGAATCGTAGCCAGAATTTAGGGGAGAGGGAGACAACTTTATAGATTACTAGCAAAACCCGTGGCTTTGCTCGCGTAATTCTTGAAAATTGCCAAGTGGTATTCGTTGGCCTATTTTCATTACAGGAAATTTTACTGCCACAGATAATTCAGAAATTACTAATTAAGCCACACAAATGTCGAAAAAAAATCGAAATTTTAGAACGTTTTTCGTTTTTTCACCCCCCCTTCCCCTTTGTGGTAGTGTCACCGACATAAAATATAGTCTATGTTGGAGCAGGGACTGTCACCATCAATCTGCTACTATCACTTTTGAAAACAGTTCCGTAGTTCCAGAGATTCCATAGAAATTATAATTTAAAATGTTTTTAGAACGCTTTTTGCTCATTTCACCCTTTTAAATTTCGAATTTTTTTTTAGAATTTATACTTAGGGGGCATTTACATCTTATAACTAACTACCATGCCAAGTTTCATGTTTCTAACATCTTCAGTATAAAAAAAATCGAAATTGTAGAACGTTTTTCGCTCCTGCAGTCCCCTGGGGGTAGTGGCACTGACATAAAATATAGCTTATGTTGGATCAGGGACTGTCACCATCAATCTGCCACAATGACTTTTGAAAACAGTTCTGTAGTTCCAAAGATTCCATAGCAATTGTAATTTAGAATGTTTTTAGAACGCTTTTCCCTCATCTCACCCTTTTAAATTTCGAATTTTTTTAGAATTTGTTCTTAGAAAGCATTTACATCTTATAAGTAATTACCATGCCAAATTTGATGTTTCTAGCTCCTTCTGTATAAAAAAAATCGAAATTTCAGAGCGTTTTTCGCTCTTGCACCCCCCTGCGGGTAGTGGCACCGACATAAAATATAGCCTATGTTACAGCAGGGACTGTTACCATCAATTTGCCACTATCACTTTGTAAAATGATTCTGTAGTTCCAGAGATTCCATAGAAATTGTAATTTAGAAAGGTTTTAGAACGCTTTTCGCTCATCTCACCCTTTTAAATTTCGAATGTTTTTAGAATTTGTTCTTAGAGAGCATTTACATCTTATAAGTAACTATCACGCCAAATTTCATGTTTCTAACACCTTCAGTATAAAAAAAATCGAAATTTTAGAACTTTTTCGCTCTTGCACCCCCATGGGGGTAGTGGCACCGACATAAAATATAGACTATGTTGGAGCAGGGACTGTCAGCATCAATTTGACACCATCACTTTTGAAAACGGTTCTGTAGTTCCAGAGATTCCATACAAATTGTAATTTAGAATGTTTTTAGAAAGCTTTTCGCTCATCTCACCCTTTTAAATTTCGATTTTTTTTAGAATTTGCTCTTAGAGAGCATTTACATCTTATAAGTAACTACCATGCCAAATTTGATGTTTTTAGCTCCTTCAGTATAAAAAAAATCGAAATTTTAGAACGTTTTTCGCTCTTGCACCCCCCCGCGGGTAGTGGCACCGACATAAAATATAGCCTATGTTGCCTATGTAGCCTATGTTTTTTTTTTTATGTTGGAGCAGGGATTGTCACCATCCATTTGCCACCATCACTTTTGAAATCGCTTGAGTAGGTTCAGAGATTACCCCCTACAAACAAACAATCTTTACTCCTTTATAATATTAGTATAGATAAGCTACAATGACTTTCTTTTAAATGAAAGTATATGAAAATATACTTTATCACTTTTCAACTTATTTTAGCGAGGGGGGGAGGGGGGGGGGGTTCGGCCCCGTACCCCTCCCCCCGTTTTTGTCAAACACGATTTCTGTTTATAACGCAGTTCAACATATTTCGTAAGACTCAGAACATTGTCGAAATTTAAGTCAGCCCCCCCCCCCCCCCCGAAATTAAATCCTGGATACGCTACTGCCCCCACTCCACCTAACTTCTTTTTTTTTTTAATTTCTATGTGCGGAGAAGTGGGGTGGTTTTTTTTTTTTTTTTTTTCACTTCACTCAGACGAAAACACCCGCTCTCTCATGTTCATCCTATGGAGGAAATTATTGAAGATATCTCGTTCGCATTTCAATATTTTTAAATGATATTTTTTTTCGCATTGGGTAGCGGAAGTCCATCTCTAGGCACGTTCCTTTCTACTTTTTCGATTTCTGTTGCAGTTTTTTTTTTATGGAGGATACTTTCACTTTCAAAACCGGTTCCGAAAGTGAAAGTATCTTAATAAAAAAAAAAAAAAACTTGTAATAAAAATCGAAAAAGCAGAAAGGAGCGTGCCTTGAGATGGACTTCCGCTATCCAATGCGAAAAAAAAAATCACTTAAAAATATGGAAATGCGAACGAGATATCTTCAATAATTTCCTCCATAGGATGAACGTGTTTTCGTCTGAGTGAAGGATGTTCGATTCCCTCTTCCACAACTTCTTTCTTAATTCGATGGACACGAGCAGTGGCGTATCTGGACTCATCATTTCGGGGGTGGGGTGGGGGGCTGAGATACTATAAAACTTGCTAAGGCGGGATCGCAAATTGCGTTTCAAACAGGTGTTTGTCATGACAGGTATACCGCATTTCTTATACAGTCTTCTAAGACTTCTTCTTCTTCTTCTAAGACAGAATCGTGAGACGGTAGCGTGAGAGAATGCTACACCGGATGTCGTCCGGATGGCTTAATGGGTAAAGCACTTGGTGCTCTATACCAAAGGATCCGGGTCCACTACGAGAGGGAACCGTGACTACCTCTGTAGGTTTTCACACCCCTCGAGTTGTGGTAGAACAAGTACGGGTTGGAACATCCTGACTTAAGGCCTAGGGCCTGGTTCCCTTTTGGGTTTCCAGCTCCGAAACTGTTGGGGTACGATGGCCTGTCTCCAAGTATCTCGTGGTGACTCCCCGTGGTATCGCAACGGCTTACGTCGTCGACACGTCGGTTCAAGGTTGGAAGATCCGTAGGTGACGGTCCGGCCGAAGCGCCGCAGGGAGATAAACCTGCTGGCACGATATAAGTCCCCCAGGACTTGGGTTCGGTGGTCGTCTGACGCAGCTTACTTTTATACCAAAGGATCCGGGATCGAACCCGGGTCTGGACATTTTTTCACTCTGTTGGTTGTGCGCTGTTCAATAAAGTGACAATTCACATCCTTTGTATTTTAGTAATTTCAACTCTGCTGAAATTACTGATTTTCATTTTGGCCGCCCTGTATATGGAAGATGTTCTCCATTTTATTTTTTATTTTCTCCGTTCTACAACGGAAAGCTTTCCGATATTAGTTTGGACTCAGTTTTGTATGTTAATGCACGAAATCGTTTATTCAAGAATCGAATACAGTGTTTCGAACATGCGAATTCAGACATATTCGCTTCACTTATTGATGGAAGTTACAAGAATCGCTTTTAGAATTCAAAGAAAAAACGCAACAGCGCCCCACTCGGCATTTCTACCCCGTTGCATTCCTCTTTCTCAATACCAATCCTAGATTACCTAGATCCAATAAGACGAAGATTATTAGACAAATAGCTGTACGGAAAAATCGGAAGGTTTGGCAGCTCGCTATCTCATAGAAACCGAGATACAGGTGTTAATTTCATCACAAAAAGAAAACTATCGAAATCTAAATATAATAAAACATAGTGTAACGATTCCGGTGCTAGCCCATCCATCTTAACAATCCGAGATAAAATGAAACCATGTTAGGCTTAATTTCGATTTGAAATGTATATGAGAAAACATACCAGCCTCAATACTTATCTATATATATCTCCTCTTCTACCTCAAATCACTCCTATTTTTCTATAATACATTCAAAATTTCAATGATTTGCGTAATCAACAAACCATTTCCGAAATCGTTAGCAATTTTGGTAATGTAAACAAACCATCCAACAGAAGCTGGTAGAAATGAACAATGACTTTCATAGGATTTTTTTTACAAAACATTTTTCTAGAATATATAACTGTTGCAATGTATTATTGTTATAATAAATTAATAAGTTTAAATGAAATCCTTGAAAAATTATTAATATAAGTCTTTAAAACGTTCTCAAATTTCTAATCCTAATTTAATAGGGATTAGAAAAATTAAAATCAATCTAGAAATTAAAATCATTAGTAACATTATAATCATTAGTCATTATTCATTTACACTAGTTGTGAAATAAAACTAGTCGTTGGGGTCCACCGTAATACTGACCCACCATGGATATGCATAATATAAAATATGAAAATAAAACACGTGTAAACTATTTATAAAATGCATTGCCATTCGAATAAAATCGTGACTTGATGACGTCATAAACTTTAAATGCTCTATTACTAAATTGCGTAAAAGAAACATCCTTATAACTCCAAAAATTATAATCATATTCACTAACGGTTTATTGCGTCGGATTAAGTGTCTCATTTCCAATTAAAATAGATCTTTGAATTGAAATTGGGATGAAATACAGGGTCACGAAAAATCGAAGCGTGTGGAAAATAGGATTACACATATCTCGGCCACTTATGATCCGATCGAGTTCATCCTTTATGCAAAATTTTTGTTTTTTTATTGTCTTTTATACTCAGTCCTTAAAAGAAACAATTTCGAAATTTTTTATAGACCTTTTATCAGAACGAATAGTTCGAGAGTCCGAAAAATAGAGTTCCGGATCATCGAGTTGACTGAAATTCAATAAGCTTCTCCCCATGATTACATACTAGGTACATACCAAATTTCAATGCTCTATATAAATTTTTTCGGGAGTTAGAGCGTTTACAGACACACAGATGGACGGCAAATTTTTTCTTTCTAAAAATATCTTTTTCGGGTCTGAAACGTGTCAATCCGTCAAAAATTTATTTTTTCTATTTTCAAAACGATGACAAGACTTACCCTATATACTATACGTATGATGAGTAAGTAACAAGTGTCACTGCTAATTCACACTCCTTAGAGATCCTGCATTAGAGAGAGATTGGACACTGACGAAATGTCCGCCATGTAAGTTCCAAAGCATGTGAAACGAAGCAGATCGCAATGCATTTTCACGACTATCTGAAGGTATATAAAACAAATTTTTCATGATTTTCATGATTTCAGTAAAAAGTGTTAGACGATGATGAAAATACATTGCATTGAGTGCTTTGGAACTTACATGGCGGACATTTCGTCAATGTCTAATCTCTTTCTAATGTAGGATCTCTAACACTTCTCGCTATTGAAATGAAGTGATATGCCTTCAGAGTTGCGACTGAACCCCTGATGAGATGTATGTTGTAAATTGTGGCGAAAGCTTTGAAACAAAAAGTTAAAAATTATAATGTACGCACTGTCAGAAATGGATACTCACATTCCACGAAATTTTCTTCGTTTTTGACGAAACTGTTTCCTGGGAAATGCTCCGAGTGAATATTTCGTCAAATCGAGTCAATTTGTATCCTCAAAAAAGTAAGGAAATTAATTTTGTCAAATTGCTTGTTCGAAAGTGTAAAAAAAAGGCCGGTGGTGCCATCTATTGACAATTTTAGAAGCATCTGTACTTGACAGGGGGGAAAATGACGTGGCTTTTCACAAGTCTTCAAGGGGATTCGAACGCGTGACATTTGGTGTGGGAGACCAGTGCGCAGTCTAACTCGCCAGTGGGACCTTGCGTGAATTTGATTTTAAATGTATGTATGGGTTGTTTTTTATGTAATATTATGTTTTAAATGTTGATGTGTGTTTATATTTTTAGAAAGTAGATTGTATTTTTATCGGTGCTGTTTAATTTCTGCATGTTTTAATTAATAAGGCTAGATTATTATTATGGTTTTTCTATGGTTAATAAATAATTAGAATATGACTTGATTAATATAGTAATTTATTAGAGAAATTTCCTTTGTTCAATGAATGATTAGAATAGGGTCTAGTTAATTTGTTGGTCAGAAATTATAAATTTTGAAGTGCATATTGGAGGAGAGATTATCAATTTTAGATGATGGGGGTTAAGATTTTAACACGTTACTGTTTATAGAGGGGAAAGGGATCAGTTATGCATATTTTAAATTTGATTGTTATATGAATATATTTCTTAAATAAAAAAGAGCTCCTGTTTTTTTTTTTTGTAACGATTTTGTAACAACAAAAATAATCTGGCCGCGAATGGGGAAACAGTTTTGTCAAATATTTGAGTTTCCATTTCATTAAAAATCACTTAATTTTGAGACGAAATGATTGTCAAAAATGACGAAATATAGATCAAGAATTGCTGAATCTCACTTTTAACAAAAGTGAGAGTTTTATTTTTGACAGTGAGGAAGCAGTTTCGTCAGATATTTGAAGTCTCGCGTTTCGTCAAAAACTACGTGACAATGTGGCGAAATGATTGTCAAAAATAACGAAATAAAGCTTAAGGATTGCCGAATAGTCAAAATTGAGTGTTTTATTTCTGAGAGTGCGAATGGTGCATTTTATTGAAGGAGCGATCCTAAAAATATCGTGTAGATGTATAAATAAATATCTTGTTCAGTATAATATGAGGAATGAGACGTTGATATTACTCTAAATTAAGAACTGCGGTCCCCGGGAAGAACGTGAAAGGAAGCCAAGATTTCAACACAATGTCCAGCAGTGCCCCGTGTCGAATGATCCAAAACAAAAATGGATCACTATAATATTTCATAATACGTATCTTACACATTCATTTTAGTATCATTTCAGCCAACAGACCCTGAGCAATGGAGGCATAGCGTGAAACACATCGTGTTAGTAGCGCCATCTGTTAGTAAGTACTGCTACATCGCCACATAATGTACACCAAAATTTAATTTTGGGGTCACAGACTTCGATCCGAAAACAATTGAGGCGTTATCAGGACAACCCAAACCAACTGAATGGTGGCTCCATGCATTAGTTGAGTTAAAGCGCCCACAAAACGAGTGCCATGCACAGAGAGACATAGTTTTAAAAAAAATGGCATCGTATTAAGGCTTTTCAAAACGCGTCAAAAAACAAAGTAGAAAACAGTGGAACTAACCAAGTCTGTAGTGTCAATTTAAATTATTGCAACTGCGGTTATTTAGCTTTTTGCGATCTCACGTGCTCTTTTCAAATGTTGCTAACCCATTCGCGACGAGCGTCCTTTACAGAATTTTTAATCTTTTACCACCGGTTTTTCAAAACAGAAATTTTCGCCTAATGGAATCGCAGAAATGCTAAGATTTAATGAGGTAAATATTACAATAAAAAATAACTGGTGGAAGTAATCGAGGATTCTGAGTATCTTATGCGTCACCTATACGTGTCGCTTGTCCCCAAGGGATTAAGGATGCTTGGTTTATATAGTGTAATATACAGAGCATGGTTTGTGAGTCATTTTGTTTTATTACCTACTAGCTGACCCGCCTGGCGTAGCCCGAGCCCTTGTAATAAACTTAAATCTCTTAAAAAACGGAACTCTGGCCACGGTCTACGATGGCTTCGGAACCGTATACCCGGCATGCTTGTACGCTCTAGAAAATCTTTTATTTCCCTCTATCACCGCCAGGGGAGCATTCTGTTCTAAACAAACCTCTTTCCGAAAGAACTTCTGAGACAGGTCCCCGCTGCCTACGTTACTGTATGGCAGGCGCACTACAAAATTGAGCTGGTTTCGAGAAGATTGGAACATTATTAGCCCAGTTATTGCAATAAGGCACAGATAATAGAGAAAATAACCTTGAGTGAGGTGCCGAGAGGAGGAGTGTCCTTCAGAAAATGACTAATTAGGAGGCATAAAAATTCGTTCGTTTTGTTAAGCTAGGAACTTAATTACAAAGGTGGCTGAAACTCTTATTTGTAAATAGTGGTAACCGCTACTCATAAATTTAATTTAATATTATAAAGGGTGACTATTAAGTTAAATATAATGTGAATCACTTGCGTTGAAATCGGAAAGATAGTTGCTGATATATAGAAACGGTGCATAGTTAGAGAAAAAACCTTGAAGGAGGTCCCGGGGGGGGGAGGGGATGTTCAAGTGCCCTTCAGCAAATAACTATTTAGGAGGACCACTATGCATCTTTCAAAATTCGTTCGTTTCCTTAAGCTTTGAATTTAATTACAAATTTGGCTTAAACTGTTATTCGGAAATAGTGGTAACCGCTACTCATAAATTTAGTTTAATGTTATAAAGGGTGACTATTAAATTAATTGTAATGTTTGAAATCACTTGCGTTAAAATCGGAAAGGTAGTTGCTGAGATATGGAAACGGAGCAGAGTTAGAGAAAAAACCTTGAAGGACGGGCCGGGAGGGGGGCGGGGGTTGTTCAAGTGGCCTTCAGCAAATAACTAATTAGGAGGATCACAATACATCTTTAATGATTGATTCATTTGGTGAAGCTAGGAACTTAATTTGAAATTTGGCTTACACTATTATTCGGAAATTCTGGTAACTGCTTTCTAGAAATACACCTTGAAGCTTAAATGTAATTAGACCCTTGCCCCTCTTCATTCCCGCAAATATAAAAAAGAATCTGTTAAATAAAGTTTTCTGTATTAACAATCTCCATCATAATAATAAATGCCATGAAAAAAAATTAAACCCCGCTAATTGTCATGAAGAAAAATGGGCCTGGAAAATATTTCAATCAGTGGGACGTATGTGTAATTTGTCATGTACAGGTGGCGCGACAATCGCATGGCTCCTCTACGCTGATAACTTCAATCCATATTGACACTATTTAGTTAGAAATCCTTATTTATGCATCGCTACTCTGGTTTATTTAATTACTTCTGTGAAGAATCGATGCAACCAACCAGTGAACCAACCAACCCAAGAGAATCTAGTATATATTATTTCCCCTGTCAACATCCCTTTTTCTCAGTCAATACGAAACGCAGAACCACGAATGAGATACCATATGAAAAGTTTTAGAACCGGCTTCTGACATAGCCTACTTAACAATTCGTTAAAACATGTTTTTGATTAAAATTTGCTGAAAATTAAAAATTAAATCGGCACTGTTTTCATAAAAGAAATGAAAGGTTTTCCTGAAATTATTGTTGCCAAAAAAATAAAATACCACATTATATGATGCTCAGCAATTATTATAAAAAAACACCGCACGGGTTTATTTTATACTTAAAAGCGAAATTGAAATATTTAGATTTATATTTCTAAGTCCCATGTTTTTCCCGAAGCGGATGACGTCATCCTCTAATGCAGTCAAAATACGATTGTTAATTTTTTTTTTTCTCGCGCGTGCCTTTAGCAATCTTGGATCAGTTTTTAGTCTAACTTTGATGGAATAAATTAGATGATATTCTGGCTTGACTAACAACTAAATGTTGTTTGCAGATATTTTTATCCTTGCTTTTTTCTTTAGAAGTTTAAACCTGCATTTAATAAATATTACATATTGATAAAAAATGATACTTCTCTATTATCCCGTCGACCACTTTTCATAACAAAAAACTATCGCCAAATAAACGGGAGAACGTTGCCATTGGAATATCAAAAAATAAAATAATAAATAAAATATAAGAATTTAAGGACACAATTATTTTAATTAATTAAATAACTAATAAATCAGTAAAACATAATGAAAAATACACACAAATGTCGAATGTAAAACCACTAGATGACATAACAAACACGCATAATGATTCTGACATCAAGTAAATGGGACTGCATTTTTGGCGTTTAATCTTAGTTTGGCGGTAGGTTTTTGTTATGAAAAGTGGTCGACGGGACCTAAAAAATATTAGATTTCAGTGCGAAATCTTCGCACAGGCCCTCTTGTATAAGCGTATTTTTGATGAGAGTTCTTTGTGCATTTTAATTAATATTTCAGAAAGTAATTAAAATATTAAAATTCTGACGCTCAGGTACACCAAGGAGAGGGTTTGGACTACCTAAATCTAAATTTACAGACTTCTAGGTGCGCTCAATTTTCCTAGCCATCGCCAACAGACAGACACACACACACAGAGCGAAACTTTCTTTTATTAGTATAGAAGATTTTTGATCGGTTATTGTCTTTCGTTTCCATCTATTATTGCAATGTTTTTGGCAGACTTATTCTGTTCTTAGCAAATTTGCCAGTATATATTTTATGAAATATTGCATTATTATCTGACATTTGAAATGTACTGCCAAACTGACGATTACGTATGTTCGCATTTTTTTTTTTTTTTTTCGAATTCCGTTTTACAATCATTCGATATCTAAATTCCATTTTTTGTTGTTGTTGTTCTTATGTTACATTTATTTGACTTTTCAAAAGGAAACGATTCTCACTGCATTTTACTCGATTACAGCGCCCTCTACGATTTTCCGAAGAAAATGCTAAATGCGAAAGTTACGTATTTTTCAATTCCTACCTCACACTCTCCCAATATATATTTCTATATCTCGTTCAATTTTTCAATCGTTCATAAAATACTTTTCATTCATACACTCAAGTTCAAATACATTTGTTTAAAACTTGTATAGTGGATGACAATATTATCGATCCAAATATTAATTCATTCATACAATTTAATGAATTCATTTTAGTTTTATAGGGGAGAAAAAATATCAACCCGCAGCCGACTTATTTCGGACATGAGTTCTGTTTAAAAGCGCTCACACACAAGTCTTGATAGCGCAGTCTGTTCAGCTCTGAGCTCGTCACCACAAGGTCCCAGGATCGAGCCTGGCCGGTGACGGCAGGAAATTCTCCCGCACCCGAAAATAAATTTATCTTCTATAAGGATATAAATTTGGGAATAATACCGTCAGTGGCGAAGCGTGTAAGATCGCAGGAAAAAAAGTTTCTTTTTGACCTAAGTAGGAATTGACTTAATTTTTTTATATTACTTGTTTCCCGTAGAATCCGAATCTGCAATAAAAAAGGGGGTTACCATTTAAGATTTCAAAATTGCCCCCCTTTACCCCCCAAGGGGACAGAGATGGGGGGGGAGGCAACTCTGATATTCCTAAATGGATTTTTCAAAAACATTGAACATGCATTTTTCTGTTTTTCAATCCGATGTCTATTTCTCGAGTTATTCGACCGTTTCCAGACTTTTCGGATACCCTGTATATACATATATATATATATATATATAGTGTATATACATACACACACACACACACACACACATATATATATATACAGTAAAACCTCCATAACGGACACTCCCGAATAGCGGACACCTCTATTTAGCGTACACATTTTTTGATCCATAACACTTATTATTTATACATTTTTACCTCTAAATAGCGGACACCTCCGGATAGCGGACAAATTTTGCCCTCCCGAGATGTCCGTTATTCAGATGTTATACTGTATTCACGAATCCATTATTTTCTGTTTAGTGATATAGAAAAACATTAAAAAGAGCAATCAAAATACAGTCAAACGAAACAAAACTGATTGGATATGTTTAGCAGAACATACAAACAGGGAAACTCAGGCAAACTAAAAACACATGAACACATCTAGGTTATTTTACCCTCGAGGGTTGGGGGAATTGGGAGAAACGGGGTAGCTCAACAACTAGGGAGCGAGATAGCCAAGGAAGTTAGAAGAGTAGGTAGAATAGTTAAGAGAAAAAAAAAGGTACCCATGGAGAGATCTTAAGAAAGGAGTTTGGAGAAATTGGGGGAAATAAGCCGTAGCTCAACTAGGAAGCGAGAGAGTGAATACCTGGGACTGTACATTGGCGCCCATGGACTGGTAGGAGGAGTCTCCGCCGTTCAAGCTCATGTTGTACATAGAGGTGGAATCCTGTCCGCCGGCAGGAGGTGGGGGAGGGCTTATCATCTGGCCCGGCTGGCCCGCACTGTACGGCGAGGAACCCGCTGTGCAAAAGAAAAGAAAAAAAGGAAAAAAAAAAGAAAAAAGTCAGAAAAGACTGGCTCACCAAAAGAGAAAAAAGTAACAAGAAAGGAAATAAAGAGAGGGAAATATTGAGATTCATTTCGCTATACCCCGGGGTGACTACCTGACCTCTGAAATTCCGACTATGACAGGGGTAATTCTGAGTTTAAAAAAAAAAAAAAAATCTGAAATTCACAACAAATTTTCTGAAAGGTTACAACAAGAGGGGGGGGGGGGAGGCAGAATCCACTCCCGGCACTAACTATGTGGTTTTTTTCCGCACCCCTTAGACGATATTTGCGTTCTTTTGCGATTTTTTGACGAAATTTGCAGTTTTTCCGCGATCTTTTGACGAAATTTGCCGTTTTTTCGCGATCCTTTGATTAAATTTACGTTTTTTCAGCGATTCTTTGACGAAAATCACGTTTTTTTCGTAATCCCTGGACGAAATTCGGGTTTTTTCGCGATCCTTTGACGAAATTTGCGTTTTTTGCGGTCTTCTGACAAAGTTTGCGTTTTTCCCGCGATCCTTTGACAAAATTGGCGATTTCTCTTCGAACTATGATTTTTTTCGGCGACCATTTGTCGAAAAACGCGATATATTTTATGTCCGAATTTTCGGATTTATGACCGATTTTTTTTTAATTTTCGGAAATGACTGCTTTCATTTTTTGGAATTTTCGGAAAATTCGGAACAGAATCATCCCTGGCACTATGATTGGATAAAACAGATCACATGTCGCGTTTGTATCCTAGCGCCTAGCACCCTTAAAATCGCTTGCACTACTCGGAGATCCAGAATTTTGACTGATTCTCTCGCCTTCGAAGTTGTTGACAAATAATTCTGTTTCGAGAACTCAAACAGGCTCGCCATGGCGATTAGATGAGTGGGACAGGTGCAAAGAGTGTTCGCACATGTTTTAGACGATTTTCACGAGTACTTACAGCATTTTTAACAACTGCATACGATTCGGAAAGAGCAGCAATATAGCCTTCCATCCATCGGTTCATCAGGCGCGCCATTTTTCCATGTAAACAAACATTACAATTGCCAGACGAGAATTCATACTTTCAAAAACATACTAGCTGACCCGCCCGGCGTTGCCCGGGCAGATTGTCATTCAAAAATATAACAGTGGTATGAACTTCATAAATAAGATTGAATAATATGTATTTATACTAAAAAGTTGTAAAAAAATTAAATAAGAGCTAAAATTTCAAAAGTATAACAGTTATAATGAATACTTTTAACCCCTTGACTACCAATTTTTTAACAAAAGGCAACACGCTAAGCCCCGCCTTGGACTGCCATCTAAGGAGCAAACGGTCAACTACGATCCCAAATGAACGTGAGAGACCAGTGGGACAAGCAGACATGGTTTTCCAAACGTTTCAGGGACTGCTGTGTCCAGTGGTCATTTTTGAAGTTGCACTGGGAGTCTAATGAAAAGGTCGGGAATTTCTGATAAGAGAGACAAAATTATTTTACCGTCATGGCAACATTTTGTAAACCTCTTGCTGCTGTTTGATTCGCATTTCCAATACAGTGCTTTGCATAAATTGCACGTTTCACTCAAATTCCCACAGAACATTTAAATCAGTAATTTGGATTTCAGAAGCAACGCGTTCGTGCATGCGACGGTCATTAAGCCTATTTTGGCGATCGCTTTATTCTCTGTGTTTGACAGCGATCGAATCTATTTCGATTAATTCGGCTTCTTCTTCACTTTCAAGTATTTCGCCGAGATCTTTTACGGGCATTTCTAATGATATTTTAAAGCTCCATCATTGCAGCGAAACGTAAATAAACCCGATTTACCTCGGCCTAAATCCTGCCAAAGGACTTTTACATAACCAATGGGCGTTGCCATTAAACAATTAACAAATAATCGCTATTTCTGTTCCACGTACATATACAAGGTGTCCGAAAAGTCTAGAAACGGTCCAATAACTCGAGAAATAGACATCGGATTGAAAAACGGCAAAATGCATGTTCAATAGTTTTGAAAAATCTATTTAGGGATATCAAAGTTGCCCTTCAACTTTGCCCCCCGGGGGGAACGGGGGGCAATGATGATCCCCCCTTTTTTATTGCAGATTCGGATTCTACGGGAAAAAATACGTCACTTTTGTATGGAACATTTTCTTCGAAACATTGTAGAGGGCGTTGTCATCGAGTGCCATGCTGTGAGAATCGTTACCATTGCAATGTCTGGAAACGCTCCAATAACTCGAGATATATACATCATATTGAAAAACGGAAAAATGCATGTTCAATAGTTTTGAAAAATCTATTTAGGTATATCAATGATTTTTTTATTTTTTTACACCAAAACCAACACGTCTAAAAAAATGTTTTACAGAGAATATTTGCGTTTTAAATGTTCAGTCTGGTAAACCATATTCTGAACTACCTTTCCACACCCTATTTTCCATGACAATAATGCTTTATGTAGTTTTGAAAGAGGTATTTGGGGGTCATTTTTCAGCTTTCCAACGTCCATGAAGAGTTCTACGTCGACGTCTGGAACGTGTGATACATTAGGAGATTTAGCAGGAATATCAGTGAAGTTACTCGTTCCATTTGTTCCAGGAAATTAACAGTGGAATAGGATGTTTGGCTGCCTGCTTTATCTTCATGTAGATCAACAGATAGATGGCAAAGGGGGTAAAGAGATGGTATTTCATGTTTGAAGATTAGGAGTACAACATGTTTCTTTGTTAACAGTTGACTCTGAGCATTTTAACAATTTAGCAATAGTCCTTTGACTTGGAGGATTTTCTTTAAAAAGAGCTTACCTTTGCAACAGTAGAAGAATTCCCTTTTGTTACAAACTTTCACGTTTTTATCTCTGACACTATTATTGTGAACCTATCCCTCCGTTTAATAATCCCAGATTTTCTGAAAAGATGCTAGTTTACGCGTAGGACTGAATCACACAACACATGTCCCTTCATGACGTAAATTGCACGAGTCTGAACTTTTGAACTTTTTGACCATATCTGGGTTCGCAAGAGCAAGAACTAACAAATGACTATATTCCGATTTTTAATCAGTGTAACTTTGATTCTCAATGTTCTTTTTCAATCGGTCCTAAAGCGAGAATTAATTTCTTAAATAATGTCTGTAACAGTGTGAAGTGCATGCTATTAAATACTTAATTTAAGTCTATGAAATGGGACATATCATTTTTCAAATATTTCCCTTACTAATTCATTTAATTTACACTATAGAAAGAATAAGTGTAATAAAGAACAACATAACCAAATGGATACAACGACCCATGTGTCAACGCACCCTGGACTACACAATCTACCAGAACTTGAACGGATAAAGGTAAGAAGCTTTTACCTTACCTTCTGCTATTGAGTGACATAACTATTTACTAAAGGTGACTAAGAAAGAATCATTAAATCACAAACGAATAACTATATTATAATTATAAATGTATATTTCTCGAGTTATTTGGCCGTTTCCAGACTTTTCGGACACACTGTGTATTTTTATTATAACAATAATAAGTGATTTTTCTTATGTAATCTTCTATAATTAAATAAAAGTGTAGCTTATTCTCCACCATTGTGGAAAACAAGCAAGGGAGAAAAAAAAAATAAGAATCGGCCTCATTAAGGGAAAAACAGAACGTTGCACAGATTTCGTCGGTCAAAGGATCCTCAAAGAGCATTTCTCTGGAACAAAGAGCATAAATAAAGCGGCCAGGACAGAGAAAATGTAAATTTCTAAGACCCCTACCGAGCCGTTCGTGCCATCACCCAGAGAGACGGGACCGTGCCACGCATCCCCCCCTCCCCCACACATCGATGACACCCCCCCCCCTTTCTTTGCTCACTGACAGGCTTTCAGAGATATTGGCCGCAGAGGGAAAAGATAGAGTCACTTTTCCCAGATTCCTTTTATTTGTTAGGCTGACATCTTTTTTGTCAACTCTACGTGACCTCCATGACGCTCAAGAATTTTATTGGAGAAATTCGTATGAAATCTTTGAGCCTATTTTTTCCTCGCTGAAACAACGCGAAGTGTTTTTAACAGATTCCGTTTTAGGTAGATTTCGTAAGAAATACTATACCTATTACATTCTCCCCTAAGTTGGAATTTCTGGAAAAGTTTTGCACAACTACGCCGATTAGGACTCCCAGAACACAAACCCCCGTTCAAAATACTTTATCTGTAAGTAACTTTCAACAGATGACTTTCAACAGATAACTTTCAACATCTGTCTATCGATGTCACTTTGTTATGGACACGATAACTTCCATCATTCTGCACACATCTCTTCCGAACGGATACATCCAATTTCAAGGGGTATAAAATCTCGGCCCAGTTCGTGAAGGGGCAAAAGGGGAGGGGGGGCTTTTTGTGAAAACAGTAAAATCCCTGTAACTTCTTAATTAGGATATGTATCGAATCCGTTTAAAGTTATTATGACTTCCAGGAAAAGGGCCGAAAATTTAGGTAGAACAGATTTTGGATAATATGAAAAATGGTCCCAAGGGGGTTTTAGAAGAAAAAAATTCATTTCGTCCATTCACAAGATATCAAGTCCGTTTAAACTTATTATAAATCCTCTTAATATTATCTAAAATTTTTATACTGACACGTTTTTTATAGGATCAACCCTTATAGCAAAAAAGAAAAATCTTTGCCGGCTCCGCCTGCAAGCAAGTTAGATTTCGAAGTGGGCAGTCCCAACTGCGACATCCTGGCAAAAAGGTAATTTCTTCTGTATATCTGTTGGCGATGGCTAACAAAATCTAGCCCACCTAGAAGTCTGAAATTTTAGGTGTGGATAGTCCAAGGTCTGACCTTGTGCACCTGAGTCTTAGAATTTTAATATTTTGATAATTACTGAAGATATTAATTAGAATATCATTAACCATCGCATCGAAAATGCCATCTTTTAAATAAAAATATCTAAAGAAAAGAACTGGCTGTTGTGGATTTGCAAGCCGAATTGAACGAATTCGAAATTATTTTACTAATGAGCGAATTTTAAAAAAACTAATTAAGATATCCATTTGAAAATTTCTGCATCCGACTATGCGATTTTTGAAAAATTCGGCCGGTAACTTTTCTTAATTTAGGAAAAAAAAAACTGCCAAAAATCTGCCGGCGCAGTGAAAACAATCCCAGAAAGTTTCAGACAGGGATCTGCTTTCATTAAAAACTGAAATGCAAAGAGATCTTTGTCTTGATCTTTTTCATGTTGTTTCTCTGGCCGATCCTTCCATTTAGTTTGCGAAAATGAAAGGAAATAATTGCAAATTTTTACTAATGAACAAAAATTTAGATAATAATTAATAATAATTTAGATAAAATTTAGATCTCCTGCCCAGGCAACGTCGGGCAGATAGTTACGAATAAAAATCAATTCAGAACAGAGCCACATCCATAAACGGCCAGAAATGTCGATTCGCCCTGTAAATCGAAAATCTCGAGACGTGCTTCTCCATAACAAGGGGCCATGCATCAAGCACCCCCACCCCTCCAACTTTTAGACGACAAATGTATCAAACATACCACCTCCTCCTTCCCCCCCTGTTGGTTTGGAGATAAGCCCTACGCCAGAGAGATTTTATTAAAAAGCGTGTTCATGTGACTTGTGTTATATAATATTAAATAAATGTTATGGGGAAAGATGATGTTTAAAGTTAAAAAGAAAAAATCGATTTAAAAAAAATTAGTATGGATACTTTGAAATGTTACAAATTCCACTGCAAAAAGAATTTTACAAAAATTTCAATTAGAACAGAAGTTATCGCTAAAAATGTCTTGCATAAAAACATTTGCTGTTATCTATACTATACCAATAAAATAAAGTTTCGCTCTGTGTCTGTTGGCGATGGCTAGGAAAATCGAGCCCACCTAGAAACCTGAAAATTTAGATTTAGGTAGTCCAAACCCTCTCCAGGTGCACCTGAGCCTCAGAATTTTAACACTTTGAAAATTAAAGTAGTTATTAATTAAAAAGTCCTGTACTGGGAGGAAAAGGTAGCTTTCCTCTATCTTCGTTTTAAAATTTTAGCTAATATTACTCGAAAACAGCAAGCTAAACAAAGAAACCGTTTACAAAACATTCGTTAATACTGAATTTGAATAAGAAATTCGCCAAATTATTGGGCTATAGCCAAATTGTCTTCATTTATGAAAACTTATTTTGGTCGCCAAGTTTGGCGAGAATTGGGCGCTAACGGATATGAATAGATAGTTTTATGCGTATGATCACAGACGGATCTAGACTAAATTTTAGCTGGGGCAAGCTTGTAGATTTGCGCCCCCCCCCCCCCCTCTGCTCCCAAGAATTACTGACTTTTAAACATTTCAACTCATTCATCGCTCTTAATTAAAAATACTTTTTTTTTTTTTTTTTTTGCATTTTTTTGCATTTTTTTAAAAATTCTTTTAATGAACGAGGACTATGTAAAGTGAACCATTTGAATTCAAGTCACTTGGATTTGTCTAACTCTGTATACGGGTGTTTCTTTTTTATTTTATATGTTACAAAATTTCTCAAAAATATACATAATATTCTTATTTATACAAACAATGTACTATAACTATAAAACATCAGATAGAAACAGTAATTTTATCTATGTAATATAACAATGGTGGATTCAAAGGAGCGGCGATGTGGCGATCGCCCCGCCCTTAGGCGCTGATAAAAAGGTCAAGTCAACATGTGCAGGCTTGTTTTAAAGTCACATAACAGAACTGCGGTAATGGGTCATTCATGAGAATCATTACCAAATAAATACACGTCGATTCGTATCAGGAAACCCTTTATAAAATAAGTTAAATGTATGTTTCCCAGGTTCAGCTAGGTGAGAAGGCCTACCCAAGAGCTAAAGTTTAATAAGCCCCAACCATGTATGCTTTACAAAAATAAATTCAATATGTAAGTTAAATTGCTTTAAATAAAAATTCTGATATAAAATATTTTTATAAAACTTTAGTAAAATTTCCCGCGGTTCTAATAATAATCTTTAAATGCAAAAAACTGTTCTATGTAAAACAACATAGAACGGTGTCGGAAAAGAGATGATGCAAAATCTTTGAATTTTAAATAAATAAAAATTTCTTAAAAATACTGGTGGCAATGTGATTTTTATATAATTTAATACAAATTAATTTATTTTTTATTTCTGATCCTTATGCAATGAAAGTAAACCGCCGTTGAACAAAATAAAATTAAAAATCTTTTCATGTGAATTTTTAATTTTCCTTTATTAATCTTTTATGATCTTCATTTTTGCGCCCTTCCAAGTCTTGCACCCGGGGCAGCTGCCCCGGCTAACCCCCCCCCCCCCTTAGATCCGTCACTGCGTATGATGGGGAAAAGGATTACAACAATGAAAGAAAATAATTGCGAGAAATCGCGTTCACTAAAACTCATAAATGAATCGTTTTTTTGTAATGTGCTCACTGTAAAAAATGAAGTACTCAAAAATGAGTAAGTCCATGTACTCATTTCGAAATGAGTATTTTTGGATCAAAAATGAACATGTGCATTCTCAAAAATGAGTAAGTTCATGTATTCATATCGAAATGAGAATTTTTGGATCAAAAATGAACATATGTATTTTCAAAAATGAGTAAATTCATGTACTCATTTCGAAATGAGTATTTTTGGATCAAAAATGAACATATGATCAAACCCAACATACTTGTATATTTCATAATGTGTAATGACGAAATTACGGAGCCTAAAAAGCTATTATTTGAAGGAAAAACGAAGAATAAGAGAAATGAAAAGTGGATCTGGTTCTTTGGGATTTTCATCAAAGTGGATCCACTACAACACATTTACTCCTTTTTTTTTTCCTCACATTTTACACATCTTTTTTTCTTTTTTTTTTCTTGATAGTACTTCAAAAAATTATGATTTTTTTTCCCACTAATTTTTTTAAAATTTATTTTAACTTTTTTAACGTGAGACAATATTGTGTTATTTAAAAGTTTCATAACATAATATCTTTGCAAATTATAGCTATGCAAATTGGTATTAAACTAAACTGATTTGGCTTACAAATTTATGAATTACGCTAAAATTTATTATTTTATAAATTATAATTTTACAAAGTTTATAATTTTAGTATTTCAATCTATGATCTTTTCTAATGTCATTTTTTAATTAATAATTCTTCGAACTACCTGTTACTTCAGACATTATTTTAATCTTTAACACATATAGACAGGCACTGTACATCCTTAAAAACATATTTAAAACCTCTATCCCTTCCTAACAGATGGCGCCAGATGCCAGATACTGTTAGGAAGAGATAGAGGGAGAGTTTCAAAGTAACTAACAACATTTGAGAAGAAGGCGTGTCCCCCTCATGGCGCGTTGGTTTGGGTCGTCAGGTTAGTAAACAGGACATCGCGGGTTCGATTCCTCTCTTGGGCAAGGGTTGGTTAATTACTATAAACTAACGCAGGAATGAAAAAAATGAGCAGAAATGTATGTATAATCCATTATAAGGTTGTCCTCGCGAAGTAACTTTTTTTTTTATCCTATAAATTTTATTTTAACTACATAAAAAAATTTTAAATTTGAATACATCCATGGGATCAAAAATGAGTACATGTTGTTTCTCAATTTTGAGTACATTTGGTATATTTTGAGTATGTGACGTATGCAAAACTGAGTACTTTTTACTCAATTTTGAGTACCCATTTTTTACAGTGCTGTCTTGTTTCAAAATGTCAGCCACCCTAGAATTTCAAACGGCTCTCTCTCAGCCATTTTTTAAGATAGAGGTAAAACAAAAAATGCTCTGGAATCATTATATCATGGCCTAACACTTAATTAAAAAATAAATTTTAATTTTTAACTTTTTTGTCTATTTTAGTTTTAGAATTTTCAGTGGCCGCCCTCTTGAAACAAGACGGCGGACCAGGATGGCCAACGAACTCGGTCGAGGCATGGGTGAGCTTAATACACACAATTAGTTTCATCTAAATTAATTTATAAATACGAGCGTTATCGTATGACATTATATATATATATATATATATGGATATATCTATATATATAAATCAATATTTGAACGGAGGGTGGTTTTGAGGTCTGGGGGTCATGATCGGTGAAAATGTATAGAAGTTTTCCGGAATTGCTTTCCTCCGAACTTCTGCAATAGGTAGCTTTATACTTTTTTGTATTTAAAGCTACCTAAAACTGATTAAATATCACAAATAAAAAAATCACTCTACCGAAATCCGCGCGCGCATGCTCAGAAGCACTTTATCCGTTCCTCCTTGAATAGAAGAAACGAAGCACGAGTAATCCTGTTTCTTTTTAAGTTTTTATAAATTCGCCCAGCTGAAAATACGGAAAAACCGCCTACATATGCTCAAGAAACATAAAATGCATTTCTTTTTTTACTTTGCTCTTTCATTTATGAGTTGCTTAGCAACCCTATTTCAAAGACTATCACAATAATAAAATTCAAGTCACTCGCACTCTTTTGCTGCAATATTTTATTAGTAAAATAAATTATTTTTGTATCCTATTAACATATATGAAGAATTTATTTTAATACAAATTTATTTATTTTTATCTAAAAAGTTACATGAATATTTCAGAGAATTTCAGAATATCATTGCATAAACCGTGTTTAATTGGACGCTTGTAATTTCTGAAACTTCCGAAGTATTTTATGTATAATGCAATAATATCCTTCTATATTAAAAAAAAGTAATCTGGAACTGAGCCAAAAACAATTTAGAAATGGACCCATCAAATTCTGCGTAGATATTCCGGGTTATTCTCATCGCTTTTTTACTAGGGACTTTTTTGAGGAGCTATTACTTTTTTTTCTAGAAAACATACTACCAGACGCGAAATATAACAAGCTTTCAGAAATTAAAAAAATTATCACTGTCGGACAATAAAAACTCAAAAAATCCTTAAAAATCGAGTAAAAAATCTTTTATTGAAAAAGTCATTTTTTTATAGTGTTGCCAATTTCTAAATAAGCGCAAAGGATAATGTTTTATCTCAAATAAAAAATGTATTTGCGAGAGACTATTAAAAACAATAACGAAAGTTATTAATAATATATTTAAAATAATAATTAAATGATCACGTGTTGAAAGCAGGAAATAAAGAAAATTACGTCATAAAAATTGTGTTTACACATGAATATTAAAAGTAAAAAAAGATGAATTAAATGAAAAAGCATTATAACCAGTTAAATGAAAAATTATTATAACCTGATTACAGAAGATAGTCGCCGTTCGTGATATCATCATAATTTTAAAACAGGATACATTACCAGGTTTTAAAAGGCTGTGAAATCAGAACGGGGGTTGGTAAGCGTAGCGAGAAAGGGGTCAGAACATAAAAAAATTAAATTGCGGATTGTAAGATACTCAATAATAGGAGAAGTGAGATTAAAAAACAATGACTTTCAGAGCTGACGTTGAGGCTCCTGATTTACTAGTACTTGCTTCCCCTGCTCAATACGGTCCCTGCGCGAGAAAACGATCTACACAGTAAGAAAAATCAGCAAAAATAACACCAAAATCTGCTGTAAATGTATGCACCCAAATTACAACCTTTTTTTGATGTAAAATTTTGTATGACTATAGTTATTTTGGAAATAAAAATTAGCATGATTACAGCCCTTTTTGCCGTAAAATTCCAAAATAATGCTGTCAATTTACAGCAAAACAGGCTAGCAATTTGACTGCGTAAATTTACAGCAAATTTTGCTGCAGTTTTTGTCGTTTTTTTCTTACATTGTAGCTAGGTCCCGAATTCAAGACAATTCGTTTCGAGAAAAACGAAAAATCGAACAAAAATTCGAGAAAACTAACTAGAAAACGAGAAAAAACTAACGAGAAAACTAACTATTCGAGAAAACTAACTAACTGCACGGGTCGGGTTGTATTCGACCCGAACCTGACAAAAAAATTTCCTCGACCCGCAACCCGACCCGAACGCAAAAAAAAAAATTCATTGACGCGCAACCCTATCCGGTCACGACATATTTCAACTGCATCCGACCTGAACGCCAAATACTTCAACCCACAACCCGGCCCGAACCCGTAATGAAATGACAATAAATCATGTTTTAATGCTATTATGAAAAGTAATGTACAATCATATCTCTAATACTAATTTTATATTTCGTATAGAAAAATCGACAAATGTTTAATATTCAAATAACGTGAAACCTCTGAATAGCGGACACCTCGAGATCGTTGAATAGAGTCCAGCATCGGCTCGGATTGTTTCAGGGTCGGGATGACTCATTTTCTTTCACCCTAGGATAATTCTATTTAGACTCTTTCAGGTAAGTACTACCTATTACCGTACAGGTAATAGGTACATTTACCTATCAGGTAAGTACTACCCTTACATTCTCCCCTAGGTTGGAATTTTTTAAACATCTACGCCTATTAGGACTCCCAGAACCCAAACACCACCAACCCCCACTTTATACATCCATCTATCTATGTCACTTTTATATGGACACATTGACTTCAATCATTCTGCACACATCTCTTCCAAACGGATACATCAAATCATAGGGGTATAACATCTCGGTCCAGTTCGTGAAGGGGCAACATCGAACCAAGGGGAGGGGGGGGGGTGGCTTTTTGTGAAAACAGAAAAAAACCCTATAACTTCTTAATTAGGATACGTATCGAATCCGTTTAAAGTTATGACATGACTTCTAGGAAAAGGGCCGAAAATTTACCAAGGGGGGGGGGGGGGGAGGGGGTAAAAGAAAAAAAATTCACTACCTCGTCCATTCACAAGATATTATAAATCCTCTTAACATTATCTAAAACTTTTCTATTGACACGTTTTTTATAAGACCAACCCTTATAGCAAAAATCCCAGCCGGCTCCGCCTGCAAACAAGTTAGGTTTCGAAGAGGGAGTTTAAAAATTCCGCATCATGGCAAAAAGGTCATTTCTTCCGCCATTCCCAACCAACAGGGATTTTTTGCAAGTCGGATTGTTGCTTTTTCACAAAAAGTTTGAGCAGAACTCTGTTTGAGATGAAAATAAATACGTATTGGAATAGGAATGAGAAAAAAATAAAAATAAAAATGTACCTAAGTTACTTTCTTTACGGTGCAGCTAAGAAGCATTTTTTCTTTTCTCAGAATATTCGTTTATGATAAATACTGTATTTGTGATAGTTTATACACATGTCACTATTCCAAGGTACAAATATATAAGTGTCGAAATTCGTCCTTGAGATAGGACTATCGCTAATGTCGTGCCAATCCTGCAAAAGGCAGCCACCTGTTGGGAGATTTACACCCAAAACGTAACCAGAACCCATTTATATCAAGGTCTAACTGAATCGAAAGTTTTTATTCAATTCTGTGCATTCGTTCTTGAGAGAGCGCCCCCACAAAATTTTTGTCACAGACAGACAGACATTTTCTAAAAACAGCGAGATCGAGCTTTAGGACCTTCTAAAACGTATAAATCCGTCGAAAACAGTAAGTTGGAAATTTTCACAAATCCAATACTTTTTTTTCTAGTACAGATAGAAGAAAGTAAAAAAGGTTTGTGAGGTCACTCCATTATAAAACCACACGAAATTACAAAATGACCACTGTCCACTCCATTTCAGCCTCTGTGTCACTGTCATCCCCCCTTCCACTCGCCCGCATCGGGGATGAGGCCGTCGCTAGGGCAACGGGGGCTGCCCATTCGTCATGCTCCCCTCCCCCTTCTTTCCGCGCGGGGTCCACAACGCTAGGATGAGGGGCGCGTAAGGAATCTCGTCCACTCGATCCTGTTGGACAGACAGACAAGACACCTTTCACCTATGACACGAGAGAGCCATCGATAAAAAAGCGCACCCTAGCTCCTTTACGAATAAACAAATCTGGACCTCACGCGGCTCATAAAATTCAAATGCAATTCAAATGCGACGCAAATGCAACTCATTGACATTTTAGGAAATAGCGTCCTGTCATCTAAAAAAAATAAATAAAATAAATAAATAAAATAACGGCGTGAAATGTTTTTAAAAACTCCCTAGTATTTCATCCAATATTTCACTAAAGTTAATTTTTTTGTTTCGTCCTGTTTTTATGCTTTATTTAGAACAGCGCTTCCCAACCTTTTTTCTTTCACATACCCCTTGCTTAGGCTTTTCATTTCGGAGGGGGGGGGTACCTTATTTATCATATACACCCCCTCATATTATTAAAATCTTCATCTTCCGTGTATGAAAATCGTTATTTCAAGAATTATTCATTATTATATTTTCTAATTTTCTATCCATTAAGGTAGCACATATTTATATAGGTTTATCAATTATCAGAACAGTCCTATTAACAGCTGGATTCTCTCGCAATTCAGACATAGTATAATCAGATTGTTTCGAAGAACTTGTAGTTCCCGAATCATCAGGTTGAATTTCAACACTGCGTAAAAAAAAATTCCGGAAGGTTCCAGAAAAAAGTGGTTTCACAACAAAGTAGTGAAACATTCCAATTTTCAATAATCAATATACTTTTTTTATTCTTTGTCTTATTTAAATTTTAAAGTTTCGTATTAGAGATAAAATGAAAATTCAAATAATGAAGCATAAGAAGTTTTAACTTTTACTAAGCTGTTTTTTCTTCTTCTTTAGTTATCAAAACGGCTAATTCAACATAAAACATGAAGCACGCATGCTCAGAGTGGAAACTTCTCAAAAATATGACACGAATTATTGTCGTGGGACATACAAAAATTCGAAATTCCGGTAAAATATGCGAAGTGTTTCAGGATAATTTTTCCCTTCAGGATAATTTTTTACAGTTGCAATACTCATAAGATTTCCGGATTTCAACGAGTTATCCATTTTAAACATAAAACCAAATTGCTCAAATAATAAGTAAACACTTCAAATTAAATACTCATTAAAAAGAAGGAAGCTTTCCAATTAGTGATATAACTCCGCCTATTCGGAAACAAAAGTAAGGACATTAAAACCAGAAGCTCTGGTTTGTAATTATTAACAAGAACGAAAAATCATGCGTCAAGCATAGATTATGTAACACTTTCCAACGCTTCCAAAATAATTTTACAAATCATGACCGTTTCATAAGCTGACAGGTAACGTCGAAGTAAACAATTTGGAAAACGCATATAACCTATTTATAATGCATAGCATTATTTCAGGAATTTCCAACCTATACAATATTCAGAAAATTATCCGAATACTTTTATTCAGCCCTGTATAGGATCTATAGGTTTGTATGTATACTACATAGGATGCTCCATTTTAGTTGAGTTAGGAAACGCGTAGCACCGTTTAAAATTCTCCTTCTGTGGAGTTTCTGTTCATCAACGGAAATGTGTTCGCGAACTTTTGTGCTGCCCAGTATAGGATTTACAGAATTTATACACACCAAAAAGTGAGTTAAATTTAAAATCGCGTTCAGCCACTTAAAACGCACTTCCAGGAATGATGGTTAACAGACAGTAGAGAATTCTTTGGTGTGTCCCTGTCCATGAACGATGCCTGCTCTACACACACTCTTCTGTAAGTAAGCCTCTTGTCATGCACCTGAGTGATCTATATAAATTTCAATGCCTTTAAAATAATGAAACATTATTTAATTAAACCACAAACGATTTTCTCCCTAGACGTCATTTAACGGAATTCTTTTGACTGTCCCTGTAAAGTAACTCTAAGTGCTGCACACTTCAGTTGAAATAGGGAAAATGCTATAGATGACGACAGTAACCTATAAAAATGGCAGGGCAATCCGAGCCCATTGACGGGAGTTAGAGCACGGACAGACGGCAGACAAACCAAAGTCATAAACACTTTTCAACTAGGTTGGAAAGTGTTAAAAAGGGGTGGGAAAAGAACATTGTACGTTCTTTGTGCAATGGCATTTTTCGCGAAGATTGGGGAAAATTCATATTGCATAAATCATTTAAAAGATACTGAAATGCGAACGAGATATTTTACCACATTTCTTCCATAGGAGCGTGTATTTTCGCGTGAATGGAGTAGCCTCTTAATAGATACCGGAATTTAATACATTTCAAGTCGTATGATGTGGTTGAAGCATCGTTCGATGGATTTAACTGTATTCAAAACTGTGACTGCCAACAGGAATTGAAAATAAGTTCGAAATTATCTTGAAAATAAGATAAGATTCCCTTAACATTTGTTTTCGAAATTTCATTCTAACCTCGCGCCCTCGCGGGTAGATTTTTCTTTCCCCTCCCCCCCACCTCGGTAAGTAAGGATATCATCTACTCCCCCCCTTCCCATTCCCAGATTGCAATGATGATTCCGTTGTTTTTTTATTTTCGAGGTCTTTATCCAAATTGGATTTGTCAATGGAAATTAAGATTTTTTTTTTTTTCATCTCTGGGCGGGAATTATTTTCCTTCTTAATCGAGTTCTTCGATGCCGTGAAATCGAGAGTGATTTATTTTTGCTCTCCAGTGGTTTTTCTGACCCCTTGGGGGGTGGTCTTGTTTTAAGCTCATTTCATCTCTCTTGTTTGTGGAAATTCTTTTTAATAGTTGTCGTGACATTTCGATTACGAAAAGACATTCAATTGGGAGATTCGAACTGTCTTGCTATAAGGAACTAGTTATTGGGAGCCACCGTAATACTTATATCCATCATGGATATGAAATAGGAAAATAAAACATGTGGTAAACTATTTGTAAAATGCATTGCAATTCCAAAATAAAATAGTGGCGTGATGACGTCCTAAACTTTAAAGGCCCTATAATGACTGAATGGCGTAGAAGAAACATCCTTATAACTCCAAAAATGGATAATCATAATTAAGTTTACTGCGTCGGATGAAGTATCTCATTTTCAATTAAAATAGATCTTCGAATTGAAATTGGAGTGAAATACAGGGTCATGAAAAATCGAAACGTGTGGCAAATAGAATCTCGGTAACTCATGATACGATTGACTTCATTCTGGATGCAAAATTTATGTCTTGTATATTCCCTCCTTAAAATAAACCATTTCGAAAAAAATTATAGACCTTTTATCAGAACGAATATTTCGAGAGTCCGAAAAGAGTTCCATATAGTCAAAAACCTATAAATAAAATTTATGACCTATAAAATAAATTTTTGTAAAAACATGTTTTTCGATATATCCGACCCCTAAAAAGCGTAAATCCGAAGAAAACCGGAAAAAAATTCGATGACAATAGTTTTTTCTATATAATTGATAGAAGAAAGTAAAAACTAGCCTAACAATCAGAACTAACAAAAAAAAGCAGTGTAGGAAAAGGGGTGTACTGATACATTAAGGTAGCGTTTATTTCGCAGACTTACCAGCGAGCCTGAGAGAGCCATAAATAATACGACTTCCCATTCTTTCCGAACGATTTTGTGGTTTTCGACGAAAGGAAGGGGATTTTCAACAAAAGAAAGAGGCATTGATGACCTGCTTGACCTTTGAACTTTAAAGCTAAGAAAGTCATAAAAGTTGAGAAGATCCACTTGACCAGATAAAAAACAGCGCCATAATTTCCCTGCCCACCGCGGATAGACCCACCGCGATTATCACGCTTTCTGATTGGTTGTTAAACCGAACGCTTTTTCATTTCCGGTTCAACTTCTCCCGTTTCTTACATAATATCTATTAATTTCTGTATAATCTAATTTCTATTAATAATATAATATATAATAATATATAACATTAATATTATATAGTATATATATAATATTAATATATATTTTTTGTATATATAATTAATATATTAATATTATATATTTTTATATATATAATATGTGTATACATATATTTTATATATAATTAATATAATATAAATATATAATATAATGTATAAGAATATATTATATAATATATAAAATAATAGTTTCTACATAATCTAATATTTCTATATAATCTAATAACATCTATTAATTTCTTATATAATATCTTCTTATATCGTCATAATCCTCTCAAATACCAGAAATGACTTAAGAAGCTTTCATTTTTACAACCAGTCAGAACGCGTAACAATTCCAATCGCCGAACGGTGGTGGAGACGGAAATTATGCAAGTTGCGACCGCGCTGTGTTTGCCTTTAAAAACTTGATCACGAGAGGGAAAAAAGGTTAGAAACCCCTGTTATAGAAAATCAAGTCTCATTTTTTCCTTCTCTAACCTTCTCTCCTTCCGTGGAAACAACGGATCCACTCTGTTCATTCAATACGGCTATGCAACTGATAAATATATATCTAATCGACAAAACTTTCCAATTTCATTATTCGAGCCAAAAACAACGAGAAACCGCGATCTTTTCCAATTCTAACGAGCAACTCCCGAAAAGATCTGTTCCCTCGTTATGACCGTTCTCCCTCCCCGACGCAACATTCTTCCCTCGCCCCTTATTAGAGTAGATCAAAAACGGGGGTTTGAGATCACAGACGAAAAAAAAACCCACGAGAAGAGACAAAACACCTTCGACCCGTTAGTTGTGTAGCATAATAATGAGAAAGAAAGGGATTATTTTCCCCGCCGTTGACGTAATCTTAACGAGGTCGTAATTAAAGAGGTATCCGTCCTCTCTCGATAATTGTCCGGGGAAGAGGTTGTCATGGCAAAGTCACGTATACTAGGGGGTGGAGAGACCGCGGAATGTACAAAAGAGAAGCGTTACGGTTCCTGACGCATTGTTTTAACTGTTGCTTAGTCTCGTTTTCTGGAATGAAGGTCTTGTGGTAGCAGGGAGGCCTATATGCTCTAGGACAGCCATACTCTACCTTTTACTTTCGCGGGCCGCAAACATAAATTTACGACGTTAGGCGGGCCGCAACTCACTAAAAGAAGGGTAAAATAATAATAATAAACTAGTAAGATAACGTAATTAGTATACCTAAATTAATATTAGTAAGGGTTGAACACTTGTTACGGAAGAAATGTCATCAAAAAAATTTAACACCAGTATTTCCAAACAATAAGCTTCTTGCTAGATTTCTATAACAAATAGCAAATGTTGTAAAAATAGGCCACGAAGTGTTTGTTTGGAAATAATGGTGTAAAATATGTTGATGCAATTTTTATCAGCGACAAACTTTTAACCTTAAAAAACAGTATAATAAGTATAAAACATAATAATATAACAATGCAGAATTTGCAATTTCTGATGAAAAAAAATCAGGTTATTTTCTCTAATAAGTTAGTCGTTTGTTCAATGCAAACACTTTGATTTATTTTTTCAATTGTTGAAATAGTGCAAGTTTAATTAATTTGGAATAATTTTTGATTAGTGTTGAGGATTCAGAAATGTCCTCTTAGCTTTTATTAAAGAGGATGTTAGAGCAGGGATTGTCACCATCCATTTGCAAATCGTTTCTGTAGTTCCAGAGATTCCATAGAAATTGTAATCATACACCCTGTAGCACAACTAGGACTGGAAAAACGGCATTTAGTAATAACAATGACAATGAATTTTAAGGATGATTAATAAGAATTTAGAATAAATAATAGGACATATTTTGTCTTCCTATGAATACTACTTTTTATGGACAACTCAAATTTTTTTTATAAATGTGGATTAATGATTACTAGCAACCTACGTCCGCTACGCTGGTCAATTTCTCTTAACGAACCTTTAATCAAACAAAGTATTGACATTTCATAATTCATTTTTATATTTTAACAGAATAATAAGGCTACTATAATTTGTGACTCGTGCAATAGCCAATATACACGTCGCCCTTATCATTATCTTTTTACGCGTGAAAGTTTCGCTATGGCACTTTATTGTGAAATTTGGTAATTTTTGAAATTCAAAATTAAAAAAATGGCATAATCATTAGATTTGAAATTTATATCAAGAAAAATACAATTTTTTACCTTTCAAACGCAGTTTGCCTAACAATTTTCTGACAAATACTTTTCGAGCTATATTATTTTTTTCAGTCACTTCAAATGTTTCATTTTCCGAGATTAATCTGTGGTAACGATAAGTGAAAAACCCAATCGTCAGTAACGCATAGCTTTTTATTAAAGAGGATGTTAGAGCAGGGATTGTCACCATCCATTTGCCACCATCACTTTTGAAATCGTTTCTGTAAGTTCCAGAGATTCCATAGAAATTGTAATTTAGAATGATTTTAGAACGCTTTTCGCTCATTTCACCCTTTTAAATTTCGAATTTTTTAAAAATTGATTCTTAGAGAGCATTTACATCTTATAAGTAACTACAATGCCAAATTTCAAATTTCTAGCTCATTCAGTATAAAAAAAGTCGCAATTTTCGAACATTTTTCGCTCCTGCACCCCCCTGGGATTAGTGGCACCGACATAAAATATAGCCTATGTTGGAGCAGGGGTTGTCACCATGAATTTGTCACCATCACTTTTGAAATCGGTTCGGTAGTTCCAGAGATTATCCCCTACAAACAAACAAAAAATCTTTACTCCTTTATAATATTAGTATAGATTTAAATCGGGCCGCAGGATGAGTATGGCTGCTCTAGGCCACGAAAATTCAAAGAGGGGAAAAAAAAAAAGAATAAAAAAGTTTTTATAATCATCCTTTATATGATTTCTGCTGTCAACATACCTTTTTCGAAGCAAATACAAAACGCAAAACGATGAATGAGATATCCTATGAAAGGTTTCTGAACCGGCTCCTACTCCTATTTCGTTAAAACATGTTTTTTAATTAAAAATGGCTGTTATTTAAAAATTAAATCGGCATTGTTTTCATAACAACAATTTTCATAACAACATCCGCAACAATAAATTATTACAATAAATGTTCAATAAACATAAAGTGGGACATAGTTTATTTTATATACATGATTAAAAAGCAAAATTCAAATTCAAATGCTCAATTTATTTTTCTTTGTCCCATGTTTTTTCCCGAAACAGGTGGTGTCACCCTCTAATGCAGTTAAAATACGACTGATTATATATATATATATATACACCGGGTGTCCCAAAAATGACGGATGGATTTTAAAATTCAATAACTTGCAAACTTGCAAACGGTAGGGGTTTGAAAAAAAATTCTTGCAGGAGGGTTATGTACGATGTCGGGAGTTTTCTTACTGTGATTCTTGATTTTAGTTCGAATTTCAAACAATAGATGGCGCTGATACCGATTGGCACTCTTTCGAGGCAAAAACTGACGCCCCTCAGCGTTGATGCAACGCCCCCTGAATACTAGGCCTGCGAACTGACAAAAATGACGGATTTTTTTTTTTTTTCAAAGTTTGTACGGTCCCTCGAACTTCAACACCAATAATTTCTAAATGTTTTATTCGCCTAGTTTTTCTGAGATCAAATAAGTCAAAGAAAACTTTTAGATATTATTGGTGTTAAAGTTCAAGGGACCGTACAAATTTTGAAAAAACAGCCATTTTTGTCAGCGCGCAGGGGCGTCAGTTTCGGCATCGACAGAGCGGCAATCGCTATCAGCGCCATCTATTGATTGGAATTCGAACTAAAATCAAGAAAGAAAATTCCCGACATCCTATACATAACCCTCGTGCAAGAATTTTTTTAATATCTGTCACCGTTTGCAAGTTATTGAATTTTAAAATCCATCCGTCATTTTTGGGACACCCGGTATATTTCCGTTGCGTTTTCTATCTTCGGTCCTTTTTTTCTGTAACTTGGATGGAATCAATGAGACGATAGTGTAGCTTGATTTGCAGATATGTTTAGTTCTTTTTTTTTTCTCGACCGACATAAAAAATATTTCCTTCTAAGCCTTGTCTTTTCGGGAGTTTCAAAAACCAAACCGATATTATCCCAAAGTGGCCCACGAATTCACACAACGAATTTCTTCACGCCCCCCCCCCCCACCTCCCCTCTATCACTCTCGGACCGAGGCGGGTCTTTTTGCTCATACCCCCCCCCCCTCCCCCCGGTTACCAGGGGCAACGGTGCCTGCTGCTCCGGCGAGATAAAAGCCACCGGCAGCCGAGTCCGACCTTTATCTCGGGCGGCCGTCTGTTCACGGCTTCCCCCGGACGCCCATGTTTCGCCTGCGCCCCCCCCCCCCACACACACACTCTTTATGTATGTTGTCCTTTCGACTTCTTATTTCGCCGGCTGTATTCGCGATAACTGGAAATTTATAGACAATGAGTGGGTCGGTTTTTTTGTACTATTACCTGGGAAAACGAAAGAAACTCTGTTCTTAAATTCGAAGTGTTAGAACAAAGAACGATTCCTTCTCTACAAGCTATAAAAATATTTCAGTATTCTAAAAATATTTACAAATTAACAAAAAAAAAAGTTTTAAAAATATCACACGTAAACAAGAAAGTCTCTTGGTTTCCCAAACCATAAACAACAGGGTGGTATCCCAGTATTAAGCTCACCTGCTCACCCGTGCCTTGACCGAGTTCGTTGGCCATCTTGTTTCAAATTGGCGGCCACTGAAAGATTTAGAACTAAAATAAATATACAAAAAAGTTAAAAATTCAAATTTATTTTTTGATTAATTCTTTAGGAGCATTTTTTTTTTTTACCTCTATCTTAAAAAATGGCTGAGATTTTGAAACAAGACAGCACATTACAAACTGAATTCATTTATGAGTTTGAGTGAACGCGATTTCTCTCAAATTATTTTCTTTCATTGTTGTCATCATTTTTCCAATATATATTCCAGTATAAAGCTACCTATTGCAGCCGTTCGGAGGAAAGCAGTTCCGGAAAATTTCGATATATTTTCACCGATCATGACCCCCAGACCCCAAAACCACCCTCCGCTCAAATGTTGATTTATATATATATAGATATATCCATATATCTATATATATATATATCTGACCTATGTCATACGATAACGCTAGTATTTATAAATCAATTTTGATGAAACTAATTGTGTGTATTAAGCTCACCCATGTCTCGACCGAGTTCGTTGGCCAGCTTGATCCGTCATTTTGTTTCAAGATGGCGGCCATTTAAAAATTTAAAACTAAAATAAATATACAAAAATGTTAAAAATTCAAATTTATTTTTTAATTACGTGTTAGGCCTTGATACAAGGATTCCAGAGCATTTTTTGGTTTACCTCTATCTTAAAAAATGGCTGAGATAGAGCAGTTTGAAATTCTAGTGTGGCTGACATTTTGAAACAACACAGCACATTAACGCGATTACTCGCAAATTATTTTCTTTCATTGTTGTCATCATTTTTCCAATCATACGCATAAAACTATCTATTCATATCCGTTAGCGCCCAATTATCGCCAAAATTGGCAACATTTGGGCGGAATATCGCACAAATTGGCGACTAAAATAAGTCGCCAATTTGCCAAATTTCTTATTCAAATTCAGTATTAACGAATCTTCTTTGCATTTTAGCTTGCTGTTTTCGAGTAATATTAGCTAAAATTTTAAAACGAAGCTATAGGAAAGTTACCTTTTCCTCCCGGTACAGGCCGGAAGGACTTTTTTGTAATATGTTGTCTTGTTTCAAAATGTCAGCCACCCTAGAATTTCAAACTGCTCTATCTCAGCCATTTTTTAAGATAGGTGCTAAACAAAAAAATGCTCCGGAATCCATATATCGAGACTTAATACCGACCAGACTTAAGCAACAAATAAATTTGAATTTTTAACTTTTTTGTATATTTATTTCAGTTTTAAATCTTTCAGTGGCCGCCATTTTGAAACACGATGGCGGACCAAGCTGGCCAACGAACTCGGTATATATATATATATATATCAACATTTGAAGGGAGGGTTGTTTTGGGGGTCATGATCGGTGAAACATATCGAAATTTTCTGGAATTGCTTTCCTCCGTAGCTTTTTGTAATGAAAGCTACCTAAAAAAACTGCAACAAAATTCTAAAAAGTAAAAACTAGCCCGTTTGGAGATCGATCTCAGATATCGTATGTCCAAAAATAAATAAATAAAATGAATCAATAAAAATACTAAAATGCGAGCGAGAAATTTAAAAATAAGCTTGAGCGTTTCTTCCCATAAGGCTCTTCTCTTAAGACAGGGAAAATGCTCAAAAATCACGACTAACTACTAAATGGCCGTTACGAATGCAACTATAGAGTGAAATGCATCTTCTCTTCTGCTATAAAACAGGACTTGTTGTTGAATGCCATAATCCGTGCTGGAGGCACTGTTTCTGGTGAATGCTTCATCCTGATATGTCGGTGGATGTGTGTTTTGGACAGATACTTGGACAAATATCGACAACTCAAGTCAAACACAAATCTGGGAGAGGTTTGGGCACACGCAGCGCTGCTATATCGGAGCTCATTTCCGCACTTTCGAAAATTTGGAACATTCGACAGGTGGGCATTGTTTGTTATTCTACAATGCTGGAGATATGCGATTCATTATTAAGTATTTTATATATATATAACTATTGGGAAAAGGGTATTGTTGCTTTCGGTCGAGAATGGACCCAATGATGTTCGCATTTTACTCTTTTAACCGTTTTTAACGAAATTCTGTGACTTTTGAAGAATTTTTTAAGCTCAATTCTGTAACTTTAGAAAAAAAATTTTAAGCGTTTTTTAACGAAATTCTGTAATTTTAGAAGAATTTTTTAAAGCCTTTTTTAACGAAATTCTGTAACTTTAGAAGAATTCTTTTAAGCGTTTTTAACGGAATTCTGTACCTTTAGAAGAATTTTTCTTTGAATAGGCAATAGAAATGCATAAAATCGTTACAAAAATTGTTCAAGTTACAAAAAGGATAGATGCAAATGATCCGATATGAAAAATAAAGTAGACATTGGCAGGGCCCGACTAGCAAGTTTTCGTGCCCAGGGCACTTTCAATTTTTGTGCCCCCCCCCCCCTCCCCAGATTAATTAATTTACTAATGCTTTTTTTTTTTACATATTGCACGTTATTCAAAAAGTGTCAACTCAAAAAATTACATTTAACGAAAAATTGAAAACCGGTTCCAGGAATAAAAATAATTTTTTTTTTATTTATTGAAATGTGTTTTTTTAACCATAGATTGAGATATATTTTTGACATTTTATTGTATTATATTATTATTATATACTTATCGTATTTTAATCTCAAGTATCAAATTTTTTCAGTTGTGTCACTTTTCGAATAAATGGGCAATATGATAAAATTGAATGACTAGAAAAAAAAAAAAAAACAGAACATAAATTACTAGAAAATAATGATAAGAAGTCTACTTAATAATGATGTTATTGTTATTAAATGATAAAATTAAGCTGAATACTGAGTGTAGACAAAAGTCCTAAAAGAAATGTTGAAAAAATGATTTTTTTAATGGAAATTTAGATGAAATTATGAAAAATTTCATGCCCTTCAGAAATTTCGTGCCCAGGGCATGGGCCCCGGGTGCCCGTGCGATAGTCAGGGCCTGGACATTGGGTACTTTCATGTTATAGCGGTCCCCAAGGATGAAATATTTCTGTTTCTGTTTTTATTAGTAATAGTGTAAATTGGCTACTTTCCTGTTACAACGGACCCCAAGAATGAATCGCCAGGCGACCCAGATGGATCGCCTCATTATAAACCATGTGTGATATTATAATAATATAGGATATATATATAACATTTCTTGACGTCCAAGTTATAGTCATGTATGATACATATAGGATGCAGACATAGGGCATGTGTATCGGATGTGTATACGACCTATAAGACATAAATAATATGTGTATAATGACGTATAGGGCAAGTATAGGTGTGTTTGGAATATATATATCTCATCAAAAAGTCACCTGTAAAAAAAGCAGCCAAGTCTCGTAACTCATTTACCGTAAAAAGTACTGAGATCGTATAAAGCCAAGTTTAACTATCTTATTAACTCTGAAATTTTCATTCACAAATCACTCCTAGTCTCTACATCTTTAGTTAATTATTATTTTGTGACTTGGCAATTACGTAGCACAAGAATGTGTTGTATATAGTTAGTCTTAATCAAATAATACTATAACATATTAAAGTGTAATAACTTCCCTGTGCGTATATAATTTGCTTTAGTTAAAATCCCATCCCATGACATAGTAAGGTGTAATAACTTTCCTGTGCTGTGTAATTGCCAAGTCACAAAATAATAATTAACTAAAGATGTAGAGACTAGGAGTGATTTGTGAATGAAAATTTCAGAGTTAATAAGATAGTTAAACTTGGCTTTATACGATCTCAGTACTTTTTACGGTAAATGAGTTACGAGACTTGGCTGCTTTTTTTACAGGTGACTTTTTGATGAGATTTCACTTCTTTTTGTAAGTAATCCTGCTTTTCTTGATTTTGGGTTCTTTTTGGAGATCATCCACTGATTTTCGCTAAGCCCACACTCTGTCCCTATTATTTACAGGTATCAAAAATTTGAAGCTTTAGTTTCGTTTGCAAAGTACTGTAGATAAAAAGAGATTTCAGGTTCCTAGGCAAGCCCTAAGTTATGGGAGGGGGAGTGTCAAAAGTACTCTCAATTGCTTCCAGGATAGGTGCTATCCATCTGAGATATTACTCGCAGCCCTAGATACTTGATATTTAACATAAAAGAACTTTTTAGTATAAAAAGAAAGCCAAAATTAAAATTTTCGGAAATTTCCAATAAATCAAACTATATTCCTTTTTTCGATGTTTTTTTTACGTTTTTTTTTTTAGTCTTTTTTTTATTATTTACGGATTTTTTAATTTTTCCTTACTTTGTGTACTAAACCCTGCCTTTCTGCCAAATGTCAAGCTTCTAGGACAATAAAATCGAATTATTTTCAAATTTTCGACTTTTTATAAATTTATTGATTTTTCGATTTTAATTCTAAGTTACCTGATTGTCATGCCAATATAGTAATTATTTGATCAGTCTTCTTAGGATCATTTAGGTTCAATTTAGAGATAAATCAAGTGAATCTTAGAGTCACCATGATTTTATTTAGAAAGGACTATCAAGCCATAACGAGCCAGTAATATCTGGGGGGGGGGGGGGGGGGGTAGGGGGAGCTGTGAAAATTTTTGTGGGGCTAACATCATTTAACAATCCATATTTCATACGTGAAGTAAATAGAGTACAACCTGTGAAAGAAAACAAACCTGTCTATAAAGAAATCGCCTATATCGTAGCCAGTCTATAGCGGAACTTTTCTATAACGAAATTCGTAAACGAAAGAAAAGAAAACCATAATCCGGGAGAAATAACATAAAACAATTAGGGGCGTTGTACTAGCTAATAGGACAATTATCTTAAAACTAATGTTTCTAGCAGTACAAAATCAAATTGTTTTCGAATTTTCGATTTCTTAAAGATATTTCGATTTTTCGATTTTATTTTCAAATTTAACGAATATTTTAATTGTTCCTTTTATTGAATAGTAAATACTACCTTTAGACCAAGTTTTAAGTTTCTAAGACTACAAGATAAAATTATTTTCAATTTTTTATTTTTTCGAATTTTTGTTTTATAATTTTCTGGATTTTTTAATTTTTTCTTATTTTGTATCTTTATTACAAATTTCAAGTTTCTAGCGCTACAAAATCGAATTATTTTGAAATTTCCGATTATTTTCGAGTTTTTTATTCTATTTTCGAATTTATTGTGATTTAATGTTTCCTTTTTCTCTATCCTAAACAATAAGTTTTCGCCGAATTTTAAGTTCTAAAGCTACAAAATCGAATTTTTTTCAATTTTTCTAATTTTTTTTTCGAATTTTACAGATTTTTTATTTATTTCTTTTTTTGTATCCTAAATACTACCTTTAATCCAAATTTTAAGTTTCTAGCTTTACAAAATCGAATTATTTTAAAATTTTAGTTTTTTTTCGATTTTTTTATTTTATTTTCAATTTTTGTTGTGTTTTTAATTTTTTCTTTTTCTGAATCCTAAACACTATCTTTACAGCAAATTTTCAGTTTCTAAGACTACGAGATCATATTATTTTCAATTTATCTCCTTTTCTTTCTTTCTTTCTATTTTTTATTTATTTATTTTATTTTTTTTTCAATTATCCATATTTTTTAATGTTTCCTTATTTAGTATCTTAAATATAACCTTTATTCCAAATTTCAAGTTTCTAGCGCTATATGAAATCGAATTATTTTCAAAATTTCCTTATTTTTCGATTTTTTTATTTTCCAATTTTATTGCGTTTTTATTTTAACTTATTCTGAATCCTAAACACTATCTTTACCGCGAATTTTAAGTTTCTAAGGCTAAAAGATCAAATTATTCTAATTTTTTTTTTTTAATTTTTTCGAATTTTTCGAATTTTTGATTTTTTTTTTTTTTCGAATTTTCTGGATTTCTTAATTTTTCCTTATTTTGCATCCTAAATACTACCTTTATTCCGAATTCCAAGTTTCTAGCGCAACAAAATTGAATTATTTGAAATTTTTCGATTTTTATCGATTTTTCGATTTTATTTTTAAAAAAAATTTGTGTTTTTGACGTTTTATTTTTCTGAATTCTAAACACTACCTTCAAACCAAATTTTAAGTTTTTAAGACTACAAGATCGTGTTATTTTCAATTTTCAATTTTGTTCGATTTTTTTGAATTTTCGAATGTTTTTTTTTTTTCCGGATTTTATAATTCTTTCTTTCTTTGTATCCGAAACACTAGCTTTATTCCAAATTTTAAGTTTCTGTGGCTGCGGGATCTACCCATTCTTTTTGATGACGCGAGATGGAGTGAGTGTGTGAGTGACAAAAAATCGAAACTTTGAGTTCATATATCGTCTGCACTAATTTATGGGTATTTTTTAATTTTTCCTTATTTAGTATCTTAAATATTACCTTTATTCCAAATTTCAAGTTTCTAGCGCTATAAAATCGAATTATTTTCAAATTTTCCTTATTTTTCGATTTTTTGATTTTATTTTCGAATTTTATTGCGTTTTTTATTTTAACTTATTCTGAATCCTAAACACTATCTTTAATGCAAATTTTAAGCTTCTAAGGCTAAACAATCAAATTATTTTAATTTTTTTAATTTTTTTGCGAATTTTTCGAATTTTTGAATTTTTTTTTCGAATTTTCCGGAATTTTTAATTTTTCCTTATTTTGCATCCTAAATACTTCCTTTATTCCGAGTTCCAAGTTTCTAGCGCAACAAAATCGGATTATTTGAAAATTTTCGATTTTTTTCGATTTTTCGATTTTTTCAATTTTGCTTTCGATTTTTTTTGTGTTTTTGATGTTTTCTTTTTCTGGATACTAAACACTACCTTCACACCGAATCTTAAGTTTCTAAGACTACAAGATCGTATTATTTTCAATTTTCAATTTTGATGGAATTTGCTGAATTTTCGAATGTTTTTTTTTTTTTCGAATTTTCCGTATTTTATAATTTTTCCTTTCTTTGTATCCTAAACATTACCGTTTTTCCAAATGTCAAATTTCTAGGACTACGGGATCTACCTAATCTTTTTGATGACGCGTGAACGAGTGAGTGAGTGACAAAAAATCGAATGTTTGAGTTCATATATCGTCTGAACTAGAAAAGACAGAAAGTTGTAATTTTAAATTTTGGTCCTGTGTGCCAAATACTCTAGAAAAACGAAGTTTCAAATTTTTTGAATACTCCAGCGCGGAGATATGGGGGGGGGTCAAAAGGGCCCTGAGTTGCTTCCAGTAAAGTATGCTTACGGATGTCCTCTCTCGACTTGGCGGAGGCACTGCCGTGCCTCCAGATTATATAATTGCACGGTCTAATGAAGTTATTATTTGAAACGATATCATTTAATTTTTCACATACTGATTAAAACTACGCACGTTATTTTTTATTTGTACTTGGATGTTTATTTCCATATTTGTAACCATGGAGTACATCGAGCCACAATTTTCATAAATTAAATTATGTTTATCGTTTACACATTGTATTTTTACGTGTTACAAACTCTATGGTTTTTCGGTACTTCTCTATTATCCCGTCGACCACTTTTCATAACAAAAAGCTATCGCCAAACTGTAACGCCAAATAAACGGGAGAACTTTGCCATTATAGTATCAAAATAAATAAATAAATATAATGTAAGAATTTAAGGACACAATTGTTATTTTAATTAAGGAAATAACTAATAAATCAGTAAAACATAATGAAAAATACACGCAAATGTCGAATTAAAAAGCACTTGATGAAATAACAAACACGTGTAATGCTTCTGACATCAAGTAAATGGGACTGCATTTTTGGCGTTTAATCTTACAGTTTGGCGATGTTTTTTGTTATGAAAAGTGGTCGACGGGATAATAGAGAAGTACCGGTTTTTCTTATAATACATGGTTTGTATAGATTCGAGGGGAAAATTATATTACTTTCATAAAAATGTATTTGGATGGTTTCTTGTTAATACAATCTTGCCAAGGCTGTGGTTTTCCTATTAGACTTAATGTTATCTATATGCTCCATTTTTCTGCAACTAAATTTCCTCATGCCAATATAGTAATTCATTGATCCGTTTTCTTAGGATCGTTTATGTTCAATTTAGAGATAAATCAAGAGAATCTTAGAATCACCATGATTTTATTTAGAAAGGACTATCAAGCCATAACCAACCAGTAATGTCGGGAGGGAGGGAGAGATGTGAAAATTTTTGTGCGACAAACATCTTTTAACAACAAATATTTCATATATAAATTAAATAGAGTAAAGCCTGTGAAAGAAAATGAACCTGTCTATAAAAAAAAGGTCTATAACGTAGCCAGTCTATAGCGGAACTTTTGTATTACAAAATTCGTAAACAAAAGAAAAGAAAAGCATAATCCGGGGAAAATAACACAAAACAATAACGGAAGGTGTACTAGCTAATAGGACAATTATCTTAAAATCTATCTAAAACAAACTATCCCCATCCTGTGGGATTTGTTTTTCAATGTTTTACTTTATTTAATGCAAAACATAGATTGCATCCGACAACTCATACAAAAGGCCTCCGGCCTGTACCGGCAGGAAAAGGTAGCTTTCCTATATCTTCGTTTTAAAATTTTCGCTAATCTTACTCGAAAACAGCAAGTTAAAATGCAAAGAAACCGTTTACAAAAGATTCGTTTACAATGAATTTGAATAAGAAATTCGCCAAATTATTGAGCTATAGCCAAGTTGGCTTCATTTATGAAGACTTATTTTTGTCGCCAAATTTGGCGAGATTTCGCCAATTGTCGCCAAGTTTGGCGAGAATTTGGCGCTAATGGATATGAATATATAGTTTTATGCGTATGATTGGGAAAATGATTACAACAATGAAAGAAAATAATTTGCGAGAAATCGCGTTCACTAAAACTTATAAATTTATATTAAAATCATTAAAATTAAAGACATTACAATACACTTTCATAAAACATTAAAAACATATTAAAATTGGACGTTTCGGATTTACATGGAAAATCCCTCTTCAACAACAACATTTCACTTAGCGTAAATCATAGTTCAAAAATATCAACAAATAGAAAATGCAACGTATCAAAATTTCGAAGTCAAAGTTACAGTTATAATGACACGGAGTATTCATTCGGGATTGCACCTGCTTGACCATTATTGACCATAAATTTATCGTTGTTTTTTTGTAATGTGCTGTTTTGTTTCAAAATGTCAGCCACCCTAGAATTTTAAACTGCTCTATCTCAGCCAATTTTTAAGATAGAGGTAAAACAAAAAATGCTCTGGAATCCTTGTATCAAGTCCTAACACCTAATTAAAAAATAAACTTGATTTTTTTAACTTTTTTGTATATTTATTTTAGTTTTAAAATTTTCCGTGGCCGCCATCTTGAAACAAGATGGCGGACCAAGCTGGCCAACGAACTCGGTCGAGGCATTGGTGAGCTTAATACACACAATTAGTTTCGTCCAAATTAATTTATAAATACGAGCGTTATCGTATCAAATTATTTTCATTTTTTCAATTTTTTTCGAATTTTTTTATTTTTTTTTTCGAATTTTCTGGATTTTTTTAATTTTCCTTTTTCTGTATCCTAAATACTACCTTTATTCCTAATTTGAATTTTCTAGCGCAACAAAATCGGATTGTCTTCAAATTTTCGGTTTTTTTCAATTTCTTCGATTTTTTCAATTTTGCTTTCGATTTTTTTGGTGTTTTTGATGTTTTCTTTTTCTGGATGTTAAACACTACCTTCACACCAAATCTTAAGTTTCCAAGACTACAAGATCGTATTATTTTCAATTTTCAATTTTGATGGAATTTGTTGAATTTTCGAATGTTTTTTTTTCGAATTTTCTGGATTTTATAATTTTTCCTTTCTTTGTATCCTAAACACTACCTTTTTTCCAAATGTCAAGTTTCTGGGGCTACGGGATCTACCCAATCTTTTTGATGACGCGTGAACGAGTGAGTAAGAAGTGACAAAAAATCGAATGTTTGAGTTCATATATCGCCTGAACTAGAAAAGACAGAAAGTTGTAATTTTAAATTTTGGTCCTGTGGGCCAAATACTCTCTATAATTGAAGTTTAAAATTTTTGGGATACTCCAGCGCGGAGATATGGGGGGGTCAAAAGTGCCCTGAGTTGCTTCCAGAAAAGTATGCTTACGGCTGTCCTCTCAAGACTTGGCGGAGGCACTGCCGTGCCTCCAGATATAAATGCATCTATATTTTTGCCTCTAAAAGCTTTGCGATGATCTTGGCGAAATCCTAACTGCCATCTTGGCATCATCATAACTGAGGGGGCCGCTATAACACAAAAGTACGGTAATATATATATTTTAAGCAATCCCACTGTTGTCTATATCGGTCTCTTTGCTCGTAACCGTTGGTACATGCCTGAGAACAGCTGCCAGCAGTTTTTGCCGTAAATTTAATGGATTTTTTTTTTCTTTTTGGCAGTGTAGCTGTGCGCAACTTAATAACGCCAATAATAATGATGATGATGATACAGAGAGAATAACGAAGCACTGACCGGCTTTTTTGGCAGCATACAAGTTGGCTTCTTCTTGAGCTTTGCCGATGTTTTTCTTGTACCGTATCCTCTTGTTGCCGAACCAATTCGACACCTGGAACGAAAAGAAAAAAATCTTTATACATATTACGCTATCGTACGTGGCACAGAAATCGCGATTACCGACAACGACCGAATGAAATGCATCTCATTGGTTATTGTGTAAAAGTCCTTTGGCAGGATTTTTTTTACATTAAACTGCTTCGTATCTACAGGAATAAAAGCGAAACAAACAATTTCTTGATTAGAGTGCAAATAAATTGTAATTATAATTTGTCAACATTAACAATTAAATAGATGAATTTTTATACATTTTCATTTGAAATATTGATTTTTGTAAGCATTTAATATTTATAATTTAAAAAGATAATTAGCATTTTAAAATGTAAATAAAGCAATGATTTTTAAAAAGGGATCTTTAGTAAAACATAAGTGTCATAATTTTCCCTAACCGTTTCATTTTTTAAACGTAACTATTATACTTTTGAAATTTTAGCACTTATTTAAATTTTTTTACAATAAATAAATATTATTCAGTCTTTTTTTTTTTTATGAAGTCTATATGTGTTATATTTTTCAATGACAGTCTGGCCGGGCAACGCCGGGCGGGTCAGCTAGTAAATAATAAAAATGACATCAATATTGGCAAAGCCACAAGAAAAATAGGTACTTCTCCTCTCATTATCCCGTCGACTACTTTCCGTAATGAAAACTATCGCCAAGCTATTCGCCAAACTGTAACGCCTAATAAGCGCAAATGAAAGAATGTTGCCATTGGAATTTCAAAATAATTACAAGTGTTTCAGAAAAGCCCCACTCATTAAAGTGTCTACTACTAGTCTAGTTCAACTACTTCGTTCAAAGTCACCTAAATCTATCGTCTTACCCATTTTTAAAATCACTTCCGTGCTAGCTACGTCATAGGAATTCCTTATATAAGCAGCTCTGCATTGGTACGTCATTCTACGTCACTGTGGGTTAAAATTTGAGGAAAAACCGAAATACAAGGGATTTCCTTATACCTGGATTTAGGCTGCAAAACAGGGGTTTCGAGTGAGATAGAGTGAATTTCTCACAATGTGTGTGTGTGTATATATATATATATATATATAACCATTATATGAATGTTACAACCACCCACAAAAACTGCGAAATTATAAATAAAAATAAAATAACTAATTGACAACAAAACAGATCTCCCCAACAAACTGATCATAGATACCAAAAAACATAGCATTAAATTAAAAAAAAGAAAAAAAGGGCAGAAATTGAATAATGGAAATGTGTGGAATTTAGACAGAATCTTCAGGTCCCAAAATACCTCAATTTCCACAAATAAAATGTGTGGTTTCATCATCCTATGAGCCATAAAATAGCTAAAGGATATGAATTTGGGACAACCACACCCTGAATGTAGAGAAATACACAATGAAACAACATTTAAGTTCAAAATAAAACAGGATTAAAAAGGATAGAGGGGGAAAAAATAAAAACATGAAATTACCCCATTTGAAAGCAAAATCCAAACTTGGGTCATCTTTTATTACAAGCATTGGAGTGTTAAGCATATGTTGCCAAAAAAAAAATGATGGACCAATGAACAACATGTACTGCATAGCCAAGCACATACCCCAATATATAAAACCAGCACCCTCTATAGAAAATTTAAAATTGAACTCCACCATAAATTCAAAAGAATAAATCAATGAGGTGCTGCCATCTATTGGTAAATATATATAATAATTTATTGCATTATTGGATTATGTTTTAAAACAAATACTGTCTTAAGACAGATAATTGAACAAAATTATGTTAATAAATTTATTGTAATAGAATAATGAATAAAAGATGTATTAAAAAATAAATGAAACTGGTTACATATATATATATATATAAATACACACACACACACATATATATATATATATATATATATATATATATATATATATAAACACACACACACACATATATATATGTGTGTGTATGTATGTATGTATGCCCTGAGTGGCGAAAAAATTAGAGACACCCTCTAATAATGAGTTGGTCCACCTTCAGCTCTGATCACAGCCAATATTCTTCTTGGCATAGACCCAACAAGTTGCTGAAACTGTTGCTAAGGAATGTTGACCCATGCTGTCTCTCATTTTTTGGCCACTCAGTGTATATGTCACTGGCGCCTGCCTAACATAAAAGTACTGTCTTTTATACTATAGACTGTATAAATATTGAAAAAATTGATTGTCGGCGTGATGAAAGATGTGCCACTCTCTTCGTACCATTCTTACAGTTGTTTCAAAACCTTCAAGATGGAAGATTGGTTCTGATGGAATGGAAGATTTGATGTACACCGGAAAATCCGAAATACAGGGGATTTCCCTATATCTGGATTTAGGCTGCAAAACAGGAGTTTTGAGTGAGATATAGTGAATTTCTCACAATGTGTATATGCATGTAGTATACATATGTATATACAGGGAGACTTTTAATTAGCCTATAACTTTAAACTGAAATAACTCTCGAGTTGTTGCAGATGGCACTACAAATATTTTTTTATTAAAAAGAAAGTGGAAAAGGAATTTAACGGATAAGGTTTTCAAAGCGAGACCCTTCAGAGGTGATACAATAGAGCAACTTAGTAGAAAAGTGTTTCTTTTTTTATGCTTGAAAAAGAATGAGTTATTGAACTTTTGAAACTAATAAGGTCTATCGGCTTCTTTTTGTAAACCAAATCTTTCATACGACTGTAAAGATAGAAATAGGCTGGATTCATATCTGGAGAATAAGGTGGCCAATTTTCTTATCAGATCTCTTACGATTGTTCTAGGTCAGTTTTTGAATATTGAAGACCACTTCCGTAGAAATAATGTTGCATTTTCAGTACACAAATACCAATTTTTAACATTAAAAGTACGGTGTTCAGTTAAATAGGATGCTTTGTGAGACATTTTCAAAATTGCATGGAACTGACACTAAACAAACACCTTTTATGCCCTCTCTCACGACACGCATTCGTGCCGCCATCTAGTGAGGCTCTGAGAAGTTATTTCAGTTTAAAGTTGTAGGTTAATTAAATTTATATCACTGGCACCCGCCTAACATAAAAATATCGTCTTTTATACTATAGATTGCATAAATATTGAAAAAATTGCTTGTGTATAAAAATGAAGCAGTGAACAGGTAAGCCTCTGCAGGAAATAAAAGTAGTGGTGATAGTTACCTGTGACACGGTGATTCCGCACTTCCTCGCCAACTCTTCTTTCGCTTCCTCGGAGGGGTAGGGGTTGCTGAGGTGGGAGTAGAAGTACTCGTTCAGGACTTCCGTCGCCTGCTTACTGAAGTTGCGACGCTTACGCCTGTAGGAGAGAGACACAAACAATTAGCACAGCAAGAACTAGTAAATCTGCAGATCAGGAGCCACAACGTCAGCTCTGAAAGTCATTGTTTTTTAATCTCACTTTTCATATCATCTTAAAATCCGCAATTTAATTTTTAGGGTTTCGTTCTTCTCGCGAAACCCTATTACTCCTGCTCCGTTGTCTGTCCGTCACAGAGCCGGTTCTCAGAAACTATTTAACTTACAGGCATGAAAATTTGTGTAGTTATAGCTAAATACCTACTATAAAGCTAAAAATATTAAAATTTGAAAAAAAATCGTATTATTTTAAGAGAGAGAGATAAAGAATCAAAAATCTAACATCCTTTTCCTATTCAATTGAAACATTTTTTGTTACAGCAGTTGCCAACCCTTAAAAGTCCACAGTAAAAATTTTTCTACACTAATTCATTTTCTATTGAAAGATTTCCACGTGAAAAATGAAAAGTTTCACCCATTGAAAAAAAAAAAAAAAAGATTAATAGGAGTCCTATGGGTAATAAAACGGAAATTTTCAAACATTTCTCTTTAATACAAGGAGTAGTGTCAGTACAGAAAACAGGTTAGAGAATTAAAAAGAAAAGGAATCTGACGTCACAACAGATTTTTCAAATGTTTGAGAATAATACAAAGACAGTATCAATATGAGTAATAAGAGAATAGTAAATATAGAAGTTTGAGGAACGTATTGAATCATGATAAAAACCGGATTATGGAAATAGTGGCCTATTTTAACATTTTGAAGGTCTCTATACAACATGTTTAATTTTGATATTGATTTTTTTTAATATCACATTGAGTCCTCATGACGAATATTATTATGACAGAGTATAATAGCGGGCTTCGCCAGCTATCGGACCGGTTCAGATATTCGAAAAAAAAAACGAGAAAAATAGACCGGTAAATTTTTACTTTATAAAAAACAGGACTTTTTTTTTTTGGAAAATGAAATTAATTTGGATTTATTAAAGAAAGGATAAAGTGTTTTGAAAGGAATATTAAACGAAACCCTATGAGCGATCTTCGATCACACTTACCCACTTGTTTTATATTGCATACATATTTATAGGCATATAAAATACTTCGAAGGTTTCAAAAATTAGCATTTTGCAGATAGGGTGCGAAAAAATCACAAATTTCAACGATCGGGAGCGAAAAAATCGTACATTTCGCCAATCAGGCTCGTAAAAATCGGGAATTTTGTCAATCACTAGGAAAAAACTGCGAATATTGTCGATCGCGCGTGGAAAAAAAAAAAAAACAAGTTTTTTCCATCCTTGCCAACTGAATTGGGTTATGCTGACTAAGGAGGTCGTTGAGTATAAGGGGCTAACCCTCCTTTTAAAATTAGAATTTTTATGAACTTTTAGGCCGATCCTTCCCCGAAACAAACTTTTGTGTATACTACGGATGTTGGCTCTCGACAATCCACTCATTTTTGTGACTGGCCCTTCTCCTATAAAAGTTGTGCACCCTACTTGATATCCACATTTCATGACTGAATATGTTAAGAAGTACAATTTAGAATAATATATGTTTCTCCTCCTCCCCACCTTTATTCATGAAAGCACAATTTGTTTCGGCAACCTTTAAAGCTAAATTTACTTCTTCAGTCAAGGAGTATTTTCACTCTTTGAAAATAATCTTACCTTATATATTTTATAAATACAAACGTAAACTGTTGATATATACTTGCCAGAACTGAATAGGTTGACTGGGAAGAAAGGAACCTAGGGGTCCCTAAACACCTAACTACCCTTCCGAAATTGATGTTTTTTAATATGATTGTAGACTTAGATTCTCCCCCCCCCCCCCCCACACACACCTCCTCAAAACAAAATTATCTCTGTGCTACTGAAGGAGGCCCTCGACAATCCGGTCATTTTTGTAAGTGGCCCTTCGCTTAAAAAGGTTGCGCACCCCCTAAGTTAGACGTTGATTAGGTTTTGGTCTAAATCTCCCAACAGGTGGCATTGCTATGTTGCATTTTTCAGGATGGACACGATTTTAGCAAGAAGTAATAAGCACGGAATTTAATAAAACTCTAGATTCAGTTAGACCTTGTTATATAAATGGGGGCCGATTCGTTTTTGGTGTATGCGAATGAAAATAGAAGAAAGTTTTGGGATTGACACACCCGACTAGTTTTTAATGGTTGGTTGGTTGGTTGATTTATGACGGCCGACTATCTACTCTTGGGATATAGGCCCTAGGTGAGGGGAGTGCCCACCCTGAGGGTCTTTCTAAGGGATTCTAACCCGTATTTACGGTAAGGTGTTTCGAATAAAACTACGGAAAACTCCGAACAGTAAGGTCGACGAGCGCGACAGGGGTTTTGAACCCAGCACGTCCAATCTACTAGCTTTGAGAGCAGAACCTTTCAGCCATGGGTGGGGCCTACTTTTTTATGGAAAGTGGTCGACGGTATAATGAACAAGTACCAATAATTTTTTCTTCCTGTTTTAAGACAAGTAATAAACTCAATTCCTATTTAGATCAACAAAGAACAATTTTATTTTAGTTACTTTTTATTAAATAATTACAATTAATATAAATATGTATATACATAGGACAGAATCACACTATTAAGTGGCAAAATAGAAAGTGAATTTCCTCGCAATTTTCCATTTTAATAAATAACATAAGAATGGCCCGGATAATACGTAAGTACCAAAAATGATATGAAACAGTATAGAAAATAACATTAAAACATAATCACGAGTCAACAGTTTCATGTAGTAGCGGCTCTTTCGAAGAGTGGAACCTAATGGAGTGTTTCTGCTCATTTATCTTCGAGTTTTGAATGCTATTTAATTGAATGAATAAATTAATATTTGAAAAAACTGTATTCACATCCAGTGTCATCCACTACAAGGTTAAAAAAAGTATTTGAACCTGAGTGGATGAATAAAAAGTATTTTATGAACGATTGAAAATTTCAAAAGAAAAATAATTTGAGCATTTGAATTTTGTTTTTTAATCATAAATATCTTACTTATAATAAAATCCGAAGGCTAGAAACTGTCTGTAACCAATCCGAGCTGGACCACTCTGGTCTGCGAGTCGACAGTAGTTAAACGCCATGTTAGGCTTACTGAAAAATCTATGCTATATCCGATTCTGCTGTTAAAATATTTGTAAAAGCATATTAAAGCTTTTAAATATTTTAATTTTGTTTAAAACCTTCAAAAACTATTTCATATAAAACATGTATATCAACATTTCTGTAAAAAAAAAATTTCTGTAAGCACTTTTTTTTTTCAGAAATAGGGGTGATTTATTTCGGTATATTGGGGTTTATTCAGTATATTGGCGCCATCTGCTGGCGGATTTTGAAATTTGCTTCCATCGAAAATACAGTACAGGACTCATTATCCGGAATCCTCGGGACCAAAGGCTTTCCGAGTATTGGAATTTTCCGGATTTCGGGTCCATCCCGAAGTTCACGATTATTTGACATAATTCATGTTTTTTTATTTCGTGATTCTTTGACAAAATTTGCAATTTTTCTGCTATTCTTTGACAAAATTTGCAATTTTTTCTGCTATTCTTTGACAAAATTTGCAATTTTTTCTGCTATTCTTTGACAAAATTTGCGTTTTTCTTCTTCGATCCTTTGACGAAATTTCATTTTTTTTCGTAGTCCTTTGAAGAAATTTGCGTTTTCTTTTTGCGATCCTTTGAAGAAATTTTCATTTTTCTGCAATTCTTTGACGAAATTTGCCTTTTATTTACGATCCTTTGACAAAATTCGAGTTTTTTCTGAGATTCTTTGACGAAATAAGCGTTTTTTTTTTTTTTTTTTTTTTTTTTTTTCCGATCCTTTGACGAAATTTCACTTTTTTCGGGATTCCTTAACGAAATTAGAATTTTTTTCGCAGTACAGTAGAACCTCGATTAACCGAGCTTCGATTAATCGAGATTTCTGTTAACCGGGCCGATAACAAAGTGTGATTTTTTTTTTTTTTGAATGAGCCTTGAAAAATACCACACGTTTTAGTTCACTGTCCATGCTACAGGCTACATAATTATTCAAAAGAGAAGAGAGGATGAATCCCAGCAAAGGGTAAACCCACCGACAGAGGGAGAACTATTTGAGATTATTAATCGCATTAAAAGGTGTGAAGAAGTTTTGGAAGAGGACATTTCCGAATGGCTGGACGTTGAAAACCAACATCCAAGTTTTCAAATCCTTAATGATGAAGAAATTATACAAGCCGTTAATTCCTATTGGAGATTAATGATGCTGACAATGAGGACCAGGACTTTGAGTATTCAAGGACTATAAGTCATACTGAAGGTGTTCCAGCACTAACAACTGCCCTAAAATATTTGGAGCAAAGAAGCGATGTTGCGCCGATACATCTTCTGCTGCTCAAAAATTGGCGTGATCGGACAGCCACTGATAGAAAATCTGGACTTAATTTAGAATAGTTAAAAACATTTCAATTTGCTTTTTAAAATTTACTATTTTTAGTTGATTTCCTTTTTAAATTTGTTGAGCTGTGAAACATAACTTTATATATGTTTATTTTTATTATTCAAAAGACGTTTTACTGTATTTTATTCTAAGAGATGTTAAATTCGCGAGCACGGTTAGTTTTTATGCACAATTTCTATTAACCGAGATTTCCGATATCCGAGGTACTAGCGGTCCCAATTAGCTCGGATAATCGAGGTTGCACTGTACTTTGAAGAAATTTGTGTTTCTTTTTTCGCGATCCTGTGAAGAAATTCATGTTTTTCCGCGATTATTTGACGAAATTCGTGGCTTTTTTTTTTTTTTTTTTTTTGCGATTTTTAACCAAATTTGTGTTATTTTTGTGATCCCTTGATGAAATTTTAAATTTTTTCGGTGTCCTTGGAAGAAATTTGCGTTTTCTTCGCAAGCCTTTGACGGAAATCGCGTTTTTCTGCGATTTGTAACAAAATTAGCCTTTTTTTTGCAATCCTGCGACGAAATTTGCGGGGTTTTTTTTTCGGTCCTTTGAAGAAATTCACGTTGTTTCCGCAATCCTTTGAAGAAATTGTCTATTTTTTATGCGAACGATAGACATAACTGATTTTTTTTTCGGCGACGATCGTTCAAAATTCGAGGTATTTTTTATGTTCGAATTTTTGGACTGAAGACTAAAATTTTCGAAACCGAATGCCTTAAATTTTTAGGAAAACTTGAACAGAATCACCCCTGATGAAATAAATAGATAACTATTTTTTGTTTCTAACGAATCGTAATATAAATTAATTTTAAACTAAAATTTCAGAGAAAAATGATTTGCTTTTAATTTCGGGAAGGGGGAGGGGGGCGTGTTCACCGTCCACCGAAGTAACAATACTTTAGTGATTAACCATTGAAACACAATGGACTCAAATTAAAAAAAAGAAAAAAAATTAAAAATCGGTAACATTTTCGAAAATTTTCAAAAAATCTAAAATTTTAGTAAAAATTTACAAATTTAGAAATTTTTTTTTTCCGGATTTTGGATTTACGGATAATGGGTCATATACTGTAAAATGATTCTCTCTTATCAAGCGTAATTAAAATATAAGAAATACATAGTACAGCGTAATTTGCATTTGATTTTGCTTATGTAATCAAACAATGAGTTATGTGGTGAGTCAAGCTGTTTAGAAACTCATTGATAACACTTTTTTACAAAAACTTTCGCACATGGATTATTTGTTAATATTTAATTTGAATGTTTTGTCCAATCGTTGAACTATTCCAGAAATTTAATAGTGAGTAATGTGTGTATATATATATATATCCTCATTATTTTTATTTGCAGAAATCATTTGTCATTTTTAAAATATATTTTTCTACAATACAAACCTTTCAATAATAAATCTTCATGCTGTTTGTTTGTATGAAGTCTTATGAAAATGAAACGCACATCAACAATCTGTCATTTTTGACGGGGTTATATACTAGTATAAAATAAACCCATGCAGCATTCATGTCCCACGTTATCTTTATTGAACATTTTTTTTTTATAATCATCGTTGCGGTATTTTATTTTTGTGGCATACCTCATTGGAGGAAAATCTTTCATTTCATGTATGAAAACAATGGGAGACATTTTTATCTCCCCTGTAAGACTAAAATGAATTCATTAAATTGAATGAATGAATTAATATTTGAAAAAACTGTATTAACATCCAGTGTCATCCACTACAAGTTAAATAAAAATGTATTTGAACTGGAGTGGATGAATGAAAAGTATTTTATGAACGACTGAAAATTGGAACAAGATATACAAGTACTATATAGAGGGTGTGAGCTAATAGTAGGAATTTAAAAAATATCTCGTCGCGGTTTTCGAAACTTGTGGCAAGAACTCACGCTCGCAATCTGATCGGAACGCCCGACGCGCCCGAATTCTAAAACATAATAAAGGAGAAACAACACAAAACGTCAGAAAATGTTGGTTAAAAAACGGGAGAGTGTGTGTATGCAGCGGGTCGTAAAAACCCGGAAAAAGAGAAAATCCATTTAGCAGTGGAGAGAGGGAAGAGGAGAAAGGAAAAAAACATTTCACTCCCCTTTTCATTAGCTGGAAGATTATCCCGAAGAGCGGAGGAAAAGCATAACGGCAGACGATCGTTATCGCCGTTGCCAGATGACTGCTTCACGAAACCGAGAAATTCGAACGCGCGAAATTAGAAATAAAATCGTGCTGATAGGAGCAACAATTAAACACATTTACGATGTCAACAAGTTGGAAATTGTACGTCAAACGAGGTGCGTTCGTACTATAGTCAGTTGTATAAACATTCAGATCTGGATGATTTTTAATTCCGTTAAATGAATTCTATCGTCTGCAGATTCATTTCTGTCCTAAAATAAGTACAGTGTCTCACAAAAGTGATGGGACACTTGTGCTTTATAAAAAGAAACTGCAATAAAATAAATAAACAAACATGTGCAAAAATTTTTTGGGTGTGTTTCATATTTAAAGTTAGTAACAATTATTACATAACATACATTTTGTCAAAATATTAAAATATTAATTTAGTAAAAATACAATTGTTCAGAACGGAGCAAAAAATGGCTCACATAAGTGATGGGACACTTACTTTTCCATCAAATATTTATCCACAAATTTTACTTTTTAAAAGGTTTTAATATTTTGTTGGATTTCCTTTTACTTTTAAAACATGATTTAATTTTTTTGGGATGGATTCGACTATTTTTTTTGTGATTTCTGGAGTGATTTTACCCCATTCTTCTTGAAGCACCGATTTTAGTTGTTGTTTTGAAGAAATGGTGTGTTTGCGAATTCTTGATTCCAATTCTTGCCAAATATTCTCTATGGGATTTAAGTCTGGAGATTGTGGTGGTGTTTTTATTATTTCAGGACAGTTATATAGCAGCCAGAGTCTAACGTTCAGAGCAGTGTGCTTGGGGTCATTGTCCTGGTAGAATTTAAAATCGTTATGAAGGTTCAATTTTCGTGCTGAAGATTTCAAATTTTGCTTTAAAATATCAATATACTTGTACTGATCCATTATACTGTCAATAAAAACAAAATTACCAACTCCAGCGGACGACATACACCCCCATACCATAACTCCTCCTCCACCATGTTTTACTGTTGGTACCAAGTTCTGTTTGCGAAGTTCTTCCCTGGGTTTTCTCCACACCAAGATTCTACCGTCAGAACCAAATATATTAAATTTACTCTCATCAGCAAATATAACTTTATTCCAGTAATCAGAATTCTTATTTATGTTGGATTTTGCGAAAGCTAGTCTGAGTTTTCTATTCTTTTCACTTACGAAGAATTTTTTCCTGGCTACTCTACCGTGATATCCAGCAGATCGAATTACCCTTCTAATAGTTTCAGGATTAACAATTATTCCATATAATGCTTGTAAATCAGCAGCAACTTTTGAAGCACTAATTCTTGGATTTTTTTTAATATTTCGAACGATAATTCGCTTTATTCCATTGGATAGCTTTGATGGTCAGCCAGGTCTTCTTTTATCCTGAATCATATGATTCTTTTTATATCGTTTAATGATATTGAAAACTGTTGAACGACTCAAGTTAACTGTTTCAGCAGTTTTTCTAATAGATTTTCCACGTTCAATATGCAAATTAATAACTAATTTTCGAATTTCAGGCGAAGTTTCTTTTCGTTTAGCATTCATGACTACACAGAGCTAAAAAACACAAAAATTCCAAAACAAACTGGAGAGAAATACTGCAGACGATTTTATAAATTATTGCCAATTGCTTTTAAGTAAAAATAAAACCCCAAAAAATATTTTTATTGCTTATTTCAGGCGATTTTTGTTGCATATATAATGGTGTCCCATCACTTATGTGAGCTATTTTTTGCTCCGTTCTAAACATTTGTATTTTTATTAAATTAATATTTTAATATTTTGACAAAATGTATGTTATGTAATAATCTTTACTAAATTTAAGTATGAAACACACCCACAAAAAAAATGTGTACATGTTTTTTTAATTTATTTGATTAGTTTCCTTTTGTAAAGCACAAGTGTCCCATCACTTATGTGAGACACTGTATATCGGTCGCTTGACGATTCAACCTCGGTAAGAACTCAATGTAAGAAAAGACGACAAAAATTACAGCAAAATTTGCTGTTAATTTACGCAGTCAAATTGCCAGCCTGTTTTGCTGTAAATTGATAGTAAACTATACCTTAATTTGCATTATTTTGGAATTTTACGGCAAAAAGGGCTGTAATCATGCTAATTTTTATTTCAAAAATAACTATGATATCGTCTGCAGATTCATTTCTGTCATAAAATAAGTATCTCGGTCGATTGCCGATTCAACCTTGGAAACTCCTATATAACAAAAAAGCACCGATTTTTAAGAAAAATTAAAATTTCTTAATAAATATTTTTATTAATATTTTCTCAAGTTTGGATTCGATTTTCATAAAATTTGAAATGTCACGACACAATTCCGCAAAGATACTCAATTTCAAACCATTCGATTGGGTCGTTTTTGCGTTGTTATATGCGGACAGACGGACGGACGGATCAGACGACGACTATAGGTGCTACGTATTTGTATAATTACGGACGAACCTAAAAATGGTTATAACTGCGACATTGTTGAATGCCAAAGAAGGCAAAATAAAGGGTGTTAAGGGGCGATTTCTGTATTGCCGGCTTTAAAGACTTCATTTTCCCCGTTTTTTTAGCTCACAGGCTATCAGTGGTGTAGTCGAGGGGGGACGGCGTCCCCTCACTTTATTTTATGTCGAGCGTCCCCTTACTTTTTATTTTCAAGGGGGACGCTAGAGACGCGAGAGGACGCCTTCTTTTCAAACTTACTAATTTTTTTTTTTTTAATTATGAGCACACCAATAAATCAACAATTTTAAGAAATAAGGCATTGATTTTTAATACTTTTCAACAACATGGAAAGTGTTTACGGTGTCAGATCGCTTGTCTGTCTCCATCTGTTCGCATTCTACTTGTAACTTCCAAAAGTTTGCTTGAAGTTCGACAAAATTTTATGTATATTTTTTCAATGTAGCCTTATCACTATTGTGAATTATGTGTCTAGCATCAGTATTTCGTTTACGAGTGATCAAAAAAGAGTTCTTTCAATTAAATTTTCAATCTCATTCTTGGTTGCTAACTTAATTGTTTTTAATGTTTTGTAAACTCAACACTATATTTTTTATTGAATAGTTGAGTTAAGCCTATCGTCAACTGTTGCCATTCGCAAAATGACGTCAGCGTTTTGCACGGACACGTTTGTCCTTTATAATAGGGCTTGCGGGGATATAGAATACTAGCTGACATGCCGGCGCTGCCCGGGCCCGTGATAATAACCTTAAAAATACCTAAAATCAATGTTGAATGATTTTATATTTTTAAATGAAAATCTATCCAAACGATCTGAAGGACAGTCGTTATAATTATTGCCGATTTAATTTCTGACGTTTTGGTATATGAAACTTTCAATTCTGATCAAAAGCTCCTGAGGAAACCTAAAGCGCTCCCCCACCTTTCCTCTTTTAAACACAAAATAATATACAGTTTTGGCCAATTTATGAGTCCATTCGAAAAAAAAAAATTCCAAAACCTTGTTTCTAAGTTGATTCTATTAAAATTAAGTAAAAACCACGCACTCGTGGCATCGTAATTCACTTTTGTATATTTTAACAGAATAGTAAAATTTGTGACTCGTGCTATAGCCAGTATACGTCAGGACACATGGCCGTTTTCACTATCTTTTTTCGCGTGAAGATTTCGCCCTGGTACTTTATTCCATTGTGAAATTGGGTCATTTTTGAAATTCAATATTTGGAAAACGGCATAATTATTAGATTTGAAATTTATATGAAAAAAAATACAATTTTTTACCTTTCAAACGAAGTTTGTCTAAAAATTTTCTGACAAATACTTTTCGAGCTATTCATTTTTTCAGTCACTTCAAATGTTTCATTTTCCGAGATGAATCTGGGGCAACGATTAGCGAAAATCCCAGTCGTCAGCAACGCATAGCTTTTTATTAAAGAGGATAGGTGAAAACATTATTATTATTATTGAAAACTATTTAATATATTTTTTTTTACATTGCTCACTAAAACATGTTTAAATGGAAAATAACCATTATGTATTCAAACTAGTCGTTGGGAGGGGCCACCTTAATACTTACCCCTTCATGGATACGCATACTATAAAATAGGAAAATAAAACACATCTAAACACTATTTATATAAAATGCATTGCCATTCAAATAAAATCGTGGCTTGATGACGTCCTAAACTTTAAAGGCTCTATTACTGAATGGCGTCAAATAAACATCCTTATCACTCCAAACTAATAATACTATTCACTAACGGTTTATTGCGTCGGAGGAAGCGTCTCATTTCCAATTGAAATAGATCTTTGAATTGACATTGGGATGAAATACAGGGTCCTGAAAAATCGAAGCGTGTGGAAAATAGGATTCCAAATATCTCGGCCACTCATGATCCGACCAACTTCATGCTTGATGCAACATTTATGTTTTATTCTATTGTCTTTTAGAGTCACTCCTTAAAATAAACCATTTCGAAAATTTGTATATATAGACCTTTTATCTGAACGACTCTTTCGAGAGTCCGAAAAAAGAGTTCCGGATCCTCGAGGTGTCTGAAATTCAATGGGCTTCTTCCCATGATGACGTACACACCCCATTTCAAGTCTCTCTCTCCATGGGTTCGGGGGATAGAGCGTTTACAGACAGACGGACGGCATTTTTTTTTTCTCTAAAAATATGTTTTTTGGAATCTCCGGGTGAATCCGACAATTTTTTCTTTCGATTTTCAAAACGATTACAAGACATACTATACTAGACCTATACTACGTATGATGCGGGTAAGTAATAAAGTTTTGAAATTTATTAAACTGAATTTATTAAGTTATTTGGATTTATTAAGTTTAAATTTATTAAGCCGGAAATAAATCCTGAACAATTTATATTATGCTAAGTAAAAGGAACCTATCTTTCGTAATCGTCTGCGTGCGATAGATTAAAAAAATATGTATGCTTCAAAATTATTTAAAATCTATAAAAAAAATGAGTAAATTGCGATACAGTTTTCAAATAAATTGCGTTTGAAAGTACATCCCCCCCCCCCCGGTATAAAAATTTAAAATGTGCGATGTTTAGAAGTTATAAAAATTCCAGTAAAAGTAAAATTTAATCGTGTCTGGTGTTGCCAAAATCAAAATGACGTCAGCGTTATGCACGGACACGTTTGGCCTTTATAATATAGACTAGGGCATCCAACCGGGGCCATCGTGAAAACAACTTTCCTCTTTCAACGGGCCTGATTCAAGTCGTGGATGACGTCACAGAACCGATCTGAGTAGCAGACAAGTAAGGTTGAAAACTCGTATGTGTGCATAAAAAACAGTGCTATAAAATCCAGTTTTGTAATATTTTCTTGGGTAATTTCTGGCTTATTTTAGATGCGTTTGAATTATACATACAATAAATGAACAATAAAGGTTCAGCAAGACTTAATTTTATGATTGTTAATAAAAGGATTGTTATTACATAAACAGATTCATAAATAAAAATTTGAAATTTTTCTAACCAATTGAAACAAAAATTCAATTTAGATTTTATAATGTATGAATAATTTAAAATACATATTCTGTTACTAGGTATTACAACTAAGAAATCACTATCTTTCAAACACTCTTATCTGATAAAACATGGTATTTTAATTGCTAATTATAATGTGCATTTTATATTTTTATGAATATTTCTTTTAAAGGATAAGAGAAAATGTCACCATTTCCAAATTCCACACATATTTTTACTTCGATTATAAATTTAATATTTACTTAAAAGGGAAAATTCATTTAAACAGAAAAATCCTCATCCATCTAGTAAATATACGGATTCTCACGTTGTTATTTCAATAAATTAATATTCAATATTTATAAAAAGAAAAGTATTCTATTTAAGAAAATCAAGCAGAATATGTACTTTCAAATAATTTACAACAATTATGACATCTAATATTCTCTCAGAGAAAATAATCTCACTTAAATATACAATATTAAGTAAGTGGAAATATCAAACTTATAATTGAAACTTACTGGTTAATGTAGATAATTTTCTTTTGTTACAAGTGATTTTTCTATTGTCATTTTTTACTTTTGTATTTAGCAATATATTAGCAATTCCTGACAAACACAGTCTAAATAGATATGACAGTTCATTTCCACATTTGAATTTAATTGTGAAATCCAGACCTAAAATTTCAGTCTTTTCAGTAGTGAATTGTATAATAAGCTTTTTGGGCTCTGGAAATTTTAGGAAAGTATTTTCATATTTCTGATTAATTAAAAAAAATCATCGTTAGTGAATGGTTTACTATTAAAGGAGGAAATTCCATTAAAAAACAAACAAACTATAGTGTGCTCTATTTTCATATTAATTTTCATATAAGCAGCAATTTTCACCCATCTTATTAAATAGGAGGAATGAGACAAGTTCCATTCTTCCACACTACTTTATTTTATCTTAAACTAGTTGTATAAAAAACTATACTGCTTTAAGGCTTAGTTTAAAACCTGGATAATAACACATAAACAAAAATGTAATAAGCTATTTTAAAAAACTTTTACTTTTCACTTAATAACCCTCAAGGGGAAAAAAAAATCCTGCATCGAAATCAGATACCTATAAATATTTATTTAAATTAAAATTTAATTTTAATAATTGAAAGCAAGAGTAGTTTTACAAATCCTCTACGAAAAGAGTTGGATTTTTAAAAAAAAGATATGCATAAGAACTCAATATTATTAATTAATGTTTTAAATGCTCTTAATTTACGTAAATTATATTTAAAACTGAAATTCTTAGTAAAATCAAGATAAAAAAAGGCTTTCGTATTACTGTTTTACCTATTTGATGATTCTAAACTATATTTATTACTCTAGGTGAAAATAAAAGCATAATGAAGTAAGAAAAAAATAATGGTTAATTATCGTCTGTTGACATTCTGTGTATATTTTTATGTGCGTATTCGCCATTGCGATTGTTTTAATAAAGTAATATTAAATGTTTAAAATAGTAGTAATAGTACTAATAGTATTATAATAGTAGAATATGCACGGTCATACCAGCGAAACCAGATTTATTTCAACACAACAGAAAGTGTAAGCGATTACCTTTATTAAAGTATTAAGTACAATATAACTTTAACAAAACATTCGAATTCTGGAATTGAAAAACGGTATAGATATATATATGTTGCGTTTTAAATAATGAGATAAAAAAAAAGGGGGGTACTTACTTAAATTCTTTATCCAAATAATTCAGATAATATACGTTTAAAAATTCGCCTTTTAGAAACCATTTTTATATAAAATTTATCTGAAATTACAAAGCAAAACATATGACGAAAATTCAACTAGACGAGAAGAATCAGATCCTATCTGTGAGCGTCAGGTCACGTGTTTGAAAGCTCAAATCAGGCCCGTAGAAAGATGAAAGTTGTTTTCACGATGGCGATCCAACCCGGGATATAGAGTGTAGGTGGAAACCATTTATTTTTTTATTGAAAACTCTAAATAGATTATTTACATTTAATATATATTTTTTGTTAGATTGCCACCAAAGAGCATTTTTATGTTAATTATATATTCAAATAAAATTTTGAAATTTATTAAGGAAGGTAATTTCTTATTGGCTTCGTGTCAAAAGTTAATAGCCGAAGAAATCGCTAAAAATTTCGTTATCTGCAGCACTTTTTTTTTTTTTTATTCTGATAATTTCAACAGTTTTAATCCAATGTCTGTTAAATCTGTGTTTATTATTTTATTTATTCCTTCATGAAGTTTTATTTTCGTTATTGAATATTAGCCGGAGACAAATGCTGAACTTTTTATACTGTTTAAAGTGCAATGAGATTAAAATTTTGTAATCGCCTGCAAGCGATAGAGATAGATTTAAAAAATATATCATGCTTGAAATTGAATTTAAATGTTATAACAAATCAGCCAATTAAGATACAGTTTTCAAACACGTTGCATTTGAAAGTAGATTTTTTCCCCCATATAACGGTGTAAAAATTAAAAATGTGCGATGTTTAGAAATTAAAAAAATGGCAGTAGCAAAAAATCGCAAAACCGAAATTTCATCGTCAACTGTTGCCATTCGCAAAATGACGTCAGCGTTACGCACGGACACGTTTGTCCTTTATAATATAGATAGATAGATAGATAGGTTGATTTTGGGTGGGTATGTTGGCGAGGTACCCGGAATGAGCTGTATAGTTTTTAGTTATATTGGGTTCATTCGTTCGAAAAATAGAGAACATTTATTTTTAAGGTCATCATGCTTTCCTATGGGAATGAAGACGATTTTCAAATTTCAGTTTTAACTGAAACGAAAATCGCCTATTTGAATAATGGATTTAAACGTAAATTAAGGATACTGAATTTTCGATAGGGAGGTGTTAAATATAGGCAATAGCTTTGAAAATGGGCCGATACATCGATTAGAATTTAGAAATGAATTGTTTAAATGATTGGAATTTTTTTTGCAACTGTTCGGGAAATAGAAAACATTTCATTTTCCTATTTTTTACAAATTTTAAAAAAGGATTTCTTTTTACTTTCCTCTTTATTTTGTGAGTTGCTTAGCAACCTTATTTCAAAGAATATCAAAATGAGAAATGCATTTTTTAATCTGAAAAATTACACGAACAAGAAGTTCATAAGAATTTCAGACTATCATTGCATAAACCGTGTTTCATGGAACGTTTCTCATTTCTGAAACCTCCGAAGTATTTTATATATGCCTATAAATAGATATGTAATATTTAAAAAAAATAATAAACTGCGGACTGCAAGATGCTCAATAATATGAAAACTTAGATTTAAATACAATGACTTTCAGAGCTGACGTTGAGGCTCCTGATCTGCAGATTTACTAGTAATATAGGATGTCTATACAACAGTTCGTGACGTAAATTGCCCAGTCATAGTCATGTATGAAGCCTATCTCTGACACGTGTATAAGATGTATATATGGCACATATAATATGAGCATTACAAGTATATACAGTGGAACTTCCCTTTAACGAAGTCCCTATTTAACGAAGTTTTCTACTTAACGATTTTTTTTTTGCAGAACCTTGACTTTGACCATCATTAACATGTAAATTAATCTCCATATTACGAAAACCTTATTCGATATAACGAAGGTTATTCCACTTTCGTGCGTGCATTCAAAAGAAGAGGTTCCTGAATTTACTTCAGCGGACTGTAATTTAATCACATTTTAATGAAAAAAAAAGAAAAGGTTTGTATTTACTTCTCTTTGTTATGTGTTTTTTAAAATAATGTTCTCATATCTACATTGCATAAAAAAATGACTGCCTGAATTAAATTACGTTTTTCAAATATTTCCATTTTATGTGTGTTATATGTATACAAGTTTCATAAATTTAAGTTGATTTCTATTGAACGAATTTTCTTCATAACGAAGTGTTTAAGAGTAAGATGAGACTTCGTTAAATGGAAGTTTCACTGTATATACATGCGACACATAAGGCGTACATAAAATGCCTATAATGACGTACATGGCACCTATAATATAAGCATTAGAAGTGTATAGATTCGTCTATACGAGGCTTATATAAGCTTTGCGATGATCTTGGCATTATCGTTATTGCGAGAGCTGCTGTAACACGAAAGTAATCTCATTTCATTAGAACTAATAAATTCCGTTTCTGAAAACACCTAAATTCGTAACGTTCAAGTGCAACATTTAATTACAAACTCCCGGCCACACTGCTTTTCCCGTATTTTTAATCCAGTTTATAAGTTAAAATATAATCCCGTTTCACCTTGGAGACCCCCCCATCTGCCGTTTTGAAATGGAGTTAGTTCTTTTACGCAATAACATACGGAATTTTTTTCCCCTTCTTTTTTTAATGAATCCTTGCTCGGTTTCGATAATTCGTCTGCCGTTTTGCCGAAGTCCCTCGCGATTGGGTATGCGATGTTTCTTTAATCGGCAAAGGCTCGAAAATCAATTAAGGCTTTCTCGAACTTATATTTTTAAGGTCATTTACGTACGAAGGGATTAACGAATGCGAAAGAGGGGAAAAAAAAATTACGAGGGGATTTTCCTTCCGCTATTCCCAAGGAAGTCGTTTCTAATTGGGCGCTTTTTTAATGGACATTTTGGAATGAAGAGAAAAAGGCTTAAGGGGGAAAAAAAGGGGGGGAGAGCAGGAATTGGAAGAAAACAAATTGAGAGAAAAAAGGCGGAAAAACTCGGCTACCGTTTCCGCCTTTAAACCTAAATGTTTCTCTTGCGAATACATACTTAAAGGAATTTCTTTTTAAAGTTTCCCTCAACAAGATCAACCTTTAGAGCAACGCATTTATTATGTAGATTTCGTAAGAAATACTACACCTATTACATTCTCCCCTATGTTGGAATTTTTGCAGATCTACGCCCATCATGACTCCCAAAACCACCCAACACTTCAAAACTTTATACATCTATCTATCTATGTATGTCACTTGTTTATGGACACGATAACTCCCACAATTCTGCACACATCTCTTCCAAACGGATACATATAATCATAGGGCCTAAAATCTCGGTCCAGTTCGTGAATGGGCAACATCGAACCAGTGGGGGGGGGGGGGGGAGGAGATTTGGGGGCTTTTAGTGAAAACACCCCCCAAAAGGGGGGTTCTAGAAGAAAAAAAATTCATCACTTCGTCCATTCACAAGATATCCAATCCGCTTAAATTTATTATAAAGCTTCTTAATAGTATCTAAAACTTTTATATTGACACGTTTTGTAAAAGACCAGCCGTTATAAGAAAGGGAAAAAAAACTTGCCGGCTCACCTGCAAACAAGTTAGATTTCGAAGTGGGTGGTCCCAACTTCCTCATCATGGCAAAAGGTCATTTCTTCCGCCATTCTCAACAAACAGGCGCCCCACGTGCCTGTGGGCCGAGCCGTCAGGGATTTTCGTTTATCGGTACAACCAAGGCTTGACAAATACGGTCACCTGGTCGCCACTGGCGACTAAGTTTTCCCATCTGGCGACCAAGTTATTTAATCTGGCGTTTTCTGTTGACCTATGAATGGATCTATAAATTAGCATTTCTTCTCTCCCCAACCGCTACTGGTGCACGGCAAGCAGTGATCTTCATATTTTCTCGTACTTTTAATAGAAGAACAAAATTTAATCACTGGCGGCCGAGTAACATAAAAGTACCATTCGGGTCGTATGAGTTTAAAGGGGATCATAACAGCTAACCTGAGAAGGTATCCACTATTATGCCGGAGTCGTTCAAAAGTGGTGTTTTATTTTTTTTAACCATTGGTAAAAATGGTTGTTTTGGGTCGAGCATGGACAACTTGACGTCGTCACTTTATTATTTTAAGCGTTTTTAACGAAATTCTGTAACTTTAAAAGAATTTTTAACGAAGTTAACTTTAAGTGCCACTTTAGAAGAATTTATCTTTGAATAGGCAATAGAAATGCATCAAATTGTTACAAAAAGGATAGATGCAAATTATCAGATATGAAAAATAAACTAGAAATTGGGTACTTTCGTGTTACAGCGGCCAACAAGGATGAAATACTTTTGTTTCTGTTTTCATTAGTATATTGTAAATTGGATACTTTCTTGTTATAGCGGCCCCCCCAAGGATGAAATATTTTTGTTTCTGTTTTCATTAGTATACTAGCTGTTTAACCCGTTCTACGCACGGGAGTTCATGAATTTAATTCTAAAATGTGAATAAAATAAATTTAAATCCCCTGTTAAAATGTTGAGTTTTTCAATAACTATACGATTCAGAAAAAAAAATTTACTACTGCGCACTTTTTTTTTAATGAAACTTAATTTATGTTGCTATGGCAACAGACGATAAAACGATATCTTTGGAATAAGGGAATAAACAGAATTAAAATGTTGTTAATGTTTGTGATAAAATGTGTTTCTTTATTTAAAAAGAAAAAAAAATGAAATGAAATAATGAGACGCAATTAAATAATTTCCAATTATTTGCATGCGAGGTAAAAGAATTATCGTAATACCCGCTACAGCTTCTTAGTATTGCAGCGTGGCGTCCGTAATATGTATATCTCACATTGCGGTAAACATTTAGAACTGGTTAGAACTCGCGAGATTACGGGTTGACATAAAAAAGGCAAAAATTCGTCAAAAACATTAAAAAAAAAAAATCTACTTAAATTTTTTGCCCCAATTGTTCATTGGCTCCCTACCAGCAACCCGTATGCCAAATTTCGTAGCCCTGCGCCCTGTGCTTTTCCGAGTTTTTGAGGTTACATAGATAGATACGCGCACGGATTTTAATAGGGTAGATATTATTCTAGCTGACCCACCCGGCGTTGCCCGTGCCCGTGTAATAAACTTAAATCTCTTAAAAAACGAAACTCTGTCCCAGATCTCCGATGGCTATGGCACCGTTTACCGGGTATGCTCATACGCTCCGGAAAATCTTTTATTTCCACCTTCTACCGTGAGGGAAGCATTCTGTTCTAAACAAACCTCTTTCCGAACGAACATCTGACACAGGTTCCCGCTGCTTACGGCACCGTAATAGTAGACGTGCAGCAAAAGCGGTTTGGAGAAGATGGGAACATTATTAGCTGAGTTATTGAAATAAGGCACAGTTAGAGAAAATAACCTTGAAGGGGGTACGGGGGGGAAGGGATGTTCAAGTGTCCTTCAGAAAATGACTAATTAGGAGGACTACTATGCACCTTTAAAAATTTGTTCGTCTGGTTAAGCTATGAACTTAATTACAAATTTGGCTTAAACTATTATTCGGAAATAGTGGTAACTACTACTCATAAATTTACTTTAATGTTATAGAGGGTGATTATGAAGTTAATTATAATGTTTGTAATCAGTTGCGTTGAAATCGGAAAGATAGTTGCTGAGTTATGGAAACGGGGCATAGTTAGAGAAAAAAAACCTTGAAAGAGGTGCCGGGGAGGAGCGAATGTTTAAGTTCACTTCAGTAAATTACTAATTAGGAGGACGACTATGCATCTTTAAAAATTCGTTCGTTTGGTTAAGCTTGGAACTTAATTAGAAATTTGTCTTAGACTGTTATTCGGAAATAGGGGTACCCGCTACTCACAAATTTATTTTAATGATATAGACGTTGATTATTAAGTTAAATATGTTGTTTGGAATCAGTTGCACTGAAATTGGAAAATTAGTTGCTGAAATATGGAAATAGGGTACAATTAGATAAAAATCCTTGAGGGAGGGGCCGGGAGGAGCGGATGTTCAAGTGCATTTCAGCAAATGATAAATTGAAAGAGCCACTATATGCATCTTTAAAGATTGATTCATTTGGTTATGCTAGGAACTTAATTTGAAATTTGGCTTAGACTATTATTCGGAAATACTGGTAACGGTTTTTTAGAAGTACACCCTGATGCTATGAATGCTGATTTTTATGATAATTTAGCAAAATGAACTGGTTTGGAGACGTTCGGAACATAATTACCTGAGTTCTGGAAATAAAGCGCAGTTAGAGAAAACACCTTGAGGGAGGGGCCGCGAGGAGGCGCGTGGTCAAGTGCTCAACAACAAATCACTAACTTTGACTGTTGGTATGCATATACTGAATACGGGCTCTGTACTTTTATTATTAGGAACATAAATTTAATTTTTAGGAAAATTGTTATTCTAAAATAGCGGTATCATCTATATAAAACAGCGATTAAACGTTACGGGTGAATAAAAAAATGTTAAATTTGTTAAATGTAATTAGTTCAGTTGAAATTAGAGCAGCAGATTTGGATTTATTAATAAGGAGGGTCAATTAATGAAAAAGCCGCCGCCAGGTAGCGCGCGGTCAAGTAAAATATATGTGATATTTAATAAAAAGTCGTTGACCCCCACCCCTCCCCATCCCCGCAAATTTAACAAATAATCTGTTAAATAAAGTTTTCTGTATTAATAATCTCTATCATACTAAGATATGTCATGTAAAAAAACCTTAAACCCAGCTAATTATCATTCATTAAGTCGATAAAATATTTTTAAATTAAGTTTTTAGCATTTGGCAACGGTCAATAATTAAGTTGATTGTCTACATCTCTTATAATCTCTGATCCATCGATTTTAAACACTCGACTGGGAATTGCAATGATTCCTGCCTTGATTTATTTAATGACTCCTGCGAAGATTTTATACAACCAACCAACCGAAAATAGAAAAGCGTATTTTTGAATTTTTGATGAGATCTCTTTGTAGATGGATTTTAATTAATATTTAATCTATCAAAAATCTATTTAAAAATTTCGAATTTTTTGCCCCGATCGTTCATGACTGCCCTACCAACTACCCGTGTGCAAAATTTCCTAGCCCTGCGCCCTGTGGTTTTCGAGGTTACATAGATACGCGAACGGTTTTTAATAGTACTAGGGAATCGAACTATCGAACCCGGCCTTCCCGGGTTACAGAACATAGGCGAAAACCATTTTTTTCTAATTCTAATAGATTTTTCATATTTAATAACAACGTAATTCATTGACAAATAATTTTTATAAGTAAAATATCAATAATATATTCAAATAAAATTTCTATATTTAATAAAGCGATACTTTTGTATTAACCGCATGCCAGGAGTCCAAGATTTCGCTGTTATACTGCAGGTTTTTTATTCTGAAAATTTCATCTGCTTAAGCGCGTAGTCCGAGAACATGTCTGCTAAATTTGCATTTTATTTACATTATATTATTTTCATAGTTATATTTTGATGAAGTTTTAATTATGTTCTGTAATATTATCCGGTATTATAAATGCGGATCTATTTATATTGTTTTAAATGCAAACGGATTAGTCTTTCGCAATCGGACTGCACGTGATAGAGATAGATTTAAAATTAATTCAAGCTTGGAAAGTATTCCATAAATCATAAAATCAGTAAATTAGTCATCAAATATTAATATGAATTAATCATCAAATAGTTTTCAAAGAAATTGCATTTTTATTTTTTTAAAGATTCGACGGTGTAGAAATTGAAATTGTGCGATATTTAGAAGTTAAAGATGCAGTGAAAGCGAAATTTATTAGTCAGTTCGTTGCTACCATAAAAATGACTTCAGCAATAATCAGACATGTGTTGGGTTTATAATATAGATTTTTATTATTAATAAATCCTATTATTGACAACATCATTTATGTGTAACTCTCTCTTGACACGGACCCGATTACGTAAGATTAGAATCAAAATTTAATAAAAGAATTTTATTCTATATGTTTGAATCGAGGCAAAATTTGTCTAACGTTGCCAGCAAATACAATTACTATTCTAACAAATACCGAATCATTGTTTTTTGTCTTTAACCATACGGTCTACACATTCAAACACTAATTCACACATCAAGGGGGCTTTATCCTAGACTATGAACTTCGTTTCTCTTATTAATTCAGTAAGGTCAGATTGTTTACTAATGGCACACGTAGATGTTTCGTTCAAATTCAGCGGTATCTTGAATTTTGAATGTGCTGTTCTACCTTGATCTAATAACAAAGCTGAGATCTCAGAATATGGAACAGCTAACGCAACTATATTATATGATCTCATCCTTTTAAAAACTCATTAAGTAAAAAATGTTTTGTCAGTCCTGGTGCGCCAATAAAATTAACCTTAGAATTTTCATTTAAAACAGCAAGCGAAACTTCATCATAAATTGATTTTTGAACGTGATAATCCTGGCGCAAACGATAAATAGCCAAATATTGTTTTGACTCACAAATTTTACATTGAAAAATATTTTTATGTATCACAAACATTCCTTTGATTATCAAATTAAATTATTTTGATTTATAAAATTATCGCTCATCAAAACGTTTATTATTATTATTATTATTATTATTATTTTATATTTTACATAAAATCAGTAAAAGTTTTTTCTTTTACTTTTCAAGGTGTCTGTATTAGTTTCTAACTCACAATAGTAATTTTAATTCTTTAATCAAAGACAATATGCGGTTGCCAAGAGAGAAAAAAAAATTACCAATGGCAACCATTAAAAACGGAAAAAGTGAAAAATACCATTTTTTTTTTAATTTTAAAAGCCATAATAAATCAGCGAATTAAGATACAGTTTTCAAACAAATTCCATTTCAAAGAAGATTTTTTTTCTTATATAACGGTGTAAAAATTAAAAATGTGAGATGTTTAGAAATTAAAAAAATTGCAATAATAAAAATCGCAAAACCGAAATTTCATTGTCAACTGTTGCCATTCGCAAAATGACGTCAGCGTTACGCACGGACATGTTTGTCCTTTATAATATAGATAGATTGTAAATTGGGTACTTTCCTGTTATAGTGCCCGCCCCCCCCCCAAGGATGAATCGCCAAGCGATCCAGATTTATCACCAAATTAGGAAGCATGTATGACATTATAATAATATAGGATATATAGATAACATTTCTCGACGTATGGGGCCAAGTTATAGTCGTATATAGGATGTATATATATGACATGCGTATAGGATGTAAATAATATGTGTATAATGACGTATAGGGCACCTAGAGGAGTGTTTGGAATATAGATATGCGTCTATAGGATGCCTATAAAAGCTTTGCTATGATCTTGGCGAAATCATAACTGCAACCTTGGGATAATCATAATGGTGGGGGCCGCTATAACACAAAAGTTAAAAAAAAAAAAAAAGCTTTCGGAACATTTTTCCAATGGTTATTGTAATTTATTTCTTTAAAATTTATTAATTATTTTAAAAACAAAAAGAAGAGAAGAGAACTGACCTTGCGTCCAGGAACCTGGACCTGAGTATCATGACTGCCTCGCACGTGCTCTGCTTGAGCTGCACTTGGATGGAGTTGAACTTCTTGTGGATGATCTGCACCATTCGCTCGATCTCCTTGGCCGTGATGGGCCGCGTCCGAGACTGCTCCCGCAGCAAGTTCATCACGTGGGTCGTGAACTCGTTGCAGGCCTGTACGAGAAGACAACAATTAAAAGTGATAAAACATAAGAAAAATTGTTTAAGTTAATTCCTACTTTTAAATCATAAATATATAAAATAAACCCGTGCAAGCATTCATGTCCCACGTGATCTTTATTGAGCATTTTTTTTAAATAATCATCGTTGCGGTATTTTATTTTGGTGGCATCACTCATTTCAGAAAAATCTTTCATTTCATGTATGAAAACAATGGGAGACATTTTTTTTTTCCTCCATAAAACTAAAATGAATTAATTAAATTGAATGAATGAATTAACATTTGAACAAAACTGTATGAACATCCAGTGTCATCCACTACAAGTTTAAAAAAATGTATTTGAAGTTGAGTGGAGGAATCAAAAGTATTTTATGAACAATTGAAAATGTGAACAAGATATATAAAGCTATACAGAGTGTGAGCTAATAGTAGAAATTGAAGAAAAAAACTTAACACAAAAGGTTTAAAAATACCTTTTAATAGAGATGTTTCCTTAGCTCAAAAGACGACCAGGGCCTGTTTACCGAAATAGGCCCGTGAAGCCCAAGCTTACCCACTGAAATACAAAGGGGCCCCAAATTTACTTTTCAAAACTAATTTTTACGGAAAAAAAAAAACTCACTCAGACTAAAAAATGTATTTTTTTTCTCCTTAAGATAATAACACCAGCCAATCCTTCACTCAGACGAAAACACCAGCTCGCTAATGTATATGGAGGAAATAGTTTAAGATATCTCGTTCGCATTTCAATATTTTTTAATGAATTTTTTAGCATTGGATAGCTGAGGTCAATCTTTATGCACGCTCCTTTTTACTTTTTTGATTACAAGTTTTTTTAAATTAAAAAACTCCCCAATGTTAATTTTAATCTGTATTATGTTGTTAATTTACACCTTTAGCATTTAAAAGAAATGTATTATTACAAGGTGTTATAATTTATTATATTGTTAAAATATTTTCACTTTCGAAAATGAAATATCCTTCCTAAAATAAAGTGCAACAAAAATCGAAAATGACCACCTCAGCTATCTGATAGTATCGATCGGATCAGGAGTTTTTGCCATCCTGTTTCTCACTCTCTCCAAAATTCTATTTTAATTGGAAATAAATCGTTTATCATTTTTGCAGTTAGAAGGATGTTTCTTTTACGCCATTCAGTCATGGAGCATTTTAAAGTGTAGGACGTCATCCAGCCACGATTTTATGCATTCGATTGGCAATGCATTTTATAAATAGTGTTTTATTTTCCTATTTCATAGTATGCCTATCCATGACGGTGGCCCCCCAACGACTCGTTTGCCTATTACTTGGTACGTATATAAATTCTTCTGTTCCACTCTATAAACTTCCAATTAGAACGAATCCATAAGTGACCCTCCTAAACTCTTTTTCTTTCTGGTCAAACTTTATGGACTCGCTCCCGCTCTTTTTCCTTCTTTCCAATCTTATATCTCCCGGATCTTTATCGTGCCAGGTGGCTCGGCACTCTCTCCTCCAATTAGCTGCTCCATAACTCACGCTCTATCTCCTCTAACTCGTTTAGCGCGCGCAAAAAGCAGAGAGAGCGCGCTTATGGCGGAGCGCTAATCACATTGCGGAGGGGGTGGTCTGGCTTTTGTTTTCCGGAAAACTTAGACAGCTCCTTCTATCTCCCGTTTTCCCGATCCGATATCCTATTTCAATCTCCTTCGTATAGAGACGCGGATAAAAATCCCGTCGATTTTATTTTTAAGGTGGTTCTTCAATGAATTCTTTCTTCAATTCTCGGCAACGTGAAACTTTGACACATTTTTAAACGCAGGCGATTTGCAATCGAAGTGTGTTTTCCTTTCTAAAGTGTGTTCGTAATTATATAAATACATAGCACCTAATAGCGCAAAAACCGGCTCTACCTCCCTCTGTACGGTCCTGTAATACCAGAAATATTCAGAAACAGGAACATACTCAAAACGGAACACATACTCATTTTTGAAACATGGACATACTCAAATGTGATTAGTATCAGTTGAAACTCATTTTTGAAACACGAGCATACTCAAAAATGAGCACATAGAAATCAGTTCATGCTCATTTTCGCAGCATGCACATGCTCAAAAAGGAGCACATGGAAGTCAGTTCCAATATTTTAAATTTCTCTAAAATAACTCTCTACTCAAAAAGGAGCACATGATGTTTTATTCTTGAGTATGAGTAATATGTACATGTTTCAAACTTGAGTCTTTTCGATTCGGAGCCATTTTGACCTACTCAGATTGGAGTATTTTTTGCTCAGTTTTGAAAATGTCGTTTTTAGAGTGAGATTTTGCTCCATGCCCTACAGAAAGACCGCGGACCCCGTAATATTTAAAATGCAGACCCCCACCATAAGCATGATAAAGTAAAACCACTTTAAACAAAAACGTAACAGGAAATTCCCTTTTAAACAGGTTTTTATCGTCTTAAAAGGTATAAATGCATGGAATTTTTTTGGCTAGACCATGATTTTTTTTTCTCCGTTTACAGCAGAATTCCGTTATAAACAGCTTTTACTGTATTAGAAAGTGAAAAGGTTGGATGGTACTTTTTAAAGAAAATCTACAGAGTAATTTCTTGCAATTTTATTTTTCTTCTTTTTTAGCAGTAATTACAGTTTAGGATGCATTTTTAACACCTTTTCATAGAAGGACTTCTATAGAAATTTAAAATATTGGAAATAGAATTCAATTTTGATTCCATTCACCAGTTGACGCTATTGCAACTTTTGTTATTGTGTTTTACAATATAGAAAATTTTGTACTATAAAACATAAATAAATAAATGTCTGCCTCTTGGCTATGTGTATTTTGCTGATTTTTAATGAAATCTGGAACGTAAAATGCCTCCTGAGCAACCCCACCTCCTAGCCAGTCCGTAAAGACATTCAAGCAACTTCTGACTTTTGAATTTTATAGTTATTTTAATTAAAATTTTTATGTCAAAAATACCAGTCTACTTTTCCTGGTATTTATTTAAAAACCAGTACCGAAAGTCGGGCCCCTTAGGAGACCCGGGCCTTGGTCATTTATACCGGCTCTACCCCCTCACCCCTCTGTACGGGCCTGAACGTAAGGGCCCGTATGTACATGGGCAGGCGAAATAGCCATTGACTTCTAATATAAACTAGTCGTTGAGAGGGGCCACCGTAATACTTACCCGTCATTGTTATGCATAGTATAAAATATGAAAATAAAACATGTGTAAACTACTTATAAAATGAATTGCATTTCGAATAAAATCCTGACTCGATGACGTCCTCAACTTTAAAGGATCTATGACTGAATGGCGTAAAAGAAACATCCTTATCACTCCAAGAATGATCACCCTATTCACTAACAGTTTACTGCGTCGGATGAAGCGTCTCATTTCCCATTAAAATACACCTTTGAATTGATATTGGGATGAAATACAGGGTCATGAAAAATCAAAGCGTGTGGAAAATAGGATTCCAAATATCTCGGCCACTCATCATCCGATCAACTTCATGCTTTTATGCAAAATTTATATTTTTTAGTGTCTTTTATGTTCACTCCTTAAAATAAACCATTTCGAAAATTTTTATATACGTTTTGTCAAAATGAATAGTTCGAGAGTCCGAAAAAAAGAGTTCCGGATCCTCGAGGTTATTGAAATTCAATAAGCTTCTTCCCATCATGACATAATAAGTACGTACCCAATTTCAAGTCTCCATCTCAATTGGTTCGGGAGATAGAGCGTTTACAGACACACAGACAGACGGATGGATTTTTGTTTTTCTAAAACTATGTTTTTCGGAATCTCCAGTGTCTGAAACGTGTCAATCAGTCATTAAAAAAATTTCGATTTTTAAAACGATTACAAGATTTACGCATGATGGGTAAGTAATATTTCTATGAGATGTCAATGGACATAGCTAAGGGAAGCGATTTGCAATCGAAGTGCGTTTTCCTTTTTAGGTGCTTTCGCAATTATATAAATACGTAGCACCTATAGCCGTCGTCTGGTGCGTTAGTCCGTTCGCATATAACTGCGCAAAAACTACCCAATCGAATGGTTCGAAATTTAATATATAGGATCGTTGCCGAGTTTTGTCGAGTCATTTCATGAAAATCGAAACAAAACTTAAAAATACAGTAAAACCTCTATAACGGACAGTTTTCCAATCCCCACTCCTAAAACATACATTTTTGTATGTTTAACCTCTGAATAGCGGACAGTCATTTTGGCGATAAAGGATGAAAAATGATTTTTTAATGAGAAAAAAAATGGAAAAAAGTAAAAAGCCTCTCAATTTATTAGAACAATTTGACACAGGTTCTATGACCACAGATAAATTAGGGGGTGGCCTTGGGAAAATCCCCTCCCCCCGTCGGAGAATAAAAGCGTCCCTCCTTGGAAGATTTTGGATTTTCTGCTGATTAATGTCTAGAAGCACCAATTTTTCCCTCCCCGGAATTCCATAATACACCATACATCATTTTCTCTTTCTTTTTAAATGCCCTAAAATAACCTCGTTTACAATTGTCTTGAAATTTCAGGATAGATAACATGCTGATTATTTTCGTTTCTTTGTACCCAAGCTCAAACAATTTTTCGGGATAATCTTATAAAGTGTCAAAAAACAAAAAACGGAATAACTTAACATTTTAAAAACATTTTCGTAAAGTCTAAAAAATAATTGCCAAAACGTCAGTTGAGGCTCACTGTGGAGACCCGAAAAGTTTTTGGTTTCTGTCTGTCTGTTCCGCGATAACTGCCGTAAAAATGATCCGATTAGTTTGATTTTTGGTAGGTATATTGGTGAGATACCCGGAATTAGCTGTATAGTTTTTAGTTACATTTGGTTCATTCGTTCGGAAAATATAGAACATTTCTTTTTTGATCATAATGCTTTCCTATGGGATTTCAGACGATTTTGAAATTTTTCAGTCGTTGAAAATAAAATGTCGCATGTATTTAAACGGTAAGTTATGAAGGCTAAAATTTATCAAGTCAGGTGTTAAATTATTCCAATTAATTTGAAATTTTGTTTATACATTCGTCAGATTTTTTAAATGAGGTGTATAATTTTTGGTGCAATTTTATACATCTGTTCTAATAATATAATACTTTTATTTTATCATTTTTTGCAAATATTAAAATGCATTCATTTTTATTTTCCTTTTCAATTTAACCGTAACCTAGCAACCATGTTTAAGGAATATCAAAATGATAAAATTCAAGTAACTCAGACGATTTTGCTACAATATTTTATTCGCAAAATAAAATATTATTGGGCGATTTTATATTTTATTGAAATAAATGAGAATTTATTTTGGTACAAGTTACCTTTTAACTACTATAGAATGATAGCCGAAACATTTTTATATGAGATATTATTAATTTTCTGGAAGAGATGCGGATTTTTCGTGGTTGAAAATTAGTATTATTTTAAAAATATAATGTAATATCTCATACAACGAGGTAGTTAATCTAAAGAAATTAGCGTAGTAAAACGAATCCATACACTCTAAAATTGGGAGGAGTGAGAAGTTGACTCTTTGGAAGAGTGAGAGGCATTTTCACTCTTTTTGGAGTGAATTTTATAAAAATACACTCCTTAAAGAGTGGAATTTTCCACTCCCTAGAAAGGAGTGAAATATGTCACTCCGTTGTCGAGAGTGACTGTCTCACTCCTTTGACAAGAGTGAAATATTTCACTCCGTTGAAGAGTGAAAGCCTGGCATTATATAATTTTGTCCATATTTATTTATTGAGAGAAACGAAATAATCATTTTTCTTTTTCTTTTTAGGTAGATTTCGTAAGAAATACTACCTATTACATTCTCCCCTATGTTGGAATTTCTGAAAATTTTTGGAGATCTACGCCGATCATGACCCCTAGAACCCCAACCCCCCCCCCCCCAGTTCAAAACTTTATCTATCTATCTATCTGTCTGTCTATATTACTATATCATTTTTTATGGACATGATAACTTCAATAATTCTGCACAAATCTCTTCCAAACTCATACATATAATCAAGGGACATAAAATCTTGGTCAAGTTCGTTAATGGGCAAAATCGAAATGTGGGGGGGGGGGGGGGGGGGTTGTGAAAACAGAAAAAACCCCATAACTTCTTAATTATGATACGTATCAAATCTGTTTAAAGTTATTATTACTTCTAGGAAAAGGGCCAAAAATTTATGTATGACAGATTTTTGATATCATTAAAAATGGCCTCAAGGGGGGGGGGGGGGGAGTTTAAGAAGAAAAATATTCATAACTTCGTCAATTTACAAGATATCCAATCCGCTTAAATTTATTATAAATCTTCTTAATATTATCAATAACTTTTATACTGACAAATTTTTTATAGGACCAACCTTTACAGAGAAAAAAAATCCCTGCCGGCTCCGCCAGCAGACACAGGTAGATTTCGAATTTTGCTTTTTAACCATAAATATAAAATAAACTTATGTGGAGAATTGATATTTTATCTTTTTTGTACTACTATTTATTTATTTTTTTAATCATTGTTCAGCACTATATAATGCGGTTATTTTATTTTTGTGGCAACACTAAAATCTTGCATTTCATTTATAAAAATAATGCCGATTTAATTTTTAATTAATAGCAATATTTAATCAAAAAAACCATGTTTTAACGAAATGTGGGGGGTAGTACTATGTCAGAAGCTGCTTTAAAAAGCTTTCGAAGGAGGCTACCTCATTTGTTGTTGTGTGTTTTGTAAATTCGTCACTGCAAATAGCTAAAAATTATTATATTTCCATTTGGAAGAAAAAAAAAATTTTTTTAATAATCAGGCATAAAGAAAATAAAATTTATTAAATTTCAAAATACTGAGAGGGGCAACGGCCTCCACTGTCCTCCTGCTGACACTTATGTTTTATGAAAATGCAATAGTTATTTGCAAGTATTACGACAAAATCTGTAATTAAACTATGTTTTATATCTGTCGAAACTTTTTAAAACTATAATAGTAATTAAACTCAAATAATTGATAAATGTCAGTTTTCGTAAATTGATAAATGCAAGTTGCATTATGAAAAATATACCAAATAAAGAAATTAAAATGTTTCTAATTTATTCTCCTACAACGGTTTATTTCCCGTTGATAAAAAGTAATGAGATCAAAAAACTCTTTATATTATAAACGAAGTTGAGTCAGTGATAACGCTAAATTAAAAATGCTGACCTGGCTGTTTTGCTTTGTAAGATGACGTCAGTACGTCATTGGCATTCGCGCGGTAAAAGAAACTGTTTTAATGATTTGTACTTGTTTCACGAAGTTCGTCCAGATTTTAAATGGTGTATAATTCCCTGATTATAATGAAATATAGTATTTAAATTGTGGTTCTCATAATGTGTGGTGTGTCATCTGCATCTGCAACTATATTAGTGCAGTTTTTGTTCTTCAAAAATTTACTTCAATGGCTATTATTTGATTGATAAAGATGCCATGCTGTTTCTAGAATAAGAAAATACTCGCGAAATACCAAGTTCCAGAATGATATAAATTTTTCTTCAATATATATATTTTTAATTTTACTCATTCATCTGCACATTTAAAGAAAGATATAAAAGACAAATAAAAAGTGCATATATTTTTTAATATTTATATAAAAATTGATTTAAAGTTTTGGGGATTATTTTACAAAGGTAAGAGCTCTTGCGCGATTATTTACGAAAATATAATTTTTATTTTGAAATGGAAGTTTTACGCGAATATTATTACTTCTGTAATATTAATTATATAAATTACTTTTTTAAGAATAATATGTATTATCTTATTTGTATATTTTTATATCGAATAAATATTTTTCAGTATAAGAATTGTATTTTTTTTTATTATTATTTATGTATTTATTTTTTTTATTTTCCACTAAATTTATATTATTTCCAGGATTAACGATCTTGTTTACTAATCCTTAAATCATCCACTTTATAAATACATGTTTTTCTTTTTCTCTAGTAAATAAACTGATTATTGCTTGAATACATAAAAGCAGAGTATTGCTTTTATTGCTTGTATATTCAGACCCATATTTGGCAAAAATTTTCGTATTATATTTTTGCCAAAAAAAAATTCCTTTTATTTTTTTAGCTTAAAATTTTATATTTCGATTTTGCAGAACTTCAAATATTGAAACATAATATTAATATTGATTTTTCGATTACTTCTGGTAAAAAGGTGATTTCAGATTTTCATTTGAAATTGGAAAAAGGTAAGTGTTTTATATTATTTACGCACATAACTACATTTTTCATATAAAATTGCTGGGGATTTTTTGTAAAGTATATTTATGCATTTACATGAAAGATAAGAAACTAACAATTGGACATGATAAAATGTACTATATATAAGGAAAATGATCTTGAAGCTAGAAAATATTTCTCCTGCATGTTAATAATATATATATATATAATTTTCTAATGACAGTTTAGTAACTCTGGTACTACCATCTGATGTATGTAAGAGAAATTACTAACATGGTAACATAATTAAAAGTATAAAGTTATTAAATGATATTGTATTAATATGTTTTTCAATTGTAATTTTCAGTTACAGGTATTACTGGTATGATTTCGCATATGAATTTTTATTTTTAAATGACAAATCATTTAATTCTGTTACACATTATAATTTTGAAGTTAATGTTTTCCATATATATGTCCATATATATGGGAAATGTTATGGACATTTTAGCTTCAGATGGCGAACATAAAACTTGACAAATAATCATAAAAGCATCCGAATGAAGTTATCATAAAATTCTGAATATTTTATTAATAAATTTTAATTAAAAAAATTAAATTACTATTATATTTAGTTTCAGGATTTTTTTTAAATCTGAAAACTTGCTCAAAAAAATAAAAACTGCAATTAGATCCTGTGTTCCATCTGTATAACATATTTAGATTTCAAGGCACAAATTCATTTTGAAAGCTTTACGTTATAAAAACTGCAGAAAATGTAAATTAATTTTGATTTTGATTTTTTATTCTTTTTTAAAATAAAAAAGTTTAGAATTAAAAAATGGAAATCAGAAAAAATCTACAATTTAATATATTTACTTACATAAAGTTAAGATGTATATTTAACACCTAATTAGTTTTTAAACTTGAATGAATTTTTCCTAGTGTTATTAAAAGAATAGATATATTTTTTAAGGATAGCTGACACTTTCTATTAACTAGGTCTTACAATTATCATCTTATCTATATAAAAAAAATGCCCATATGATCACCTTAATAATAATAATAATAATAATAATAATAATAATAATATATATCTGTGTTCCATCTAAATAATATATTTAAATTTCAAGACACACAGCCATTTAAAAAATATAATACAAACAAAGAATCCAAATCGGTTTACTTAATCATATATGAACTGGAAAAATAAAAAAGTCGTATTGAATAAGATTCTAAATAAAGAATCAAAATAATGTGGAACTAAAAAAAGAAAATTGAAAAAAAAAAAAAAAAAAAAGAGTGGTGGTGGTGTGTATGTGTGTGTGTGTGGGGGGGGGGGGGGGGGGGGATTGGGTAGATAAGAACCATGTTTGGCCCATGGCAGAGACAAATATATTATTTTTTAAGGAGTTTTTCATTTTTGTAATAAAATTTAGGATTAAAATGGTTATTTTTGTATAACTATTTTAAGTATGCTATGTACAAGATATAAAAAAAGTTGTTTAGCAAATTTTAATATACTCTTAACATTTTTACAAAATCTTTTTTTTATTTATTTATTTATTTTAATAAGAAGGGCTCGTAACACCAGCGTGTTTTTTATGGATGTTAATATTTGAATAAAAATATAAAACATTCAGAAAAAGAATGAAAACTTGATTTTTCCTTATTATTATTATTATTGAACTATTCTATTCAAATGTTAAAATAATTTAAAGCATACTTAAAGGATAGAAACTCGTACTTTCTACTAAGAAAATGAACTGCATGAAATGAAAATGAACTGCAATGAACTGAAATGAACGAAAATGAACTGTAAAATGAATTTATGCAGTTAAAATTCTCGATAGCGGATACCTCGGGACTTCTGGGTTTGTTATCTATATACCTCCATTTAGCGAACTATAAATCAGGCTTGGAGACCACCGACCAGGCCCCTACCTACCGGGATTCGACCCAGTTTGACGGGTTTGAGTGCCTGGAGAATGGGGCAAAAATCGCCTGATCGCCTCATGGAGGCGGTCCACTAAGACAAGTACCCAGGTCGGCCAACTAATGGAGTCCTGTTTTACTGTGTTGTTCACTGCTGAGTTTCAGTGTTCTGAGACCTGGCGCCGCACACCACGAACTCGTCATGGCAGTTGGAATAGGGCTGGACAATTTAGTGCCAAAACTTTGGTACTCAACTTAGCCTGAGAATTGGGGGGAGAATTTTGAGGGAAAGTAAATTAAGCAATTAATCAATTAAAAATTTTTGAAGATACTGTGATTAAGTAATAATTGCCAAAAGCTGGGTTGCTTCCAGAAGAAGGACATGATTAATGCATGGGCAAACTCTTCCCCGGCTTTGACCCCCTCCTCTCTGATTTTAGGTGCTTTCCAAATTTGATATTTCTTTCAATATTTTAAACTTATAGAGTAGGATATAGCGGACATTTCGAGACTATAAAATTTGTCTACTATTCGGAGGTGTCCACATTTCTGATGTAAAAATATTCAAACATGTATGTGTTGTGGATTTAAAAGGTGGATTTTCGCTAAATAGAGGTGTCCGCTTTTACCTCTAAAACCGGACACTTCCGAATAGCGGAAAAATTCTGTGGTCCCGAAGTATCCACCATTGAAAGATTTTATTGTTTTTAGATAAATATATTTTTTGTTTTCAATCTTATCTTACTGTAAAAGCTCAAAACATTGAATATAATCTGTACAATGTCGAAAGAGATTTAAAATATCAGCTTTACGAAAATTGCGTATTAAATTTTAGGCCCCATAAAATCAGGTGTGTGTGTGTGTGTGTGTGGGGGGGGGGGGGGTTGTGCCATGGACCAGTTTTCCCATGCTTTAATCAAGTTCTTCTTCTGGAAAAATTACCAGCCCTGCTTTGTGGTAAAATATATTCCCATTTATCGAGGATGCAATGTGGTCAAATATGGCTGCATTTAATGCTTTAAAAAAATGTGGTCAAAAAAGTCAACTTATTGCTGACAGATCAGAGCACGAAAATGGCCGCAATTCAGACGTTTCAAATGTTTTAAATTCAGACACAAATAAGTGTCTTAAAAGATTAAGACCCTTTAAAGTGTCTCTTTTTTTAACCATCCGTTTCAGACACTTAAGTGTCTGAATTTCAGTTTACAGTGATAGAAAAAGGGATGTTGACAACAGAAATAATATGTATGATTTTAGAATAATAGGACTTTGCAAAATAGCACTAATTTACGGAAAAGTACTGTCAAAAGATAAGAGTTTATATTTAAAACAAAAATTAAAGTGAAATCACACATTGTTAGTCATAGAATATCTATTAAATAGTTATTAATAAAACTTTAAAAGCAACTAAAATACAGTAAACAATAATGTTTGATTAGATTTAAATTCATTAGCAATTAATACAGAGATCTAAAGATGTAAAATTTGAATTACACATGAAAAAAAAATAACGTACATCACAGGAATGATTAAAATACTAAATACAACTTAATGGGTATTTGAAAAGAAAGAAATTAATTAACTGATTAAGATTTTGGTTAATTACTTGCCCTTATAGTAATTTTAAAACTATCATATCTGTATAAGGCATGCAATGAAAGTAAACACAATTGTGATAAGCTTGAAATAAAATATTTTAGTTTATTTCTGTCAGTAACCTAATTTAATTCATTATGTAATTCCAATTTAATTTTTCCTTAAGAGTTCAATTACTATTACAAACTATGAATTAAATAAATGTTGCTAATAAAGTATTTTATTCCATTCTTTACCACGCTTGTGTCTATTTTCATTGCATGCTCTAAAATATATGATTCTTTTAAAATGCCCATAAAAGAAACATAAAAAAAATAATTCACTCCATAATAAGTGAAGATTCACTCCTATGAAAGAGTGTCTATTCACTCCTGTGAGGAGTGAGAAATCCACTCCTTTTGCAAGAGTGAATAGTCACACCTATGAAAGAGTGGATAGCCACTCCTATGAAAGAGTGACTATTCACTCCTATCAGGGTGAAAAAACCCACTCTTTTTGCAAGAGTGGATAGTCACTCTTCTGAAAGAGTGAGTATCCACCCCTGTTTAGAGTGAATATTCACTTCTCGGGAGTGAGTATTCACTCTTTCAGAGAGTGAACAATTTCACTTTTGCCTAGAGTGAATAGTCACTCTAAAGAGGTTGGGCAAATTTTGACTCTGCGATAGAGTGAATATCCACTCCTCCGGATGAATAGTCACTCTTTCTTATTTAGAGTGTACAGCCTGAAATAGCACAATTATTGGTAACTGAGATCATAAAAAGTTATCACAAAAAATACTTTATAGCGCCAAATCAAGATTGCTATTTAGTGAATTGGCAGTGGGCACGATTATGAAGGATTACACAATAAAAGTTTTCAGGTTTAAAAGTTTCCAAATAAGCCTATTTTGGGGAGATTTTAGTATGCTATTGCCATCGAATTAAATCAGGATGTACTAAGGTCAAATAAATATTGTACAATGGCCATCAAAACTGTTTTTCCGAAACAAAAATTGTAATAATACTAGATTTCTGCAATAGATAAGTGAATATATAGTAGATTCAGTTTACATTTCCATAAGTTGATTTTGTACACGAGATATTATTCAACTTATCTATCAGATGCGAGTGCTTCGTGGTTGGAAGGTAAGTAAATATTGCTATTTAGGTATTACATGAAATTATTTTCGAAATTTTTGCTTTTCATAATAAAACCAATGTGTAGAACGAAATCCAATATGTACTAGAATCATTCACACAAACAATAGGAAACCACGAATATAAATTTAATAAGATTACGGGGGGTTCAGGGGGGCAGAGCCCCCCTGAAGAAATGTATTTTTTTACCTAAAAAATAAAATAAGAAGTTCATAAGAATGTCAGAATATTATTGCATAAACCGTGTTTAATTTAATGTTCCTAATTTCTGAAACCTTCGAATTATTTTATATGCGTATTACATGTACATTTAAAAAATTTAATTTGCGTATTATAAAATGTTAAATGTTATGAGAAATGAGATTAAAAAACATTGACTTTCATATAGCTGACGTTGAGGCTCCTGATCTGTAGATTTACTAGTTAACTGCATTGCATCATTGCCGAAACGTCAGTGAAGGCTTACTGAAGGCTTAACCCGAAAAGTTTTTGGTTTCTGTCTGTCTGTTTGTCTGTCTGTCTGTTCCGCGATAACTGCCGCAAAAATGATCCGATTAGTTTGATTTTTGGTAGGTATGTTGGTGAGGTACCCAGAATTAGCTGTATAGTTTTTAGTTACGTTTGGTTCATTCGTTCGGAAAATATAAAACATTTCTTTTTAGGTCATAATACTTTCCTATAGGAATTCAGACGATTTTGAAAATTTTCATCCATTGAAATAAAATGGCGCATTCGATTAATGTATTTAATGTGTAAGTTATGAAGGCTAAAATTTATCAAGTCAGGTCTTAAATTATTCAAATTAATTTGAAATTTTGTTAATACATTCGTCAGATTTTTTAAATTAGGTGTACAATGTTTGGTGCAATTTTATACATCTGCTCTAATAATATAATACATTTTATTCTATCATTTTTTACAAAATTATTTTCTCATTTTTTACAAAAATTTCCGATGCAGTTTTTTTCTCTCTTTCATTAAATGGTTGCTAAGCAACTCTATTTCAAAGAATATCAACAAAGGAAAATTCAAGTGAATCGCATTATTTTTACGCGAAGTTTTATTTAAAATTGCCAATTTTCGGGTTTTAAGTTTTTAATATGCTTTTTTTTTTAATGAAATAGATGATAATTTATTTTAACTACTAAAAAATTATTACCAAATCGGTTTTCCAAATGAAAATAATAAAAACGTTGAATGCGTAAATTGAATATAGGTCAAATAAGATTAATTTAAATTTGTATAAGTATCTGGAGGCACGGCCGTGCCTCCGCCAAGTCGAGAGAGGACAGCCGTAAGCATACTTTTCTGGAAGCAACTCAGGGCACTTTTGACCCCCCCCCCCCATATCTCCGCGCTGGAGTATCCCAAAAATTTGAAACTTTGTTTTTGCTAGAGTATTTGGCACACAGGACCAAAATTTAAAATTACAACTTTCTGTCTTTTCTAGTTCAGACGATATATGAACTCAAACATTCGATTTTTTGTCACTCACTCACTCACTCACTCGTTCACGCGTCATCAAAAAGATTAGGTAGATCCCGTAGCCCCTAGAAACTTGACATTTGGAAAAAAGGTAGTGTTTAGGATACAAAGAAAGGAAAAATTATAAAATCCGGAAAATTCGAAAAAAAAAAAAAAAAGAACATTCGAAAATTCAACAAATTCCATCAAAATTGAAAATTGAAAATAATACGATCTTGTAGTCTTAGAAACTTAAGATTCGGTGTGAACACTCTAAAATTGGGAGGAGTGAGAAGTTGACTCTTTGGAAGAATGAGAGGCATTTTCACTCTTTTTGGAGTGAATTTTATAAAAACACACTCCTTAAAGAGTGGAATTTTCCACTCCCTAGAAAGGAGTGAAATATGTCACTCCGTTGTCGAGAGTGACTGGCTCACTCCTTTGACAAGAGTGAAATATTTCACTCCGTTGAAGAGTGAAAGCCTGGCATTATATAATTTTGTCCCTATTTATTTATTGAGGAGAAACGAAATTATATATATTTTTCTTTTTCTTTTTAGGTAGATTTGGTAAGAAATACTACCTATTACATTTCCCCTATGTTGGAATTTCTGAAAATTTTTGCAGATCTACGCTGATCATGACCCCTAGACCCCCCCCCACCCCCACAGTTCAAAACTTTATCTATTTGTCTATATTGCGATATCATTTTTTTATGGACACGATAACTTCAATAATTCTGCACAAATCTCTTCCAGACTGATACATATAATCAAGTGACATAAAATCTCGATTAAGTTCGTTAATGGGCAAAATCGAAATGGGGGGGGGGGTTGTGAAAAAAACCCCATCACTTCTTAATTATGATACGTATCAAATCCATTTAAAGCTATTATTACTTCTAGGAAAAGGGCCGAAAATTTATGTATGACAGATTTTTTATATAATTAAAAATAGCTCCAAGGGCAGGGGGGAAGGAATTCAGGGGGCGGGGAATTCATAACTTCGTCAATTCACAAGATATCCAATCCGCTTAAATTTATTATAAATCCTCTTAATATTATCTACAACTTTTATATTGACAAGTTATTTATAGGGCCAACCCTTATAGCAAAGAAGAAAAAATCCCCGCCGGCTTCGCCTGCGAACAAGTTAGGTTTCAAAGTGGGCGTTTCCAAATGCCGCATCATGGCAAAAAGATTATTTCTTCCGCAATTCCCAACAAACAGGCGCCCCACGGTCTGCGTCTTCGAAATCTACCCCCTCCCCTGTTTTAAATATTTGAACATAATAAGATATATAATTTGAAATTCAAAGAGACATGAACACCGGCAAAAGGAAATGTGGGGAGGGACAAGATTTTGGGACAGATATGCCTGTGGTCCGCAGCCTAGACCGATTTTTTTAAATGCATATTATAATGTTTAAATAGGCTATCCTTAAATAGGCTAGGATTTTTTTGACAAACCGCATCGTGCAAGATATTTTTTAAACATATCAACTTAAAAAACAATACAAAAATTTATAATTATGAATATCAAATATGGAAAAAAAGTTTTTAACAACATTTTTGCACATTAACATAAAAAATGCACATTAACAGTTAAAAAAAAAAAAAAAAAAACCAGGAGATTCTGTTTTCTCAAACTCCCCGTTTAAAATAAATTAAACACACATGGATGTCAAAAAAAAAAAAAAAATATATATATATATATAAATTGCTTTCTACGAGGGGCTTCAAGAGTGGGGTGGGAGGGGAGTGGGCTTCCCTGACGAAAAATTCTTAGATCCCCTTATTTTAGCGTTTAATTATTCGATGATCACTTGGAAGTATAAATTTTATCATATTTTTTTAAGAATCAGACATACAACATTTATTAAATTTCAAAATCTAGGGAGGGGCAATGCCCCTTTCCTGCCGGCAATTGTACTAAAATAATGTACCAACTAGGCTATTTTCGTTTCTTTTCTTGCTGATAAAGCACTAATGATTTGAAGTCTAACCGAAAGTGAGCGACACCGTCTGCTATGATTAGATGAATCATTTTTAACGGATACGAATTTGCTGACATAGCACTTTCTTTGTGAAGAAGTGTGTAAGTCAAGTTTATTAGTTCATTACTATTTTAAAGTTCTTTGAACGAGTGATGAATTTGAAGATGTGATTGAAGTTGTGATTTTTTTAGTTTAAACTATTGTGAAATGTAATAATTTTTATTACAATAATGGAAAGCAATATTCTTCTTGTGCAACGGATTATCGATTGTGATTTGTGCTCTTGTTTATGAAACAGAATATTAGATTTTGAAGTGGCAAATTCTTCGTTGATATTGTTTAATAATTTTCATTATTCGTGATCATACTTAAAGTATGAAGGTTATAATATAAAGGCTTTACAAATGCCACTTCCAAGAAAATTTTAAAAACACATATATATATTTTTTCAAATGGCGTTTTTATACGTTATTTCATTTTCTTCGAATTGGATTTATTATTTCCTCAAAAGTAAGGTTTGTATGATTATATAAACTCAATATTATTCTGAACTTTAGCCGAAAAATATTAAACTTTATTACATATTCAGTATTATTTATTTATGATTTAAATTATTTTTATTAGAATAATTTTTATTTTGCATTGTTCCGTCTTATTTATATGCAATAAAGATGTTTAGCGTTAAAAAATGTGTGTGTTCATTTGTGTGTTTTCAATAAATAAATACGTATCATTTTAACATTAATGAATTTGCTTAATATTTCTATAGACCTTCAATTTTGTATAAAATGGAATATTTTTTAATAATTGTTTTCAAATCATGGTAGTAATATGTGGAACTTAATTTGACAAGGTTTCAGAATTAGTTTTATATGATTTCAGAATAATTTCAAATGAAGAATGCAAAATTTGAAAATAAATTTTAATTGCACTGTATATTTTTGTATATATATTATACTATATATGATTATTATACTTTTGGTTTACTGCTTTAAATTGTTGCTTTAGGTTATACAAAACAGGAGAAAATATAAATTAATTTAATTTAAATTTTATTTATTTATTTATTTATTGTAAAAAAGTTATTTGAAATTTAAAATTGAAACGAGAAAAAGCTAGATTTTAATATTTTTACTTATATAAAATTAAGATGTAAATTTAAAACAAAATTAGTTTTTAAACCAGAATTAATTTTCCTGCATGTTATTAAAAATACTATTTATTTATTTTCTAAAGGATACCTAAATAAATTTTAAGGATAGCTAAATAATTTTTTAAGGATAGCTAAGGATTGAGGTTATTATCTAACCCACATATAAAAAAAAATCACTCATATGGCAATATAAATAAAAAAAAAACATATATAATTTTCAAATTGTTTTCAAATGTTGCATTGTTAAGTTCTTTCCTCCAGTTTCCAGTAACTTTGTATTATTGATATCATTTTACACATTAATTTTCATTTTTGTGACAAGAATATCATTTAATTGTCTTACAGAGTAAATTTTCGAAGCAAATGTTTTAATATTAACGAATTGAAATTTATGTATGAAAAAGGTTATGAATATTTTTGATTTATATAATGGATACAGACTATGAAAATAAAGCATCAGAGTGAAGTAAGTTATCGTGAATTTCTGAATAATCTATATACGAATTTTTAGTTTTTTAAATGGAAAATAAATCTCTCATATAGTATTCAATTGCACGACGATACTATCATTTTTTTTTTTAAATAGTCCTTATGAATACTGGTTTAAAAATACAAAAAGTACTTTGATATGTATAACCTGTGTATCATCTCAATAACATATTTAAATTTCAAGACACAGGGATATTATTGAAAATACACTACAGAGAATAAAAATCGATATTTTAATCCCATATGCGTTAAAAAATATTTAAAAAAATCAAGTCAAATATTATCCTGTATATATATATAATATATATATATATATATATATATATATATATATATATATACACACAGGAGAAAAAAAAAGAGAAAAAAAGAAAAAAAAACACATGGGTATAGATAAGACCCATCTTCGGAACATGACAGGGACTTTACTATGAAGTTTTAATTTTTGTAATAAAATTTAGGATATTATAAAACAGAAAGTTCTTAAAGCATACTTATAATCTAACATTCCAAACAGGCAATGCCAGTAATGCCTGATAGTTAATATTTTCAGAAAGTAATATGGTTTGGAGATATAATTATTCTTATCATTATATTTAATCTATGTATATATTCCCATATTATTATTACTTTTAAAATTTCTAAATAATTATTTTTAATGCAATGTTTACAGAAATAAAATACGTTATTTATTTATTTTTTTCTTAAGGCACTTTTTATGTATCTAAGGAGGAAAAAAATGTAAATAATAAAAGAAAATCAGATTTAGAAAAAAAAAATCTTTTCATATTTTGTGTTTGATAATGCAGTATCTCAAAGCACGTCATCTTCGTTGCATTTAAATTTAGTCTGTTTATATGGCAAAAAAAAAAAAAAAAAAAAAAAAATGTGCATTGTGATGCTACAAATTAAAGGGTGTAACTGATCATGTCGTAATTAATTAATTGGTTAGTATGCATGTATGTGTGTTTAGATTCATGTAATTTTAAAGTAATTTTACAAAATGTTAGTGATTAATATCAGCCGTTGGACGTGGAATTCATTTGTAGTACATTTCCTATCACAAAAAATTATACCATTTTACTGCTTTAGAATACACATATAAATTGATTTATAAATATGAATATATACAGTGAAACCTCTCAATAGCGAACACCTCCAGACCGTGGAATTCACCCGATTTTCAGAGGTAAAGGTACATAAATATCTATGTGTTGTGGGTTGAAAAAGGTTTTCGCTAAATAAATGTAAGTCCATCACTACTCGGGAATGTTCGTTACGGAGGTTTTACTGTAGATATATGCAGTAAAACCTCTATAACGGACAACTTCAATTCAAGCGAAGTATAAAGAAGAGTTAGGTTGCTTCTAGAAGACGGAATCGATTACAGCATGGGGCAAGCCGGGCCGTGCCCACCCCTCCCCTATCCCCGCCTTGGATTTTTAACCTCGCATTTTCATAAAGCAGATATTTTAAATATCTTTCGAAATTGTACTGAAGATTTTGAACTTTTAGTATAGGATAAGATTAATAAGAAAAAATATATTTATCCAAATGCATTTAACCTTCCCCAAAAAATAATTCACTCCATAAAAAGTGAACATTCACTCCTATGAAAGAGTGGCTATTCACTCCTGTCAGGAGTGAGAAACCCACTCCTCTTGCAAGAGTGAATAGTCACTCCTATGAAAGAGTGACTCTTCACTCCTATCAGAGTGAAACAACCCACTCTTTTTGCAAGAGTGGATAGTCACTCCCCTGAAAGAGTGAGTATCCATCCCTGTTTAGAGTGAATATTCACTTCTCGGGAGTGAGTATTCACTCTTTCAGAGAGTGAACAATTTCACTTTTGCCTAGAGTGAATAGTCACTCTAAAGAGGTTGGGCAAATTTTGACTCTGCGATAGAGTGAATATCCACTCCTCCGGAGTGAATAGTCACTCTTTCTTATTTAGAGTGAAGGTAGTGATTAGTATCCAGAAAAAGAAAACATCAAAAACACCAAAAAAAATCGAAAGCAAAATTGTAAAAATCGAAAAAAATTGAAACATTTCAAATAATCCGATTTTGTTGCGCTAGAAACTTGGAATTCGGAATAAAGGGAGTATTTGGGATGCAAAATAAGAAAATATTTAAAATTCCGGAAAATTTGAAAAAAAAAAATTCAAAAATTCGAAAATAATTGAAAAAATTAAAATAATTGGATTTTTTAGCCTTAGAAACTTAAAATTCGCAGAAAAGATAGTGTTTAGGATTCAGAATAAGTTAAAATAAAAAACGCAATCAAATTCGAAAATAAAATAAAAAAATCGAAAAATAAGGAAAATTTGAAAATAATTCGATTTCATAGCGCTAGAAACTTGAAATTTGGAATAGAGGTAATATTTAAGATACTAAATAAGGAAAAATTAAAAAATATGGATAATTCAAAAAATACCCATAAATTAGTGCAGACGATATATGAACTCAAAGTTTCTATTTTTTGTCACTCACACACTCACAAAAAAACCCCGAAAATTAAAAAAAATCGAACAAAATTGAAAATTGAAAATAACACGATCTTGTAGTCTTAAAAACTTAAAATTTGGTGTGAAGGTAGTGTTTAGAATTCAGAAAAAGAAAACATCAAAAACACACACAAAAAAAATTGAAAATAAAATCGAAAAATTTCAAATAATCCAATTTTGTTGCGCTAGAAACTTGGAATTCGGAATAAAGGTAGTATTTAGGATTCAAAATAAGGAAAAATTAAAAAATCTAGAAAATTCGAAAAAAAATCTAAAATTCGAAAAAAATGAAAGAAATTAAAATCATTTGATCTTTTGGCCTTAGAAACTTAAAATTCGCGGTAAAGATAGTGTTTAAGATTCAGAATAAGTTAAAATAAAAACGCAATAAAATTCGAAAATAAAATAAAAAAATCGAAAGAAATCGAAAAATAAGGAAATTTTGAAAATAATTCGATTTCATAGCGCTAGAAACTTGAAATTTGGAATAAAGGTAATATTTAAGATACTGAATAAGGAAACATAAAAAAATATGGATAATTAAAAAAAAAAAAAAATCGAAAATTTAAAAAAAATAGAAAGAAAGAAAAAGAGAGAAATTGAAAATAATATGATCTCGTAGTCTTAGAAACTGAAAATTTGGTGTAAAGGTAGTGTTTAGTATTCAGAAAAAGAAAAAATAAAAACACAACAAAAATTGAAAATAAAATAAATCTGAAAAAAAAAAAAAAAAAACGAAAATTTGAAAATAATTCGATTTTGTAAAGCTAGAAACTTAAAATTTGGAATAAAGGTAGTATTTAGGATACAAAAAAAGAAATAAATAAAAAATCTGTAAAATTCGAAAAATTGAAAAAAATTCGATTTTGTAGCTTTAGAACTTAAAATTCGGCGTAAACTTATTGTTTAGGATACATAAAAAGGGAAAATTAAAACACAATAAATTCGAAAATAGAATAAAAAACTCGAAAAAGATCGGAAATTTCAAAATAATTCGATTTTGTAGCGCTAGAAACTTGAAATTTGTAATAAAGGATACAAAATAAGAAAAAATCAAAAAATCCAGAAAAATATAAAAAAAATTCGAAAAAAATCAAAAATTGAAAAAAGTCCTTCCGGCCTGTACCGGGAGGAAAAGGTAGCTTTCCTATATCTTCGTTTTAAAATTTTAGCTAATGTTACACGAAAGCAGCAAGCTAAAATGCAAAGAAACGTTTACAAAAGATTCGTTAATACTGAATTTGAATAAGAAATTCGCCAAATTATTCAGCAATAGCCAAATTGGCTTCATTTATGAAGACTTATTTTGGTCGCCAAATTTGGCATATTTCGCCAAATGTCGCCAATTTTGGCGAGAATTTGGCGCTAACGGATATGAATATATAGTTTTATGCGTATGATTGGGAAAATTATTACAACAATGAAAGAAAATAATTTGCGAGTAATCGCGTTAATGTGCTGTTTTGTTTCAAAATGTCAGCCACCCTAGAATTTCAAACTGGGGTGGCTCTCAGCTATTTTTTAAGATAGAGGTAAACCAAAAAATGCTCTGGAATCCTTGTATCAAGGCCTAACACGTAATTAAAAAATAAATTTGAATTATTATTTTTTTTGTATATTTATTTTAGTTTTAAATTTTTAAATGGCCGCCATCTTGAAACAAAATGGCGGACCAAACTGGCCAACGAACTCGGTCGAGACATTAGTGACCTTAATACACACAATTAGTTTCATCAAAATCGATTAATAAATACGGGCGTTATCGTATGACATAGGTCAGATTTTATATATATATATATATATATATATATATATATATATATATATATATATATATATATATATCTCAACATTTGAACGGAGGGTGGTTTTGGGGTCTGGGGGTTATGATCGGTGAAAATATATCGAAATTTTCCGGAACTGCTTTCCTCCGAACGGCTGCAATAGGTAGCTTTGTACTTTTTTGTATTGAAAGCTACCTAATAATTTTATATTGTAGTCTTAGAAACTTAAAACTTGGTGTAAAGGTAGTATTTACTATTCAATAAAAGGAACAATTAAAATATTCGTTAAATTCGAAAATAAAATCGAAAAATCGAAATATCTTTAAGAAATCGAAAATTCGAAAACAATTTGATTTTGTACTGCTAGAAACATTAGTTTTAAGATAATTGTACAACTAGTACAACGCCCCTAATTGTTTTATGTTATTTCCCCCGGATTATGGTTTTCTTTTCTTTCGTTTATGAATTTCGTTATAGAAAAGTTCCGCTATAGACTGGCTACGATATAGGCGATTTCTTTATAGACAGGTTTGTTTTCTTTCATAGGTTGTACTCTATTTACTTCACATATGAAATATGGATTGTTAAATGATGTTAGCACCACAAAAATTTTCACAGCTCCCTCTACTCTCCCGACATTACTGGCTGGTTATGGCTTGATAGTCCTTTCTAAATAAAATCATGGTGACTAAGATTCACTTGATTTATCTCTAAATTGAACCTAAATGATCCTAAGAAGACGGATCAAATAATTACTATATTGGCATGACAATCAGGTAACTTAGAATTGAAATCGAAAAATCAATAAATTTATAAAAAGTCGAAAATTTGAAAATAATTCGATTTTGTAGTCCTAGAAGCTTGACATTTGGCAGAAAGGCAGGATTTAGTACACAAAGTAAGAAAAAATTAAAAAAATCCTTAAATAATAAAAAAAAAGACAAAAAAAACGAAAAAAAAACCATCGAAAAAAGGAATATATAGTTTGATTTATTGGAAATTTCCGGAAATTTTAATTTTGGCTTCCTTTTTATACTAAAAAGTTCTTTTATGTTAAATATCAAGTATCCACAGCTGCGATTAATATCTCAGACGGATAACACCTATCCTGGAAGCAATTGAGAGTACTTTTGACACCCCCCCCCCCCCCTCCCATAACTTAGTGCTTGCCTAGGAACCTGAAATCTCTTTTTATCTACAGTACTTTGCAAACGAAACTAAAGCTTCAAATTTTTTATACCTGTATAAATAATAGGGACAGAGTGTGGGCTTAGCGAAAATCAGTGGATAATCTCCAAAAAGAACCCAAAATCAAGAAAAGGAGGATTACTTACAAAAAGAAGTGAAATCTCATCAAAAAGTCACCTGTAAAAAATGCAGCCAAGTCTCGTAACTCATTTACCGTAAAAAGTACTGAGATCGTATAAAGCCAAGTTTAACTATCTTATTAACTCTGAAATTTTCATTCACAAATCACTCCTAGTCTCTACATCTTTAGTTAATTATTATTTTGTGACTTGGCAATTACGCAGCACAGGGAAGTTATTACACCTTACTATGTTATGGGATGGGATAATTTAATTAAGGCAAATTATATACGCACGGAGAAGTTATTACACTTTAATATGTTATAGTATTATTTGATTAAGACTAACTATATACATCACATTCTCGTGCTACATAATTGCCAAGTCACAAAATAATAATTAACTAAAGATGTAGGGACTAGGAGTGATTTGTGAATGAAAATTTCAGAGTTAATAAGATAGTTAAACTTGGCTTTATACGATCTCAGTACTTTTTACGGTAAATGAGTTACGAGACTTGGCTGCATTTTTTACAGGTGGCTTTTTGATGAGATACTTTATACACTAAATCGGTTTTCCAAATGAAAATAATAAAAACGTTGAATGCGTAAATTGAATATAGGTCAAATAAGAGGAATTTAAATTCGTATAAGTATAATTTATACACGAAATTTTATTCAACTTCAGCAACATATGATGTTTAGTAGTTGAAATATAACTATTATTTTAAGGATAGGATAAAATCTCTTGTACAAAGAGATGGTTATTCTAATGAAATGAAAATTGCAAATACATTCAGACATATACTCAAGAAATGAAATAGCGTAATTACTGGAAATTGAGAATAAAATATTAAAGCGACAACGGGGGGTTCAGGGGGGCGGAACCCCCCTGAAATAATGTATTGTTATTCTGAAAAAATACAGTAACAAGTAGTTTATCCTATCACTGCATAACATTGTGTTTAAGGGGATACTTCTAAAATTTCCGAAACATTCGATAAATTTATATTCTTATAATACATATAAATAACTTAAAAAGATTGAATTTTAGTGTGTCAAATATTATGCAGATAATGTTAAAAATTAGTAAGATTAATGAACAATGATTTTTTGAGCTGACGTTGAGTCCTCTGATCTGTAGATTTACTAGTTGCATAATATAGAAGAGAGAGAGCAGACGCCACATGGTGTCATATAATCTGAGCAAAAGAAAAATAATCACTAAAACCCTAACATGCGATTTTATTTATTTATTTTTACTTTTTTATAAAACAAAGAAATTAATTACGCTACTTTATTGCCGAATAAAGTAACGTACTTTACTGAGAAAGCATCTCATAAAGCATCTCATTTATGAGAAAGCATCTCATAAAGTAACGTACTTTCACTGACGTTTCGTCAGTGAAGGCTCACTGTTGAGACCCGAAAAGTTTTTGGTTTTTGTCTGTTTGTCTGTCTGTCTGTTCCGCGATAACTGCCGCAAAAAGGGTTCGATTAGGTTGATTTTTGGTGGGTATGTTGGCGAGGTACCCGGAATTAGCTGTACAGTTTTTGGTTAAATTTGGTTCATTCATTCGAAAAATATAGAACATTTTATTTTAAGTCATAATGCTTTTCAATGGGAAGTCAGACGATTTTTTAATTTTAACATTCCGCGAAAAGAAAACCACACATTGGAATAATTTTAAATGCTAAATTATAGATATTAAATTTACGAAATGGATATCTTAATTTAATTTGATCGCTTTGAAAATTTCCCAATATATTTATTAGAATTTCTAAATTAATTGTATAAATTATTGGGAAATTTTACGCATTGATTAGAAAAATATGAAAATTTTAATTTCTTATTTTTTACAAAAATTTCCAATGCATTTTCTTTCTCTCTTTCATTAAATGGTTGCTAAGCAACTCTATTTCAAAGAATATCAACAAAGGAAAATTCAATTGAATTATTTTGACGCGAAATGTTATTAACAAAATAGCTAATTTTCGGGTGATTTAATTTTTTAATATGCTTTTTTTAATGAAATAGATGAGAATTTATTTTAACTAACTAAAGAAAGATGACCAAATCGGCTTTCCAAACGAAAAATATAAAAACGTTGAATATGAAAATGGAATACAAGTCTCATAAGAGAAATTTACATTTGTATAAGCATATTTAATACACGGCATTTTATTCAATTTCAGCAACATATTTACAGAGTATATTTAGTGGTTGAAAAATAAGTATTCTTTTAAGGATAGGGTAAAACTTCCTGTACAAAGAGATGGTTAATTTAATGAAATTAAAATAGCAAATGCACTCAGACATATACTCGATTAATAAAAGCGCACAATTACAGGAAATTGATAATATAAAATTAAAGTGACAACGGGAGGTTCAGGGGGGCGGAGCCCCCCTGAAGATATGTAATCTTATTCTGAAAAAAAAAAAAAAATACAGTAATAAGTAGTTTATGCTATCATTTATCCGACATAACATTGTGTTTAATGCGATACTTTTAAAATTTTCGGAACTTTCGATAAATTTTATATTCTCATAAATGTATAAATAACTTTAAAAAAAAATTGAATTTTAGGGTATCGAATATTATGCAGATAATGTTAAAAATGAGTGAGATTAATGAACAATGATTTGGAGAGCTCACGTTGAGGCCTCTGATCTGTAGATTAACTAGTTTTATCATTATTTTTTTTTAATTTGGAAATTGCGTACTGATTTTTCGGGAGTGAGAATTAAAGGCGCCAAGAAAGCGACAAGTGCGGGGCAAAAAACCACTTCGCAATGTCGATTACTGTTTGATTCTTGAGAGTTAACTGACACTCAAAACACATTATTCAAAGCGTCAAAATAAGTTAACATCATTTTTATCGTTTTTTGAAAATATTGAGCTCTTACATACTCTGAATTAAGAATACTGTTTGTGATTAATGTTTTGAGAATAGCCTGAAAACGGAAACGATTAACTTTAAAAAAAATTTGAAATTGTATATCAGAGAAAGAGAAATTGAGTTTACGGATACTTGCTAAACGTTTTAAAACACAGGTGGTAGCTTTCAATACTAAAAAGTATAAAGTTACCTATTGCAGCCGTTCGGAGGAAAGCAGTTCCGGAAAATTTCGATATATTTTCACCGATCATGACCCCCAGACCCCAAAACCACCCTCCGCTCAAATGTTGATTTATATATATAGATATATCCATATATCTGACCTATGTCATACGATAACGCCCGTATTTATTAATCGATTTTGATGAAACTAATTGTGTGTATTAAGGTCACTAATGTCTCGACCGAGTTCGTTGGCCAGTTTGGTCCGCCATTTTGTTTCAAGATGGCGGCCATTTAAAAATTTAAAACTAAAATAAATATACAAAAAAAAATAATAATTCAAATTTATTTTTTAATTACGTGTTAGGCCTTGATACAAGGATTCCAGAGCATTTTTTGGTTTACCTCTATCTTAAAAAATAGCTGAGAGCCACCCCAGTTTGAAATTCTAGGGTGGCTGACATTTTGAAACAAAACAGCACATATTACTCGCACATTACTCGCATATTATTTTCTTTCATTGTTGTAATAATTTTCCCAATCATACGCATACAACTATATATTCATATCCGTTAGCGCCAAAATTGGTAAAATTGGCAAGATTTGGCGAAATATCGCCAAATTTGGCGACCAAAATAAGTCTTCATAAATGAAGCCAATTTGGCTATTGCTCAATAATTTGGCGAATTTCTTATTCAAATTCAGTATTAACGAATCTTTTGTAAACGTTTCTTTGCATTTTAACTTGCTGTTTTCATGTAACATTAGCTGAAATTTTAAAACGAAGATGTAGGAAAGCTACCTTTTCCTCCCGGTACAGGCCGGAAGGACTTTTTTGTATTGAAAGCTACCTAAAAGTATAATGCTACCTATTGCAGCCGTTCGGAGGAAAGCAGTTCCGGAAAATTTCAATATATTTTCACCGATCATGACCCCCAGACCCCAAAACCACCCTCCGTTCAAATGTTGATTTATATATATATATATATATATATATATATATATATCATAGAATAAACAATAAACCAGAAGGAGCATGTAGGGTGCTTTCGTCGGTCATTTGTTAGGGGGATTATGGGAAGGTGTTCAAACAGAATGGCTTGCAACCCTCCCGATATTGGCGAAAATTTGGCTTTTATCTTGGCTTAGACATTCCTACTAACCGTCGCCTCACATGATGGGTTGCCGGTATTTCCGCTTTTGTCTTTTGCCATTTAGAAAACTAGTCTCAAATGTGAGTTCTGGTGTGCACTATGTGTTGAAACCATAGAGAAGAGATAAGGGTGGAGTGCGTTCTAGTAAACCTAAAATGGAGCGAACATAGGTCACGTGACTATAGTACGCCGAAGAGAAATTTTTCCTTCCGAGTTACTTTCCAGTAACGTATTTCTATGGAGTTTTAGAAGCAATACGTAATGTTTGAAATTATACCAGCTTGAAAATGGTCCTTTATTGCTGTGCTCATGGTTGTAAAGAAAGTTTTGCAAAAGGAGGAGCTGTAACGTTTCACTCGTAAGTAATATTTTTGACATTATAATTTTTTTTTATATGAAATTGATTAATATTTTCTATTAACTTTCCATGCTGAACTTCAGTTGTGTTCATAATATTCTTTTTTAGAATTAACTATTGATGAAATATTTATATAATGTGTTCCAAATTGCGATTTAATGTTAGATTTCTTCTAATAGATATATATGTAATATTAATATATTCTTTTCTTTTATTTCTTTATCGATTCGAAAACAAAACTTGGCGTCTGCTTTTATCGCCAAGAGCTACCATATTACATATGTTTGCAAAATGAAAATAAACGAATTGCAGTATCGTTAAATTAAAGTGAGACTATTTTAAGAAAAAATTAAGTTGCTTTGTTTTACTGCGTTTATATTTTTGCAGTAGTTTACTCCATAGTTTCATTTCATAAATTTTTAGTTTATATTGTTAATAAAGGGTGCTATGAAATTGTTTTCTCTTGAATATACTATTTTCAAATTATGAAATGTAAATGATAAACACGTTTTTAATATTATGTAGTTCCTCTTTTTGCTGGAATTCTACAAAAAGGGCTTTTTAAATTATTATATTTTAAAGATTCCATCTATTACAGCTAGTGCAGTCATCAACATTTGCTAATATAACTTGGGAAACAATTTTGTGAAAAACGATTAAAAAATTAAATGTAGGAGTGATGGTTTTAAATTTATGTAATGTAATTTTTTGTTTATGTTATTTTTAAAGTAAAAACCATGATTAATTGCTCAAAATTTATTAAAAGTTGAATTTTAATTTCAGACTAAATAATTTATTTAAGTAAAAAGAAGTTCAGCAAACTTCAATTAACTTGCTTAGTTAATAAATGTTTAATTATAAAAACAAAAAACTACAAAATTTACATTCATAAAAACTAACTGAAATTTTTCTAAATTTATAGATTTCCCAAAGATGTAAATAGACGGAAAATATGGGAAGCTCAGCTTAGACGTGAAAATTTTAAAGTCACCAATTCAACAAGAATTTGTTCAGAATGTTTCGACAAAACAAGATTTGGTGGAACTTGGCTGAAGCAAGATGCCATTCCAACTATCTTCGATTTTCCTGACCATCTTGTAAATAAAAAAATTAAAAGAAAATCGCCTAAGAAACGAACATCTGACGTTGAAGCTTCAGTTTCTCAAGATAAAGGTAAAAATACAATTATTATGTACATTTTATATGTAATGGGATTTCATGCTGGTATGTAATAAATTGTATTTTAATGAAGTATTTTGGGGGAAATAAGGCATAATAAGAAAAAGTTAAATTTAAATCTCCTTAAAATTGAGATTAACATGTCTTGGGAGTATACAGTGCCTATGGGAGGCATTTAGGTACTTTTCCGTTATACGCAACACCATTTTTTTATTTTATTTTTTTGTATATTGTGTGCGGTATTATTCAAAAGATCTCTGAACACCAAATTCAATTTTAATTTTAGGTATATTTTCAGACATGTCTAGGGCCCAGTTAACCTCTGAATCTAGGGGAAGCACGGTATCATTTTGGGGCTCCCTTTCATTTGCCAAAAGTTTTTTAATTCTTCCTTCATGAAAACTCACCAATGATACTAATATTATTCCCGGGAGTAGCTTAGTCTAGGTCGCATATATATCATTAAACAGTATTTTTTATGGTGCCTGTATATACTTTAGATATATTCAGTACATATAGTTGTATGCTCAATTTTTTGGGTGATTTCTAACAGGCACATCAGGATGCAATAGGTTTAATTAACATCCTATTATTGATGACATTCATATTTCCCTGTTAAATAAGTTTCGTGAAGTAGTGCGTGGATTTCCTCTTGGATTAAGCAAAATTTCTTTTTCGAAAAAATTTTAAATACAATGTAAAAGAAATTAGATATTTAAATTCTCCAAATTAATAAAAATCTATTATTTTTTTTAATTTTTTGTCAATTTTCTTTCTTTCAGATTCAGTTGAAAGAAAGGACTTAAAGAGAAAATTCTATTTGGGTGATTTCCACGAAAGCGACATGACTTCACCAAGTAAAGCAAGAAAACTTCTTGCTGTAGCCCAGGCAAATAAAAAAGACCAAAATAAAGTAATTAACAACTTGAGAAGAACAAACAAACGAATGAAAAGAAAGATAAGTTCTCTTAAAGAATTACTAAATGAGATGAAGTCCAAAAACTTAATATCGGATTCAGCTTCTGATGTCTTAGAGGTAAGCAACATTGTTTACCATGAATTAAAATGTATTGTAATACATAAATTATTTCTGCGAGTGATTGAAAATTGCACAGTGTTTTTTATGCATATAAAAATTCTTTATTTGAAGTAAAGTGTTTAGATAAAAAGAAGCAGGGAAAATTTGTGTGTCTTGTAAAAGTTAGGGATATCGGAAACAGAAATAATAATGAATGCTTTAATATTAAATAAATACAATGCACAGAATACAAGTAAAAATTTTTAATCTCTGAGCAAAGGTTTCATATTTTTTTGTTGAATTTATTCTATTATGCATATTATTATGAGTAATTCCTAATGTGAAAAAAATTAAATAATTGAAATATCTGGGAAATTTTAAAATTTACTTTAGAATTTTAAACATTTTTACAAAAATTTTTGCTCTGCTCTTGAAATCTGCAATTTTACTTTCTAGTGCAATGATTTATAACCAGTCTTCCATTTGAGGATCTTAGGTATGGTGTGGAAATTTGTTAAAATAAAACATTAAATTATTTTTGAAAACGTTTTAATGCCATTCTCAAACTCAAACTGGCTACTTTATGACACATATTTTTAGTTCATTTTTGTACGGAAACTCATAAAATGTCAGATATTCTTATTCAGAAACTTTGTAATCAAAAGACATTTTCCATTTTTTGGTAAAGACAGAAAATACTGTCAAAGTCGGCTTTTTGAATCAAACTTCCGTTGCCGCAGCATGCGAAAAGGGGAAAAATGTGTCGTCACATGACACAAATCGCTTATAACTCGATAAGTAATTTATTTATAAAAAATGGAAAACTCATTTTGTTTCCAAATCGGCTGCCAATTTTATGCCTTTGCGTTTAAAAATTTGTCCAAGTTTCACTTTGTTGAGCAGGTCATTTGAAAAATATTAATCAAATTTTAGAATATTTTTAATGTTATAATGTTTCAAATTTTCTTATTTATTTTTTCAGCTCACATTGCCTGAAGGTGCCAAAGAATTTATCAAGAGAATTTCAGAAGGAAAGTCGCGAGACCAATACCCACCACAATTGAGAGCTTTTGCCCTCACCTTGAACTTTTATTCCGCAAAAGCCTATAATTACGTGAGGAAAACATTTAATTGTAACCTGCCACATCCATCTACGTTACGAAAATATTACCAGTGCATAGACGGATCGCCTGGATTTACATCAGAAGCTTTCGCAGCATTAACAGTAAAAGCAGAAAATGCTAAAAAAAACAACAGCAGCATTAAAGGCTGTTTAATAATTGATGAAATGGCCATCAGGAGACAAGTTGAATGGGACAAAACTAAATTTACAGGATTTGTTGATATGGGTACAAATATTGATGATGACCAGTTACCATATGCTAAAGAATCTTTAACCTTCATGGTAAATTGCATAAATGGTAACTGGAAAGTTCCCATAGGATATTTTTTAATAAATGGATTGAGTGCTGTTGAAAGGGATAATCTTATAAGATTGGCTTTGCGACGCGTATATGAAACAGGTGTTGATATAGTTTCTTTAACATTTGACGGAACCAGTACCAACACAGCTACTGCCAATTCTTTAGGAGCTAATTTATCTCCAGATGATCTAATAAATTATTTCCCACATCCCGTAACCGGTAAACCAGTATATATAATGCTTGATGCTTGTCATATGTTAAAACTTGTCAGAAATGCATTAGCTTCAAAAGGTGCTATATTTGATGGAAATGGGGATATTGTTAAATGGAGTTATATTACAAATTTAGAAAAATTTCAAAGAGAAGAAGGTTTGCATGCAGCAACTAAAATACGTAAACGCCATGTTGAGTGGTTTCGGGAAAAAATGAAGGTGAAACTTTTAAGTAAGAGTGTTGCTGATGCCCTAAAATACCTTTCCTTTGATTTACGAGAACCCGATTTTCTAAACTGTGAAGCAACCATCAATTTTATAACAACTTATTTGATATTTTAAACAGCAGAAATTTATTAAGTAAAGATTTTAAAGCACCTTTTCAATATAAAAATAAAACACATTTTATAGATTTCTTAAATAAAGCTGAGCGGTATATTGAAAGTTTAAAAATATCAGCAAACAGTGGGTCTATTTTATTTAGTAACAGGAAAACTGGGTTCTTAGGTTTTATAATATGTATTAAGAGTGTTAAGTCTCTATATTATTCACTGTGTGAAGAGAAGGATAGTCCTATGAAATTTTTGCTGACTTATAAGCTATCCCAAGACCATTTAGAAATGTTTTTTAGCTCCATTCGTTCTAAAGGTGGCTATAATAATAATCCCACAGCGAAACAGTATAAAGCAGCATATATCAGACTTCTGGCACATCATGAAATTCTCACCTCAGATAATGCAAATTGTATAATACTTGATACCACAAACATCCTGAATTTAAATTCAGCAAAAAATATGTATTTGAATACTGTCAATGAAAATTATATTGATGAAAGTGATATTTCAGATATAGAAAATCTGCAGACTGTATCAGGAGATCGTACATATGGTTACAAATCCTTTAATTTTAGTACACTTAGTGAGTATGTTTCTGATGTTGTTGGCCATGTTGCTGGTTTTATTGTTAAAAAGCTGAAACAAACGTTAAAATGTCCAGAATGCTATTTAACTATAAGTGAAAGGCCCCAAGGAAATTTAAGCAAACTTTCTCTGAGAAAAAATAGAGGAGGGTTAAGTTTTCCATCTGACAGTATCCTAAAGATTTGTAAAATAGGAGAAAAAACATTTAAAATAGCACAGGCCTCCGGAAAGCTTTTACGAAATAATGTAATGCACTTACTTATTGCTCATGGGTTAAGAGAACTTATGTCCAGACATTTTTATTGACTTAATAAACCATTCATTAGATTAGTCTCACAGAATTTCATTAATTAAAGCAGTTTTCTTCGAATACTATAAAATAAGCTCATGACTGAAAAGATTCAGGCTAAGAAACTTAGACAACTTTATTTAAGGGTCAATGATTTTTCTGAATTTATATTGCCCAAGTTGTAAATTCTTTTAATTTTAGTTTTAATTAGAAAAAGTTAACTTTTGAAATCTGAATTATAGAATTTGACACAAATTTCGGTAATTATTGGACATATTTTGGTAATTATATAAAAGAAAATTAGGGACAAAAAGAATTAAAAAAAAAAACTAGTTACTAACAAGTGTTAATGTATTCAATCCCCAATGTGACTTCATTTTTCAAAAAGAAATTGTAAAGATGATTTTATAAATAATAGATAATTTATTAGTTGAATTATTTTGGTGTGCCTTTTAATAGTTTCTTAAACTTATTAAAGTATTCTTTTAAATTTGATTTTTACTTGTTGTAAAATTAAAATCACATAACAAAAAACTCATATTAAAGTTGTAGAAATTCCGATGATTTCTTTCTTTTATTATAATTACAATTCAGTTGTAGAAAATTGCAAGAAAAGGGTCTGTAAATAATTATTAAAATTGTAACTATTTTATATTTTAAATTATATTTCACAGTAGCTCAAAGTATGTTTGTTAAATTGTTAATATTATATAATGTGCATTATAAATAAATCTTTTTTTTTTTTTTAAATGCTGTATGCTAGCTAACAAAATATCAAATTTCAAAAGACTGAAGTATTTTCTATCTAAATGAGTGGTATGGTTTTGTATTTCTAACAAGTGTTAATGTATGGCAATCATCAACATGACTTGATTTATCTAAAAAATTATAAAATGATTTTGTAAATAATAGATAATTTATTAATTGAATTATTTTGGTATTCCTTTTAATAAGTTTCTTCAACTGCTTAAAGAATTCTTTTAAATTTGATTTTTACGTGTTTTAAAATTCTAAGTACAGAATAAAAGACTCGTGTTAAAGTTTTGAAAATTCTGATGATTTCTTTCTTTTTTAATAATTACAATTCGGTTGTAAGAAAATTGGAAGAAAAGTGTCTGTAAATAATTATCAAATATTGTGGCTATTTTATATTTAAAATTATATTTCGCACTAGCTCAAAGTATGATTGTTAATATTATACAATTTGCATATAAATGAGTCGAATTTTTCTAAACACTGTATGCTAGCTAACAAAAATCAAATTTCAAAAGACTGAAGCATTTTCTATCTAATGAGTGGTACGGTTTTGTATTTCTAACAAGTATTAATGTATGGCAATCATCAACATGACTTGATTTATTGAAAAAAATATACAAACGATTTTGTAAATAATAGATAATTTATTAATTCAATTATTTTGGTATTATTTTTAGTAGTTTCTTCAACTGCTTAAGGTATTGTTTTTTAATTTGATTTTAATTTGTTTTAAAATTACAATCACTGAATTAAAGGCTCATATTAAAGTTGTGAAAATTTGTCACAAAGGAGTCTGTAAATAATAACAAAACTGCAACTGTTGTTTTGCATTTTTGTACTAAATTCTCTTGTATAATAGTTAAAAGAATTACTATTTGTAATATCTTAAAACTGGAAAGATTAATTTGTTGATTCCTTTCACTTATAATGAAATGCTTTGTGAATTATCTTACACCAATAAAGATTTTGTTTTTATATGTTTTTGTTGTTTCTTCGGCATTTTTTTTTTTACATGTATGCTATAAGTATATGTATATATTAAGGGAAACGCAAATAAAACATTATGTTACATGCAGGGCTTGACAAATGCAATATTGGAAAGAAGAGGATGAAAAGTGTGCAAGCAGTAAAATATTTCTATACTAAAGAAATCTATTCTATCTTTGGCTTAAAAAAACATTTAAAATTTTTGAATTCAATAATAAAGGATTAATAAATATTTCTATTTAAAAAAAATGAATGTAATAAAAAGTCGTTTTATGCTATGACTAAAAACAAAATCTCCTTTTGAAGAGTTTAAAATCATTTGAAATTAAATGAATTTATCTGCAACTTGCAATTTAAGTGTAATTATTTTTTTAATCAATTATTTAATTTTTCGAAAATTTAATGATCAACACTAGCAAAACAAAATTGTAATGGATTTATATGGGCCTTAGATTGACAGGAGTATGACTATCTATATATTTAAAACGAAAAACGCATTCTGTCAAATCCACATTAAAGTCGTCTCTTTGCGCATGCGTCAACTTTTTTTTTTGCTTCTACCCTCAGAAACGGGAAACCTGATTAACCTAACCCTCACCTGTTTAGCAAGGGGATTGGAAAGGGTTGATTGAAAATAGATGAAACCATACCTTGCATTGAAAGCATAGACCTTCTAATTTAGTTTTGTTCTGAGGTTAAAAGCTAATGCTTTTTTTTTCTTTTTTTTTTTAAGAACTCATGTTTTCACTACAAAATATGCATATTTTTTCGCAAAATTTTAAAGAAGGCTTGGATACAGTTATATTTATAACCGATTGAAATGTCAGAGAGTTCGGAAGATAAGAACTATGTTTTTATTGCTATGTTAAAGTAGCCGACGCGAAAACAAACAAAAAAAAACGAGAAGAAAATATTTATTTTACAACTAGATAACAATATTTTTTTCACGAAATTTTTACACGGACTGTAAAACAGTTTTATTTATCCCCAATAAAGATTTCAAAAAGTTCGGACAAAAATAACTTTTCATTTTAAAACTATGAAACGAAAAAAAAAAAAAAAAAAAAAAAAAAAACAAGAAAATGAGCGCTTTTATCACTAAATATCAATATTTTTTCGCGAATTTTTCATTTAAAAATATAATTTCATACAAAATTGTGTTAAAGATAAAAAATAATAAAAACCTGTTTTTTGTTTTTTCAATTTATTATCACGCGCTCGGCCAACACCGGGCGATGGTCAGTTAGTTTTTATAATATTTTCACGACCAGCGACACTTTTGAAATTGCCAAGCAAGCGATAACGCGCCAAATATGGAAACCTACTTATCTCTCCGCTATCAGTAACACTGGTCATCTTGACCCCACGTTTCTGCGAAAATCTCTACGGGAAGCGCTCTCCATCCTTATTTCTCCTCTATGGTTGAAACCATCTTAAACTTGGGTCTTATGATTTGGCTATACCTTTATTTACATCTCATCTAATCAAATGCTGCTAATGGATAAATATGAATGCTCTTAAATCTAACAGTTTTCTAGCATCATTTTCAGTAAATAGTTGTTTCAAAACAAATTTAACCCTTCTACTAGTATGGTATATAATGCAGTTAAATGTTTATATTTGGAAAATATAATAAAATTTTAACTTCAAAAATTTCTTTATTTGTAAAATTAAAAAAAAAAAAAACTTTTGCCTTTTTTAAAAATAATTCCATGAATGTTGTATTAGTTATGAACTTTTTTTTCTATGGTTCCTTTAAATTGTTTGCCATCAAGTTTTCCCAGGTTCCATGTAGTATTGCTCTATCGATCAAATGTTTAAAAAGTTTAAGTAATAATTTATAATAGAATTAAAATTATTCTTTAAATTAATTTAACAAATTATTCCTTCAATAAAGATTTTCATAAGAAAATGTTTCTATGGATAGTTATTTCATAAAGATATAACTGTTATGATGAGGTTTTAAAATGTAAGCAAATAAATGATTTAAAATTCTACAAATTTCAGAAATTTTATATGCCCTTAATCACAAGGTGAGCATATGTTTAAGAGAACCCTATATTCTAATAAAACTAAAACATACTGATTAAAAAATTTGTTTAGAAACATTGTAATTATATAATTTGAGAATTGAATTATTGATATTAAAAATTTGCTCTTCTGCGAAAAATCTGAATAATCTTTGAGAAAAAAAATTATGTATCAACAGTGGTGAAATGGTTAATTTTACCTGCTATTGAGTTTCACATCTTTTTTTTTTTTTTAATGGCTGGATTTAAGAATTATAAACTAGTCAAATTCTTTTTATCAAATGATATTAAATTTTCCTCCAACCATAATTAGAAAAGGGAATAAAGTTGATTTGCTTATTAGTCTTTATTTGGAACTATTTTAAATAATCAGCTTATTTTATTTATATAAAAATATATGAAATCTTCTCATTTTTTTTATTGTGAAACTGAATTTTTCAGCACACTGTTTGTTCATTTTTTTTATATGAATCTTTTGTAAATATAGAAAAGGAACTAAAGTTGATTAGCTTAGTTCGAAGAATTATTTTCTGTATATTAAAATATTTGAAATCATCTCATCATTTGTTTTATTTGATTGTTGCTGTGAAATTGTAGAAGTGAATTTTTCTGCACAGTGTTGCATTTCTTTTATATGAATGTTTGAAATACTTTATTGTATAAATATTTATTAAATGTGTTTAGTTTCCTTATTTGTGAATATATAAACACCAGTGGACCCATGCAAATATTTCCCACTGCAGTCAAATATTTTTTAGATGCAAGTTTAGACTTAAAAAAAAAAAGGACTAAAAGTATTTCCTAAACAACATTAGTCAAGCTAGAATATCATCTAATTTATTCAACCAAAGTTAGTAAAATCTGGCCAAGGATAAGCAAACGGGGAAAAAAAGTAATTACTTGTATTTTAAATGCATTAGAGGTTAATCATCTCATAGATAGAAGAATATGAATCATCTGTTTTGGAAAAAAACATGGGAGAAGAATAAAAAATTGAGCATTTGAATTTAAATTTTGCTTTTTAATTATAAATATAATATAAACGTGTGCAACAACTTTGTCCCACTTTAACTTTATTCGAACATATATTTTTTATTTTAATCTTTTTTTTAATCTTCTTCTACGGTATCCATAGAAGAAGGAATAAATTATTCCTTCTTCTATGATGGTATCTCATTTATCGTTTTGTATTTGCTTGGAAAAAGGGATGTTGACATCAGAAACAATAAATATGATACATTTTATTAGTATTTCATAAAATGAAACGATTACTTTAAATCCTTTTAACTAAATAAAAATTATCCTACTCAGTCCTATTCAATCCTTTATAAAGAACTAGCAAGCTACGCCCGCTACGCTGGTCAATTTCTCTTAACGAACCTTTAATCAAACAAAATATTGACATTTCATAATTCACTTTTATATTTTAACAGAATAATAAGGATACTATAATTTGTAACTCGTGCTATAGTCAATATACACGTCAGTACACGTCGCCCTTAACATTATCTTTTTACGCGTGAAGGTTTCGCTATGGTACTCTATTGTGAAATTTGGTAATTTTAGAAATTCAATAGTTGAAAAATCGCAGAATCATTAGATCATTTTTCTTTAGAAATTGTTCTTAGAGCGCATTTAGATCTTATAAATAACAATCATGCCGAACTTGAAGTTTCTAGCTCCTTCAGCATCGCAAAAATCGCAATTTTAGAACGTTTTTCGCTTCTGCACCCCCCTCGGGGTAGTGGCACAGACATAAAATATAGCCTATGTTGGAGCAGGGATTGTCACCATCCATTTGCCACCATCACTTTTGAAATCGCTTTAGTAGTTCCAGACATTCCATACAAATTGTAATTTAGAATGTTTTTAGAAAATTTTTTGCTTATTTCAGCCTTTTAAATTTCGAATTTTTTTAGATTTTGTTCTTATAGAGCATTTAAATCTTGTAAGTAACGACCATACAAAATGTCAAGTTCCTAACTCCTTCATTATTGAAAATATCATAATTTTGGAACGTTTTTCGCTCCTGCACCCTCTGCGGGCAGTGGCACCGACAACAAATTTAGCATATGTTGGAGCAGGGACTGTCACCATCCATTTGCCACCATCACTTTTGAAATCGGTTCTGTAGTTTCAGAGATTCCATACAAATTGTAATTTAGAATGTTTTTAGAACGCTTCTTCCTCATCTCACCCTTTTAAATTGCGAATGTTTTTATAAATTGTTCTCAGAGAGCATTTACATCTTATAAGTAACTACCATACCAAATTTGATACTTCTATCTCCTTCAGTACACAAAAAAAAACGAAATTTTAGAACGTTTTTCGCTCCTGCACCTCCCTGGGGGTGGTGGCACCGACATAAAATATAGCCTATGTTGGAGCAGGGATTGTCACCATTAATTTGCCACCATCACTTTTAAAATCGCTTCAGTGGTTCCAGAGATTACCCCCTACAAACAAACAAACAAACAATCTTTACTACTTTATATATTAGTATAGATAAGGGGGAATTAGCCCCTTGTTTCCCCCCTTTATACTTAACCAATCAATCCCGAAAACTAATCAGAGATGCGCCTTAACACAGTGAACCTATAAATAAAATTTGAAGGAAATGGGATAATACTGCATGAAAAACCCATTTACATAAATTAAGGGGGGTATTAGCCCCCCGTTCCCCCCCTTTATACTTAATCAATCAATCCCGAAAACTAATCAGGGAAGCGCCTTAACACAGTGAACCTATAAACAAAATTTGAAGGAAAACGGAATAATTCTGCATGAAAAACTCATTTATATAAATTAAGGGAGGATTAGCCCCCCGATCCCCCCCCCCTTTATACTTAACTAATCAATCCCGAAAACTAATCAGGGAATCGCCTTAACTCAGTGAACCTATAAACAAAATTTGAAGGAAAACGGAATAATTCTGCATGAAAAACCCATTTATATAAATTAAGGGGGGGATTAGCCCCCCCCGATCCCCCCCCTTTATACTTAACCAATCAATCCCGAAAACTAATCAGGGAAGCGCCTTAACTCAGTGAACCTATAAACAAAATTTGAAGGAAAACGGAATAATTCTGCATGAAAAACCCATTTATATAAATTAAGGGGGGGGGGGAATTAGCCCCTTGTTCCCCCCCCTTTTATACTTAACCAATCAATCCCGAAAACTAATCAGGGAAGCGCCTTAACACAGTGAACCTATAAACAAAATTTGAAGGAAAACGGATATTTCTATGAAGAGTTATCGCATTACGTACGTACATACATACATACATACAGAACCGGCTGCCAAGCTCTCAGGGCTTGACAGCCAGTGTGATAACTGAAAAATCGCAATTTTAGAAAGTTTTTTGCTCCTGAACCCGCTGGGGTTAGTGGCACCGACATAAAATATAGCCTATGTTGGAGCAGGGGTTGTCACCATCCATTTGCCACCATCACTTTTGAAATCGGTTCGGTAGTTCCAGAGATTACCGCCTACAAACAAACAAACAAGATTTACTCCTTTATAATATTAGTATAGATAAATTTTACTTTTTTTTTTTTTCATCAAAATCATCAGAAGAAAAGGGATTTTAGTTAAATTTAAATAAGGGTTTGGTTTTAAATTTTAAAATCAGGGAATACAATCAATTCTTAGTTGATATTACGAAGGTGAAGGGAGGGGGGGGGGGGTGAATGTATGTGTTTATTTTATAAGTAGCCAGCGACTGATTTACAAATTTGGGGGTCCTGGGCACAGATGTTTTAATAATTGTGTTATATTTAATGATGTTTCTTCTCAATTTTTTAGCAGTAAAAGTTTTTATAACATACTTATAATCTTAAGTGTTCTATCTCGCTGACGATTTTTCAATCTTTCGTCAATTTTAAATATCCAATGGTAAAATTTATTTTTAAATATTGAAATGCAAATGAGATATTTCAAAAAAAAAAAAAATTCCCATAGGATTAACATTAGCGAGCAGGCGTTTTCGCGTGAGTGATGTAGCCCTTAAAAGTTATTTTTACATGCAAAAAAAAACAATTTTGTTTTTTAATAGTTTAAAACTTTAGATTTTGGCTAATAATTTAAAAATCTTCCGTAGCATTTACGGGTCCCGGAAAATCGGGGGCCCTCGGACCGTGCCCCGAATGCCCTGCCATAAATCAGGACCTGAAAGTAGCTGCATTACGTAAGAAAGCGTAATAAAGTTTTAAAATATATCGAATTTAAACTTATTCTTGAACAAAGTTCTTTTTTTATGAGTTATTTAAAGAAATTAGACAGGAGTTCTTTATTGTCATAAAAATAAAGATATCAAATATCGGAAAATTGAAAATATCGAATTAAATATTAGTTATAAAAGCAACCAATTATTATTTTATTGGTATTTAGGAAGAACTCCCCCCCCCCATCCACCCCATAACAAAAAGAAAATATACGTAACTTTAAAAACAAAGCTTTAAATAGATTGCATTATGTTTACACTCCTTAGATAACATATCCTTCGCAAAACAGATGTAGCAAAATCAAAACAAACGTTTAAATGAATGAGAAAATATCGAGGAAAAAAGGTTGCCAAAGCAGCGATAACTAGGCCATGCTATTCCCTTGCTTATTCCCCGCCTTTGAAATAGTTTCGGAAAATAGCGTAAATAAAAAAAAATCGGTGGCAAACGCTGAAAGAGGAGAAATGGACGAAAACCCCCTACATCTCCCTTCTGGTTCTTGTTTATTCTATGATATATATATTATATATCTGACCTATGTCATACGATAACGCTCGTATTTATAAATAGATTTTGATGAAACTACTTGTGTGTATTAAGCTCACCCATGTCTCGACCGAGTTCGTTGGCCAGCTTGGTCCGCCATTTTGTTTCAAGATGGCGGCCACTTAAAAATTTAAAACTAAAATAAATATACAAAAAAGTTAAAAATTCAAATTTATTTTGTAATTAAATGTTAGGCCTTGATACGAGGATTCCAGATCATTTTTTGGTTTATCTCTATCTTAAAAAATGGCTGAGATAGAGCAGTTTGAAATGCTAATGTGGCTGACATTTTGAAACAAGACAGCACATTACAAAAATTTTCATTGTTGTAATAATTTTCCCAATCATACGCATAAAACTATATATTCATATCCGTTAGCGCCAAATTATCGCCAAACTTGGCGACAGTTGGCGAGATATCGCCAAACTTGGCGACCAAAATAAGTCTTCATAAATGAAGCCAATTTGGCTATTGCTCAATAATTTGGCGAATTTCTTATTCAAATTCAGTATTAACGAATCTTTTGTAAACGTTTTCTTTGCGTTTTAACTTGCTGTTTTCGTGTAACATTAACTAAAATTTTAAAACGAAAATATAGGAAAGCTACCTTTTCCTCCCGTTACAGGCCGGAAGGACTTTTTTGTATTGAAAGCTACCTAAAAAAATCTTAGATTTAAAAGTAATATTTTAATATCTACGAACTAACGTAAATATTCCTTTGTATTCCCTTTTACCTGATGAAGACAAACCTTCGATTTTTTCTGCAGATGATATTGATTGCTATTTAAATCGGTTAGCTGATGATTTCAATTTAGAACATACTGATCAAGGAGTATTACCAATACTAGCGTATATATCTGGTTATGCATCTATGAAAGAACTGAAAATTACTAAATGTAACATTTGCCAAAATTGGTTGCAAACTAATACAACTGTTGATGTACCTGAACCATTTATTCATGTTTATAAAAGAATTAGATAGAGGTAAACTAATTATGCCATCAGAATTAGCTGTACTAGCATCATCAATTGCACATTATTTATTCTCAAATATACTTGAAAATAAATATCTTAGTTCAGGACAGCAGCTAGGAATATTGTACAAATTATCATGTATCCAGTTAAATAGAATTGGTATTGATTTATTAGATACCTGCAACTGTCAGAGGATTTTACAGACTAGATTAGAAAATATTATTTTGATTTCTTGCAAAATCACGTTAAATAATTATACTAAACATAAAATTATTTGATTAATGTAAATAATAGGCAGGCATATTTTATTTAGTGATAAAATATGTAAATATTTATTATTTGATACTAGCTAACCCGCCCGGCGTTGCCCGGGCCCGAGATAATTACAATCTCAGAGAAAGGCGCGTTAACCCCCTCCCTCCCCATACCCGCAAATATAATGAATAATTCGTTCAAGAGAACCACCGTCACCTACATCAACGCGATCATTAAAAAAATAATTACATTTTTCTGATAATTAGAACATAACGAAGACGCTACGCTAAAATAGCCGGCAGATGTCACCCCTTCCCGACCGCAATTTCAAATCTATATCTTAATGAGTTACCTAAATTTTTGTTCATTAGTAAAAATTGGCAATTATTTCCTTTCATTTTCTCAAACTAAATGGAGGGATTTTCCCGAGAAACAGATATCTTTGTAGTTCAGTTTTTAATGAAAGCCGATTCCTGTCTGAAACTTTCTGGGATCGTTTTCACTGGCGCCTGCAGATTTTTGGCAGTTTTTTGCGTAAATTAAAAAAAAATTACCAACCGAATTTTTCAAAAATCACATAGTCAGATGCAGAATATTTTTTTACATATGCTCAGAAATTTTCAAATTGATATCTCAATTAGTTTTTTTTTAATTCGCTAATTAGTTAAATAATTTCGAATTCGTTCATTTCCGGTCGCAAATCCAATGCGCCAGTCCGTTTCTTTCGCCATTTTAATTTAAAAGTTGGCATTTTAGAAGCGATGGTTAATGATAATCTAATTAATATCTAGGCTAATTATCAAAATATTAAAATTCTGAGGCTCAGGTGCACCTTGGACTATCTACACCTAAATTTCCAGCCTTCTAGGTGGGCTAGATTTTCCTAGCCATCGCCAACAGAGCGAAACTTTATTTTATTAGTATAGATGATTAAGATGTGGATTAGGCCTGTCACTTTTGTTTATTAAAAACAGATGGGGAACCACTATAAAAAAAAAAAAAAAAAAAAACAACGAGTCGGTCGCTTACCTCACGGGTGGCAAGGAAACAGCGACAAATTTGATTGTAAATTTAAAGAATAAATAGGGTAAATGGACACCCATCCAATAAAGGACAACCTACAAAATGTTCGGTTTTTACAAAAAAAATAACCAATAAAAATTCTGTTTTTATTGTTTTTTTTTTTTTTTTTTTCATAATTCTTTCTTGTATATTTTATAATATGGTTTAAAATGACTATTTGTTTCATTAATATGCTTTCAGTAAGTTCCAGTTTTAAAAACAATTAATTATGACACTTTTTGTAAGGTGTCCATTACTGGACTTAAGGGTGTTTTTTTTTTTTTTTTTTTTTGTTATTAACAGTTAAATTTTTATTCACAGCCAAATGTGAATTATGAGATTAAGTAAATTAGAGGTAAATTAATACAAAATATTATAATGTTAATAATAATGTCTTGCATTATTATGAGTGAAAATGTTTTAATTGCTGACAAAAAAGTTAGATGCATATTTTGACATTTATAGTATTTTTATTTAATTTTTTTTTAATGATTAAAAAATAGTAATAACCAGTACAAATTAAGAAAATAACTTTTCTCTCGTCATTTGAATGCCGATTTCTTCGTCTATTCTGATCACGTGACTTTTAGTTTCGGTTTCGCTTCAAGGCCATAGTAAGAAAACGATGGACTCATCCAACGAGTCGTCATTGTTTCTGGTTACGAAATGTATAAATGAGACAAAATTTTGTCTGGAGAAGCAAAAACGTAACGTATCCTAACTGAGGTAATTGAATAACACAAAACGTCTAACCCAGCTAATTTTTAATGCACAGCTGATTTGAAACGTATAACTGAGGGAAATGTACAACTCAGGTAACGTATACCTGGAATTCAACTGTTTTCAGTATTGCTTTATTTCCAGATTTATTTTTATTTTATTTTATTTTATTTTTGCATTTAGAGTGTTTTTCTGTAATTTTCTATAGTATAATATCTCTCAAAATTTGTACATGTATAAACTAATAATTTGGAGACAAACATAAAACATTTTCTTGCATGTTATCTTTAAATTTTTAATTTGTGTTGCCAATATTTAATTGTATCACAGCAGACGCGATATAACGAGGGATTGCTTTATTATTTAATCCATGTCTTCCATTCCTAGGGGGCCGTCCATAAATGATGTCACGCTTGGAGAGGGAGAGGGGGGGGGGTCATGAAATTGTGACAGTCAGGCGGAAAGGGGAGGGGGGGGCGGTTTGGTGAAGTGTGACACTTTGTGACTAAGGGGGGGGGAGGGAGATCAAAAATAATTGAAAAAAAGTGTGACATCATTTATGGACAGCCCCTAGTGTAAACCAGTGGTGTAGTCCAAGAAAAAAAAGTGGGGGGACGCTTATAAACGATACATAATGGTCTTTGAACGTGATTTTGAATGAACCTAAAAAAAAAAACTGAGAAAAAAAGAAAGTTAATTTAGTTTAAATTTCTGCACATGTAAATCCTTTAGCTTGCAAGAGGTTTAAAAAATTAAAAACTTTGATGACTGGTTTATTTATTTTATTTTTCTGGAATAGAATGTGGAATAGTTTTAGAATGCTTTAGTACATTTTCTTTCAACAAGAATTTTGATTAAAAGTTTGATTAATTATTCTGAAATTTTTAGTTTTGAAAATTGTTGGAGAACAACGTTACACTAGTTATCCACTAACACCACCAAAAAATGAAAGCGAGTTATTACCAAGTGATTAGAAGAATGGCATTTTTCCCTCCTTTCCAAGTAGCGTAAAAAGTCTCTTTTCGGGGGTGTCCATTATGGCGGTCTTATTTTATACATATTTTTAACCTGCAAAAATATTGTGGACATTCTTTTACAAAAGCGAGTCAACCCGAACCCGACCCGCAATACTCAAACCCAACCCGAAACCGACCCAAAACAATGAAAGTCAATAAGAAGTCAACCCGACACGAACCCTAACCGCAACGAAAAAATTTAGCGCCAACCGACCCGACCCAAACCACGGGTCGGGTCGGGTGCGGGTAAACCGACCCGATGCGGGACTCTAGCAGGGAGTGGCAAAGCTTTTTTTTAAGTATACATGTTATTTAAACATATATACCATAAAAATGTGTGTACAAAATTTTAAATAATTAATAATAATATTCAGCAATATTTAAATATTTATCTATATTTAAACGTCTATTAAATTAATAATATTTATAGTTATAAAATGGTTAAAACATATCTATATATTTAAAGCGCTGAGCGTTTTCTTTCGACAATCCGTGATAACAAACTACTGCATGAAATTACATCATTCTTTTTTTTAAATGAAAGGTATTTGGACACAGATTTGTTATCGTACATTCGTTTGTTCGAAAATTTTATTAATTAGCCGTAATTTTAAATTAAACTTTTACATCTGCGTATGAAGCTATAAAGTCGGCAATCGGAATACGCCCACTGTTGCGAGGCGCATAGTTTATTATCTGAACTCTGTGGTTGCGAGGGTAAAATAGAAATAATAGATATTAAAAGCACGTGGCTTTTAGACCGATTTTTTTAATTTGCAAGTTAAATTTCGGTAAAAAATATTTATCCGCGTGTTTTATAAGAGAATAAAAATTCATATTTATTGTGACGTCACGGGAATATTGTCCATTGAGTTTATTTTATCATAATGCCTTATAACTTTGTTGATGCCATTTTTTTTCATTACAATTAAATACAAAATATATTTTTATTTGTATACATGGTGTTTAAGCATAAAAGTGACGTATACAAAGTACGTGTGAAAAGTTTGCGCCGGTGAAAATAACGTTATGCTTAGCTTGAAATGCATTTTAACATTTATAAAACTAAAAAGAAAAATTTATATGATTGTGTCAACATGATGTAATTTTAAGTGATTTTTCAATTTTTAATTTTAAGGATTAGAACTGGAGCTTTTATTGGGTGCTTCATCTTGACTACATACCTTGATTACATGCTACCAATTACTATTTTTAAATTATAGGTTAGACGATTTCATTTTTTAATAAAAAAAATTCACAAAAGTAAAGGATTTCAGGAAAATTAAAATTATTAAAAATAGTGTTATGGCTAAAAAAACCCCTTGAAATAATGATTGTTTTTTTTAGCTAGAATAAACAATGTAAGGCTAATTAATATTGATTGTTATAAAATAATAAAATATAAAAGTTGTATAATTTATGTTTCATTTTTATTTGAAACCTATACATACACACATATATGTACGTTTGTTTGTTAGAAATGTGGTTCAATACACATATAACTAATAAATTAATTAGTAACGTAATTAGTTATTATTAAGTAATTATTTTTTTGTTATAAATTAATTAATAATTATATGCAGTTATGTATGTATTAATCAGTTTTTAATTTTTTTTTTTTTTTTTGCTCTTTTGGTTTCGGCTTCGGTTTTGGCCGAAAGTAGACAGATCACCAAAATCCGGTTTCGTTTTCTGTTTCTGTCTTAAAAACCTGTTTCGGTCGATCTCTACTTGTAACCCACGTTAGTGATATATATCAATTTCAATATGTTTGAAATAGTGAAACATTATTAAAATAAACTGCAAACGGTTTTTCATGTAATGTAACGGAATTCTTTTGAGCATCCCTGTAAAGGAATTATAAGTGCTATGCACACCACATTCTATAATTAGTCTCTTGTAGTGCACCTCAGTGATATATATCAATTTCAATATGTTTGAAATTGTGTAACATCATTAAAATAAACCGCAAATAATTTTTCGCCATAGACCGCAATGTTACGTGAGTTAGAGGACAGACGGACAGACAGACAAACCGAATTCATAAACACTTTTCAACTGTGTTGGAAAGTGTTAAAAATATTCGCTGAAGAATCACATGTCTATGAAGCGAAGTTAAGAGGGCAAAATCCCACACAGCATTTTTAGGCAGATTTCGTAAGAAATACTACCTATTACATTCTCCCCTATGTTGGAATTTCTGGAAAATTTTTGTAGGATATACGCCAATCACGACTACTCCAGAATCCAAAACCACCTCCAGTTCAAAACTTTATCTATCTATATAACTTTTTTATGGACACGATAACTTCAATAATTCTGCACAAATCTCTTCCAAACTGATACATAAAATCTCCGTCAAGTTCGTTAATGGGCAAAATCGAACCACGGGGGGGGGGGGGGAGAGCTTTTTGTGAAAAAAAACAATAACAATAACTTCTTAATTATAATACGTATCGAATCCATTTAAAGTTTTTAATATTTCTAGGAAAAGGGCCGAAAATTTATGTATGACAGATTTTTGATATCATTAAAAATGGCCTCAAAAGGGCGGGGGAAATAGGGGTTTAAGAAGAAAAAAAATTATAACTTTGTAAATTCACAAGATATCAAATCCGTTTAAATTTATTATGAATCCTCTTAATATTATCTACAACTTTATACAGACAAGTTTTTGATAGGACTAACCCTTACAGAAAAAAAATACAAATAAATAAATAAAAACAAAAAACTACCTGCCGTCTCCGCCTACAGACACAGGCAGATTTCGAAGTGGGCGGTCCCAACTGCCACATTATGACAAAAAGTCATTTATTCTGCAATTCTCAATAAACAGGCGCCCACGGTCTACGTCTTCGAAATCTACCTGTGCCTGTAAGCCGGGCCGTCAGGGATTTTTTATTGTGGGTGCTTATTCCTATTTTGGGCGCGAATTGCGCAATCCTGCACGCTATTTCAAATCCTGCCCCTCAAAGGCAATTCCTGTTGTTGATTTATTCTAGATTCGACTACAGACTCCCTACGGTCCATGTCCAGCCATCTGACGACCCAAACAAACCAACGCTAGTGACAGCTATGACAATTACCATTACCCTGAATGTGTTTAAAAACGGGCCTTTTGTTAATTGCGTTTAAGAAAAGCATGTCCAGTCTATCAGAATAGAAAAACTTGCGACATCTGGATATATTTTTCAATCTGAGACTGGTGGTGTATACAGACCTATTTTGGAGAGCTAGGGTGGTCTTTCATTTGGGAACAGGAGGGGGATAATAGTTTTCCATTAAAGAATTCCAAGTAAAATGGATGTTTGTATCAGCAGAAACTAATGTTAGCACTGTATTTTACGACTGTTGCAACAAGTTGACGAAACAAGTAAACATCCCTTTTCCCCCAATTCCCTTGAATTTGCATTTTAATGCAAAAGAAAGATTTTTTTAAAGAAATCTAAAATAGTTTAAAAAATGCATTCCTTACTTCCTAAAATTCTTAATTTATTAATGTATTTCTTCTTTTAAACATTTAATAAATCAGAAAGGCTTGCGTCCGCTCGCGTCCTTAGCGTCCCCCTTGACGAAAAAAAGTAAGGGGACGCTTGAAATAAAATAAAAAGTGGGGGGACGCCGTCCCCCTGCGTCCCCCTTCGACTACACCACTGGTGTAAACTGAACCTTTTGACAAAATCTGAAAGTAGCGAAGTAGTGACTTACTTTTGAAAAGTAGTTTGCAGTCGCTACTTTTTAAAACAAGTAGTTGTAGTTAACAACATTTTCGATAAAGCAGTTGTAGTTGTAATTCGCTACAGTATAAAAGAAGTTTTTCGACCCCTGCCACTTACAGCACCCATGTTTAAAAGGGTGTACACCTTTTTCCAACCTTGTCTCTCATAAGCTTTAAAGTTTAAGCTCCGTTACCCGAAGCTTTATTCTGACAGACCCTTCCTTACTTCAAAACCTCTGCAACATACGAAATAATAATAAAGGAGGCAAAGGAATCAATTTTATATATATTTTAGTTATTTTTTGTTCTTTCTAATGAACCTCCCGGATCGGGAGCAGCTGCGATGAAGGAGCGGGAAAGAAAGAGCAATCCAACGAATCCCGGAAAAAACCGCCCGTCCTATCAGAGAGTTCGTCTTAACTGAAGAGAAAATACGTTTATCGATTCCAAACAACATGCCTATGTCCAGTTCATATTTTTTCAACCAGTTCATATTGCGTTCGTAATTATATAAATACGTAGCATTTATAGTCGTCGTCTGATCCGTCCGTCCGTCTGTCCGCATAGAACAACGCAAAAACGACCCAATCGAATGGTTTGAAATTGGAGATATACCGGGTGATTCATAATGAATGGGCCAAAAAGAATAGCGCAGTGTGACTGCCGTAATGGATTTATTCTGCAACTACAATTATACAAGTTTTATTTGGCAACAAGGAAAAATCATCGAATGACAAACTCGCCGCTAGAGGCGCTGTTAAACAAAATGTCGTCAATGCAGGAGAAATGTTTTCGAATATGCCAAAACCTCCTCGGTAACTGTTGTGCAAAGACATTTTCGCACGAAATTTCGTAAAGAACTACCGCATCGGCATAACCACAGGATTTGACATGTCTTCATTGGCTGCCGACATCACCAGATCTAACGCCCTGTGATTTTTTTCTCTGGGGTTTCGGTAAAGACAAGGTGTTTGTGCCTGTACTTCCTCAGGACTTAGAGGAACTGAAGCAGCTGATAACTGCAGTGTTGAGCTCAATCACAGGGGATATGCTATCACGAGTGTGGCAGGAGCTTTATTACCGTGTAGACATTTGTTGGGTCACCGGAGGAGCACATATTGAACACCTGTAGAAAGTTGAATAAATGTAGTTTCGAGGTAAATTTGAATTTTCTAAATATATTAATTACAACGTTCACAATCATGTTTTCTTTTTGTCCCATTCATTATGAATCACCCTGTATTATCTTTATAGAGTTTTGTCGAGACATTTCAAATTTTATGAAAATCGAATCCAAACTTGAGAAGATGGTAATAAAAATATTTATTAAGAAATTTGATTTTTTTCTTCTTTTAGGAGCCTTCCGAGTTGTTAATCGTCAAGCGACCGAGGTATACTTATTTTAGGACAGATGCAGGCGATAGAATTAAAAATCAGCGAGATCCGAATAGCTATAGTAGAACCTCATTTGTCACGTACAATTTCCAACTTGTATATATACGAATGAGTCAAAGTTTCGCATTGCTCAGAGATGGATGTCTGATTCTTTGATCTCTTATGACTTTCCTAACACGTCTAAAAGTCAAAGGTCAAGAGCCTTTGACAGGTCGAAAAACACCCCTTTTCTTCCCTTGAATCTCCCGTTTCTTTTGTCGATGAAGAATGGGAAGTCGTTATTTATGGCTATGTCAGGATGGCACTGAACGAAGATTTAGAACAGAAAAGAGAACCTTTGCCTCTTTCAACTTTTACAACATACAATAATAATAATAAAAAGACCAGTGCCCACTTAAACTGAAGGCATTGAGCTCACAGGCTTTTCACACTAATTATTGTTTACTACACTCGTATTTCAAAACAATAATGCCCCTCGAAAAATAAAGAAATCGACACTGACAATAAATTAAGGAGAGGGGGTGGTTAGTACTCCTGCCCCCCTTTCTGCTTAACCCATGAACCCCCAAAACTAATCAGAGAAGCGCCTTACCACAATGAACCTATATACAAAATTTGATGCAAATCGGATAATTCTGCATGAAAAACCCATTTATCTCCCTTTATACTTAACCAATGAACTCCCCCAAAACTAATCAGGGAAGCGTCTTATCAGAATGAACCTATAAACAAAATTTGAAGCAAAACGGATAATTCTGCATGAAAAACCCATTTATCTCCCTTTATACTTAACCAATGAACTCCCCCAAAACTAATCAGGGAAGCGTCTTATCAGAATGAACCTATAAACAAAATTTGAAGCAAAACGGATAATTCTGCATGAAAAACCCATTTATCTCCCTTTATACTTAACCAATGAACTCCCCCAAAACTAATCAGGGAAGCGTCTTATCAGAATGAACCTATAAACAAAATTTGAAGCAAAACGGATAATTCTGCATGAAAAACCCATTTATCTCCCTTTATACTTAACCAATGAACTCCCCCAAAACTAATCAGGGAAGCGTCTTATCAGAATGAACCTATAAACAAAATTTGAAGCAAAACGGATAATTTTGCATGAAAAACCCATTTATCTCCCTTTATACTTAACCAATGAACTCCCCCAAAACTAATCAGGGAAGCGTCTTATCAGAATGAACCTATAAACAAAATTTGAAGCAAAACGGATAATTTTGCATGAAAAACCCATTTATCTCCCTTTATACTTAACCAATGAACTCCCCCAAAACTAATCAGGGAAGCGTCTTATCAGAATGAACCTATAAACAAAATTTGAAGCAAAACGGATAATTCTGCATGAAAAACCCATTTATCTCCCTTTATACTTAACCAATGAACTCCCCCAAAACTAATCAGGGAAGCGTCTTATCAGAATGAACCTATAAACAAAATTTGAAGCAAAACGGATAATTCTGCATGAAAAACCCATTTATCTCCCTTTATACTTAACCAATGAACTCCCCCAAAACTAATCAGGGAAGCGTCTTATCAGAATGAACCTATAAACAAAATTTGAAGCAAAACGGATAATTTTGCATGAAAAACCCATTTATCTCCCTTTATACTTAACCAATGAACTCCCCCAAAACTAATCAGGGAAGCGTCTTATCAGAATGAACCTATAAACAAAATTTGAAGCAAAACTGATAATTCTGCATGAAAAACCCATTTATCTCCCTTTATACTTAACCAATGAACTCCCCCAAAACTAATCAGGGAAGCGTCTTATCAGAATGAACCTATAAACAAAATTTCAAGCAAAACGGATAATTCTGCATGAAAAACCCATTTATCTCCCTTTATACTTAACCAATGAACTCCCCCAAAACTAATCAGGGAAGTGTCTGATCAGAAAGAACCTATATACAAAATTTCAAGCAAATCGGATATTTCTATTAAAAGTTAACGCGTAACGTACATACACACATACAGAACGGACGGGCACATTAGCTCTAGCTAAAAAAAAAAAAAAGCAAAGGGATCAGTTTTTTTTTTTTTTTTTTCGTGGGTCTCTCCACAATTAACCTCCTGAAACCTTCTTGGATCGGGAGCAGCTGGGTGGTGGTGGTGGTGTGTGTGTGTGTGGGGGGGGGGGGATAGAAAACCGGAGCGGGAGAGTGACATCTCTTACCCTCGACCTGTCAATCGAACTGATCCCGCAAAATCCCACAAGAGACAGGGAGGAGGGATAATGGTAAAACGAAAGACGCGATGGCATAAGAAGAGAGAAAAATCACGCATACGTCCTGAAATACTTTCAAACACCGACGGAAACTGCCTCTTTTCAAAGTGTGAAAAGGAAATATCTCGATAAGCAACTTAGAAAACGTGTTCTTATATATAAATATAACAAATTATACCACGAATTATATTTGTTTTTAGCAATTTCCAACATGGTTGAAAAGTGTTTATGAATTTGTTTTGTCTCTCTGTCTGGGTAGTTCGGAAATTAAGTGGAAATTTGAATCCCAATCAATTTTTTTTTTTGTACTTTTATGCAAATAATTGTTCAACTAAATAGATAATCTGTGAAGGCACATCTAAAACTTGTATTAAAAAATACTTTAAAATAAATTTGAAATTTTAAACTATTAAAAAAATAAATAAAAAAATCATACTAAATGTCACCTCCACATGGCATGTCCCTCCTCCATGCTTGTTTTTACTTAACAACATGAATATATCTCAGATAAAAGAAGAGAACCGTATAAAACACATTACATTAAAAAGTGGATGTACTTTATTTACTTTTTAAAAGAAAATTTTGAAAATTTATATTAAAAAAATATATAGACCAAGACACTTCTGTCCCCAGAATTATAGCCACTTCTATGACATATCAGTTATAGTTATATAAAAATCTACTAGATGGCACCATAATCTAGAACTTGGGATGCAAATTAACTACAGGAAGCTACTTGTTGGATGGAATACTTCTGAAGCATGGTCAGTTGTTATTTCATGTAATCTATATATTTAATCTATATATGTAATCTATCTTTCATGTAATCTATATAATTAATATTATTAGCTCTATATATGCTAAGCGTTTTCTTTCGACACTCCGTGAGAACAAACTACTGAATCAAATTACATCATTTTTTTTTTAAATGAAAGATATTTTCACACAGATTTGTTATCGTGCATTAGTTTGTTTGAAAATTAATTAATTAGCCGTTATTTTAAATTAAACTTTTACTTCTGCGTATGACGTCATAAAGTCAGGAATGGGATAACGCCCATTGTTGCGAGGCACAGAGTAAGCAGAAACTCAGTGGTTGCCAGGATAAAAATAAAATTTGCAAGTTCAATTTCGGTAAAAATATTTATCCACGTGTTTTATAATAGAATAAAAATTCATATTTATTGTGACATCACGGGGATATAGTCCATCTATATATTTAAAACGCTAAGCCTTTTCTTTCGTCAATCCGTGAGAACAAACTACTGCATCAAATTACATCATTCTTTCTTTAAATGAAAGATATTTGGACAAAGATTTGTTATCGTTTGTTCAAAAATTTTATTAATTAGCGGTAATTTTAAATTAAATTTTACTTCTGCGAATGAGTCATAAAGTCAGCAATCGGTTAACTCCCACTGTGGCGAGGCACAGAGTAACGAGGAACTCTGTGGTTGCGAGGACAAAAGATAAATAATATATATTAAAAGGCACGTGGCTTTTAGGTCGAATTTTTAAATTTGCAAGTTAAATTTCGGTAAAATATTTATCCGCGGGTTTTATAAGAGAATAAAAATTCATATTTATTGCGACGTCACGGGAATAGTGTCCATTGGGTTTATTTTATCATTATGCATTATAACTTTGTTGATGCCATTTTTCAATACAATTAAATACAAAATATATTTTTATTTGTATACATGGTGTTTAACTATAAAAGTAACGTATATAAAGTACGTGTGAAAAGTTTGCGCCGGTGAAAATGACGTTATGCTTAGCTTGAAATGCATTTTAACATAGATAAAACTAAAGAAAAAAAAATTATATGATTGTGTCAACATGACGTAACTTTAACTGATTTTTCCATTCTTAAGTATAAAGATTAGAATTGGAGCATTTATTGATTGCTTCATCTTGATTGCATACCTTGATTACATGTTACCAATTACTTTTTTTTTTTAATTATAGGTTAGCAAATTTCATTTTTTAACCTCTTAACTGTTGGAGGTTTTTTGACACCATAAACTAAAAATAGGCACAATACACCACTTTTTCCGTACTAAAATATTTTCTTTGTGTAATCGAAAATGGTCTGCCGATTAATAAAGCGAAGGTTGCGTTTAAAAATTACTGGTGTACAAAAGCTTTTAGTAACAAAACAAGCAAACTGTTCTTACCCGAACTGAGTTCAGGCAAGAACAGTTAAGGGGTTAATAAAAAAAAATTCACAAAAGTAAAGGATTTCAGGAAAATTAAAATTATTAAAAATAGGGTTATAGTAGGGGAAAAAAACTTTAAATAATGATTGCATTTTTAGCTAGAGAATGAACAATGTAAGGCTAATATTTTATAGGAATTATTTTGGGAAGTTCATTTAACAGTTCCTTATTAGCGGCAAAGCCCTATTTCTTTCGCTGTGAATTTCTCTTTCGGTGTCAAAAAAATGGTAGTCTACTTTTGGACGCCAGTGGCAATTTTTAGAAATGTATAGCGGTTGTGACAAACGGCGCAATCGCTTTAGCTTTCATCGCGCTTACATCACTTCTAAATACTACAAATTTCTATTTTTCACTACATTTTAAAATTTTAATTCTTACATCATCAATTAGAAAAAAAATTCGCTTTCGATTGAAATTTATTTGAAAACTGCCGCTTAATTTAACGACTTTTTAAATAATTTTCAAGCATGAAATATTTTTCAATTCTATTTCAACAGTGACCACCAGTTTGCTTTAATAATGTAAAATAGCCCCTGGAAAAGTTGACACAATTGAAAATAGATTTCCCTAACCATCCAGAAAAGTTAAAAAAAAAAATAATAATAAACCTGATAAATCATAAGATGAGATTATCCATAAGATAGAGCATTTTGGCGCTAAACTAATATCTGTCCAAAAAAAAAATATTTTTTCAGTTTATGATTAACATAAAATTGATATGTTGAATTCGTTGATGTATATGTTGCATCAGAATATGCTAGGAACTGTATTTTATTATTTTTTTAAAGATCCGTTGAATATTTAACTGTATTTTAGGAAAAAATCCCCGACTGTGATGGAAAAGGAATAATCATCTTGATTATGTAAAGGAACCTAAGAAACCATACAAATAAATTACACTTGAAAACATTAAAAATCTCCCTCGTCTGCAGATTGGCTTATTATTGTAAAAAAAAAAAAAAATTCTTCATCTTTACATACAAATTGATTAGCTGAAAACAATGGATGCGTTTTAAAAGATATGGATGTGAAACGAACAATGATTAAAGAGGACATTTTAAAACTTATAATTTAAACATTTTAAAACTTTTTTAACGTCGAATTTCGACGGTGCCTTTGGGCAGATGCAATGAACATAGGAGCTCATTCGGTTGCATTATCATAGAGGGGGATGTGTGCTTTATTTAATATGTTCTTTATTTACAGAATATGAGATAAAAGTAGGGATATACTATTTGTATGATATTTCATAGGTCCATGAAATTTTCTTTCTTGCCGTGGGGAATAGGGCGGTCATGTCAAACCGATTTGCATTACACAGTTGTTTACAGATTGTTTGTTTGGAGTTTGCATCCGAAATAGTACTGTATTTCACGGGGGGGGGGGGGGGATTTTTTTTTAAATAAAATATTTGAAAGACTGTTTCATACGCACCCCTTCTTATGTAATAAAGAAGCTTATTTTGCTGATATTGTTATAGTAATTTTTTACCCGTCAAGTTTTGACGGGTTTCATTTAGTTTTAATTTAAAACTTTTAATTACGATTAATTGAATGTCAACCCCATGGCCACATTAATTATTTTAAAAATAGCTGAATTCTGTTGATAAATAGCTTTAAATTGCTTTATTTAATTTTGTATCGAAGTAGCATTTGGCGAATGTTGTGCATAGTTAATACTAACAAAACCCGCGGCTTTGCTTGCGTAATTCTTGAAAAATGCCAAGTGGTATTCGTTGGCCTATTTTCATTACAGGAAATCTTACTGCCACAGATAATTCAGATATTACAAACTAAGCCACACTAATGTCGAAAAAAAAAAAAAATCGAACTTTATGAACGTTTTAGGCTCTTTCACCTCCCCCTCCCCCTGTGGTAGTGTCACTGATATAAAATATAGCCTACGTTACAGCAGGGACTGTTACCATAAATTTGCCACCATCACTTTTGAAAAGGGTTCTGTAGTTCCAGAGATCACATAGAAATTGTAATTTAGAATGTTTTTAGAACGCTTTTCGCTCATCTCACCCTTTTAAATTTCATTTTTAATTTAGAATTTGTTCTTAGAGATCATTAGCTTCATTTCTTATTTCATCATCTTATAAGTAACTATTATACCAAATTTTAAGTTTCTAGCTCCTTCAGTATTAAAAAAAAAAAAAAATCGAAATTTTAGAAGGTTTTTTGCTTTTGCAACTCCTTGTGGTAGTGGCACCGACATAAAATATAGCCTATGTTACAGCAGGGACTGTTACCATCCATTTGCCACCATCACTTTTGAAAATGGTTCCGTAGTACCAGAGATTCCATAGAAATTGTAAATTAGAATGTTTTTAGAACACTTTTCGCTCATCTCATCCTTTTAAATTTCGAATTTTATTAGAATTTGTTCATGCCATTTTTGTAGCATGGAGGTGACATTTATTTATATGTAAACAATATTTTAAGGTGCTTGAACCTTGAAGTATATTTTTAATTATTGAACCTATATTTTTATTTTAGGAATAAATTTTATATTAATGAAAATATTTTTTTCAAACTGAAAATTTTTAATTCTAAAATATTTAATTTTGTATAAGTTTGATTTATTAATGCCTTTTAAAATTTAATTTTAAATAAAAAAAATAATAACCTTGACCTCGAATCCTGATTTATTTATCTTTGAAACTTTAAGAAAATATTGGAAACACAACTTAAACACAACAATTTTAATTTTAATTTTTTACAAATTACCAAAGTGAGATTTGCACTTAATTTCAGAACTACCCAGATCAATTTGGTATTCGCACTGTAAGAAAAAACGGCAAAAATATTTAACTTTAACCGAAAGCTATACGCATACTATTCTATAGTAAGCCTCTTAAAATCCACATTACTGATCTAATATCGATTTCAATAGGTTTGAAATAGTGAAATATTATTAAAATAAACTGCAAACGATTTTTCCCCATAGACCGCAATGTAACGGAACTCTTTTGAGTGTCCCTGTAAAAAAAAAAAAAAAAAAAAAAAAAACCCTCTAAGTGCTACACACTTCAGTTTCAATACACTAAGAAAAAACGGCAGAAATTACAGTAAAATTTGCTGTAAATTTATGCACCCAAATTGCCAGCATTTTTTGCTGCAAAATTTAATAGGATTATAATCCTACTTGCAGTAAACTTAGCATTTTTGAAGCACATTTTGCTGTAAAATTCCAAACATAATGTCATTTAAGGAATATTTTGCTGTCAATTTACAGTAAAATAGGCTGGAAATTAGGGTGCATAAATTTACAGCAAATTTTACTGTAATTTCTGCCGTTTATTCTTACAGCGCGCCCTGTAAATAAGTAAAATGAAATGTCTTTCTTACCTGTTCGTATTTTTCGAGCTCTTGGTGGTATATTTGGCGTATCTGCGCCAATTTGGCGCGGTAATCTGAGTGTTCGATGGCGTTTTCGGACTGGGGTGCCCCGGGGGCCGGCGTGGTGGGCGCGGAGTTCTGGCCTTTCTCCGGTCCGGCCACCCCCTCCGCGATCAACATGTTGTCGAGTCGCATGAGCTGCGGGTCGGGGGGCTCCTCTTCTTGTGTGTTACGAAGGCTCAGCACTGGAAAAGAAAAAGAAAAAGAATTCACACAAAATTATATACATGTTTATTAACCCGTTTCACGCACGGGAGTTCATGAATTTCATTCTAAAACCAAAATTAAAAATAAAAATCAGTACAACCAAACTAGTTTATGAATATATATTTTTTTTATGTCTACTAAGGAGGGCTCGCCACGCTTACCAACCCCCCGCGTAATCGCGCCCTAGTCAACCCCAGACGCAATCGTTTCACGTTTCCATTCTGGATCCCATTGTATTTGGCGACAGTAATTGGGTCTACAGGATAACTAACAAGTACCAATTATATGTATAGTGTTACGAATATTGTAAATAGTTAGTGTTTGTGCTTAAAAATAATGTAAATAGTTCAATTAAGCTCTATTCATAAGCTAATATTAATTTTTGTTGCATTGCAATATCTCAATTGGTTGATTTTTTGCAAGCGAGTAAACGCTATTCAATGGGAGTCTATGGAAATTTGACGAAATACTGGAAATAGCGCCAAGTTGGCGCCAAACTTGGCGACAGACCCGGGTCCCTTCCCCTTGGTAACCTCCCTAATAGCGCCCATTCTATCTAAATTTTCTACTTTCATGTTAATTTCCCCTAAGAAAAGTCAGAAAGCTCTGACCCATCAGATACGTTTCGCGGTATCTACGCAGATTTTCATTGGTCCATTTCTAAACCATTACTTATTTTATATATATAGAAGGTAAAAAAATCAGTATTTACACAACCAAAAATCCGTAGTAAAAAGTAATAGTACGTAAAAAATTCACATTACATAGACATAATAATAATCGAATATGAAACGAAAGTTAGCATAAAACGCAATGACAACAAACAATTTTAAAATATCTAAATAAGAAATAAGAATTCCCCTATTAAAGTGTTGAACTGTTCAATAACTATTCGATTCAGAAAAATATTGTTCTACTACTGTGCATTTTTTTTTTAATGAAATTTAATTTATCCTGTTGCTATGGCAGCAGACGATAAAGCGATATCTTTGGAATAAGGGAATCAATAGAATAAAAAGTTTTGTTGATGTTTCTGATATATATTTTTAAAGGTAATAATTAAGCCCAATTAAATAATCTCTAGTTATTTGCATGCGAGGTCAAAGAAGTATCGTAATACCCGCTACAGCTTCTTAGTATTGCAGCGTGGCGTACGTCATATGTATATCTCACATGGCAGTCAACATTTAGAACGGGTTAGAAATCACTCAATTCCGGGTTGAACACATTAAAAAAGGCAATATATATATATATATATATTTAACGTTTTCTAATTTTTTGCCCCAATCGTTCATGGGCCCCCTACCAGCAACCCGTGTGCCAAATTTTGTTTACGAGTTTTTGAGGTTACATAGATAGATACGAGCACGGATTTTAATAGGACAGACTAGCTGTTTAATCCGTTCTACGCACGGGAGTTCATGAACTTAATTCTAATATGTGAATAAAATGAATTTAATCCACCTGTTAAAGTGTTGAGTTGTTCAATAAATATGCGATTTAGAAAAATATTGTTCTACTACTGTGCATTTTTTTAAATGAAACTTAATTTATCATGTTGATATGGCAGCAGACGATAAAACGGTTTTTCTTTATTTTTTAAAAAAGGTAATAGTTAAGCGCAATTAAATAATCTCTAATTATTTCCATGCGAGGTAAAATAATTATCGTAATACCCGCTACAGTTTCTTAGTACTGCATTTGGCGCCCATAATATGCATATCTCACATTGCAGTAAACATTTAGAACTGGTTAGAACTCGCGTGATTACGGGTTAAACATAAAAAATGACAAAAATTCGTCAAACACATAAAATTAAAAAAAAAAAATCTATTTAAAATTTTCGAATTTTTTTTACCCAATCGTTCATGGGCCCCGTACCAGCAACTCGTGTGCCAAATTTCGTAGCGCTGAGCAATCGAGTTTTTGAGGTTACATAGATGGATTTTAATAAAGTAGATTATTCTAGCTGATCCGCCCGGCGTTGCCCAGGTCCGTGTAATAAACGTAAATCTCTTAAAAAACGAAACTCTGGCTTGGGTCTCCGATGTCTTCGGCACCGTATAACGGACATGCTCGTACGCTCAGGAAAATCTTTTATTTCCACCTTCCACCGCCAGGGGAGGATTCTTTTCTAAACAAACCTCTTTCCGAACGAAATTCTGACACAGGTTTCCGCTGCCTACGACACCGTATAGTAGACGTGCTACAAAAGTGAGCTGGTTTGGAGAAGATGGGAACATTATTAGCCGAGTTACTGAAATAAGCACAGTTAGAGAAAATAACCTTGCAGGGTTGTCGGGGGGAAGGGATGTCCAAGTGTCCTTTTCAGAAAATGACTAATTAGGAGGACCACTATGCATCCAATAAAATTCGTTCGTTTTGTTAAGCTAGGAACTTAATTACAAATTTGGCTTAAACTATTATTCGGAAATAGTGGTAACTCTACTCATAAATTTACTTTAATGTTATAGATTGAAATGATGTTACAGAGGGTAACTATTAAGTTAATTATAATGTTTGTAATCAACTGCGTTGAAATCGGAAAGATAATTGCTGAGTTGTGGAAACGGGGCATAGTTAGAGAAAAGAACCTTGAAAGAGGTGGTCAGGGAGGAGAGGATGTTCAAGTGTCCTTCAGAAAATGACTAATTCAGAGGACCACTATACATCTTAAAAAAATCGTTCGTTTGGTTAAGCTAGGAACTTAATTGCGCATTTGGCTTAAACTATTATTCGGAAAAAGGGGTAACTGCTACTCATAAATTTACTTTAATGTTATAGAGGGTGACTATTATGTTAATTACAATGTTTGGAATCACTTGCGTTGAAATCGGAATGATTGTTGCTGAGTTATGGAAACGGGACATAGTTAGAGAAAAAACCTTGAAGGATGTGCCGGGGAGGAGTGGATGTTCAAGTTGACTTCAGTAAATAACCAATTAGGAGGACCACTATGCATCTTTAAAGATTCGTTCTTTTGGTTAAGCTAAGGAACTTTATTAGAAATTTGTCTTAGACTGTTATTCGGAAATAGGGGTACCCGCTGCTCATAAATTTATTTTAATGATATAGACGTTGATTATTAAGTTAAATATGATGTTTGGAATCAGTTGACTGAAATCGAAAAATTAGTTGCTGAGATATGGAAAAAGTGTAAAGTTAGACAAAAAACCTTGAGGGAGGGGCCGGAGCGGGAACGGATGTTTAAGTGCCTTTCAGCAAATGATAAATTAGGAAAACCTCTATATGCATCTTTAAAGATTGATTCATTTGGTTAAGCTAGGAAGTAAATTTGAAATTTTGCTTAGACTATTATTCGGAAATACTGGTTGCTGTTTTCTAGAAATACACGCTGAAGCTATGAATGCTGATTTTTATGATAATTTAGCAAAATGGAACTGGTTTGGAGAAGTTAGGAACATAATTATCTGAGTTCTGAAAATAAAGCACAGTTAGAGAAAAAACCTTGAGGGAGGGTCCGCGAGGAGGCGCGCGGTCAAGTGCTCAACAACAAATCACTAATTTAGAGTGTTGGTATGCATCAACTGAATACGGGCTCTGTACTTTTATTAGGAACATAAATTTAATTTTTATAAAAACTGTTATTCTAAAATAGTGGTATTATCTATATAAAACAGCGATTAAACGTTACGAGTTCAGCTAAAAAAGTTAAATTTGTTAAATGTAATTAGTTCTGTTGAAATCAGAGCAGTAGATTTGGATTTATTAATAAGAAGGGTCAATTAATGAAAAAGCCGCCGCCAGGTGGCGCGCGGTCTAGTAAAATAAATTTTATATATAATAAAAGTCGCTTACCCCCCCCCCTTCCCATCCCTGCAAATTTAGCAAATAATCTGTTAAATAAAGTTTTCTGTATTAATAATCTCTATCATACAAAAAACCCCTTAACCCAGCTAATTATCATTCATTAAGTCGATAAAATCCTTTAAAGTTAAGTTTTTAGCATTTGGCAACGGTTAATAATTAAGTTGATTGTCTACATATCATATAATCTCTGATCAATTGAATTTAAACACTCGAATCGCAGTTGCAAATGCTACCTTGATATATTTAATGACTTCTGTGGAGATATTATACAACCAACCAACAATGAAAAAAAGCGGATTTTTGATGAGATCTCTTTGTGGATGGATTTTAATTAATATTTAATCTATCAAAAATCTATTTAAAAATTTCGAATTTTTTGTCCCGATCGTTCATGACCGCCCTACCAGCTACCCGTGTGCAAAATTTCGTAGCCCTGCGCCCTGCGGTTTTCGAGTTTTTGAGGTTACGTAGATAGATACGAGCACGGATTTTAATAGGACAGATTATTATGTTAATTGTAATTATTAATCAGGCATAAAAGTGGGAAATAGAAAAAAAAGTGGAACATTTTTTGACAAACTTGTATAATTTAGACACATTTTAACAGTTATTTATACAACAAATTAACTGTATGTATAGTTGTTATTTTCTTTTCGTAACTTAGAAAGTATTAAAAACAAGTTTTAACTAACAATAAATGTATTAGGTTTCATTCAATAAAAAAAAATTCCTGACGGCTCGGCCTACAGGCACAGGTAGATTTCGAAGACGCAGGCCGGTTTGTTGAGAATTGCGGAAGAAATTATCTTTTTGCCATCATGCGGCATTTGGAAACGCCCACTCCGAAACCTAACTTGTTTGCAGGCGGAGCCGGCAGGGATTTTTTTTTTTTTTTTTTTTTTAGGTACAAGAGTTGGTCCTATAAAAAACTTGTCAGTATAAAAAATTTTGATAATATTAAGAGGATTTATAATAAATTTAAACAGATTTGATATTATATATTTATGAATGGACGAAGCTATGAATTTTTTTCTTCTAACCCCCCCCCCCCCCCCCCCCTTGGGGCCATTTTGAATGCTATCAAAAATCTGTCCTACAAAAATTTTCGGCCCTTTTCCTAGAAGTCATAATAACTTTAAACGGATTCGGTACGTATCATAATTCAGAAATTATGGTTGTTTTTTCTGTTTTTACAAAAAGCCCCCCCCGCTGGTTCGATTTTGCCCATAAACGAACTGGACCGAGATTTTATGTATCCGTTTGGAAGATATTGGCGCATAATTATAGCAGTTATCGCGTCCATAAAAAAGTGACATACATAAATAGATATAAAGTTTTGAATTGGGATGGGGGGTGGGGGGGAGTCATGATGGGCGTAGATGTTTCAAAAATTCCAACTTAGGGGAGAATGTAATAGGTAGTATTTCTTACGAAATCTACCTAAAAGAAAATTGAAGACAGTTTGCTACAAAGGTGTCAATCCACATATAACTGATGAACTCATAAAGTACACTGATTCATTCTACAACACAAATAGTATTATTCTGGATGGTTTTAGCTCTTTAAGATATTTCTCCCTCTTTCAAAAGAAAACAAGTTGGAAATTGTACGTCAAACGTTACAAACGAGGTGCGTTCGTACGCACGTTTTAGAATTAAATTCATGATATCCCGTGCGTAGAACGGGTTAAACAGCTAGTTAAGTATATATTTTATGACACTGTTCATACAAATATCTTAACTAGTTATATAAATATTCAGATATATATGTATCAGCTAGTTATATAAATATTCAGATCTTGATGATTTTTAATTCTGTGAAATGAATTATATCGTCTGCAGATTAATTTCTGTAATAAAATAAGTATCTCGGTCGCTTGACGATTTAACATCCATCGGAAGCTCCTATAACAAACAAGTTGGAAATTGTACGTCAAACGTTACAAACGAGGTGCGTTCGTACGCACGTTTTAGAATTAAATTCATGATATCCCGTGCGTAGAACGGGCTAAACAGCTAGTTAAGTATATATTTTATGACACTGTTCATACAAATATCTTAACTAGTTATATAAATATTCAGATATATATGTATCAGCTAGTTATATAAATATTCAGATCTTGATGATTTTTAATTCTGTGAAATGAATTATATCGTCTGCAGATTAATTTCTGTAATAAAATAAGTATCTCGGTCGCTTGACGATTTAACATCCATCGGAAGCTCCTATAACAAACAAGTTGGAAATTGTACGTCAAACGTTACAAACGAGGTGCGTTCGTACGCACGTTTTAGAATTAAATTCATGATATCCCGTGCGTAGAACGGGCTAAACAGCTAGTTAAGTATATATTTTATGACACTGTTCATACAAATATCTTAACTAGTTATATAAATATTCAGATATATATGTATCAGCTAGTTATATAAATATTCAGATCTTGATGATTTTTAATTCTGTGAAATGAATTATATCGTCTGCAGATTAATTTCTGTAATAAAATAAGTATCTCGGTCGCTTGACGATTTAACATCCATCGGAAGCTCCTCTAACAAAAAAGCACCGATTTAAAAAAAAAAATCAAATTTCTTAATAAATATTTTTATTAATATCTCCTAAAGTTTTGATTCGATTTTAATAAAATTTGAAATGTCTCGACAAAATTCTGCAAAGATAATATATTTTAAATTGCAAACCATTTGGTTGGGTAGTTTTTGCGTTGTTATATGCGGACAGACAGACAGACGGACGGACAGACAGACAGACGGACGGACGGACAGACGGACGGACCAAACGACGACTATAGGTGCTACATATTTATATAATTACGAACGCACCTAAAAAAGAAAATCTCCGTACTAAATACACTCCAAAATGCAACACCATGAAGGAATGCAAATAACAGAGTGATATTTATTTAACAAATACATTTTAATGGGAAATACAAGTGATTACGTTTTCAGAAAATTTGGAAACTGTAGATCCTGAGAAAACACTAACCAGAGTTGCCATCCCTGGCCGCAATAACAGCATTTATCTGCCTAGCCATGGAGTCGAACACAGATTGGATGTCATGTACGGGTACATCAGTCTATGCAGCTTCAACACTATGCCACAGTTCATCGACCGTAGTGACGGGCAGTGGTGGAGCGGCCAGTCGCTCAGTGGCCATTGACAGGACATTTTGAAATGGTGAAAAATCAGGAGAACGTGCCGGCCAGGGCAACAGTCGAACATGTTCTGTATCAAGGAAGGTCAGGATAGTACGAGCAACATGCGGTCGTGCATTGTCCTACTAAAACGTAGAGTTGCGGAGGCATCGAAGATAAGGCAGAACCGCGGGCCGTAACAAGTCAGAAATGTAACGGCTGCTGTTAAAATTCCCGGCAATGCAAACAAGAGGTTACCGAGACGTGTATCCAATGGCACTTCATATACCGTCACTCCAGGTGATAGGACAGTATGACGATGTCGAATGCAAGCTGGCAATGTGCGTTTTCCACGATGCCGCCAAACATGGATGCTGTATAGGACGCAGGAATGGCATCTCACGTCGTCTTGGATGAATCCAGGCTCTGTATGCAGCATCCTGATAATGTATATACAGGGTGATTTTTTTAAAGTTGTGAAAATAAAACACTATAACAAAAGAACCATTGATCGAAATGACCTAAAATTTCACCAGTATGCTCCCAAAACAATGGGAATTTTTTTGGCATGGATAAAAAAAAAAAAAAAACTTAAAATCACACCGACAGATGGCGCTGTAAGGTAGCAGAAACAAAGAATATCGTCTGTGGGAGGAAAACAATGGACGGTACTTTGAGAAACCCTCTTCCGTAGATCCTCTGTCGTCATTGGACCTTTTCTTAAATTCTTAAGTGTTCTAAATCTCCTAAAAGCAGTTGCTGCGCTGTCATTATTCTGATAATACAGTTTCACTAACAACGCACCGTCAATGGCGCAGTCATTGCGAGGATTTCCGTAGAATAATAAACACGAGATGTGCGTACTTCACGTTTTTATCGCCAATGTGTGTGTGCCGGGCACAAGTTCGTCTCCCGACTTTACTGCCATCGACCGACAGCGCCATCTGTCGGTGCGATTTTAAGGTTTTTTTTTAACTACGCCAAAAAAATCCCCATTGCTTAGGGAGCATACTGGTGAAATTTTAGGTCATTTGGATCAGTGGTTCTTTTGTTATAGGGTTTTACTTTCACAACTTAAAAAAAAAAAAAATCACCCTGTATATTATGATGTATTTGTCCAATAAATATCATTCTGTTATTTGATGGTGTTGCATTTTGGATGGCCAGCAGTGTACATGCAAGTCAAATTCCTATTTGTTTCAGAAATGATGTTTAATCGGATTCAAAAAGAGAAACTTTTTCCCCCCTTTAAAAGAAAAACGAGATATCATGTGTCCATCATAGATTATGTAACACTTCCAAAATAATTTTACAAATCTTTACGGTGTCGCGTCCATTCGTCGCAGAGAGAATTCGTCGCGACGTCAGTGGGTCGCAACCAAAATGTTTTTGAAGGCTATGATGATAAGATAAAGATAATTTAGTAAAATTATTTAATGATAATTTGTTTTTTAGATATAATCGAATGTAAATTGTTAATTATAATTCTCTCTATCTAAAAAACTAATTATCATTAAACATTTTTACTAAATTGTCGTTATTTTATCATTATAGCTTTCCAAAACATTTTGACGTTGCAATGAGTTGTCGCCGCGATGAAATGTGAGCGACGAATGGACGCAGAATAGATTAACCCAATTCATAAACACTTTTTTAACTCTGTTGGAAAGTGTTAAACAAAACCCGTCAAACGTGACAAATGAGGTGCGTTCGTAGTATAGCTAGTTTCAGTTTAATGAATTCTATCGTCTGTTATTGTTGATAGGATTCATTTCCGTCCTAAAATAAGTACATTTTAAGTTGGCAACAGTTTATATTTTGTTGAAAATTCCAGCTTTGAAAATTCAAATAACTTGAAATCCACATCTAGACTCTTTTTTTTTTCCCAATTAATTTCTTCAAAAACATGTATCCAAAAGACGGTCGGTCGATTATAGAATGACTCTATCATGAAACAATTTTAGTCATACAAATTCGGTTTTTAAATTCAGTCAAGTAATAGGACGCCATTTTAAATAAGGACATAATCATTACGTCCTGGGATCCTAGACCTAGAATCATGACATATCATGGGATAACATTGAATTAATTTTACGTAGGATAGGATTTAATAGAATAAAAGGACTTTTCAACTTTTGATTCGATTTTCATAAAATTTGAGAAGTGATTCGACAAAATTCTGCAATAACGATTCTACATATTCAATTTCAAACCATTCGGTTGTGTAGTTTTTGCACTCTTATATACGGACCAAACGACAGCTCTAGGAGTATTTATATAATTCTAGGTATAATATATTCTAGATATTTATATAATTCGAACTCACTTAAAATAAAAAGAAAAAAGTGGCCAGTTAAACGGAGGGCATTGAGCTCACAAGCTATTCACACTCATTGTAAATATTATGCGTATATATATGTCTGTATGTATAATTGTATGTACTGTATGTAATAATATGTATGTAAAATTGTAACTCTTATTTCAAATAATTTGAAATAAGCCCCTCGAAAAATAAAATAATCGACAGCGGAGTATATTAAGGAGAATCATCCCTCCCCCCTTATAATTAACCAATGAACTCTGATAGATAATCGGGAAAGCGCCTTATTACAGTGAACCTTACAAAATTTGAAGAAAATCCGATAATTCGGCAGGAAAAACCCATTCATCTAAATTAAGGAAGTAGGATTAGCTAGCTCCCCGTTCCCCCCTCTATACTTAGACCCATGAATCCCTAGAACTAAATCAGGAAAGCTCCTTATCACAATGAAATTTGAAGGAAGTCCGATAATTCTGCATGAAAAATACATTCATCTAAATTAATTATGTATTATTATTACTACGGTACTTTTATTATAACGGGGAGGTTAGCCCCCCCGTTCCCCCCTTTATACTTAACCCATGAATCCACCCAACTAATCAGGGAAGCGCCTTATCACAATGAACCTATAAACAAAAACTGAATCAATCGGTTATTTCTATCACGAGTTATCGCGTTACGTACATACATACATACATACAGAGCCGGCGGGCACATTAGCTCTCGGGCTTTGATAGCCTGGGAGCTAAAAAAAAGAACCGTTGGTATAGCCTCACAGCAAAGATACTAGTATATTAGAAGGTCTATGTTTATAGAAAGTTTCAGGTAGATTTCGTTAGAAATACTACCTATTACATTCTCCTCTAAGTAGGAATTTCTGAAACATCCACGCCGATCAGGACTCCCAGAACCAGAAATCACCGCCAGTTCTAAACGTTATCTATCTATCTATGTCACTTTTTTTTATGGGCACGATAACTTGAAAAATTTTGCACAAATTTCTTCCAAACTCATACATAAAGTCAAGGGGACTAAAATCTCGGTCCAATTCGTGAATGGGCAAAATCGAACCAGGGGGGGGGGGGGGGGGAAATAGAGGGGTTTTTTTTGTGAAAACAGAAAAAAGGCCATAAATTCTTAATTAGGATTACGTATCGAATCGGTTTAAAGTTACTACTTCTCGTTCGTTATCCGAAAAATTATGCACGACAGATTTTTGATATCAATAAAAATGGGCCGAAAATTTATGTATGACATATTTTTGATATGAATAAGAATGGCCCCAAGGGGGGGGGGGGAGGGTAAGAAAGGGAGTTTTCGAAGAAAAAAAATCATAACTTAGTCCATTCACAAGATATCCAATCCGCTTAGATTTATTATAAATCCTCTTAATAGTATCTAAACTATTCTATACTGACACGTTTTTTTATAGGACCAACCCTTATAGAAAAAAAAAAAAAAAAAAAATCACTGCCGGCTCCGTCTGCAAACAAGTTAGGTTTCGAAGTGGGCGATTCCAACTATCGCATCATGACAAAAAGGTAATTTCTTCCGCCATTCCCAATAAACAGTTGCCCCACGGCCTGCGTCTTCGAAATCTACCTGTGCCTGTAGGCCGAGCCGTCAGGGATTTTTTTTTTTTGTTTCCGGGTTGCGTTCGGGAAGAAGAAAACATTCTAATCCAATGCTAGAGCCAATTTTCGAAATGAACTTTCTTTCGTCTTCCTACAGCCCTTTTTAGTTCGCAACACACCATTTGAGGGCGTATAATTTATGTGCAAATATAAACAAATGAATAACGCGAGAACCGAATAAATACTAAAGAGGGAGGAATATATTATCATAGTTTAACTATTATCACGGAGAGTCGATCATCCGTACGAATAATACGATTTTACACGTTCTACAATCTCGTCCGGGGGTGGGTTGTAGTACCCGACTTTAACCCGAAAATTCCATTTAGAACCCGACAGAAGGCGCGCACCCAGCACTGACGTTGGACATCGCGCGGGGTGACTGCGTCACCCCCAATTAGTTGTATACAAATATTGTGCTATAAACAAGAAAAATATCATTTGATTTTAACAATAAGTTCATTAAATCATTAAGAAAGTATACTTCTTTAGTTAAAAAAACTTTTGTAATGTTTAAGAAAACTTTACAATCAAAATAATTGTATACCTTTATCAGGAGTTTTAAATCTACATACATTTCTGGTAAACATAAGAAGAATGATTTTTACAGGTAAAATTATCATACTTTATGCAAGAAATTGTACTTTTATTGTCTTAAAATCTGTTTAGTTCTGTTATATTGCGTGCAATAATTTTTACTCCCGCTAAATGACTTATATTTTAAGATCACGTTTTCACTTTTTGATTTGTTTTTTTTTTTCTTTTTCCAAAACTGTTTTATTTTTGCTAACAAAAATACTTTCTTCTGAATCAGAATTTTCGTAATCTTTATCCTTTGCTCAAACTCACTCTCGCTGTCGTGAGAACTGTACATTTCCTCATCAGGTTCATTTTCACCAGCTTGATCAATTTCTTCTTCTGAAGACTCAACTTCATCTAATAGATTTCTCAAAAGTTCCATTTATCATTTAATAGTCTGTATGTTGCCGTTTGCAAGCCATTATTTATTAAATAATTCAACGCAAAAAACAACATAAACACTCTGAAACAACGCTGCTTAGAATGAGAAATTTCGAAGCAATAACGGTCGCGTGGGGAGACTGAGTCACCCCCCCCCCTTTTTTTTTACATGGATTCCAAAGAACGATTGTTTCACGTTGTTACAATGTTGTAAAAATAACATTACACATGGAAAGGGGAGAGTCAGACAGGAGGATACTGAAAGGATGATTGATTACAGATAAACATTTTTCTAGGACTGGGGTGACTCTGTGCCCCGCGCGATCTCTCTCGGGTTAAAGTTCACCCAACCCGAGAGTCCATTCGATTCAGACTTTAAACGAAAAAGAAAAATCACGCGTCAAGCATAGATTATGTAACTTTCCAATCCACTCAGAAATTTGGAAAACATTTGAAAACGTTATTTCGTTGATTTCCATCTAGAGTCGGAAAATAATTCCCATCATTTTGTACAACCCAGTATAGGATCTATGGATTTGTACGTATACTACAGAGTACGATAAAATGGCGTTCGCTAGGAAGCAAAATTACTTTTACAAATCTTTAACGTTTAATAAAGTGAAATCGAAGTCAAACTGGGCGGGGAGGCCTACCTTTTGACTGAAGCTCCACTAGCCCCCGCCTATAAGGTTTGTTTACTATGCGGCAAAGCCCTTACAAGATAATTAGTAAAGTTGAGCGAAGATAATAAATACAAAACAATACTTAATACGATGAAGACAAAAGAAATAATCCTAGAATAAACACAAATCAAATACCACTATGAGATTAGAGACACAAATTCCAAAAATTCAAATTTTGATGATACAGCAACTGAGATTTTTAGGAGGAGTCAATTTTGATAATTTACTCATTATACTGATCGATACTGAATAATACTTTGTGATACTAAGCAATAATTATTATACTATGTAATAATGAAATACGAATTCTGAAATTACAATTTACCAATTATACTGAGCAGTACTAAATAATACTGATATGCAGAAGTTTTCCCACACTAACCTTATGAGCTATAGATCGGTCACAATGAAAATTTGGGTGAAGGAATTTCTTTTTTAAAAGGGATTGTTCCATTACTCATTTGACTGTATTCACAGTGGCATAAAAACATAAACCGAGTTTCCGAAATCCCCTATCTTCAAGTGAAAGAAGTGACAATCCCTACTGCACTGCCTGACTAACATAATTGAAACCCTGTTCGCAGTTACTCCGTATAGAATTCTATGAAAGATGTCTCGAAAGAAGTAAACTGTATCTTTAATAAAAGAAAATTGCCCAGTTAAACTGACGGCATTGAGCTCACAGGCTATTCACACTAACTGTAAATTATATTCTTATTTCAAACGAAAAATTAAGAAATCGATAATATATTAAGGGGGGGGGGGGCATCCCCCGTTTCTCCCCCTTATAATTAACCAATGAACCCCTAAAACTACTCAGAGAAGCGCCTTACCACAATGAACCTATATACAAAATTTGAAGAAAATCGGATAATTCTGCATGAAAAATTCATTTATCTAAATTAAGGGGGGTTAGCCCCCGTCCCCCCCCCCCTTTATACTTAACTCATGAACCCCCAAAACTTATCAGGGAAGCGCCCTATCACAATGAACCTATATATAAAATTTGAAGAAAATCGGATAACTGCATGAAAAATTCATTTATCTAAATTAAGGGGGAGGATTAGCCTCCCCCGTTTCTCCCCCTTATAATTAACCAATGAACGACTAAAACTACTCAGAGAAGCGCCTTACACGAAGCCCTATATACAAAATTTGAAGAAAATTGGATCATTCTGCATGAAAAAACCATTTATCTAAATTAAGGGGGGTTAGCCCCCGTTCCCCCCTTTATAGTTAACCAATCAATCCCCCAAACTAATCAGGGAAGAGCCCTATCACAAGGAACCTATAAACAAAATTTGAAGCAAAACGGTTATTTCTGTCAAGAGTTATCGCGTTACGTACATACATACATACATACAGAACGGGCGGGCACATTAGCTCTCAGGCTTTGATAGCCTGGGAGCTAAAGACTAAGCAGCAAATTTTAAACGAAATCAGCGGTTAAGTGCTGAAAAAAAAAAAAATAAAAAATTGCAGCAATAACACACTCTCTATGGTTTTAAAGAATCGTGAGAAGATTGAAGCAGCTTATAATACTGTGAGGTATGCGTACAGGAAAGAATGAAAGAATTGAAATTTCTACCTTGCGGTGGTTAAAAGAGGCAAGAAGCCAAAACATTATTTTAGAAGTTTAGCAAGAAAAAGCGAAGGATTTTGCTGTTCTCGGCGAGAGCGGTTTCACATGTTATAAGGTATGACTGACAAGACTCAAACAGCTTCATAGAATTGTCTGCAAAAAGAGATGTGGATGAAAAACGGAGAATTTTTCCGAGTACATTTGCATAGATGAAGATGCGCTGACTTCGGATGTGTCAACAGATGAAGAGGTTATTGCTGCAGTAGCTGTGAAAAAAAGATAACATCGATGTGTCAGACGAGGGTGAAGAAATCGACTCAGAACGGAAAAGTTAAATTAATCTACCGCAGTATTGCAAATTGTCTTTAAAATTTCCTCATAGATCAAGAGGATGCTTATCGAGCTTTGGAAAAAAATGAGATGAGATCGACACGTTCTTAAAAGAAATGCTCTATACAAAGAGTGTAGCGAAAGTCAATAACAGAATTTCAAAAAATGATGAGCAAGTAAATAAATTTATTATTGCCTAAAAGGATGATCCGTATGTTTTATTTCTTAATTATATTTTCTACTTCTAATTAATTTATGATTTTAAGAAGAGGGTTATATTTGTAGGATAATTTATTTAGTTTTTATATCAAACATAAATGGTACAAAATTTGGACGGTTAACACGAAAAAAATTCGCAGTCCCTTCAGTGTTTCGTGTTAACGAGGTTTGACTGTAATATATCATGATATATCATGATATCTGTAATGTATGTAAATTGGATAGAATTTACCTAGTTGAATAGACTTTCCTCTCTTCATTATGACCCAATAAATATTGCCAGAAAGCGAAGCGTTCTATCCGCTACCCCTTTTCCATAGTCAATAACAGCAAGAAGGAGAAATAGTATCCTAGTTAAAGGTTCCTAACACAACCTTTGGTAATAGAAGAGGTTTTTTTGTTGTTGTTGTTCCCGGGAAGAAGAAAACATTTTAATCTAGTAGCGATTTTTACCCAAAACTCATCAGCATCCATTTATATCAGGGACTCACTGAATATAAAGTTTTATTCAATTCTGAGCATTCGTTCTTGAGATAGCCCACACAATTTTTGTCACATACAGACAGACAGACATTTTCTAAAATCGTGTTCAGGACCTTCTAAAACGTATCAATTCGTCGAAAACCGGAAGTCGAAAATTTTCATGACCTTCTCGTAAAGATAGAAGAAAGTAAAAATTTCGAAAGTAGCCGAAATAAAAGAAAATAGCCGAAATTTCACCGTCAAGTGTTGTCATTCGCAAAATGACGTCACCGTTACGCACGATGTAAATATATCATATGTATCCATTGATATGCATTACCGAACCCTGAACTATTCCGGGGTTGGGTCCGGTCAAATGACCCGACCCGAAATCAACGGAATTTCTCGCTCTACACGAAATGTCCCTCCACCCTTACGATGATTTCGTAAGAATAGATATATTTTTTTTCGTCCTCCCTCAGCATTCAAAACTGCCACTTACCAAAGACGTTTCCGATGCCTGAAACTTCGAATTCAAATTCTTTGCTTTTCTATAACGTTCTAGCGTGGAAGCGTTGCGAGAAAATATAAACAAATAAATATTGCCAGAAAGCGGCTCTGCCGAACGGATTCTATCCCCTTTTCCAGTCAATAGCAGCAAAAAATGAAGAAGAAATATTATCCTAGTTAAAGGTTCCTAACAGAACCTTTGGTAATAGAAGGGTTTTTTTTGTTTTGTTTTGTTCCTGGGTTGCGTTCGGGAAGAAGAAAACATTTTAATCTAGTACTACAGCCACTCTTTGAAATGAATTTTTCTCCCCCTCCTCCGTTCTATACATTTCTCCCCCCCACCCCACCAAACCATTTCAGTGTGTAATTTATGTGCTTGGCGCGAGACCAAAGAATGAAAAAGAGAGGGAAGCGATATAGAGATGGAATCTCTGGATAAGGGATACAGACAGACAGAGAAAAATATTAGCAGCAGAAATGGCTCTCCTGCCTCACAACACCACCACCCCTCCTCTCCCTCTCTCTCAGCCGGCAGAAAAATACGATCGCATCTCTCTTCTCTTTTCTCCGGAATGGTTCCGGGAACCGTGAAGACATAATCACGGCAGAGTAACCTTCTAAAACCTATTCCCGGGAAAAATCTGGAAAAATCGTGTGTACACACACACACAACGAGGCTTGCCCCCCCCCCTTTTTTTCCCAATTGTCCCGGTGTTGTGTGTGTGTGTATGTGCAGCCACTCCAATAAGTTGTCGTTGAGGCAGACTATAAGAGGAAGGGGGGAGAAATATTATAGATGGAGAGTGGAGGGGGAGGGGGGGTCGCTTCTTATTTTCGATTCCGGCGTCGGGATTCTTCTCCCCTTTTGTTCCTTCTTCGAGAAAGGCGAGATTTATCGGGGCGCTGACTGCCGCGTGAATACGGGAAAAGCAAACGTCGCCGGTCGACAGATAAAATAGGGCTCTCTCCGATCTCTTCCTCCCCCCCCCCCTTCTGGAAACGGATAGGGGCTGCAAAACCAAACTTTTATTTTTAGGGTTTCGTTCATCTCACGAAACCCTCTTCGCCCGCTTCGTTGTCTGTCCGTCTAGAGCCTGCATCGGGTCGGGTTGGCGCTCTATTTTTTCGCTGCGGTTCGGGTTCGAATCGGGTTGACTTCCTACATTTTTTGCTGCAGGTCGGTTTGATATTCAATTTTTCGGCTTGGGTTTTTACTCTTGCGGGTTGGGTTCGGGTTGACCCGTTTTTTTAAAAGAGTGTCCAAAATATTTTTCCACTTTAAAAGTCTCTATAGAAACCGCAGATCAAAGTTTCACAAAAGCAAAATGTCTCAGAATTCGTTTCAGGAAGTTACCCTAAACATACTTTTTCAACTACTGGTACGATAACGATTATAGCGAATGCTTTACAATTCTAATTCTTGATACTTCTAATTTTGTTATGAGAAAAAAACTACTGTGTGATCGACAGGAAGCATCATTTAGTGTTTTGCTGCGTATTGTATTTCGTTATAAGTGGAAATTTTGAAACCTCAATTAATTTTTAAGTATATTTAAAGATTAGATTTTTAGTTTTATACCTTTTAGAGTCCTGCATCGGGTCGGGTTGGCTCAATTTTTTTTTTGTTGCGGATCGGATTCAGATCGGGTTGACTTCCACTTTTTTACTGCGGATCAGGTTGAATCTCATTGTTTCGAGTTCGGGTCGGGTTTTGACTCTAGCGGGAGCGGGTCCGGGTCGAGGACCAACGGGTTGACTTTTACTTTTTTTGCTGCGGGTCGGGTTGACCAGAATTCCCGAATTTTAAAAGAATGTCCAAAATATTTTTTCAGGATAAAAATCTATATACAATAAGACCTCCATTCTGGTTTTACTCCCGAAAGGCGGACACTTCCACGAAGAATTTCGGCTGTCACTAAATATTGATTACAGTGATCGGCTATTTGTTTTTCAAATCGAAGCGTGATTGGTTAAATTTTTCTTTAGTGTTTAAATTTCAATCACCATTTTTCTGTTTATAAATTGATGTATAATGATTTTTCTTTACTGCATATTGTTGTTCATTATATAATACAAATGTATTATCGCTAATAAAAAGGAAGAATAAATAATCCTTTCTTACAAAAATAATGGTAGTGTCGGTGGAATGATCGGAAACTTTGTTGAAAGAGTGAAACATTATTAAAACTAGATGGTACCCGTCAAAATTTGACGGAAAAAATTACAATAGCAATATTAGTAAAATAAGCTTATTTATTACATAAGTAGGGGTGCTTATGAAACAATCTTTCAAATATTTTATTTAAAAAAAATTCCCCCAGTGAATTACGTTATTATTTCCGATGCAAACTCCAAACAAACAATCCGTAAACAAAATGGAAATCAGTTTTGACATTACCGCCCTATTCCCCACGGCAAGAAAGAAAATTTCCTGAACCTATGAAGTATCATACAAATAGCATATCCCTACGTTCATCTCATATTCAGTCAATAAAAGAACATATTAAATAAGGCACACATCCCCCCCCCCCCTGTGATAATGCAACTGAATGAGCTCCTATGAGCATGTGCATTGCTTCTCCCCAAACGCACCGTCGAAATTCGACGTTAAAAAAAAGTTAAAATGTTTTGATCAAAATTTTTAAAATGTCTTCTTTAATCATTGTTCGTTTTAAATCCATATCTTCTGAAACGCATCTATTGTTTTAAGCTAATCAATTTTTATGTAAAGATGAAGAATTTTTTTTACAATAATAAATCAATCTGCAGATAAAGGAGATTTTTAATGTTTTCAAGTGTAATTTATTTGTATGGTTTCTACATTCCTTTACACAATCAGGATGATTATTCCTTTTCCATAATTAAGAGAAATAATGTAAATAAATATCCAAGATTATTTTTGATTCTGTTTTCATTAATATATTGTAAATTTTATTCTTAAAAGTTACTGATAAATGATACTTTAGTAAATGGGGCTTTTCTTAATTATTTTATTTTTATTAATTTATTATTCTTTTTTTGAGATTTAATGGCAACATTCTTCCGTTTGTTTATTGGGCGCTACAGTTTGGCGAATTATTTGAGGTACTTTTCGGTTAGCAGGGCGCCAATGAAGTATTAATATATATATATATATATATATATATATATATATATATATATATATATATACATACATACATATATACAAATATATATAATGTATATAGTTTTGTTTTTCTAGTATTGAATTTATGTGGTTTATAGATTTTGGTTGGCTTTTGTGATAATGATTCTCCAAGTAATTTTCCATTGGAGTTTGTTATTATGTATATATATATATATATATATATACTTTATTGGCGCCGGCTAACCGAAAAGTACCTAATTTGCATATAGTTTTTTTTTTCTTAATCGGACGACGGGATAATGAATATTTTTTATGGTACCAGAATATTTTTCTGTATTTTATAGTTATATTAAGAAATACATATTTTTATGATTTGCTGAATCACTTAGTTGTTTAACTTTTTCATGCATTATATTATTGAAGGTTGTTAGTTCTCTTATTCGTTTAAATATACCCTACTTACATAAAAATAGCGTGTGTTCTCTGTGGTGTTTCGCATAAACGTTGTAAAATTCAGGTTATTAGATTTTATCCAACTTTGCTGTCATAACAGCTGATGAAGCAGCCATTTTCGGCGATTTTTTTGTTACCTGTAAAATGTTTGTTTTTGTTATAGCCCGAACTAAGAAAAAATTGAGTACTTTTCCATTATACGGACACCATTGTCGCCAAGCATATATTTACATGTATGGCATGGTGTCGGTATAACGGAAAAGAACCAAAATTTGCGATCGATCAAATAATTGAATTTCGTTAAACATTAAATTTTCTGGTACTTTTCTATTATCCGGTCGACCACTTTTCATAACAAAAAATTATCGCCAAACTGTAAAATTAAACGCCAAAAACACAGTCCGATTTACTTGATGTCAGAAGCATTATACGTGTTTGTTACGTTATCAAGTGGTTTTTAATTCGAGATTTGCGTCTATTTTTTATTATGTTTTACTGATTTATTAGTTATTTCATTAATTAAAATAACAATTGTGTCCTTAAATTCATGTATTTTATTTATTTATTTATTTTGATATTCCAATGGCAACGTTCTCCCGTTTATTAGGCGTTACAGTTTGGCGATAGTTTTTTGTTATGAAAAGTGGTCGACGGGATAATAGAGAAGTACCAATTTTCTTATTTTTAATCTGAGAATGAAACAATAATCATGGATTTAATTAATTTTGCAATATGCAGTGCAACCAAAATAATTTTGATTAAATCAGTACAGATATCGCAGACGCACCTGGGTTACTTTTTGGCCCTAAATGACGATTTTTGCTTTGTATGGCAACCTGGTGTTTTATAATAAATTTGAATGTGTGTAAATAAATAAAATAAAATAGGTACTTTTATGTTAGCTGGGCGTCAAGGATAACTCTCCAAATCTTGTTTCAATTGGAATCATTTAAATTGCAACATTTTACGTGAGATTTGTTATTGATATTGATATGTTTACGTTTAGATATTTTATTATGATTATATTTTAGCTAATTAAGTTTTAAGATTTTATACCTCAATGTTAAAATATTACCTAGTTGATATTAGTTAATGTCAAAAGATTGGCGAACCAGAGAGTTCAGGGAAAAAACTCTATGCCCTCAAAAGTGGGAGTTGTCAACTTTATGACGTCATAAGCAGAAGTAAATGTTTAATTGAAAATTACAGCTAATTAATTAAATTTTCGAACAAACGAATGCACGATAACAAATCTGTGTCCTAATATCTTTCATTTAAAAAAAAGAATGGTGTAATTTGATGCAGTAGTTTGTTCTAACGGATTGTCGAAAGAAATCGCTTAGCGTTTTAAATATATAGATAAACTGCAAACGATTTTTCTTCCTATAGACCGTCGTGTAAATGAATTCTGAGAATCCCTGTAAAAGGATATACATACCCCATTCTATAGTGAGTCTCTTGTAGTACACCTCAGTGATCCATATCCATTTCAATAAAATTTGAAATGGTGTAACATCATTAAAATAAACCGCAAAAGATTTTTTCCCATAGTCCGTCCTGTAACGGGATTATTTTGAGTTTCCCTGTAAAAAAACAAAAACTAAGTGCTACACACTTCCTTTTCAATACCGAACATGCCAGAGTAAACCTCGATAACATGACAGACGGCAGACAAACCGAATTCATCATCCCTTTTCAACTAGGTTGGAAAGTGTTACTCCATTTTTGATATATAAAGTAAAATAAACGAGTCGTTGGGGGGCCGCCGTCATACTGTCCCATCATGGATAGGCATACTATAAAATAAGAAAATAAAACATGCGTAAACACTATTTATAAAATGCACTGCCATTCGAATCAAATCGTGGCTGGATGACGTCCTCAACTTTACAGGCTCGATGAGTGAATGGCTGTCCAACCTTTCAGTACCTCATCTATAGTGGGGAAATCAGTGAAGGGTGCCATTATTCACATGTCTTAGAAACATAAGAGCAATATTACTTCACTGCAGTAGAGGGCGGAATAGCCAGTTAGGCTGCTATTTTATTCAAAAATTCTGATAGAAAAATTTCTTAATCCTAAAATGCCTGTCATTAAATAAAATAAAAATTACTATTCGGGATTACTGGTAGGTTTCTGAACAGAAACGAAACCATACTGGCAATCCTGTTAAAGAGTAAATATGTCTTATAAAACACCTCACAATGGGAGTCCCTCCCTCATTGTGCAGAGATCGATGTGAAAAACAATTGCAGAATAAAAACATAAATCATAGCAAATTTAGAATTCATTTTCTAAAGCCGAAACCATTTATGCCGACTATAATAATAATAATAAAATCATGTGAAACATGTATCCTCCTTTTAAAGAGGCATTTTTTTTTTTTTTAAATGGTTTTTATTTAAACAACTTCTAGTAAAAATATCCAATCGAAAGGGCGCCGTAAAAATCTTCAAAGGGCGCGTTGGACAGCCCTGGTTTAAAAGAAACAACCTTATCACTCCAAAAACTAATAATCCTATTCACTAGCGGTTTATGGCATCGGATGAGGCGTCTCATTTCCAATTAAAATAGATCTTCGAATTGAAATTGGGTTGAAACACAGGGTCACAAAACATCGAAGTGTGTGGAAAATAGGATTCCAAATATCTCGGCCCCTCAGGATCCGATCGATTTCATGCTTTATGCAAAATGTATGTTTTTTTTAGTGTCTTTTAGAGTCACTCCTCAAAATAAACCATTTCGAAAATTTTTTATAGACCTTTTATCAGAACGAATATTTTCGAGAGTCCGAAAAAAACAGTTCCGGATCGTCGAGGTGATTGAAATTCAATCAGCTTCTTCCCATTATTGCATACATAGCCAATTTCAAGTCTCTCTCTCCATTGGTTCGGGAGCGTTTACAGACACACAGACGGACGGCAATTTTTTTTTTTTTTTTTTTTTTTTTTTTTAAATATGTTTTTCGGAATCTCCCGTGTTTGAAAGGTGTCAATCCGTCAAACTTATTATTATTTTTTATTTTTTCAAAATGATTCCACATGACTCTTATCGTATGATGGGTAAGTAAAAAATAAAAGAAATTTTCTTCTATTTTTTCCCTCATAAACAAATGACTACTTGAGGAGGTCTGCGCCGATCCCTGCAGTTTCAGAAACGACAGAAAATAAAAACCGCGTCTTGTCCACACGCCTGTCATGTTCTCCCGTCAGGCGAAGTTGAGAAGGCGCTCCGACAGGCATGAAAGGGGACAAGCCGCAAACACCCCTGTCAACCACCTGTCAAACGGATAAGAGAAGACGCACGCGCAGTGGGGGAGGAGAGAGACAGAAAATCGTCCTGAGGTTTCTTGAGCCGAAAAAGATGGGGAGGGGGGGGGGGGGGATCGGCCGATGGGGCAGATTATGTTTTTTTTTTTAAATAGACCGGTGTTGTTTTAGGATGATGTTCGAATAAAATACCAGACAGATCTGAAATTCCGCGCTGGTATGTTAAACCCTCTCTCTCTGTATTTTTTCAAATCTCTCAACATTTTTTAACTCACACGTCCACTTTGACACCTTTTTTTAAGAGATCGTTTGCCTTAATAGAAAATCGAGAAGCGCTCTTCGACTTCCTTCTACTTACTTAACAATATTGGCCCATTTTATGTGTTTATGAAAAAAAAAAAAAAATGAAAAAATTTGACTGTTTCACGAAGTTAGTTTCATTCGTATAAACGCCTAAACTTGGCATCCAATAATATTTTGCATTCTCCCACATGTTTAATGGATGTTGAGTGTGGCATGTTCTGTGTTGAAAATCAAATGTGTAGCGTTCATCGTTCATTTACAGGGTCTCTCAAAAGAATTCCGGTACATTAGGATGTACGGGGAAAAAACTGAAGTACTTACTATAAAATAGGGTGTGCACAGGGGTCGAAAAAACTACTTTTTTTTTATCGTAGCGAACTACAACTACGTTGTCGAAAATGTAGTCAACTACAACTACTTGTTTTAAAAAGTAGCGACTACAAACTGCTTTTCGAAAATAGTCACTACTTCGCTACTTTCAGATTTTGCCAAATGAGTAAACGGTAAGTTACACTCTAAATTAAAGACAGGGATTAACCCTTTCCGGCACAAACAAATTCTGTTTGTAAAATGCGAAATTACTGACTAACACCGGAATTTACAAACGACTTTTTTAGAAAATAAGAACTCCTTATCTTAAGCTTTCATTGTAGAAGCAAAATTTTATTAAAATATTCTTGGTGCCAAATGTAAGTTTGTAATTAAAATTAAGTGTGCCCGGTGTGGGACCACTGTACCGGAAAGGGTTACGTAACAAAATGGGTAATTATTGCATTAGAATAAAAAATTACCGTCAATAAATTTATTTAATTGATTCCCCAATATACTCTTAATATGTTAATTTGTTAAGCTCTGTTGAGAGTTAAATATTTTGAGTGTAAATATTTCATATTATACAATCTAGAAAATTACAGAAAAAAAAAAACCCTCTAAAATGCCAACAATAAATAAATCAGTCAATAAAGCAATTCCAAATAATAAGAAACCCAGCTTTAAAACAGGATGACCTAATAACGAGTCAATAGACAAGTGTTGCCATCAGGAAAATTAATTTCTTTAGTGGGTTAGTACTTGATTTTAGCAGCAAGTGTTAATGGGAAAAATCTATGAATTCATGCGAGGTGTCGCTATTCATTGCAGCTGAGATTTGCAAATTGTTGCGCAGAACAAATCTTGCTACGTGCTTTTTAGAATGGCACAATTTCCCCCCTCTGAAGTAGCGTTAAAAGTAGCGTCGGTTCTCGCTACAAGTTACTGTTTTCTTACATTATTCAAAATGTAGCCTGCTACACTACAAACTACTGTAAAAAGTAGCGACTACTATAGTTTCGCCACTTCCGACCCCTGGGTCCACATCTTTTAGAGGGCTGCACAAAATAAATAATTCGAGTCCATTTCTGTTAAAATTTGGCGTTTCCTAAATGAACTCTTTTTTATAGCTCGTATACAAGGCTGCTCGTAATTTCATTTCTTTTCCGTCTCTAAATGGTAGTTGCCGAAATTCGGTTTTCAATGTTTTCCGAGCAACACTTTGCAAGCTATTTTAAGTGAATGTTTTAACAGCAACTGGCCCGATTGAAAACAATATATTTCGATATTGAATAAGTCGTAGTTTCTATGGCAACACTACTTTTCTCTCGTTGTCTCCGACACTATCAAAGTCAAGTTGACAATGTTCAGAATCGGAGATTCATTCAGAGTTTGTAGCATTTTAATCTATTTAAATTTTGTTCTAAACCTTGAAATCGTTAATTGAAAATTAACGATCGTATTCTAATACGATCGTTCATTTTCTTTATATATACCTATTTCTTTATACGTATGGCAAAATCGTAGTTATAAAAGTGGATTTATTTAAGTTAAACTTACTTCAACTACTTCGGTATGAAGAGTAGAAGTAGTTGTTCCTAAAAGAGTATTTATCATAAAAGATTTTTTTATTATTTCATTATGTCGACAACCAGCAATAAATCGCCAAAAAACACGAAATTTTCGTACGGACGCTCTATTGAGGTTCCGCAGTTATTTTTTTTTTTCTTTTTTAATTTCATTGTGTCGCCAACCAGCAATAAGTCGCCAAAAAACAAGGAATTTTCATAATTTTCTTACGGACGTTCTATTGAGGTTCCGCAGTAATTTTTTTTTTTTTCATATATAAAGATACATATCGTCATGAGAAGAATATTCTGTATTTTTTTCAAAATTCTCTGAGTATGCGCTTATGGAGACCTTCCTTGTTGGACTGCCTCTTTCACCCATCAAACGGTAAAAGTTTTGTTACAGTATTTTGAAAGTGTTGGAAAGCGTTTCATAATTTATGATCAACGCATGATTTTTCTTTCTTGTTATGCACTTTCATAGAAATGAGGTTCGAAAAAAATGTGCTACAAAGTTTTGCGAAGTTAGAGATAGGGGAAAATTAATTTGAGCCTATCCAACGAACTAAGCAAATCAATCTCTCTCTCCGTTTAGAAATCTAATACAGGATACAAGCACGAAAATTTACAAAAAGTAAAAATCATATGTTAGCAAAAATTATTAAAAAATTGCAAAAAGTTTAAAAAAAATATTGACAGTAAAAAGTTAAAATTTCAGTGCAAATTCACCTTGTTTAATAGCTAAAATTCATTAAGATACAACTAAATGTAAATATATTGCTTGAAGGTGCGTAAAAACATACATAAAAACATTTAAAAGCACATTAAAGTCCTTTTAAAAATTCCAAAACATTTTCAACCGAACTCACTCGGTCATCATCCGTGAAAAACTAATAGTTAAGTTCAAAACTATTTAAATTCAATGGATCCAAAATTATATTCCGCACAAGTCATCACCAGGAAGCTATCCTAAGAGAGTCTCTGGAAATAATATCTGAAAAAGAAATAGTCCGCAACGATGTATTTATTATCATAGGATATCCACGCAGTCTGGAATGAATTGATTAACATGTGCTTATTTTTGAAATGACCTTTCCCATCCCACCTTATACTCCACAGCTTTGAAGTAAAATGGTTTGTTCCGGGCAAGCTAGAAGACGCGAAGAGACAACAACTCCACTTCACTATTAGTTTTTCACGGATGGTGACCGAGTGAGTTCGGTTGAAAACGTTTTGAATTTTCTAAAAGGGACTTTAATGGGCTTTTAAATGTTTTTATGCATGTTTTTACGCCCCTTCAAGCAATATATTTACATTTATTTTTATCTTTATGAATTTTAAAATATTTACAATTGAACAAAAAAGTAAAAACTAGAAGTTATTAAAAAATTGTTCAATGTTTTGTGAAAAAAAAAATTACAAGTTAACGAAAATTAAAAAGAAATATTCATAAATTAAAATTTATTAATTCATAGGCCATTCAATTTCTTCCGTTTAGACATTTATGCAGCGCACGACAGAAGGTTTATTCCCGCTATCCCAGTCAAAAATGTAAAGTTTCTTCCACACCTGGATGGCACCGACGAATAATAATTTATTAGAAAAACGGGGGGGGGGGGACTTTTTTCCCCCCCTTTGCGTTCTTCCAAATCCGCATTAAGCCGCATCGGGTGGATTAAGCGCAAAGGGATTTGGCGAAGCCTTTGGAAAATCGCAGAAAATAAAAGTTTCGGATTGGATCAGCGAAAATACGGAAGGGGTCGTTATGCTTTAAGGTTGTTAGTAAACTCCCCCCCCCCTCACCTTAAGGCTAAGAGCGTAGGATGCATTCGTATATTTAAAAATATCGTCTCGGGAATCTAATTAATATTTCTAATTTCTTTTTTCTTCTGTGTACTCTTCGAGAAGGATCTTTTTATTAGGATTTCGTTCATCTCACGAAACCCTATTCAACTTACAAGCATGAAATTTTGTGTCCTTATAGCTGAACACCTGCTATGAAGTTCAAAATCATAAAATTTTGAAAAAATCGTATTTTAATAAATAGAGATAAAAAAACCAAAAATCTAACTGCCTGTTCCTATCCAATTTAAACATTTTTCGTTAGAACAGTTGCCAACCCTTAAAAATCCACACTCAAATTCTTTCCACAATAATTCATTTTCTATGGAAAGATTTCCACGTGAAAAATGAAAATGAAATAAAAAGTTTCACCCATTGAAGAAAAAAAAAGATGAATAGGACATCCTATTGCAAATAAAACGGAAATTTTTGAACATATCACCATAATACAAGGAGTATGTGAAAGCAGCTTAATAGGACGTCATTAGAGAATTAAAAAGAAAAGGAATCTGACGTCATATCGGATTTTTCAAATGTTTGAGAATCACACAAAGAGAGTATCAATATCGGTAATAGAAAATAGTAAATACATGAGTATTGAATCCCGATAAAAACCCGATTATGAAAATATTCGCCTATTTTAACATTTTGAAGGTGTACAATAGGCTTGACTTTGAAATTATTAATTATTTTAAATATCGCATTGAGTCCACATGACAGATATTATTATGACAGAGTATAATAGCGGGCTTCGCCCGCTAACGGGCAGGTTTGAATATTCGAGAAAACGAAAAAATAGACCGGTCTATTTTTACATTATAAAAAACGACTTTTTTTTTGGTTGCTAAATGAAATTTATTTGGATTTATTAAAGAAAGGATAAAGGGTTTTGAAAGGAATATTAAGCGAAACCCTTTGTGAGATCTTCGATCACACTTACCCACTTGTTTTTTTACCCCAGGACTGTACCAATATCGATTACTGTGTACCAAAATGTGACTGGCTGTTTTATTTGGGTTATCGTCCATTCAGTTTGAACATTTTGAGCGGAATATGACACTTTTTCTTTCTGAAAACTTTCTCGAGCGGAAGAGGGGGGGGGGGGACAAACTCAGCGAACCGTCGGCCGTCAAGACCACCCATCACGTGATCTCCGCTTCCGTCAGGCAAGGGACCTGTCATGCCCTGGTCAGTAAAAAAGTGTCGAAGCACCCCCTGTTTCATTCATTTTATTTCTTCGTGGAAAAAAAAGAAAGACAAATCTGTCGACGCGTTAAGAATTTGTCACTTAATTTCCTGCGAGCAGGAGTTTCAAAAGAACCATGAATCAAATGTTCTTCTTTCCTCCCGTTTTTAATTCGATATTCTATCGGACGATAACACAGTGACATTGGCAGATTTTAATATTAAATATTAAAATGTAAAACCTGACTCTAAAGAATGCAATCACACACCAAAAACATTGACATCGGCTTCTATTCTTTAAATATACATTATACGAGGGGCAGTCGGAAAATAAGTTTCCCCTGGCAACTATGGACAGAGGTGTGTATAGGAAAGACAAAAAATGTAATGAGACATTAAAGATAAAACATAACTTTATTTTTCCACATAAGTACCAAGTACATTGAGACATTTGTCATACCACTTTATAAGCTTCAAAAAGCCCTCCACGAAAAAATAAGGGCTTTGCATACGGACGATGCAACAGCGTCATCTGCTTGATCGCGGTCGACCTATACCCAATGGTGTATCGGTGTCTTGCACGCTCGCGTTCACCTGCTGTGTCGTCTTTCGTCCATAGTCGTTCAACGCTTCGTCCTTATGCAAAGCACTCATTTTTTCCTGGAGGGCTTTTTGAAGCTCATAAAGCGGTATGACAAATGTCTCAGTGTATTTGGTACTTATGTGGAAAAATAAAGTTATGTTTTATCTTTAATGTCTCATTACATTTTTTGTCTTTCATACACACCTCTGTCCATAGTTGCAGGGGAAACTTATTTTCCGACTGCCCCTCGTATATATAATAGCGCTATGTATATGACACCTCAAGAGTGAACTCATCAGGATCCTGATAATCTTTCGTTAAATTATTTTAATTTTCAGACATTTAATTAAGCTGCATAAGATTGACCTTTTTAGAAAGATTGTGAAAAAACACAAACATCTTGAGTGATGACATACTCGAAATATGCATGTATTTTATATATATATATATATATATTGAGTTGAAAATCGGTTCATCCACAGCCGATAGCGACAGTAAGCAATATGTGAATCATTCCTTTAAGATTCATTAAAATACAGACCATGGATGCAATAATTGAACGAAATCCATGCAATTTTCTGTTTAAATGCCAATTTAAAGCAAGCGAAAGCGAAGGTCTTGCCACGTGGCGCCATCCGTTACCGGTAAAGTATAATCATAACGCAGCGACGTTATCGATATTAAATATTTGATTACATTCATCTGCACACAGGCATTTAAAAAATCTATAACCTCCAATTTCTTATAAAAAAAAAAAAGGAATGTCTGAAAAAATGGGCTGTTTTTATAACTATTTTACCCCCACATGATCTTATTAGTCAGATAAGATAAAATTTATTATTACTTCGTAATTCTTGTCATCTGTTGAGTAAAGTAATCATAATCTACCGCAGCAACGTTATGGATATTAATTTTTTTTTCACTCCTCTGCACACAGGCATTTAAAAAATCTATAATCTTCAAAAATAAAAAAAGAATTCCAAAGTTACAGAATTTTATGAAATCGATTAAATTTACAAAATTTAAATTTTTCTACAGCCCCGTACAAAGAAATTCATAACGAGTAAAATGTGCCCCCATAAGTTCATGTACAAAAATTCAGCATTTTATCATAAAAAGTCGCAGAAATGTGTTTAAACAACGTTTGTGAGCGGTTAATCTTCAATTAAAGTGTAAATATTTACAGGTAGAGTGCAGATGACGTAATTTATGCCAGTGCGTGGGGATCTGGAGAGTTATCATTGGAAACCTTCGCAAACAACATTACTTGCATGCCAGCGTTTGTTTGAAATGTTGGCAATCTCCAAGTTCTTCTGTGCTCAAAACAAAGGTTTCGAACAATGATTTCTAGCACTGCCATCAACGAAGACATGTCTTGCAGCAGCACGGGTGGTCCCGCTGGGGTGAAAAAAATCCCCTAGTGAAACCGAAAATGCAACTCTTTATTTCCCCCTTTTAAAAAAACCAATGATTCACTCATAGATAAAAATAAATGTAAATATATTGCTTAAAGGTGCGTAAAAACATACATAAAAACATTTAAAAGCACATTAAAGTTCTTTTTAAATAAAAACGTTTTCAACCGAACTGACTCGGTTATCATCCGTGAAAAACTAATAGTTAAGTTGAGTTGTTGTCTCTTCGCGTCTTCTAGCTTGCCCGGAACAAGCCATTTTACTTCAAGGGTGTAGAATATAAGGTGGGATGGGAAAGGTCATTCAACATTTCAAAAACAAGTACAGATTAATCAATTCATTCCAGACTGTGTGGATATCCTATGATAATACATCGTTGCGGACTATTTCTTTTTTAGATATTATTTCCAGAGACTCTTTTATGATAGCTTCCTGGTGATGACTTGTGCGGAATACATTTTTGGATCCATTGAAATCTACTTTTATAGGTTGAAGTAAAATGATTTGTTCAGGGCAAGCTAGAAGACACGAAGAGACAACAACTCAACTTAACTATTAGTTTTTCACGGATGATGACCGAGTCAGTTCGGTTGGAAACGTTTTGAATTGTTTAAAAGGACTTTAATGTGCACACCTATTTCAGCGATTTTAGAAATCCCCCCCCCGAAGGGGGTTAAAAGGGGGTCGAATGTTTTAGATCATTTCGTCATATCTCTGCAGGAGTTTTAGATAGGAGCGCGAAAATCAGGAAAACAAATCTACTAAAAAATGGATAAAACACATATTTCAGCAATTTTGGAAATTCCCCCCCCCCAGAAGGTGGTTAAATGAGGGGGGGGGGGTCGAATTTTTTAGGTCATTTAACCATATCTTAGCTTTTATGTAGGAGGGCGAAATTAATTAAAACAAATCTACTAAAAAATTGGTTAAACACTTATTTCGGCGATTTTGGAAACTCCCCCCCAGAAGGTGGCTAAAGGGGTATTCAAAAGTTTCGGGTCATTTCGCCATATCTCAGCAGCGGATTTAGGTAGGAGCGTGAAATTCAGGAAAACACATCTAATAAAAATTGGATAAACACGCATTTCAGTGATTTTAGAAATTCCCTCCTAAGGGTTTTAAAGGGGGTGGCTTCGAAAATTTTAGGACATTTCGCCATATCTCAGCAGCTGTTTTATGTAGGTGCGCGACATTCAGGAAAACAAATCTACTAAACAAATGATTAAACACGTATTTCATTGAATTTAGAAATCCCCCCCCCCCCTCCGAAGGTGGTTAAAGTGGGATTCGAAAGTTTTAGGCCATTTCGCCATATCTCAGCAAGTTTTTGGTAGGAGCGCGAAATTCAGAAAAACAAATGTAATAAAAAAATTACATTGTCTACCCGTGCAAAGCCGGGACGGGCCGCTAGTATTTTATAATTTGAGATGTACAATTTTTTTTTTTTGGGGGGGGGGGAGGGATCTTTTTAGCCTTTTTTGTGGGGGAGGGGGATTGATTTTCGTCAAATCTGATTTGTAAAATAAATAAATAAATAAATAAATATATCATTATTTACTTTGCTAAAAACTTTAGTTTTCGGTTTTGCAAAACTCGAGATATTGAAAACTAATTTAATATTGATTTTTTTATTAATTACTTTTAGTAAAAAGGTTAAAAATGGAAAATAGAAAAAACTAGACTTTTACATCTTTACATTTTTGCATATTTTTGTATATATATATATAACTTATATATATAAGATTCTCATAACATAAATCTAGTTTTTATGTATATGTTAGTATTTAAATGAAAATATAAAATATTCAGAGAATGAAAAGAGCTTTATTTGCTATTATTATTATTTTTATTATTATTATTATGGAACAATTCTATTCAAATCTTAAAACAAATCAAAGCATACTTCAAGTATAGAAATTTGTACTTTATACTAAGAAAACATACTTATGGTACAAAATATTTATTTTATATCAATTTTAATTTGATGATCCTTTAAACAATTCAGCAGAAGTATTTTTCAACAGTTATTCATCTGAAAAAATCTGATTTGAAGGATAAATAGCTAATTTTGATGAAAAGTGGTATTGTTCTTCTAAAACAAAATTACAGTTTTAATCTAATATTGCAGAGTTGAATTTTCATTCTAAAATGATTAACCCTTTCAGGGGCAAGCACTTGTGCTCCTGTAACGTTGAATTCCCACCGGAATTTAGGAAAGAATTTAGTTCAAAATAAGAATAAGCAATTTTTCAACTTTTTTTCGCCAAAGTTAAAAAAGTAAAATTTGATTAAAAGTTTCTGGTTTGAATCTGATTAAAATTAAGTGGTATATAATATATACCACCGCCCCTCAAAGGGTTAAGAAAAAAAAATGGCCTTACTAATGTGCGCCGCGAATGAAGTCGTTGCCCACAACAGTGTTCAACGACTTCATTTCGTGTAATAAGGTGGTACAGAAAAGTTATAATCAATATTGTATTTAGTTTTAGAGTAGAATGAAGTTGAAGACAAAGAATATTATTCAAACATGTATTTTTATATGTTCATGTATTTATATATATATTTAAAGTAATCGAATGTACTTAATTTTTTGCGGTAGTACGTGAGAAAGGCAGGGGGAGGGGGGTTACCACTGGCCTGGAATTCTTTTAGTGCACATCTTCTATACTATGACAAAAAATGAAACACTTTCTATGCTTTAGAATACATATACATATTTTGGCCATAAAGCAGAATTGGATTTGTTTCAGAAGCAAGACTTGATTATAGCATGGGCAAACTGGGCCGTAGATTTTAGGGGTTCTCAAATTTAGTATGCAATTTTTGTGCAGCTGATATTTTATATCTATTTCAACATTGCACTGATTATAATCATTATTTTGAACTGTTAGAGTAGAATAAGTTTCAAATTAAAAATATATTTATCTAAATACAGTAAAACCTCTCAATAGCGGACACCCCAGCACGACGGAATTTGCCTGTTATTCAGAAGAGTCTTTTCTCCGAATAGCAGACAGATGCTGCGGTGTACACTACTGAGAGATTTTATTGTATTTAGATAAATATATTTTTTGTTTTGTAAATTTTTCCTACTCTAAAAGGTCAAAATATTGATTGTACAATGTCGGAAGCGCTTTACGAAAATAGCATACCAAATTTTGGGGCCCCTAAAATCGAGGGAGGGGGGTCATGAACAAGTTTGCCCATGCTTTAATCTGGTTCTGTTCTGCTTCTGTAACAAACCCCAGCCCTGCTTCATGGTCAAATTTATTCACATTTATTCAGGATTCAATGTGGTCAAACATGGCTGTATTTAATGCTTTAAAAAAGTGTGGTCAGAAATGGCTGCCAATTGCTCACAAATCAGACCACAAAAATGGCCGCGATTCAGACGTTTCAAGTGTCTGAAATTCAGACACTATTAAGTGTCTTAAATTTTAAGACACTTTAAAGTGTCTCTTTTTTAACCATCCGTTTCAGACATTTCAGTTTACAGTGAAGAAAGAAATAATATTAACTGATTAAGATTTTGGTTAATTACTTGCCCTTATAGGCATTTTAAAACTATCATATCCTTATAAGACATGCAATGAAAGCAAACACAATAGTGATAAGCTTGGAATAAAATATTTTAGTTTATTTCTGTCAGTAATCTAATTTAATTCATTATGTAACTCTAATTGAATTTTTCCTTAAGAGTTCAATTACTGTTACAAACTATGAATTAAATAAATATTGCCAATAAAGTGTTTTATTCAAATCTTTACCACGCTTGTGTCTATTTTCATTGCATGCTTTAAAATATATGATTCTTTAAAAGAAAAAAAATTCACTCCATAAAAAGTGAACATTCACTCCTATGAAAGAGTGGCTATTCACTCCTGTAAGGAGTGAGAAATCCACTCCTTCTGCAAGAGTGAATAGTCACTCCTATGAAAGAGTGGATAGCCACTCCTATGAAAGAGTGACTCTTCACTCCTATCAGGGTGAAAAAACCCACTCTTTTTGCAAGAGTGGATAGTCACTCCTCTGAAAGAGTGAGTATTCACCCCTGTTTAGAGTGAATATTCACTTCTCGGGAGTGAGTATTCACTCTTTCAGAGAGTGAACAATTTCACTTCTGCCTAGAGTGAATAGTCACTCTAAAGAGGTTGGGCAAATTTTGACTCTGCGATAGACTGAATATCCACTCCTCCAGAGTGAATAGTCACACTTTCTTATTTAGAGTGTATGCGTCAGGTATACGTGTCGCTCGTCCCCAAGGGGTTAAACACGATTTATGCAATAATATGCTGAAATTCTTATAAAATTCTTATTCTTGTCAATTTTCTCATAAAAAAATGCATTTCTTATTTTGCTATTCTGTGAAATAGGGTTGCTAAGCAACTCATAAAATAAAGAGGAAAGAAAACGAAATGCCTTTTAAAATGTGTAAAAAATAGGAAAATAAAATGTTTTCTATTTCCCGAACAGTTGCAAAAAAATTTCCAATCGTTTAAACAATTCATTTCTAAATTCTAATGAATCGGCCCATTTTCAAAGCTATTGCCTCTATTTAAGACCTCCCTATCGAAAATTGAGTATCCGTCATTTTACGTTTAAATCCATTAATCCAATAGGCGATTTTCATTTCAGTTCAAAATGAAATTTGAAAATCGTCTGCATTCCCATACGAAAAGCATGATGACCTCAAAAAATATGTTCTCTATTTTCCGAACGAATGAACCCAATGTAACTAAAAAACTATCGAGCTCATTCCGGGTACCTCACCCACATACCCACCCAAAATCAACCTAATCGAATATTTTTTACGGCAGTTATCGCGGAACAGACAGACAGACAAAAAGAAACCAAACACCTTTTCTGACGTTTCGGCAATTAAAAAAATCGAAAAACCCGATTGCTTAAAAAGCGAACCAAAAAAAATCGTCTTCATTTTGAAAGACCCCAATCCAACCCAACGATAGGCCACTCAATAGGATGCGTATTTTTTTTTTTTTTTCGTCTCTACCGCCATTTTGTATTTTACGGCCGCCATTTTGAATTTATGAAAACAAAATCAGGCCTATCATCATCGGACGATTAAGACGAATCAATGGAGATCCCATTTATTATAAAATCCCTCCAGCCGTTGGGATGTTTCGAAATTGGCAGTCGGGTAAAAAGCCTACACAAACGACGGGTGATCCAGGTAAGAAATAATGTATGTGAAAAATTGCCCCTAGCTGTGAACTAACCATTAGAGACACATTGACAGAGAAGAGTTTCTCTAGGAATTATTCTGTCAATTACCAAGACCAAATTTAGGTACTGAAAACCTGTCCAGCCTGAATTTGAACTGTCGATGAACTGTCAACTTGACTTTATTTTATTCTATGTAAAAGCATTCGGTACTTCTCTATTATCCCGTCGACCCCTTTTCATAACAAACAAGAACGAAAAATCATGCGTCAAGCATAGATTATGTAACACTTTCCAACGCTTCCAGAATAATTTTACAAAACATACCGTTTAATAAGCTAAAAGATAACATCTAAGTAATCCGAATACTTTTATTCAGCCCTGTATAGGATCTATAGATTTGTATATATACTACATAGGATGCTAAATTTTAGTTCAGTTAGGAAACGCGTAGCACAGTTAAAAATTCTCCTTCTGGAACCTCCGTCAGTAAACGGAAATGTATTCGCGAACTTTTGTGCTTCCCTGTATAGGATATACAGAATTTATACACACAACATAATAGACAAAAAGCGAGTTAAAATTAAAATCGCGATCAGTAACTTAAAACGCACTTCCAAGAATTATTGTTAACTTACAGTAGAGAATTCTTTTGTGTGTCCCTGTAAATGAACGATGACTGCTATACACACACTATTCTGTAGTAAGCCTCTTGTCATGCACCTTAGTGATATATATATATATATAAATTTCAATGCGTTTAAAATAGGGAAACATTATTTAAATAAACTGCAGACGATTTTTCTCCATAGACGTCATGTAACAGAATTCTTTTGACTGTCCCTGTAAAGTAACTATAAGTGCTATGCACACCCTTTTCCATATTAAGCTTCTTCTAATGCACCTTAGTGATATATATAAATTTCAATGCGTTTAAAATAGTGAAACATTATTTAAATAAACCGTCAATGATTTTCCCCCATAGACCGCAATGTAACGGAATTCTTTTGAGTGTCCCTGTAAAAAAACTATAAGTGCTACACACTTCCGTTGAAATAGGGAACATGCTATAGATAACGACTATAACATAAAAATTGCAGAGCAATCCGAGCATATTTACGGGAGTTAGAACACGGACAGACGGACAGACAAACCGAAGTCATAAACACTTTTCAACTAGGTTGGAAAGTGATAAAAACGATCGCCCAACTGTAAGATGAAACGCCAAAAAATGCAGTCCCTAATGTCAGAAGCATTCTACGTGTTTGTTAGGTCATCCTGTGGTTTCTAATTAGACATTGGCGTGTAGTTTGCATTCTGTTTTACCGATTTATGAGTTATTTCATTCATTCATTAAAATAACAATGGTGTCCTTCAATTCTTATATTTTATTTATTTATTTATTCTGATATTCCAATGGCAACGTTCTCCCATTTATTGGGCGATCGTTTTTAACACTTTCCAACCTAGTTGTTAACACTTTCCAACCTAGTTGAAAAGTGTTTATGACTTCGGTTTGTCTGGCCGTCTGCCGTCTGCCGGTGCTCTAACTCCCGTAAATATGCTCGGATTGCCCTGCAATTTTTATATGTTATAATCATTATCTATAGCATGTTCCCTATTTCAACGGAAGTATGTAGCACTTATAGTTTTTTTACAGGGACACTCAAAAGAATTCCGTTACATTGCGGTCTATGGGGAAAAATCATTTGCGGTTTATTTAAATAATGTTTCACTATTTTAAACGCATTGAAATTTATATATATCACTAAGGTGCATTAGAAGAAGCTTAATATGGAATAGGGTGTGCATAGCACTTATACTTACTTTACAGGGACAGTCAAAAGAATTCCGTTACATTACGTCTATGGAGAAAAATAGTCTGCGCTTTATTTAAACAATGTTTCCCTATTTTAAACGCATTGAAATTTATATAAGGTTCATTACAAGAGACTTACTACAGAATATTGTGTGTATAGCAGTCATCGTTCATTTACAGGGACACACAAAAGAATTCTCTACTGTATGTTAACAATAATTCCTGGAAGTGCGTTTTAAGTTACTAAACGCGATTTTAATTTTAAATCGCTTTTTGTCTATTACGTGGTGTGTATAAATTCTGTAGATCCTATACAGGGAAGCACAAAAGTTCGGGAAAACATTTCCGTATTATTTAACTCCAGACGGAGAATTTTAAACTGTGCTACGTGTTTCCTAACTGAACTAAAATTTAGCATCCTATGTAGTATATATACAAATCTATAGATCCTATACAGGGCTGAATAAAAGTATTTGGATTACTTAGATGTTATCTTTTAGCTTATTGAAGAGTATGATTCGTAAAATTATTTTGGAAGCGTTGGAAAGTGTTACATAATCTATGCTTGACGCATGATTTTTCGTTCTTGTTTGTTATGAAAAGGGGTCGGCGGGATAATAGAGAAGTACCAAAACATTATTATGATCTAGAAAGAGAAATTTTTAATCAATCAACAGAATGGCTCCGAAAATTGAAAAAAAAAAAAAAAAAAAAAACAATTCCCTGATTGTTTCCTGACTACCTTTATACGATTTCCCTGAATTTCCATTATGAACGAAACACGTTTTTTTTTTTAAGTATGCCGCTTCGTCGTATAACACATTTATCCAGCTTACTAATTACATATTAATAATTACTAATTACATACCAGCTTATTAATTTATCATTTGGGAGAAAAACATAAAGTGTAAAGTGTGTGAGTAAGTGTGATCGAAGATCGCACAAAGGGTTTCGTTTAATAGTCCTTTCAAAACACTTTATCCTTTCTTTAACAAATACAAATACATTTCATTTTCAAAAAAAAAAAAGTTCTGTTTTTTATAAAGTAAAAATTTACCGGTCTATTTTTCTCATTTTTTCGAATATCTGAACCTGTCCGACAGCGGGCGAAGTCTGCTATTATACTTTGTCATAATAATAGCCGTCACGCAGACTAAATGCGTGGAGACCCCCCTGTTAGACTTGATTCTTTCACCTTGTTATAGTGTTTTTTAAAGTATTCCGGAAAATATATATTACTGTGGGCAAAAAATAGTAAGACTTTGTTTATAATTTTAAAATTCTTAATTTATTCTTCCAAATCTATTTCGTCCCCCTCAAAGTAATCCCCCCTAGCCCCAATACACTTGTGCCAACGTTTCTTCCAATCCTCGAAACAGTTGTTAAAGTCAATTTCAGCCTTCAATGCGCGTAGCGATTCACGTTAATGTCTTCAATTGACTCAAAACGGTTTCCCCGGAGCGGTCGTTTGAGTTTGCTGAATAGCCAGAAGTCACACGGAGCTAAATCAGGCGAATACGGTGGTTGCGGCACGATATTGGTTGAAAATTTGGCGAAAAACTCACGAAGAATTAATGCAGTATGCGACGGTGCATTATCGGTGCATCTTTCAAAATGGTTTTCACTGATCCTTCCGATATTCCAACGATGCCAGTAAGGTCTCTGACTGTTAATCGTCGATTCTCAAGCACCAATTCCTTGATTTTATTGACGTGTTGATCATCAGTTGATGTTGATGGCCGTCCTGGACGTGGTTCGTCGTCAACGCGTTCTTGACCCTCTTTGAATAATTTGTACCAATCAAAAACACTTGCTCGCGACAAACAATTATCACCGAAGGCCTTTTTCCACATTCTGAACGTTTCGGCACCAGAAATTTGATTCCGCACACAAAAACTTCTTTGTTGAATAATTTCACTCATTGTAAAAATCGCCGAATGCACTTTTTGTACTTCACTGTAAAAAATGGGTACTCAAAATTGAGTAAAAAGTACTCAATTTTGAATACAGTGTCTCACATAAGTGATGGGACACTTGTGCTTTACAAAAGGAAACTAATCAAATAAATTAAAAAAACATGTACACATTTTTTTTTGGGTGTGTTTCATACTTAAATTTAGTAAAGATTATTACATAACATACATTTTGTCAAAATATTAAAATATTAATTTAATAAAAATACAAATGTTTAGAACGGAGCAAAAAATAGCTCACATAAGTGATGGGACACCATTATATATGCAACAAAAATCGTCTGAAATAAGCAATAAAAATATTTTTTGGGGTTTTATTTTTACTTAAAAGCAATTGGCAATAATTTATAAAATCGTCTGCAGTATTTCTCTCCAGTTTGTTTTGGAATTTTTGTGTTTTTTAGCTCTGTGTAGCCATGAATGCTAAACGAAAAGAAACTTCGCCTGAAATTCGAAAATTAGTTATTAATTTGCATATTGAACGTGGAAAATCTATTAGAAAAACTGCTGAAACAGTTAACTTGAGTCGTTCAACAGTTTTCAATATCATTAAACGATATAAAAAGAATCATATGATTCAGGATAAAAGAAGACCTGGCTGACCATCAAAGCTATCCAATGGAATAAAGCGAATTATCGTTCGAAATATTAAAAAAAATCCAAGAATTAGTGCTTCAAAAGTTGCTGCTGATTTACAAGCATTATATGGAATAATTGTTAATCCTGAAACTATTAGAAGGGTAATTCGATCTGCTGGATATCACGGTAGAGTAGCCAGGAAAAAATTCTTCGTAAGTGAAAAGAATAGAAAACTCAGACTAGCTTTCGCAAAATCCAACATAAATAAGAATTCTGATTACTGGAATAAAGTTATATTTGCTGATGAGAGTAAATTTAATATATTTGGTTCTGACGGTAGAATCTTGGTGTGGAGAAAATCCAGGGAAGAACTTCGCAAACAGAACTTGGTACCAACAGTAAAACATGGTGGAGGAGGAGTTATGGTATGGGGGTGTATGTCGTCCGCTGGAGTTGGTAATCTTGTTTTTATTGACAGTATAATGGATCAGTACAAGTATATTGATATTTTAAAGCAAAATTTGAAATCTTCAGCACGAAAATTGAACCTTCATAACGATTTTAAATTCTACCAGGACAATGACCCCAAGCACACTGCTCTGAACGTTAGACTCTGGCTGCTATATAACTGTCCTGAAATAATAAAAACACCACCACAATCTCCAGACTTAAATCCCATAGAGAATATTTGGCAAGAATTGGAATCAAGAATTCGCAAACACACCATTTCTTCAAAACAACAACTAAAATCGGTGCTTCAAGAAGAATGGGGTAAAATCACTCCAGAAATCACAAAAAAAATAGTCGAATCCATCCCAAAAAGATTAAATCATGTTTTAAAAGTAAAAGGAAATCCAACAAAATATTAAAACCTTTTAAAAAGTAAAATTTTTGGATAAATATTTGATGGAAAAGTAAGTGTCCCATCACTTATGTGAGCCATTTTTTGCTCCGTTCTGAACAATTGTATTTTTACTAAATTAATATTTTAATATTTTGACAAAATGTATGTTATGTAATAATTGTTACTAACTTTAAATATGAAACACACCCAAAAAATTTTTGCACATGTTTGTTTATTTATTTTATTGCAGTTTCTTTTTATAAAGCACAAGTGTCCCATCACTTTTGTGAGACACTGTATGTCACATACTCAAAATAGCTCCGATCCAAATGTACTCAAAATTGAGAAATACATGTACTCATTTTTGATCCCATGGATGTATTCAAATATGAACTGCTATGTACTCATTTTTGATCCCATGGATGTATTCAAATTTAAAAAATTTTATGTCGTTAAAATAAAATTTATAGGATAAAAACGAAACTTCCGAGTACAACCTTATAAGGGACAAATACACTTCGGCATCTTTTTTTTTCATTTTTGAGCGAGTTTATAGAATTTTACCAACCCTTCTAGCGAGCGGATTCGAACCCATGATGTCCCGTGTACTAGCACGATGACCCAGACCCCAGCGCCATGACCGCTCGCGGTTTTCGCTCAAATACTGTAACTTATTTGAATCGCGATGGATTTTTCCAATGTTTTTAATATTTTCTTTTCATAACTTTCAATAATTCGCTATACTATTTAACCTATATATTCCTTATAACAGACAAATTTTAATTTATTATGTATTATATGCATTAAAAAATTGTCGCAGGGTTGTTACGTTTAAAACATTTTGTTTAAAACAGCTGTTTAAAACATGTTTAAAACATTACATTTAAAACAATGTTTAAAACATGTTTATTGTTTATAATGTCACAATGTGACAATTAACAAATGAAATTCACGTTGAAATCTTTCAGCAGAAAATTAATTATTGTAGAAAGAATTTTATTGTTGATTTTTAAATTGTTGGCAACTGCTATAACGAAAAATGTTTAAATTTAATAGGAAAAGGCTGTTAGATTTTTAGTTTTTTTATCTCTCTATATTAAAATAATATGATTTTTTCAAAATGTTATGATTTTCAGCGTGACAGTAGGTATTCAGCTGTAAGTACACAAAATTTCAAGTCTGTTAGCTATACAGTTTCTGAGAACCGGCTCTGTGACGGACAGACAGAGAAGTGGGACGAATAGGGTTTCGTGAGATTAACCAAACCCTAAAAATGTTATGCTGTCAGTTACCAAGAATACTACTCAAGAATCAAAGTGGACAATTTTGTAGAAATAATACCTTTATCTTAGTGGATAAGCCTTGAAAAACACATCGATAAAAATGTCATGCAGATCATAAAACAATTACAAGCAGCTGTATGCTCTACTGCTGGTTTAGAAAGAGTGTTTTCTACTTTTGGCTTTGTACAGAACAAAACTAGAAACCGGTTAGGTGTTTGACAAGGCTGCCAAACTTGTTACTATTTTTAAAGAACTTAATAATTAAATGTTTTAGTTTGGAATAAAAAAATTAATTGTTAATTAATGTTTGGTATTTATTATATAATTTTTTTCTTCCTTACTGTTTTTTAAAAATATTTTCATTCTTTACATTTAATTTATTAATTTTTGCTCACTTTAATCAAAATTTGCTGTTGAATGATAAAAAATGTTTTAAACGTTTAAAACATGTTTTAAACAAAAAAAAACACGTTTTTTGTTTTTTTTTAAAAAAACATGTTTTTTTTCCAACCCTGATTAAGAGTAATAATTGCTGCTTTTTGCAACAGTACTAACCAGTGTTGATTTCAGACATTTTTCTCCTGGAGGGATTTCTGTGGTTCCGGGGAGGGGGGGGGGGGACATTGCACTTTTTGCTCATTAAAAGTATAAAATATCAAATCTTGCGGGGGGGGGGGGACATTTCAATTTTCCGGGGGATAATGTCCCCTCCGGGCCACTCCCTGAATTCAACAGTGGTACCAACATTTTCTTTTTCGAACATACACTTTTTTAAAATTATTTGCCTGATTATCTATTTATCAATTCTAATAAAAACAACAATTATATTAATCAGACGTGTTTATTACATGCTATTAAAATATATTTTTTTAATGTCTTATTTAATAGAAATTATGTAAATAAATTTTTTTATAATAAATTTATTATATTTCAGCTATCCTGAGAGCTTTTGCGTACGGTTCGGTTAAACTAAATAGTTAAAAAAAAAAAGACAAATTTAAAATTAATGATCTTGGGATAGGTAGGTTTAAATCTGGACTTATTGATTTTATTTAAATTAGTTTAATTTATAAAAATATAAGCTAAAGAAATAAATTAAAAACGTTATAAAGTTAAAAACTTTATTTTTATAAAAGTAAAGAAAAAATATGAACTAATTTTATAAATTTAAGGGAAAAAAATTATAAACTTTGTAAAATTATAATTTATAAAATAATAAATTTTAGTGTAATTCATAAATTTGTAAGCCAAAGCAGCTTAGTTTCATACCAATTTGCATAGCTATAATTTGCAAAGATATTATGTTATGAAACTTTTAAATAACACAATATTGCCTCACGTTAAAAAATTTAAAATAAATTTTAAAAAAATTAGTGGGAAAAAAATCATAATTTTGAAGTACTATCAAGGAAAAAAAAAAAGTAGATGTGTAAAATGTGAGGGGGGGGGGGGGGGGAAAGAGTAAATATGTTGTAGTGGATCCACTTTGATGAAAATCCAGAACAACCAGATCCACTTTTCATTTCTCTTATTCTTCGTTTTTCCTTCAAATAATAGCTTTTTAGGCTCCGAAATTTCGTCATTACACATTCTGAAATATACAAGTATGTTAGGTTTGATCATATGTTCATTTTTGATCCAAAAATACTCATTTCGATATGAGTACATGGACTTACTCATTTTTGAGAATACACATGTTCATTTTTGATCCAAAAATACTCATTTCAATATGAGTACATGGACTTACTCATTTTTGAGAATACACATGTTCATTTTTGATCCAAAAATACTCATTTCGAAATGAGTACATGGACTTACTCATTTTTTACAGTGTTCAGAAAGACAAGCGTATACTAAACACTAATGATTATTTTGATGTGACATTTGGCACAGATGTCACGACAGTCATACCAACCTAGAAAAAAAATATTTCGACGAATGGGTTTTCGCGCGAAATTTAAATTAAAAAGTCTTACTATTTTTTGGCCACAGTAGTATTTCATAATCTATGCTTGACGCATGATTTTTCTTTCTTGCGTATATTAGTGTCCAGTGGACGATTTTCTCTTTTCGAGGAAACGGGAAAACGTGTCAAAGAACAAGTAATAATAATAATAATAATAAAATTAAGTTAATTCGTACTTAGGTCAAAAAGAATTTTTCTTCCAGCGATCTACACGCTTAACCACTGACGGTATTTATTGCTAAATTTATATCCTGCTCAATATCTTACCAAATTAAATATTACAGCAAATTATATCTTACCAAATTAAATATTATAACCAAACTGGAGGTCCCGACTACTACGCCATGACTAGATAGGTTGCTACTTATTTTATATTTACATGTACTTTTTAAAAAAATTACGCACGTTATCTATTATTTTTTACTTGATTGTTTATTTTCATATCTTTGAGCATGGAGTAATTCTAGCCATAGTTTCGGTAAATTAAAAGATGTCGCATCGTTACATATTGTATTTTTGCGCGTGAGTATCTCTATGGTTTCTCTTATTATGGATGGATAGTGTAGACTGGAGGGAAATATTATTTTACTTTCATTGAAATTTATTTGGATGGTTTCTTCTTGATATAATCTTGCTAGGGCTGTAGTTTTTCTATTGTATTTAATATCAGCTATATGCTCTTTTTTTCTGCAATTAAATTTCCTGCTGGTCATGCCTATGTAGTAATTCTTGGATCCGTCTTCTTTAATAAAAGGTATTTCATATACTCCTGAATAATTCTCAAAATTAATTGGGTCAATTTTACTGCAAATGATATTCTTTAATTTCTTAGGTGGTTTGGCTATTAAGCAGATATTGAAACGTTTAAGGCTGTGTTTTAATTTTTCGAAAAAGCTTGGATAATATTGCAGAGTATAAAGTTTGTATTTTTGTGAATCGAATTTCTTTTCTGAATACTTATTATTGGTGATATCTATGATTAATTTATTAATATGGTGTACTGTAAAACCATTATTATAGGCAATTTTACGAATATTATCTAATTCATTATTCAATTTATTTTCAGTACATATTATAAAGGCTCGTTTTATGAGAAATCTGTAGGTAACGAGCCTTTATAATATGTACTGAAAATAAATTGAATAATGAATTAGATAATATTCGTAAAATTGCCTATAATAATGGTTTTACAGTACACCATATTAATAAATTAATCATAGATATCACCAACCTACAGATTTCTCATAAAACGAGCCTTTATAATATGTACTGAAAATAAATTGAATAATGAATTAGATAATATTCGTAAAATTGCCTATAATAATGGTTTTACAGTACACCATATTAATAAATTAATCATAGATATCACCAATAATAAGTATTCAGAAAAGAAATTTGATTCACAAAAATACAAACTTTATACTCTGCAATATTATCCAAGCTTTTTCGAAAAATTAAAACACAGCCTTAAACGTTTCAATATCTGCTTAATAGCCAAACCACCTAAGAAATTAAAGAATATCATTTGCAGTAAAATTGACCCAATTAATTTTGAGAATTATTCAGGAGTATATGAAATACCTTTTATTAAAGAAGACGGATCCAAGAATTACTACATAGGCATGACCAGCAGGAAATTTAATTGCAGAAAAAAAGAGCATATAGCTGATAGTAAATACAATAGAAAAACTACAGCCCTAGCAAGATTATATCAAGAAGAAACCATCCAAATAAATTTCAATGAAAGTAAAATAATATTTCCCTCCAGTCTACACTATCCATCCATAATAAGAGAAACCATAGAGATACTCACGCGCAAAAATACAATATGTAACGATGCGACATCTTTTAATTTACCGAAACTGTGGCTAGAATTACTCCATGCTCAAAGATATGAAAATAAACAATCAAGTAAAAAATAATAGATAACGTGCGTAATTTTTTAAAAAAGTACATGTAAATAATAACTTCAAAGCCCGTGCAGCTTTAGAATATTCTCATTTTGTTTTTGAAAATGACTCAGAAGAGTCGAAACATGTAAAACAACTAATAAAAGTTATTTTAATTTATATTATAGTTGTTAATTTTACACCTTTAGCATTTAAAAGTAATATACTATTACATGGTGTTATATTTTATTATATTGTTATATAAATATCGATGCTGGATAAAATGTTACAACCGAGAATATTCTCAAGTTTTAAATATGAACGCCTTCGTTTGGATCGGGAGCAGCTGAATTTGCAATTTCTATTATCATGCAAGAAATTGAATATTATTCCCAACTTTCTGAAGAATCGTAACAAGTTTGTACGGCAGAATTTTTCCTATACTAATCGTAAGTTTGAACAAAAATCTTTAAATTTATGTATACGTAAGAAATTTGCACTTGTGAATGTATTAGGAAAAAGGACTTTAGATCTGCATTGGAAAGTTGTTTACTCCATTCCACCGTTAATATATGATAATTTACGAAACAAATTAGATTTTTACAGAGACATTCAAAATAACGAGAAAGAGATGGTACAACAACGCAAGCTAAATAAACTATTAAACAACAACCCAGAAAGAAGTTTAAAACCTATTTGCCAACCCGTAGATTTTCTGAATTTATCAAATCGTGAGCTAAGCAAAGAAGAATCTGATGTTTTAGAACTAGGACCTAAATATATGTTTCCAGTTTTACCAGATTTAAAGAATGTTATTCCAGAAATAGAAAGTATAATTCAAACGACAGCAGACGAGCATAGAGAAGAAATGAGGAACTTAATGTTTAATGAAGTGAGAAAACTTTTTAACAAAACTATCAAACCTGTTTATAAAGAACTTAAAAAGTTTAAAACAAGACCCCAGTATAATTATAGTACAGACTGACAAATCCAACAAATTAGCTATCCTTAATAGAGATGATTATATAAATAAAATGGAAAAATGCATTAAAGATATGAATTGTGAAGAAGTTAAAAAAGATCCAACTAATTTAATCAACTATAAGGTCAATGACATCATTAAAAATGGAACTTGGCCCATATTTATGAAGAAAATAATAAAAGTACATAAATTAGCTGTTATCCCTAGGATTATTGGAAGACTAAAAGATCATAAAAGCAACATGCCATTACGTCCTATAGTTTCAAAGTGCTCAGGACCGACTTACTTCTTAGAAAAAGTTTATGTTCCCTTCTTAAGAGATATTTTACCAGATTCTACATTAACTATTAAATCAACGGAAGATTTCATTCAAAAAATCAAACATATACAGCTACCAGATAATTATATAATGGCTAGTCTTGATATTATATCATTGTATCCATCAATTAACACACATGTAGTATGTAATAAGATTTGTGATGATATTGAACAGATAGAAGAATTTAGTGATGATATGAAAATAACAATAAAAAGAGGACTTAATCTAATCATCCATAATAACTATTTCACATTCAATAGTAAATATTATAAGCAGAATCACGGAGCTCCAATGGGGTCACCTATTTCAGGCTTATTAGCTGAATATACTCTTCGCCCATTGGAAAATAAAGTTTTTGGCACATTTCACTTAACACCTCACACTTGGCTCAGATATGTTGATGATATTTTTATAATTTGGCAGCATAGTCTTGATGAACTTAAAATATTTATAAATCAACTAAACTCAATCGACAATAAAATTAAATTCACTATTGAAATTGAACATAATAAAAGTCTTCCATTCCTTGATGTTATGTTAACAAGAACAAATAAATCTAACGACAGAGCTGTTTTCCGGAAAAACATGGCTAACCAATCTACCATACCAAATAACGCATGTTCTCCCTTTACATACAAAATTTCAGCCTACAGATTTCTCATAAAACGAGCCTTTATAATATGTACTGAAAATAAATTGAATAATGAATTAGATAATATTCGTAAAATTGCCTATAATAATGGTTTTACAGTACACCATATTAATAAATTAATCATAGATATCACCAATAATAAGTATTCAGAAAAGAAATTTGATTCACAAAAATACAAACTTTATACTCTGCAATATTATCCAAGCTTTTTCGAAAAATTAAAACACAGCCTTAAACGTTTCAATATCTGCTTAATAGCCAAACCACCTAAGAAATTAAAGAATATCATTTGCAGTAAAATTGACCCAATTAATTTTGAGAATTATTCAGGAGTATATGAAATACCTTTTATTAAAGAAGACGGATCCAAGAATTACTACATAGGCATGACCAGCATGAAATTTAATTGCAGGAAAAAAAGAGCATATAGCTGATATTAAATACAATAGAAAAACTACAGCCCTAGCAAGATTATATCAAGAAGAAACCATCCAAATAAATTTCAATGAAAGTAAAATAATATTTCCCTCCAGTCTACACTATTCATCCATAATAAGAGAAACCATAGAGATACTCACGCGCAAAAATACAATATGTAACGATGCGACATCTTTTAATTTACCGAAACTGTGGCTAGAATTACTCCATGCTCAAAGATATGAAAATAAACAATCAAGTAAAAAATAATAGATAACGTGCGTAATTTTTTTAAAAAGTACATGTAAATAATAACTTCAAAGCCCGTGCAGCTTTAGAATATTCTCATTTTGTTTTTGAAAATGACTCAGAAGAGTCGAAACATGTAAAACAACTAATAAAAGTTATTTTAATTTATATTATAGTTGTTAACTTTACACCTTTAGCATTTAAAAGTAATATAGGAATGAATTAATATTTGAAAAAAACTGTCTTAACATCCAGTGTCATCCAGTACAAGTTTACAAAAATGTATTTGAAGTTGAGTGGATGAATGAAAAGTATTTTATGAACGATTGAAAATTTGAACAAGATATAGAAATATAGAGAGGTTGTGAGCTAATAGTAGGAATAGAAAAATCAGTTTCGATATTTCAGTCCTCGATGGTAATCCGTGCTCACGAGGGAGTGGGTAGCCGCGCGGGAACACGAATTAATTAGGTTACGCGAAGCAAGCAAAACAGAAAAAGGTAATAATTATAACAAACAAAAACAAAAGACAAAAAAAAAGTTTGTGTGTGTGGGGGGGGGGGGCAAGAAATGGGAAGCGTGCGATTATAAAGATAACAAAGACAAAAGAAAAGGGGTGGTGGGGGAGGAGGAGGTTATTAGAATAAAAAAAGGGGTGTCTTTTCGTGGCAAAAAAGCCGCGAAAGATTCAATTAACAGGTGTTAAAGCAGGCGGAAGAATTAAAAAAAAAAATGGTGTGAAAGAAGAAACCCTAGCTCCTCTCTTTTCATTACAGTTCGTTTCGGATTTGGGGTAATTTTTCCGCTGCGCTGCTTTAATGAGCTTCTCCCTTTTTGTTTTCGCCTGCCTTTTTCCCGAAACATCGCGTGGAGAATCCAGAAAAGGCATCCCGGAAAAAGGGAATCCTCTTTTTTCCCCCTCCCCTCCCCGCAAAGTGAATGACGAGACAGTGGCGCTATCGGAGCCATCTCGTTCGCAATGGTTTTTAGAAATTCATGTCGCCGACGACGACGACCTGTAGAAACGATGTTTATAAATAGTTTCGGATGCATTTCAAATCCTAAACAAGCTTTGAGAAATCAAGCGACGTGCCAGTCTGACAGGTCTAGGAAGGGGGGTGGCGCATTTCAGAAAATTCATACTTTATAAGAAAAAATTATGATGATAATATAAATAATGAGGAAAAAAATTATATATATACAGGGTGTCCGAAAAGTCTCGAAACGGTCCAATAACGCGAGAAATAGACATCGGATTGAAAACGGCAAAATGCATGTTCAATAGTTTTGAAAATCTATTTAGGGATATCAAACTTGGGGGGGGGGGGGGGACTTTGAAATCTTAAATGATGATCCCCCATTTTTTATTGCAGATTCGGATTCTACGGGAAAAAATACGTCACTTTTGTATGGAACATTTTCTTCGAAACATTGTAGAGAGCGCTGTCATCGAGTGCCATGCTGTGAGAATCGTTACCATTGCAATGTCTGGAAACCCTCCAATAACTCGAGATATATACATCGTATTGAAAAATGGAAAAATGCATGTTCAATAGTTTTGAAAAATCTATTTAGGGATAACAAAGTTGTCATTTTTCAAAAATATTGAACATGCATTTTGTCGTTTTTCAATACGATGTCTGTATCTCGAGTTATTGGACCGTTTCCAGACTTTTCGGACACCCTGTACCTGTATATATATATCAACAATGAACAAACATTGAAATGATACTTTTAAGTAGTTCTCAACTTCTCAGAAATTGGCAATTGTTACACAATACTTAGGTTAATCTTGTGCATTTATTTTTCTTTGCTTTCATCAAGATTTGTGATTCTTTATTATTTTTATTTTAATCAAAACATCTGATTTTTTAAATTTAAATCGGATTAAAAAAAATAATAATTCATAATGTAATTTTAAAATTATACATTTTAAAATAAAATAACCTTTAATAAAATCGTTAAAATTAAGAAAAATATAAGCTCATTCACTTGGTTAATATGAAATACTAGCAAGCTACGCCCGCTAAGCTGGTCAATTTCTCTTAACGAACCTTTAATCAAACAAAATATTGACATTTCATAATTCACTTTTATATTTTAACAGAATAATAAGGATACTATAATTTGTGACTCGTGCTATAGCCAATATACACGTCAGGACACGTCGCCCTTATCATTATCTTTTTACGCGTGAAGGTTTCGCTATGGTACTCTATTGTGAAATGTGGTAATTTTAGAAATTCAATAGTTGAAAAATCGCAGAATCATTAGATCATTTTTCTTTAGAAATTGTTCTTAGAGCGCATTTAGATCTTATAAATAACAATCATGCCGAACTTGAAGTTTCTAGCTCCTTCAGCATCGCAAAAATCGCAATTTTAGAACGTTTTTCGCTTCTGCACCCCCCTCGGGGTAGTGGCACAGACATAAAATATAGCCTATGTTGGAGCAGGGATTGTCACCATCCATTTGCCACCATCACTTTTGAAATCGCTTTAGTAGTTCCAGACATTCCATACAAATTGTAATTTAGAATGTTTTTAGAAAATTTTTTGCTTATTTCAGCCTTTTAAATTTCGAATTTTTTTAGATTTTGTTCTTATAGAGCATTTAAATCTTGTAAGTAACGACCATACAAAATGTCAAGTTCCTAACTCCTTCATTATTGAAAATATCATAATTTTGGAACGTTTTTCGCTCCTGCACCCTCTGCGGGCAGTGGCACCGACAAAAAATTTAGCATATGTTGGAGCAGGGACTGTCACCATCCATTTGCCACCATCACTTTTGAAATCGGTTCTGTAGTTTCAGAGATTCCATAGAAATTGTAATTTAGAATGTTTTTAGAACGCTTCTTCCTCATCTCACCCTTTTAAATTGCGAATGTTTTTATAATTTGTTCTTAGAGAGCATTTACATCTTATAAGTAACTACCATACCAAATTTGATACTTCTATCTCCTTCAGTACACAAAAAATCGAAATTTTAGAACGTTTTTCGCTCCTGCACCCCCTTGGGGGTGGTGGCACCGACATAAAATATAGCCTATGTTGGAGCAGGGATTGTCACCATTAATTTGCCACCATCACTTTTAAAATCGCTTCAGTGGTTCCAGAGATTACCCCCTACAAACAAACAAACAAACAATCTTTACTACTTTATATATTAGTATAGATAAGGGGGAATTAGCCCCTTGTTCCCCCCCTTTATACTTAACCAATCAATCCCGAAAACTAATCAGAGATGCGCCTTAACACAGTGAACCTATAAATAAAATTTGAAGGAAATGGGATAATTCTGCATGAAAAACCCATTTACATAAATTAAAAGGGGTATTAGCCCCCCGTTCCCCCCCTTTATACTTAATCAATCAATCCCAAAGACTAATCAGGGAAGCGTCTTAACCCAATGAATCTATAAACAAATTTTGAAGCAAATAGAATAATTCTGCATGAAAAACCCATTTTTATAAATTAAGGGGGGATTATCCCCCCGTTCCCCCCCCCTTTATACTTAACCAATCAATCCCGAAAACTAATCAGGGAAGCGCCTTAACACAGTGAACGTATAAACAAAATTTGAAGGAAAACGGAATAATTCTGCATGAAAAACCCATTTATATAAATTAAGGGGGGATTAGCCCCCCGATCCCCCCCCTTTATACTTAACTAATCAATCCCGAAAACTAATCAGGGAAGCGCCTTAACTCAGTGAACCTATAAACAAAATTTGAAGGAAAACGGAATAATTCTGCATGAAAAACCCATTTATATAAATTAAGGGGGGGGATTAGCCCCCCCCGTTCCCCCCCCCCTTTATACTTAACTAATCAAACCCGTAAACTAATTAGGGAAGCGCCTTAACTCAGTGAACCTATAAACAAAATTTGAAGGGAAACGGAATAATTCTGCATAAAAACCCATTTATATAAATTAAGGGGGGGGGGGGAATTAGACCCTTGTTCCCCCCCTTTATACTTGACCAATCAATCCCGAAAACTAATCATTGAAGCGCCTTAACACAGTGAACCTATAAACAAAATTTGAAGGAAAACGGATATTTCTATGAAGAGTTATCGCATTACGTACGTACATACATACATACAGAACCGTCTGCCAAGCTCTCAGGGCTTGACAGCCAGTGTGATAACTGAAAAATCGCAATTTTAGAACGTTTTTTGCTCCTGCACCCCCTGGGGTTAGTGGCACCGACATAAAATATAGCCTATGTTGGAGCAGGTGTTGTCACCATCCATTTGCCACCATCACTTTTGAAATCGGTTCGGTAGTTCCAGAGATTACCCCCTACAAACAAACAAACAAGATTTACTCCTTTATAATATTAGCATAGATTGAAATCCTATAAACAATTAAATATATACAGTTAAAAGAATGGAGCAATAGAAACAGCATTGGAGCAATAGAATTTGAAAATGTATTCCTTTAAACATTCCAGATTATATACAATATTCTGGAATACATACAATATTCATTTAATGAATTTGGAGTTTGTATCACATGTACTTAAAATGATCATGATTTTTTGTTATAAACTTCAATGGATCTGAAAATATCATCCTTTATTATTAAAATGTTTGAAAAGAAACGGCAATTTTCAACTTGATGAGTTCCTAAGCAATTACAGAATTTAGAGTGAATTGAAGTTCGATTTATTTGATTTAATATATAAGTCTTTTAAGAAACTACATTGGAATATTGAACCATTTGATTTACATGTGTATACAAGGAATTAATAAGATCTCTACATAAATATCAACAAAAATACTTTTAAATGACGTACATATTTATTTATTCTAACATTTTCAATATCTTCATAAGTTTACATGTTTCATTATTATAAAAATTACATGAGATTTATATAAATTTTCAATAGATAATGTAATCATTAATCTTTTAACGTTTTTTCAGCTGAGATTTTGTATTTTAAAATTAAGCATAGATTTTGAGTTCTCACTCATTAAATTTACAATGTATTTTTTGTTAAAACATAATATTTATTACGAAACCTTATATATATATATATTTTTTTTAAAGTTTATTTAAATCAATGATTTTGTTTAAAAAGACTAAACTAAACACACAAAAAACTATTTCCTGTGCAGAAGATCGGCGCAGCAAATTCAGCGCGATATCATTAAAAATGACCCCAAGGAGGGGGGGGGGGAAGGGGGTAGAAGAAAAATAATCATAATTTCGTCCATTCACAAGATATCCAATCCGCTACAATTTATTATAAATCCTCTTAATATTATCTAAAACTTTTATATTGACAAGTTTTTTATAGGACCAACCTTTATAGCAAAGAAAAAATCCCTGCCGGCTCCGCCTGCAAACAAGTTAGGTTTCGAAGTGGACGGTTCCAACTGCCTCACCATTGCAAAAAGGTCATTTCTTCCGCAATTTCCAACAAACAGGCGCCCCACAGTCTGCGTCTTCGAAATCTACCTGTGCCTGTAGGCCGAGCCGTTAGGGATTAACTTTACGAAAATATCGTTTACGATACACACAAAAACACATGCATTGTATTTGTGATAGTGTATATGGACACATACACATGTTACGTGTGCGTAGATTTAGAGTTGCCCACTATTCCAAGGTATAAGCGTACAAATAAAGTGTACGCTCAATTGAGGTGTCCTGTTATCGGGAGTGTCTATTATGGAGGTCTTTTTGTATACATATTTTTAAACTGGAAATAATATTGTGGACAGTCTTGTGAAAAAGCGGGTCAACCCAAACCCAACCCGCAAGAACCAAAACACAACCCGAAACCGGCCCGAACCTGAAACAATGAAAGTCAATCCGACCTGCAGCTAAACAGTAGAAGTCGACCCGAACCGCAACTTGCATCAACCCGATCCGACCCGCGGGTAACCCGACTCTAACATGAATCCTAAGTTTTGTAGGCCCTACCAGTGGCTGAGAGGTTCTGCTGGACGGGAGGGACTGGGTTCAAACCCCTGTCGCGCTCGTCACCCTAATCGTTCGTAATTTTCCGTGATTTTCTTCGAACCTTGCCGTCAATACGGGTTAGGATCCCTTAGAAAGACCCCCGCGGAGGGCATTTCTCCCAGAGCCTATATCCCTCGAGTAGATAATCGGCCGTCATAAATCAACCAACCAAGTTTTGTGAAATGTTTGTACTTGTGTGTGTGGGGGGGGGGGGGGGGGGGGGTTCTTAAATCCGTTTGTTTGTCGCGCATTCAATTTTGTGATTCCCCCGTAATGAAAAGTTTAATTTTCTCGGCTTCCTTCCTTGCTCTCTTTTTTTTTTCCTTTCCCCAGATTGTTTGACTTGGGTAGGGAGGTTGTTTTTCCCGTTTTCTAAACTTTTCGGTGAGACCGGAGGCTGTGTTTGAATAGTCCTTGTTTGCACGAAGTTGTGTTTTCTTCTTTTGGGGCGATGGGTGTTTGAAAGACAAATACTAGAAGAATTGAAGATTTTATATGAAGTTTTCCTAGACAAGTCCTTCCCTATTACAAAATGTCACCACTTCCTTTGTTCTAAGAAGTTTTGCATGACATGTGTGAATAACTGTAGTCTGCTTGCTTATCCTGCGATTTCAACCGGCAAGTCATTTGTAGGGTCAAATTTATATAACTAGTAAATCTGCAGATCAGGAGCCTCAACGTCAGCTGTAAACGTCATTGTTTTTCAAATTAACTTTTCATACTCTTACAGTTCGCAATTTATTTTGTTTTATATTACATACCTATTTATATAGGCCTATAAAGAGGTTTCAGAAATGAGAAAGCGTTCCATGAAACATGGTTTATGCAATGATATTCTCAAATTCTTTATGAACTTCTTATTCATGTAACTTTTTAGATAAAAAAAAAATAAACTTGTATTAAAATAAATTCTTCATTTAAGTCGATAGGATACAAAATTAATTTATTTTGATAATAAATTATTGCAGCAAAAAAGAGTGCGAGTGACTTGAATTTTATTATTGTGATAGTCTTTGAAATAGGGTTGTTAAGCAACTCATCAATGAAAGAGCAAAGTGAAAATAAATGCCTTTTAAAAGTTGTAAAAAATATAAAAAAGAAAGTAGACAAACCGAATTTAATGCTTACCAAAATCGGCGTTTGCTTCTGAGCGAGGCCATTCTTATCCATTTTTCTGAAAATTCTAACAGCCCAGCGATTCGTGAAATATTCAGATGCCCCCCCCCCTTCCCCCCCTCCCTTTCCTGGAGCGTAAACCCTTTTCAGACAGCAAAAGACAAAAGAGGAATTCGCCATTCAGCCACGAGATATCTCGGGTTTTCTCGACTCCGATGTGCGGGGAACTTTCCTCCCCAATTAATTAAGCCGAAATACCCCCTTTCCCTTCGCATGGGTTTATTCTATGTATCATTTTGACACCCCCCCTCCCTTTACATTAGAAATGCAGCCGTTGGAGAGAGGTGGGAGGGGAGGCGAGGTATGTAAAGCGAGCAACAATTGGACTTTAAAAACATCAATATTGTTAACAATTTTGTTTTGAAGCCCGGGATTTTCTGTATTCGCATAGCCTTCCATGTTGATATATTCGTTGACTCGAAGCATTTCAGTAGAAAGCCTACTTTAAAGGAGAGAGTTTTTAAAAATTTAAGCATTTAAAACTAGTCGGATGTGTCAATCCCAAAACTTTCAGGTTTCGTACACACTAAAAATGAATCAGCACCAATTTATATCAATATCTAACTGAAGCTCAAGTTTTATTAAATTCCGTGCATTATTTCTTGAGATATGAATATCGCTAAAATCGTGTAAATCCTTCAAAATGCTGCATAGCAGCGCCACCTGATGGGTGATTTTTACCAAAAACTAATCAGCACCCATTTATATCAGAGACTAACTGAATCTAAAGTTTTATTTAATTCCGAGCATTAGTTCTTGAGATAGAGCTATTGCGGAAATCGTAAAAAATGCTGCATAGCAGCGCCACCTGCCGAGCGATTTTTACCAAAAACTAGTCAGCACCAATTTATATTAGGGACTAACTGAATCTAAAGTTTTGTTAAATTCCGAGCATTAGTTCTTGAGATAGAGCGCCCACAAAATTTTTGTCACAGACAGACAGACAATCACAGACAGACATTTTCTAAAAATAGTCCAATCGTGTTCAGGACCGTCTAAAACGTATATAAATCTGTCAAAAAGAGGAAGTGGAAAACTTTCACGAATCCAATACTTTCTTCTTGTAAAGAGAGAAGAAAGTAAAAAATCCATACAAAATTTCAAATAAGCCGTGTTTTTGGCCCATGAAATAAGACTAAAATTCGATTGTGTTATACTGACTTCATCATTTCACTTTTTAATACTGTACGATTTCAACAAAACTTTTTGCATTTCGTTCGGATTTATAGGACACACAAGCTCAAAGTTCGTGTTATTCGTAGTGTTTGATGAAAAATACCCCATTTCTCCTCATTTTACCTTCATTATTTATAGGAGCGCCATCGTGCAACACTTAATTCTTTACATCTATTATAAAATACATCCAAATGTACACTGTATGCAAAAATAAAAGTGGTGCAAAGCGGCGCTCGTAGTAAAATATTAAAAATATATATTAAAAATGGAGGTAAAATGAGGAGAAATGGCGTATTTTTCACCAAAACACTACGAATAATTCGAACTTCATTTCTTCTTAAGTAATAGTTAAGTAAGAACGGGGGCATCCCCGCCCTTCCCCTTTTATTTTAGATAAATGGGTTTTTCATGCAGAATGATCCAATTTGCTTCATATTTTGTATATAGGTTCATTGTAATAAGGCGCTTACTTGATTAGTTTTGGGGGTTCGTTAGTTAATTATAAGGAGGGGTACGGGGAGGATGATCCCCCTGTTAATATAGTGTCAATTTCTTTAGTTTTCGAAAGCTTATTTCAAATTCTCTGAAACAGGAGTATAATATACAATTAATGTGAATACCCTGTGAGCTCAATGCCCTCAGTTTAACTGGGCAGCTTTCTATTGTTTTGTATTGTGTGCTCTTTCTACCCAAGGAAGCTCCCTGTATCTACCCCATCGCGAAATGCATCTCAAAGTTTTGGATACACCCTGTCTATCCCAAAATTACCTTCCTCACATAGATTATTTCGACAGCCAGTTTTATCGGATCCGGAAAATTCCGTTATAATTTCCGCGACCGTCCTCCGTCGCGTAAAACACAAAAATCCCCCCCCCAACCTCGCTATCAGACGGACGGACAAAACTCTCCAGCTTTTAATTAGTTCTCCCCCCCCCCCACCCGGCCTTATTCGTCGCGATTGTTGGGATTTCGCGCCCGACTTTGAATGGTGGGGTTAGGAGAAATATTTATATTTGTGTGAAAAGAGTTTTTTTTTATTTTTATGTTCGCCGATAAAATTCCTGGAAATAGGATTTTAATGGGAAAGCGCCCCCAACCCCATGTCTGAGAGACAGACATTTAATGGGTAACGGTTTAGCGATCGTTCTGTGAGAATGAATACAATGAGAAGATCGAATGTTTTATTTGTGATCTGAAACGAAATTCTTCTTAAAGGGCGTGTTTTTTCCCCGACAATACAGATGTGAAGGAGCAGTTATAAAATAATTTTTCCCTTTAAAGTTTTTACTTTATTAAAACTGGCTTGGTTAACGTAGCACTGCATTTCGATAATAAGCGTTATTATACAAAACTGGAAGAAAATCTGATCATTCTGCAGGAAAAACCCCATTAATATAAATTAAGGGGGATTAGCCTCCCGTATCTTCCTTTATACTTAACCAATAAACCTCCGAAACTTATCAGGGAAGCTCCTTATCCCAATGAACCTATATACAAAATTGGAAGAAAATCAGATAATTCTGCATGAAAAACCCCATTTATCTAAATTAAGAGGGTTTAAACCCCCTCCCCCTTTATACTTAATACTTTACTTATACTATACTTATACTTTATACTTTGATAGCCTGGGAGCTACAAAACGAGCAGAAATGTATGTATCCCTTATAAGGTTGTCCTCGCCAAGTAACACTTTTTATTTTTTTATTATTATTTTTTTAATCCTATACATTTATTTTAGCGACATAAAAATTTCTAAAAAATACGGAAGATATCTGTTATAAAACGGAAATTTAAAAACGAAAATTTCCTGGAATTTACAGATTTTTTTCCCCGTTAAAATACGGAAATAGTACTGGCGTCTCGATGGGGGCCATTCCATTGTGACGGGTGTGACATCCAGACAAAATTTTAAGAGTTTATATCTATATTTTGGGAAATAAATTAGCTAAGAAATCCCTGAAAAGTATTTTAATTATGTTTTTCCATGCATATGCTTGGATAATTGAGCAAATATATAACTTCAATAGCTTTCAATATATATATTTTTTAAATTTTAAACTTGTGACGGGTGCGACTCTCTCGGGACAAGAGTTATTACTTGCATACACATTTGTTAAAATTCCTGTGAATATTTAACTGTGTCATTATTAAAACAATTTTTTTCTAATGAAAGAGATTCAAATTAAACTTAATACGTAATTTTCATAATAAATTTTAATTATTTTAATGTATAAGAATTCTTTTCTTGTTGTGACAAAGAAGTGATGGGTGTGACATTGTGCAAAGTGTACAACTTGAAAGTTGTTTACCAAAAAAATACAGTGATCAGTATAGACAGTAAAATCAACAATAGTAAAATATACAAAAGAAATTTAATAAAACTAACATATTTATGCAGTTAGTTTAAAATTTGTAGTGCCCCCTACTCGTTATAAGTGATGGGGGAGCTATTTTTTTTAAAACAGCAGAAAATTTTTTAATTGAGATGTCATCTTCCTCTGGCGAAATCCAGTGTTGGTCCACTGGCTTGCATGTATTTTAAGCTTATTTCTTCCTCACGGAAGTTGATATTCAAGACATTAGCATAGTACAAGCTATTACGATTTTTGCTACTGGCCAAATACTGGCCGATTTTTGCTATTGGAAACCAAAAGATAATCACCAATATTTAAATCTGATATTTTCAAAATCTTTCTGGGGGCAGATTCACAATTAGCAGTGACTGCCACTTCCCTCAGTGTTGATTTGGCAGTCTTTCTCATCAAAAGGATACTACTATCACTACTTACTTTAAAGTAGTGATAAGACTTGAGGCCTTCGATGGACTTGATACCTTCCCATTTTCTGTCAGTTTTTAGCTCAAAGGCTATCAAAGCCCGAGAGCTTATGTGCCCGCCCGTTCTGTATGTATGTATGTACGTATGTACGTAACGCGATAACTCTTGACAGAAATAACCGTTTTGCTTCCAATTTTGTTTATAGGTTCCTTGTGATAAGGCGCTTCCCTGATTAGTTTTGGGGATTGATTGTTTAACTATAAAGGGGGGAACGGGGGAGGGCTAACCCCCCTTAATTAAGATAAATGGTTTTTTCATGCAGAATTTTCAAATTTTGTATATAGGTTCATTGTGATAAGGTTCTTTCCTGATTAATTTTGGGGGTTCATAGGTTAAGTATAAAGGGGCTAACGGGGGGGGGGATCCTCCCCCTTAATTTAGATAATTCTAGGTAATGAATTTTTCATGCAGAGTTATCCGATTTTCTTCCAATTTTGTTAATAGGTTCCTTGTGATAACGCGCTTCCCTGATTAGTTTTGGGGATTGATTGGTTAACTATAAAGGGGGGGGGAACGGGGGCTAACCCCCCTTAATTTGGATAAATGGTTTTTTCATGCAGAATTATCCAATTTTCTTCAAATTTTGTATATAGGTTCATTGTGATAAGGTTCTTTCCTGATTAGTTTTGGTGGTTCATAGGTTAAGTATAAAGGGGGTAACGGGAGGGTTAATCCTCCCCCATTTATTTTAGATAAATGATTTTTTTCATGCAGAGTTATCCGATTTTCTTCAAACTTTCTATATGGGCTCATTGTGGTAAGGGGCTTCCCTGATTAGTTTTGGGGGTTCATTGGTGAAGTGTAAAGGAGGGAAACGGGGGCTACCCCCCCCTTAATTTTGATAAATGGGTTTTTATGCAGAATTATCCAATTTACTCCAAATTTTGTATATAGGCTCATTGTGGTAAGGCACTTCCCTGATTAGTTTTGGGGGTTCACTGGTAAAGTATAAAGGGGGGACGGGGGTCTAACCCCCCCCCCTTAATTTAGATAAATGGATTTTGCATGCAGAATTATCCGATTTTTTCAAATTTTGTATATAGGTTCATTGTGGTAAGGCGCTTCTCTGATTAGTTTTATGGGTTCATTGGTTAATTATAAGAAGGAGAAACGGGGGATGGTTCCCCCCTCTTAATATATTGTCGATTTCTTCATTTTTCGAGGGCTTATTTCAAATTCTTTGAAATAAGAATATAATTTACAGTTAGTGTGAATAGCCTGTGAGCTCAATGCCGTCAGTTTAACTGGGCAGTTTTCTTTTATTGTTTAGTTTCTAGTATTTTCACTGCTGAGACATACAACGCCTCTATTGCACCAATCTCCTGAGCACATTTAAAAAAATCCAAAGCAGAATTAACTTAAGAGTAAGTAAGTTGCTACCAACTCACAATTTGCTAAAATAATTCATAATATTTCATGATTTATCTTCTCTTTTTTGGCAAATTGGCCTTAATATGTTCAGAAACAATAATGATTCAACCTTACACTTCATTAAAAAAATATTTAAATATATTTCAAAGCAATTTAAAATGTTGTCATACCTGTCACAAGAATTTTGTCACACCCGTCAGAAGGATTTTGTCACACCCGTCACACTAAAATTTCCCACAAAATAAAAATTTAATAAATTTTTAACGTTTTGTAGTTATTCAGACTTGCAATAGTTAGACTTTCGGAAAGTTTCATGGAAAAATGCATTTTGTATCTTTTTTGTGACGGGTGTGACAGAGAGACAGTGTAAATATATTTGTATTAAAAATCAGGTCTTTTAAATTTTTTTGAAAAATTAAGTGTTTTAAAAGATACACAAAAGGTCACAAATAGTAATATGTGCGCATATATGGAAAATGCTGCTGTTTTAAATATTGCTTCTGGCAGAATGAAAATACCCTATTTTACAGGCTGAAAGTTTTTCAAATTTTTCGAACTTTGAGCCTAGATAAATTATAGGAAAAAATAGTTTTAGAGCTTATTTTTCTGTAATTTCATATGCGTCCTATTTTTACCTTTAATTGGATATATTATTTGTAGTAATAAAAGACATTTGAAATTTCAACCCTCATGGAAATGCCCATTGCCAGTACAATTTCCGTTTTTTTTTTTTTTTTTTTTTACAGTGATAGGGGAGAATGTAATAGATAGTATTTCTTACGAAATCTACCTAAAACCCAGAAGAGCCCAAAAAGTTTGAATTTTTTAGTTGATTAAAAAGATATGAGATGATCATTATGAGCGCTTTCTAATGACGGACGACTTATCGAGGTTATATTAAGCGTGTTTCCTGAAGCGAACACGGCACGCGTGAGGCACGTGACAAACGTATCCTTTTCTACACAAACTGAGGTAGTTCTCCACCTTGGCATCTTTCTATCTTACGTCAATGATTCACTCGATGAATACAGTGGTCATTAAAGCCCCCCCCCCCACTTTTTTATATAAAAGAAAATAAAAGAGAGATACCCCCCCCCCCCACCTCCTTTATCAATGCCGAATACAGCAAGGCATTGAAAGGATCACGTGACAACAGTTTTCATTCCTCAAGTAGATAATACGCCTCTTGTTTTTTAAGGTGTATTCGTAATTATATAAATACTAGTATATAACTCCGTCAAAAATGACAAGTAGTTGATCTGCGCTGCATTTTCATAAGACTTCATACAAACAAACAGCATGAAGATTTTATTATTGAGAGGTATGTACTGTAGAAAAGTACATTATAAAAATGACAAATGATTTCTACAAATAAAAATGATGAGGATTTTTTTTTTTTACTCAGTATTAAATTTTTGAAGTAGTTCAACGATTGGACAAAACATTCAAATTAAATATTAAAAAATAATCCATGTGCGAAAGTTTTTGTGAAAAAGTCTTATCAGTGAGTTTCTAAAAGAGCTTGACTCGCCACATAGCTCATTTTTTTTTTTATTACATAAGCAAAATTAAATGGAAATGACTCGGTACTATGTATTCCGTATATTTTAATTACGTTTTATAAGAAAAAAATATTTTATTTACGATGGAAACAAAATTTCAAGTTATCTGCCGGTAGAGGGTGCCAAAATATCGATCACCGCTATTTCTGAAAACAGTGTTTACAGGAAAAATGGATTACAGAAATGTTGGTGTAGATGTTTTATATGAAAATATGCTGAACAGACATGGTTTTAGGCAGAAGAAATTATCGTTTAGTTGTGATATGTTAGCATAGGTTTTTTATTAAGTCTAACATGACGTTTAACTACCGTCGATTCACAGACCAGAGTGGTTGCGCCCGGAATCGTTACAGATACTTTCTTGCCTCTTGTTTTGTTTTTAGGTGCGTTCGTAATTCTATAAATACGTAGCAACTGGAGTCGCATAGAACAGCGCAAAAACGAACCCAACCGAAATCTAATATAATATAGAATCGTTGCAGAATTGTGTCGAGTCATTTCAAATTTAACGAAAATATAATCAAAACTTAAAAAATATATTCATAATAGCTTTCTTCATTCTATTCAATCCTAACGTACGTAATCTCTATAATAAAAGCGCAAGTCATGTGACTGAGGAAAACCAACACGGGCTAACCAAATCTTTTTTCATAGGCCAGGCAGCCATTTTGATTCAAAATTATTTGTTGGAATAAAATTGGATAAAAGTTACATTTTTAGAAAGATCGTTCCAAAAAATGGTTTGCTTGAAAAATGAGGTTAACAGGCCGATATCTCAATCCATTAGAGTCCATAAACACAGAAGATTCGTTCATGATGAGTCCTAAAAATATTAAACCATGGAGGTCATCATTAGTAAAGTAAGATCTCGAGGGTGAATTCTACAGCGCTATCTGGTGTAGATTTTATTTTTTATAAACCATTAGGAAAACGGTTGTTTTCGGGGTTTCGGACCTCTTGTTGCTCGCAATTTATTATTTTAACGAAATTCTGTCATTTCTTTGAATAGGCAAGAGAAATGCATAAAGTCGTCACAAAAATGTTAAAGTTACGAAAAGGATAAGGAAAAAAAGGCCGAATTCAAAAATGGACGTCGGATGAGAAATCGTCTGTCCACTTTAATTTCCTCAAAATATATTTTTAGCTCAGCATATCCATCTAAACAAGAGTTGTTAAAGTTATTGTAAGAAGTACCCGACAAAATATTAAGGTATATTATTAAGGATAAGGTATAGTAATGAAAATGGGTTTCGATGGTTCCGACGAATATTTTTGCAAGGACAGAGGATCTCTTCCACTGTAGTCATGCGTTTATTGGTTCCGATCAATAATTAATATTACTTACCCATCATACCTACTATAGGTTGAGTCTTGTAATACTTTTGAAAATAGATTTTTTTTTTTTTTTTTTTTTTGACGGATTGACACGTTTCACACACTAAAGATTCCGAAAAACATATTTTTAGAAAAAAAAATTGTCGTCCGTCTGTCTGTGTCTGTAAAAGCTATCTCCCGAACCCATTGAGATAGAGACTTGAAATTGGGTATGTGCTTAGTATGCAATCATGGGAAGCAGATTATTGAATTTCAGTCTCCTCGATGATCCGGAACTGTTTATTTCGGACTCTCGAAAGAGTTGTTCTGATAAAAAGGTCTATAAAAATTTCGAAATTGTTTATTTTAAGGAGTGACACTAAAAAAATTTTTTTTTGCATAAAGAGTGAAGTCGGTCGAATCATGAGTGGCCGAGATAGTTTAATCCTATTTTCCACACGCTTCGATTTTTCGTGACCCTGTATTTCATCCCCATTTCAATTCAAAGATCTATTTTAATTGGAAATGAGACGCTTCATCCGACGCAGTAAACCGTTCGTGAATAGCATTATCCATTTTGGAGTTCTAAGGATGTTTCTTTGACGCCATTGAGTCATAGAGCCTTTAAAGTTTAGGACGTAGCCAGGATTTTATTCGAATGGCAATGCATTTTATAAATAGTTTGCACATGTTTTATATTCCTATTTTATAGTATGCCTGTCCATGATGGGTAGCACCCCCCAACGACTAGTTTTTAATTAATTTGATTTTTTTTTTAAGCTTTCGGAACATTTTTCCAGTGGTTGTTGTAATTTGTTAAATTACAATTTTTTTTTTTTTCCTTAGAAGTTTAAACAAAATGTTTGCTTTTCAGTTATTATTCCAACCGGGCCCCATAAAAACAAACAATTAGTTAAACTCGAATACAGTTAAATTGTAATCCAAATCTTCATAAGTCGACCCTCAACAATATAAACGAAATCTTTAAAAATTCATTTAGACCAGCGTTTCTTAAATTGGGGTCCCTCAAGCCCAATGCTTGAATACAGATTTTTTTTTTTTTTTTTTTTCTTCGGGAGGAATTTCTGTAGATCCGAAGGAGGAGGAATTTGCAACACTGGTACTTCTAGTCTAGATCATTAATAAGCATAATAAGCTAAAAAAAAAAAGGCTAAATAAGATCATTAATAAACATAAAACTCCAAATCTGTCGGCGGAGACATTTCAATGCTGCAGAGGTGGAATATGCGAGAAAATATTAAGAACCGATTGATTGAACATGGACATAATCAGTCCTGTTTTCGCATTGCCAACTAGATGGCCGTTCAGACATTTATAATACTGTAAAAGCTGTTCATTATGTATTTGGTGGTTAAGATATGTGACGATTTCCTTTCCAACTCGCATAACAAGTACAACGCTATTCACATGATTAAACGGTTTCATGCAAGAAGAGGAATTAAACTCTTCAAGTATAAGTACAGATGAGTCTCGAGCTATGGTGTGAAAGCTAAAAAGCACCCAATGTAGTTTGGTACACACTGTTAAGAGGCTACTACACTCACGCGAAAACACCCGCCTCGTTCGCATTGCAATATTTTTAAACGATTTTTTTTTTTTTTTTTTTTTGCATTGGATAGCTGAGACCAAACTGTAGGCACGCTCCTTTCTACTTTTTCGATTTTTGTTGCAGGTTTTTTTTTTTTAATGGAGGATATTTTTACTTTCGAAACCGGTTCCAAAAGTGAAAGTATTTTTATAAAAAAAAACTTGTAATCAAAATCGAAAAACTAAAACATACATAGAGATTGATATCAGCTATCCAATGCAAAAATCATTTAAAAATATTGAAATGCAAACGAGATATCGTAAATGACTTCCCCCATAGAATTAACATGAGCGAGCGGATGTTTTCGACTAAATGAAGAAGCTTCTTAAACCTGAGTCGCTGGTTGCCAAAAAATGCCTGAAGATTTGAAGACTACATTCAAAGAAATTGTTTCAGAAGCAAATTATATCAATGTTCATCCATTAAATTCCGGAATTTTTAAAATAATGTGTGAAAAAACTGGAATCAACATAAATATGTCTTTTGCATACAAAAGTTAGGTTGCTGTCACGAGGGTTAAATTAAATTTTTTCACTGCGTCAGGCAACAAGACTGCTTTTCATTTCATGGACTTTTGAAAAATCGGTTCAATGATTTCTCTTGGCTTGTCAAGTCGGCGTATTTGGCAGTTATTATTAATTTTCGGAATGAACTGTTACAAAGGAACTTCGGTACACAGAACTAAGTAGAATCAACAAGAAAAAAAATATTTGAGGGCAAATCGACTTGAAAATAATATTTCAATCATTCCCAATATTATTCGATTTCTTACAAACGTCTGCCGACACAATATCCCCCTGATATTATCGGAATTCTTGTTATACACCTGAAGCACACATAAAAGAATCCTCAAAGTCAGAAAATGAGTGGATGAGGTATCATTTGTTAGGAATGAGTATTTTATTTAGAAATGAATGAATGATATGGAAGAGGAACAAGATGCGGAATTATCGTCCGAAGATTCCACTTTTCAAACTATAAAAGAATTACTACTTCCATTCTCCACTACAGATTTGCGTGCGCATGAAGACTTGTCAAACAAACCGTTACTTGCTTAAACATCTAGAAGCAAATAGCATATTTATTTGAACTGCTTTAAAATGTATATTATGATTATTTGTTCTATTAATGAAGCTCATTTTTCTAACACCATTCATCTATACTAACATAAACTAACTACTAATACAACATAACTAACTACTCATATATATAAAGTAGTAAAGATTGTTTTTTTGTTTGTAGGGGGAACTCTGAAACCTACTGAAGCGATTTCAAAAGTGATGGTGGCCAAGGGATGGTGACAGTCCCTGCTCCAACATAGGCTATATTTTATGTCGGTGCCACTACTACAGGGGGGGGGGGGGGATTGTTACAAGAACGAGAAACGTTCTAAAATTTCGATTTTTTTTTTATATTGGAACAGATTGGATTAGCTATATGAACATGAATTTTGGCATGGTAGTTATACTTATAAGTTGTAAATACTCTCTAACAAAAAATTAAAAAAAAATCGAAATTTAAAAGGGCGAGATGAGCGAAAAGCGTTCTAAAAACATTCTAAATTAAAACTTCTGTGGAAAATCTGGAACTACAGAACTGTTTTCAAAAGTGATGGTGGCCAATGGATGGTGACAGTTCCTGCTGTTTCATGCCGGTGCCACTACCCCCAGGTGAGTGCATGAGCGAAAAACATTCTAAAATTTCGATTTTTTTTATACTGAAGGTGTTAGAAACATGAAATGTGGCATGGTAGTTACTTATAAGATGTAAATGCTCTCTAACAACAAATTCTAAAAAAATTAAATTTAAAACTGTGAGATGAGCGAAAAACGTTCTAAAAACATTCTAAATTACAATTTCTGTGGAAAATCTGGAACTACCGAACCCTTTTCAAAAGTGATGATGGCAAATTGTTGATGACAATCCCTGCTCCAACATAGGCTATATTTTACGTTGGTGCCGCTAATCCCAGGGTGGTGCAGGAGCGAAAAATCTTTTTAAAATTGCATTTTTTTTTTTTTTTTTTTTTTTAATACTAAAGGAGCTAGAAATTTGAAATTTGGCATTGTAGATACTTGTAAGATGTATATGTTCTCTAAGAAGAAAAAAGTAAAAAAAAAAAAAAATCGAAATTTAAAAAGGGTGAAATGAGCGAAAAGCGTTCTAAAAACATTCTAAATTACAATTTGTATGGAATCTCTGGAACTAGAGAACCGATTTTAAAAGTGATGGTGGCAAATTGAGTCACAAATTATAGTAGCCTTATTATTCTATTAAAATATAAAAGTGAATTATGAAATGTCAATATTTTGTTGGATTAAAGTTCGTTAAGAGAAGTTGACCAGCGTAGCTTGCTAGTTAAATATAAAATATGTCTAATGAAATTTAAATAAGGTGTATACATTTAAATAATTTTTATCATATATTAAGAAAAAAATGTTGGGGGTCCCCGAAATGCATATCACATCAAAGTAGGTCCGCGAGCTCACAAAGTTTAAGAAACGCTGATCTAGACAATTAGATGTGTCAATAAGATCAGTTCCTGTAACATTACGAAAATCACGTTTAATACGCGACTTTCGTACAGTCCCTTGAAACGCGTCTTAAACGGGTTCAAGTGTATTTTGCATTTATTTATTGTAACGAGTCGTTGGGGGCCACCGCAATACTGACCCATCATGGATAGGCAATACTATAAAATAGGAAAATAAAACAACTATTTAGAAAATGTATAGCAATTCCAAAATAAAATCCTGGTTTGATGACGTTCTAAACTTTAAATGCTGAATTATTAATTTGAAATTACCGAATGGCGTAAAAGAAACATCCCTATAACTCTAAAAATGTTAATTCTATTCACTAACGGTTTATTGCGTTGGATGAAGCGTCTCATTGCCAATTAAAATAGATCTTTGATTTGAAATTGGAATGAAATACAGGATCATGAAAAATCGAAGCGTGTGAGAAATAGAATTCCAATCTCGGCCACTCATGATCCGATCGACTTCATTCTTCATGCAAAATTTATGTATTACTGACCTATCATTACGTAGTATAGGGTAAGTCTTGTAATCGTTTTGAAAATAGAAAAAAGAAATTTTTGATAAATTGACACGTTTCAGACACTGGACATTCCGAAAAACGTATTGTTAGAAAGAAAATTTTGCCGTCCGTCTGTGTGTCTGTAAACGCTCTATCTCCCGAAAAAATTGAGATAGAGACTTGCAATTTGGTATGTACTTAGCATGTAATAATGGGAAGAAGCCTATTTCATTTCAATAACCTCGATTAACCGGAACTATTTTTTTCGGACTCTCGAAATATTCGTTCTGATAAAAGGTATATAAAAATTTTCGAAATTGTTTATTTTAGGAAATGAATATAAAAGACAATAAAAAAACATAAATTTTACATAAAGCATGAAGTCGATCGGATAATGAGTTGCCGAGATATTTGGAATCCTATTTTCTACACTCTTCGATTTTTCCTGACCCTGTATTTCGTCCAAATTTCACTTTAAAGATATATTTTAATTGTAAATTTGACGCTTAATCAGATGCAATAAACCGCTAGTTAATAGGATTATTATTTTTGGAGTTATGAGGAAAAACCTCTTTCAAGCAATTCAGTAATCGAGCCTTTAAAGTTTATGACGTCATCAAGCCACGATTTTATTTGAATTGCAATGCATTTTATAAGTAGTTTACACATTTTTATTTTAATATTTTACATTATGCATGTTTTTATTGTCTTTTATAGTTCCTTAAAATAAACCAATTCGAAAATTTAGAGAAATGTTATCAGAAGAACTCTTTCGAGAGTCCGAAAAAAAACAGTTCCCGATCCTCGAAGGGACTGAAATTCAATAAGCTTCTTTCCATGATGACATACTAAGTACATACCAATTTCAAGTTTCTATCTCAATTGGTTCGGGAGATAGAGCGTTTACAGACACACAGACGGACTTTTTTTCTTCTAAAAATATGTTTTTCGGAATCTCCAGTGTCTAAAGCGTGTAAATTTGTCAAAAATGTTTTTTTTTTCGATTTTCAAAACAATTACAAGAGTTACCCTATATTACGTAATGATGGGTAAGTAAAAACAAAAAACTTCGTAACTTCTGTCTCGCCTCAAGCATCCCGCAGACGAGAATGTCAACATGACTCAAAGGGGCTGTGTTCGCGACGCGGATGAGTCACGTGACAACACGTGATGTCGCGAGACATCCCCACCTCCTCTTGCTGCTCTCTGCTATCTCTCTCTCGAATCGCATCCTCCTCTTCGATTTTTAACTCTAAACTGGGGAAAGTGTGTGTGTGGAGGGGGGGGGGGGGCGCTCTATTTTTCCGTTGCGGTTCGGGTCGGGCTAACATTCTTTTTTTCGGGTTCGGGTCAGATTTTTACTCTTGCGGTTCGGGTTGGGTTGACATTAATTTTTTCGGGTTCGGGTCAGATTTTTACTTTTGTGGGTCGGGTTGGGTCAGGTTGGCGCTCTATTTTTCCGCTGCGGTTCGGGTTCGGGTCAGATTTTTACTTTTGTGGGTCGGGTTGGCGCTCTATTTTTCCGTCGTGGTTCGGGTTCGGGTCGGGCTGACATTCTTTTTTTTGGGTTCGGGTCAGATTTTTACTCTTGCGGGTCGGGTTCGGGGCTATGATGTCTTACACTCACGCACCGTTTTTATATTTTTTTATCGGTTATAGAAAAGAAAAAAGTCGCCAAATTTTGAGGATTTTTTCCTTTAATGGTAACCTGGGTAATGTATTAAGTTATTAAGTTTGGCGCAGGCTTGGAAATCGCGCCCATCAAAAAGTCGCCAAACATCAGTGCGTGAGTGTAACACATCTGTTCCGGATTCGGGTTGAGTCGCTTTTCCAAAAGAATATCCAATACTTTTTTCAGATTAAATATATATTGCGCCACTGAGACATGGGAGGGTAAAAAACATCTTATTGGTAATTTAGCTCTCGCATGATGGCCTTTGGTCTTTGGCGAAACCAAGTTCTGCAAACCTGTTTGCATCAAAACCACAAACGACTGCAAGAAGCCCTTAATCAGCCATTTCACTTTTAAAGAACATAGGATTTTGAAGCGCGAGAGTGATAAATGTAGAGTACATGCAGGACTCTAGTAGACGATTGTGTTACATCCTTATTAAATTCTCACATAGATTATATAAAATAGATCATAGCATTTTATTTCAATGCTGACAGATTAGGATTGGCTCCAATCGGGGATTTCAAGAATTTTTTTGGAATAAATTGACCTTATTTACACTGACAAAAATGACATTTTTAAATCTGAGTAAATCGGTGTTTTTATTTTTTTTTATGAAACTTTCTGTTTCAAGTAGGAGAACCCAATGCTTGCAATTCTGAAATACCAGAAATACTCAGAATATTGAAACACTCAAAACTGAGCCACATAGAAGTCAGTTCATACTCATTTTTGAAACATGGACCTACTCAAACAGGAGCACATGATGTTTTATTCTAGGTTGCGTGCATGTTAAGTAATATACATGTTTCAAACTTGAGTGATTTTGATTCGGAGCCAATTTGACTGTACTCAGTTTTGAAAATGTCGATTTTTAGAATCTAAGTTTTACTTATACCTATATGTTTGATTGGGTAAGAATAAAAAAAAATCCCTGACGGCTCGGCCTACAGGCACAGGTAGATTTCGAAGACGCAGACCGTGGGGCTCCTGTTGGTTGGGAATGGTGGAAGAAATGACCTTTTTGTCAGGATGCCGCAGTTGTGTTCCATAAGGGACCACCCACTTCGAAATCAATCTAACTTGTTCGCAGGCGGAGCCGGCAGGGATTTTTTTGTTTTTAACTTTTTTTTGCTATAAGGGTTGGTCCTATAAAAAACGTGTCACTATAAAAGTTTTAGATAATATGAAGAGGATTTATAATAAATTGAAGCGGATTGGATAGCTTGTGAAGGAACAAAGTTATGAATTTTTGTTCTTCTACCCCCCCCCCCTTTGGGCCATTTTTAAGGATATAAAAAATCTGTCCTACCTAAATTTTCGGCCCTTTTTCCTAGAAGTCATAACTTTAAACGGATTCGATACGTATCCTAATTAAGACTTTATGGTTTTTTTTTCTGTTTTCACTAAAAGCCCCCCCATTTCCTCCTCCCCCCTTGGTTCGATGTTGCCCATTCACGAACTAGACCGATATTTTAGGCCCCTCGATTTGATGTATCCGTTTGGAAGAGATGTGTGCAGAATGATTGCACTTATCGTGTCCATAAAAAAGTGACATACATAGATCGATAGATAAAGTTTTGAAGTGGGGGGTGGTTATCAAGATGAAGAAATCAATGACGGCTCCAATTATAATCTTTATAATTATGAGTGGAAAAATCAGTTAAAAATAAGTCATGTTGACACAATCATAACCAATACATTTTTCTCTTCAGTTTTATCAATGTTAAAATGCATTTCGAGGTAAGCATAACGTGATTTTCACCGGCGCAAACTTTTCACACGTATTTTATATCCGATACTTTAACGCTTAATAAACACCTGGAATACAAATAAAAATATTTTTTGCATTTAATTGGAATGAAAAAATAGCATCAACAAAGTTATAATGCATAATGATAAAATAAACCCAATGGACAATATTCCCGTGACGTCATAATAAATATGAAGTTTTATTCGCTTTGAAAACACGCGGATAAATATTTTTAGGGAAATTTAACTTGCAAATTAAAAAATTCGGCCTAAAAGCCGCGAGCTTTTAATATTCATTATTTCTCTTAATATCCTCGCAACCACTGAGTTCAGAGAGTAAACTCTATGCCTTGCAACAGTGGGCGTTTTCCGATTATGACGTCATTAGCAGAAGTAAAAGTTTAATTAAAAATTACGGCTAATTAATTAAATTTTCGAAGAAACGAATGCACGATAACAAATCTGTGTCCAAATATCTATCATTTAAAAAAAGAATGATGTAATTTGATGCAGTAGTTTGTTCTCACGGATTGTCGAAAGAAATCGCTTAGCGTTTTAAATATATAGATTTAGAAACAACAAGCTGGAAATTGTACGGCAAACGTGAAAAATAAAGTTCGTTCGTACTCTAACTAGTTTTTATAAATATTCAGATCTTCGTGTAACAGTTGTTACACTCTTATGCAAAAATGCATGAATACAAAATTTATTTTATGTGGTGCAGATTTTCATAATGTCAATTTTATTCTATGAAATTAAGTTTCAATACACTTTTACAAACAATTGTGTTACATTATTTCATTATACTATGTGCAAATATCCAATAACAGGACAATGTAAAAACAAGTGGGTAAGTGTGATCGAAGATCACTTAAAGGGTTTCGTTTAATATTCCTTTCAAAACACTTTATCCTTTCTTTAATAAATTCAAACAAATTTCATTTAGCAAAAAAAAAAAAAAAGTCATGTTTTTTATAAAGTAAAAATTTACCGGTCTATTTTTTCGTTTTTTCGAATATCTAAACCAGCCGGATAGCGGGCCAAGCCCGCTATTATATTCTGTCATACTAATATCCGTCATACGGACTAAATGCAATATTTAAAAAAATAATTTCAAAATTAAACAAATTGTACACCTTTAAAATGTTAAAATAAGCGAGTATTTCCATAACCGGATTTTCATCCCGATTCAATATGTTTCTCAAACTAATATAATTACTATTCTCTATTATTTATATTGATACTCGCTTTGTATTATTCTCGAACATTTGAAAAATTAATTAAACTTCCTATAGGACGTCAGATTTTCTTTTTAATTCTCTAAAGACGTGATATTAATCTGTTTTGTGTAGCACATACTCATACTCCTTGTATTATTGAGAAATCTTAGACATTTTTCGTTTTATTACGACTATGACGTCAATCCAGTTCGCAATCTCCCGTGTCTGAAACGTGTCAATCCGTCAAAACATTTTTTTTCTATTTTGAAAACGATGACAAGACTTACCCTGTATACTATACGTATGATGGGTAAGTAAAAATGCGCTAACTCATTCGCTGCAACAGGCCGAATTGTCATACTTCGTAAACACTCTACGATATCGACATGAAAATTCCAAAAAAGTCTTCTTTGGATTATTCTCTCACTTCCCCGATCATTTTTGGCAGAATGACGACACCAAAAATCACGAATTCAAAGTTTCAGCACGACAGTAACGAAATCAAGGCAATACGAGGACAGCTACTTTCGAAGGGGATCGGGAGATCTATCGCCATGGCAACGGGAGAAGCCCCCGCAAAGCTCCGACGAGCGTGAAATTGAGGGGAGACACTTCGCTCCGCAATCCACTCACGAATCAATCCACCACCTTACCTCCCCTACCTTCTGGCTTCGCAGCAGAAACGACGGACTTGGAAAATACTGGGTCAGTTACGGTGAAAACTTGTAGGTATATAGCAGAAAATGTTATGTATCACTGAGTTCGGCTATAACGACAACAGAGAGACGCGCTATAATGAAATTAAAGTACACTAGCTGGTCCCCCGCTCGTGATAATAAATTAAAAAAAAACAAAGAAACATCCAATTCCGCGAAAAAATATTGATATTTAGTGATAAAAGCGCTCATTTTCTTTTATTACTTACCCATCCTAGGTTAGTATAGGGTAAGTCTGGTAATCGTTTTGAAAATCGAAAACAAGTTTTTGACGGATTGACACGTTTCAGACACTGGAGATTCCGAAATACATATTTGTAGAAATTTTTTTTTTTTTTGCCGTGCATCTGTGTGTTTGTAAACGCTCTCTCTCCCGAACCAATCGAGATAGAGACTTGAAATTGGGTATGTACTCAGTAGGTCATCATGGGAAGAAGCTTATTGAATGTCAGTCACCTCGAGGATCCGGAACTCTTGAACTAGTCGTTCTGATAAAAGGTCTATAAAAATTTTCGAAAGGGTTTATTTTAAGGAGGGTGTATACAAGACAATAAAATAAAAACATACATTTTACATAAAGAATGAAGTCGGTCGGATCATGAGTGGCCCAGATATGGGTCATTCTATTTTCCCACACGCTTCGATTTTTCATGACCCTGTATTTCATCCCAATTTCAATTCAAATATATATTTTAATTGGAAATGAGACGCTTCATCCGACGCAATAAACCGTTAGTAAATAGGATTATTGTTTTTGGAGTTATAAGGATGTTTCTTTTAAGCCATTCAGTCATAGAGCCTTTAAAGTTTAGGACGTCATCCAGCCACGATTTTATACGCATTTTATAAGTAGTTTACACATGTTTTATTTTCCTATTTTATATTATGCCTATCCCTGATGTTTAGTATGACGGTGGCCCCCAACGACTCGTTTTACGTAGGGGCGTTTCATAGTTTTAAAATAAAAAGTTCTTTTTGTCCGAACTCTTTGAAATCTTTATGGGTGATAAATAAAAAGGTTTTACAGACCGTGTAAAAATTTCAAGAAAAAAATAGTGTTATCGAGTTGTAAAAGAAATGTTTTCTTCTCGCTTTTTTGTTGGTTTGTTTGTTTTCGCGTCGGTTCCTTTAACATAGCCATAAAAAAATCATTCTCATCTTCCGAACTCTCTGACATTTCAATCGGTTATAAATATTAACTGCATCGGAGCTCTCTTTAAATTTTTGCGAAAAAATATGCATATTTGGTAGGGTAAACATAGGTTCTTAAAAAAAGCTTTAGCTTTCAACCTCAGAGCAAAAATAAATTAGAAGGTCAATGCTTTCAATGGAATGGTAGGGCTTCAATCCGTTTTCAAATCAACCCTTTTTAATTCCACTAGGCTAAACAGGTTAGGGTTGGGTTAATCAATCAAGTTTCCCGTTTCTAAGGGTAGAATCCTTTTTTTAAAAAAAAGTTGACGCATGCGCAGAGAGACGATTTTCATGTGGATTTGTCAGAATGCGCTTTTCGTTTTAAATATATAGATGTGATTTTGAAAAAATCAAAATCCATGTTTTGAAGGTAGTCGGTTACCTTTTGTTACAAAATAGGCCAAGTTTGAGGGATTGATCATGCAATCCAACTTCACTTTACACCAGAAACTGAATGGCACATTTTACAAGCAATAGCACAATCCATGGCACCCAGTTATTAGATAAACATACTTTGCGCATGCGCATTTAACAGGGTTCGTCAATACCATAATATCTTCGAAAATTATTAAAATGTAGCCGATATTTTCATTTATCATATTTTGATGTATCCAATGTTTTCAAAAGATGATTATAAATATTTTCATATTTAATGTAAATCAGAAACTTATCGTACTTTATACAACAATAATCTAATTCCCCTCCGCCCACTATGAAGACAAGACTCGATTTGCTTTTGAAACTGACAAAAACTACAGGATTTAGTATCAAATTTTGTGTTTTAATTTAACAACAGAATATTAAATACGAAATAATTTGTTTTTATTCAGAAATTGGATTAAGTATCAAAATGTATGAAATTAAGTATCAAATTATATGAAAAGGAATATCAAATGTATAAAATTAAGTATCAAATGTATTAAAGTAAATATCAAATGTATGAAAGTAAATATCAAATGTATGCAAATTAATATCAAATGTATGAAAATAAGTAACAAATGTATGGAATTAAGTATCAAACTGTATGAAAACGAATAACAAATGTATAACATTAAATATAAAAATGTATGAAATTAAGTATCAAATGCTCAAAAATATCAAACATCGTGATATTTTGAAAATGAATATTAAATGTTCAAAAATATCAAACATCGTGATATTTTGAAAATTAATATCAAATGTTCAAAAATACCAAACATCATGATATTTTGAAAATTAGTATCGGATAGCTATCATGTACACACACACATATTATATATATATTCATTGATATACCGGGTCGTTATAATATAAGTAATCTCTATTTGGAGCTGTCTGTAGCTCGAAGGAATAACCCGAATGAAACCGAAATCGGTACACTTATTATTCAAGAAGGGGGAAGAAGAATGGAACAATAAAAAAATTAATTGCAATAATCGCCGACAGATGGCGCTATTGAGTGTGAAATGTAATGATTGTGTACCGTGGGGGTGTCACAAACCTCAACGACTTTACTGCATATCATAACATGTACGAAACATCACTCCTGGTGCATTACATTCCGCAGTTGAACACAGCCTGGATTGTGTCCTCCAGCACAATGAACATGATCGCGGCACCGCCATGCAAAAGAGTAACCACGTTCACTGTGAGCTTTTCCAACAAATTAGACGTGCCATCCGGTTTGACGCCTTAATTCTTTGTTTTTGTATTACGCATTACATTTGACACTCAGTACCGCCATCTGTCGGTGATCGTTGTAATTATTTTTTTCATTGTACCATTCTTCTTCCCTCTTCTCGAATAGTAAGTATACCTGTAGTAGAGTTTTTCGTTGGAAGCCGTAATCCATAGCATTATATTGAGGGATAGATCATGGAAGATTGCGTTCGTACAGTAACTCAGGCAAGTGAAAAGACTAATTTAGGAGAACTCAAAAATGGCATTTTTTTGAAGATGTTTAATAACAATTAGTGTAGGGAGATTACATGACCCATAGGGGAGTGACACGGCCCAGCACGCAGCCTTTTTAGAGGCATCCATTTCCAAGCGAGTACAGTAAGAGAAATGGCATAAATAATTACTTCAAAATCCTTGACAGAAGTTAGATATTTGGCGTGCGGTTTTCGCCCATTTCTGTTTGAAGAATTACCGACTTGGCGATAAAATCTGCAGAGAGATACAGAACACATCGATGTTATAAAATAACCATGTATATGAAAAATTGCATCCTCAATGCATAGCGATAGGGTTGCGAAAAGTTAGTCTTTCTGGGAACAGAAAATTATCTCAAGGATTTAGACAATACATCCGCTGATTGTAGAATCTATGAACTAACAATAGACCTATCTAACGGCTACATTTTTAAGTGTAAATTCAGACAGGAGAAGGAATTATCCTTTCTTCTTTTAATTGAGCCAAATTTACATCTGGACGAAATAGAGGATGATTTTAAAATAAAAGCGTTAGAAAAAGATCTATTTAAATGCAGGAACTGGGATTGACAGATAAATTTAGAATATAAATTAAATGCATAATTGAATACGAAGAGAGGGTTAACTATTAAGAAAAGCATATACAATGGAAACTCCATTCTAATACCGATTTTGGTTTCGTTCCTCCAAGTAGAGATACTTTTATTAGAACCACCCTGTATTCCATCGCACTTTTGGAAATGACCCCCCCTTTTTTTTTTTCTCTCTCAACAAGTATACAGAAAGGAAGGAAAAAGAAGGGGGTTACCACCGAAGTTCACAAATCCATTAAAAAAGGCACAACTCACCTGGAAAAACAAAAATTAACATTCTTGAAATATTAATAAACCGTTCATAACAAGTAATTATAAAAAGAAACTTTTAAAAGTCAATTCCTACTTAGGTGAAAAAGATATTGTTTTTCCAGCGATCTACACGCTTCGTCACTGAGGGTACTCATTCCGAAATTGATATCCTGCTCAATATGTTATAGAAGAGAAATTTTTTTAAATGTATTAAAAATTAAATAAAAAATAAATAGCTAAAATACCAAAAATGAATAGCTCGACAAGTATTTCTCATAAAATTGTTAGACAAACTGCATTAGAAAGGTAAAAAAAAAAATGTATTTTTCTTGATATAAATTTAAAATCTAATGATGATGCCGTTTTTTCAAATATTGAATTTCAAAAATGACCAAAATTCACCATGAAGTACCCTAGCGAAATCTTCACGCGTAAAAAGATAATGGGGCTGTTCACGGACGAAAATCAGGCAGCGCGCGGGCGAAGGAGACTAAAATATGGAGTGAGTCTATATTTTTGAACAGAAATGAAATATAAAACTAAAATTAATTTATTAAATTAAATGAATGAATTAATATTTGGAAAACACTGTATTTACATCCAGTGTCATCCACTACAAGTTTAAAAAAATGTATCTGAACTTGAGTGGATGAATAGAAAATATTTTATGAACGATTGAAAATTTGAACAAGATATAGATATAGAGAGAGAGAGAGAGTGTGGTGTGAGCTAATAGTAGGAATTGAAAATACACAACCACTTTCATTAAAACACGTACAGATACGTAATTTTCAGATTTCTAGGTTCATTCGCGACTATTGAGACCACATAGTCCTAACAAAAATTTTGAAATAGGCTCCTAAACGGTAGCCAAACTAACACTCAACTTATCAGGGGTTAAAAGGAGAACATATAATTATTTTAGAAATTTATTTTCCAATTTAGAAAATTGACATTAACACAAAAAATGAAGAAATTCCATTTTATCCTTTTTTATGTAGATTTCGTAAGAAATACTACCTATTACATTCTCCCCTGTTGGAATTTTTGAAACATTTTCGGCACATCTACGCCGATCAGGACTCCCAGAATCCAAACACCAAACCCAGTTCAAAACTTTATCTATCTATCTGTCAATTTTTTATGGACACGATAACTTCAATCATTCTGCACACATTTCTTCCAAACGGATACATAAAATCAAGGGGCCTAAAATCTCGGTCAAGTTCGTCCATGGGCAAAATCGAACCAATGGGGGGGGGGGGGGGAATGAGGGGGCTTTTGGTGAAAACAACCCCCCCCCCCCATAATTTGTTAATACGTATCGAATCCGTTTAAAGTTATGATTACTTCTAGGAAAAGGGCCGAAAATTTATGCAGGATTTTTTATTTCATTAAAAATGGCCCCAAGGGGAGGGAGAAAATGGGGGATTTTGAAGAAAAAAATTCACAACTTCGTCCATTTCCAAGATATCCAATCCGCTTAAATTTATAGTAAATTTCCTTAAAATTATCTACAACTTTTATATTGACAAGTTTTGTATAGGATCAACTCTTACGGCAAAAAAAAAAAAAATAAATAAATAAATAAAATAAATAAATAAATAAAAATCCCTGCTGTCTCCGCCTACAAGCAGACGTGAAAACAGAAAAAAAAAAACCCATAACTTCTCAATTTTTATACATATCGAAGCTGTTTAAAGTTATTATTACTTCTAGGAAAAGGGCTAAATATTTATGTATGACAGATTTTTTATTTCATTAAAAATGCTCGCAAGGAGGGGGGAGGGGGGGGGGAATAGGGGTTTCAGAAGAAAAAAATTCATAACTTCGTATATTCCTAAGATATCAAATCCGCTTAAATTTATTATAAATCTTCTTAATATTATCTACAACTTTTATACTGACAAGTTTTTTACAGGACCAACTCTTAGGCAGGGGTGCAAAAATCTAGGCGCCAATGGGCTGATTCCCACCACTAAATTTTATTAATATTCTTCGTCAAATTTTACTTCGCTTACATTTTTATCAGTATTCTTATTACGCGAAGAATACTAAAAAATTAGTGGTGGGAATCGGGCCATTGGCGCCTAGATTTTTGCACCCCTGCTCTTAGGGTAGAAAAAATAAAAACAAAACAAATCCAGGCAGAGGTATATTTCGAAGTGGGTGGTCCCAACAGCCGCATCATGGCAAATAGGTCTTTCTTCTGCAATTCCCAATAAACAGGTGCCTCATGGTCTCCGTCTTCGAAATCTACCTGTGCCTGTAGGCCGAGACGTCAGGTATTTTTTTATTTATCAAATTCATTTTCCGTAAGTCAGGATACTATACAAAATTTCCATTAAAATATAAAGAATGTTTTACTTTCTTACCTAGATTCAAAATTATTTCTCTCATAATTGATAATAAGATATTTCCTCAAATGACATTCAGCCAAGTAAATTTTATTTGTGTCCCTACAACTAATTTGTAAGAATGAGAAATCCAATCTCCAGTCTTAAATTAAAACAAGAGGTATGGCTAGAGTAGTATAAATAAGTTTAACAAAATAATTCAACAAGCACATCTACAATATACACGACAACAACAAAGTTTTAAAACTTACTGATAATACATTAAAAGTATAGCCAGAAGCTGAAGGAAGGAAGATGTAAATAATAACAATTATGGTAGCATCTAAATGCTTGTACAGTTTGTGCAATTAACATTAAAAATGACTTCATAAATGGGACTGTCAGGTTTCTCTGCCAGCTGCAGGCTTAAAAAACTATTGTTATGGGATTATCTTATTGGGTGCGTATCTGCTGTGTACTGTAAAGCTTTCTTAACTGAAATCTTAATCAGAGTAGGCGGGTGACATTATCTGTGTTGAGAGAGTGTTTTAGTGTAGTGGGAGAAATGTTTCTATTGTCATTGCAAGCCCATGGATAAGAGAGATTTTCACCCATTCTCTAAGAAGACAGATCCATCATAGGGGATTAGATTCTATGAAGAAAACGGAACACCTGGTGAAGAGGGGACCAGCCCATTTACAAAGGGTTCTCTGGTGGGGACGGGAGAGTGAGTTTAGTTTTAACGTGGGAGTGAAGTGTGGAGGTTGAGCTCTCGGACACGTGTGTTGGAAGGAAATCTCAAGAGAGAAAGTGTTCATGTCGCTGATCTGAGTTAAATAACATAGCTTAGAAGTACACAGAAAGTATTTTCTGTATATTTATTTAATGTTGAATCGGATAAGCTATATCCGAGTTCTTAAGTGTAAATAAAGTGTTAGCTTAAGTTTAATTGAAAGAGTTCGTCTTTTTCCCAACATACCTGTCATAACGTGACCGATATCACGTAGTCATATCTGTGGTGGCAGCATACTAAAAATACCGGATTATTCTTCGAAGTTGGATGGACTGAGAGGGAAACCGACAGTGACAGAAAGTAGCCAATTTGGAAAAGAGAAACTTGTCGTTGGAAGCCACCGTCATACTTACCCATCATGGATAGGCATAGTATAAAATAGGAAAATAAAACATGCGTAAACTATTTAGAAAATGCATTGCCATTCGAATCAAATCGTGACTCGATGACGTCCTAAACTTTAAAGGACCTATGACTGAATGGCGTCAAAGAAACATCCTCATATCTCTAAAAATAATAATCCTATTCACTAAGAGTTTACTGCGTCGGATGAAGCGTCTCATTTCCAATTCGAATATAGCTTTGAATTGACATTTGGATGAAATACAGGGTCACGAAAAATCGAAGCGTGTGGAAAATAAGATTTCAAATTTCTCGGCCACTCAGGATCCGATCCACTTCACTCGTTATGCAAAATTTATGTTTTTTTAGTGTCTTTTATGTTCACTCCTTAAAATAAACCGTTTTGAAAATTTTTATACGCCTTTTATCAGAACGACTAGTTCGAGAGTCCGGAAAAAATAAGAGTTCCGGATCCTCGAGGTGACTGAAATTCAATAAGCTTCTTCCCATTATTACCTACTAAGTACATATCCAATTTCAAGTATCTCAAGTTGTTCGGAAGATAGAGCGTTTACAGACACACAGACGGACGGCAAAATGTTTTTTTTTTTCTAAAAATATGTTTTTCGGAATCTCCAGTGTCATGTCTAAAACGTGTAAATCCGTGAAAAAAAAATTTTTTTTTCGATTTTTAAAACGATTACAAGATTTACCCTATACTATGTATGGTGGGTAAGTAAAATGTGCAAAAAATGAAAAACAAATACTACACTAGTTTTTTCGGCGAGATATCTTGCAGTATTCGACCAGCCGAATACGGAATATTTGTCACATCCCTACAAATGACACTAAACTTATGAAGGACAGATAATGAATGTTTCTGTCTATACAATCTGCTGAAGGGTCGCATTCTAATATCTAAACGGTTTCTTAGAAAAGAAGAGAAATTGAAAGATTTTAAAATAATTCGGATATCTTGTGACGGCCATCTTTGTTGTCAGGCCGTGTGGTAGAGCAGGAGACAAAAATGTCTATTTTAGACTAAAACCAGTTTATTAAAACCAAACAGTTGAGCGAGCTCCACTTGTTTTTTCCTAACTTTAATAAAAAGAAAGATTTTAGCTTGCGACTTGAAGCTGCGTAAAAAATCAAAACTATACAATAATCAAAATTAAACTATCAAGGCTCAAATTCACGATGCAACAATTTGATATTTCAAACTTAATAAGCACTGATACAGGCTTAATTCAACTTAACAGGAGCGTAAAGCTTAACTATAAATGTCGAGGCCAAATATCAATCTCAAGACTCGCCTAAGTCTAAGTCTCTCTGCCTCCCGGCTAAGTCTCCTCTAAAATGAAAATTCACCACTTATATACTCCACAGTATCGATTGACCAGCTCCAAAAAATTTGCATAACTGAAAGAAAACAGCGACTCACAATTTCCGAGATTCAGACATCCATCGAACGTTAGAGAAATAGAGCATTGATAAAACTTTTACGCACATGGCCGGTTAGTGGACAAAAACTACGATCTCATTCAAAACATCGCCTACTCACGTGACGAGAGTAGTCTTACAATCCTTCCCTCCTCCTACACCTTACAATCTTTCCGAATATTGTCGCTAATTTCTGATTTTTAGGGTTTCGTTCATCTGACGAAACCCTATTACTCCCGCTCCGTTGTCTGTCTGTCACAGACCTATTCTCAGAAACTATGTAACTTACAGAGTTGAAACTTTGTGTATATAGCTGAATAACAGCTATAAAGAGCTCAAAATATTAAAATTTGAAAAATTCGTATTATTTTAATAAATAGAGATAAAGAAAACAAATTCTAACAGCCTTTCCTATTCAATTGAAACATTTTTCGTTAGAGCAGATGGCAAAAATTAAAAATCCACGATGAATTTCTTTCTACAATAATTCATTTTCTATCAGACGATTTCCACGTGAAAAATGAAAATGAAATAAAAAGTTTCACCCATTAGAAAAAAAAAAAGATTATGACGTCCTATGGGTAATAAAACGGAAATTTTTAAAGATTTCTCAATAATACAAGGAGTATGAGTATGTACACAAAGCAGATAAATATTCCATCATTAGAGAATTAAAAAGAAAATCTGACCTCCTATTGGAAGTTGAACGAATTTTTCAGATGTTTGAGAATAATACAAAGCGAGTATCTACATGAGTAATAGAGAATAGTAAATACATAAATTTGAGAAACATATAGAGAATAGTAAATAGATGAATTTGAGAAACATATTGAATCCTGATAAAAATCCGATTATGGAAATATTCGCCTATTTTAACATTTTGAAAGTGTACAACATGGGAATTTTGAAATTTTTTTTCTTATATCGCATTGAGTCCGCGTGACAGATATTATTATGGCAGAATATAATAGCCGACTTCGCCCGCTATCGGGCTGGTTTGGATTACTCGAAAAAATAGACCGGTAAATTTTTACTTTATAAAAAAACATGACTTTTTTTTTTTTTTTTTTTCTAAATGAAATTTATTTGGTTTTATTAAAGAAAGGATAAAGTGTTTTGAAAGGAATGTTAAACGAAACCCTTTGAGCGATCTTCGATCACACTAACCCCCCTTTTTTTTACAAATGTGTTATGCGTTTCCGAAACATCCTCCTTCGGTAATTAAAATTCATAAAGATACAACTAAATGTAAATATATTGCTTGAAGGTGCGTAAAAACACACATAAAAATATTTAAAAGCACATTAAAGTCCTTTTAGAAAAATCAAAACGTTTTCAACCGAACTTACTCTGTCATCATGTTGCCCGGAACAAACCATTTTACTTCAAGGATGGGGAATATGAGGTGGGATGGGAAAGGTCATTTCAAAAACAAGTACAGGTTAATCCATCCTGTATTAATTCATTATTTCTTTTTTAGATATTATTTCCAGAGACTCTCTTAGGATAGCTTCCTGGTGATGACTTGTGCGGAATATAATTTTGGACCCGATTTCAAAAACAAGTACTGGTTATTCAATCATGTATTAATTCCTATATTTATATTTTTTTTGTATCTTTATGAAGTTTAATTATTAAACAAGGTGAATTTGCACTGATATTATAACTTTTTATTGAATTCTCTTTCACGGTACGTGAAGTTTTGCCTCAGCATGTGCTGGAAAGTGTTTCATAATCGATACTGGAGGCAGGATTTCTTTTTTTTCCATTTAGCACAGTTTTAAAATAAAGAGCATCGTCAAAAAGAAGTTGAGAGGAACAAAAAAAAAAGCCAAAAAGAGAGACTAATTCCGTTTTTCACTAATGTGTCATGACTAATGACACAGGTGTCGAACCGATAAATACCGGGGCAGAGGGTTCCTTTAAAAGCCCCCCGAAGGATTCTTTCCGACTTCCGCCCAATTCAGGTAGACAATGAGGCATGCCTCGATCCATTCATTCGGAATTCGAAATGGATCATTGAGCGAGAAAAAGTATTTGAGCAAATGATTTTTTCCCCACAGATCTATCCTGACGATCTCAGAGTTTAGAAAATGAATGGGAATAAAAGATCTTTATATGGCATTTAAAGAGGTCTTTTTCCGCAACTGCTTTTTTAAACAGGTTGTTTTAATTCGAAGTTGAGATGAAAGGCCTATATAATATAATTGTTACAATGTCCACTTTTCAGGCGTGTTCGTAATTATATAAATACGTAGCACCTATTATAGTCGTTGTCTAGTCTGTCTGTTTGTCCGCATAGAACAGTGCGAAAACGACCACACCCGAATGGTTTGAAATTTAATATCTATAGAATCGTTGCCGAGTCATTTCAAATTTTATGAAAAGAACGAAAAATCATGCGTCAAGCATAGATTATGTAACACTTTCCACACAAAATAATTTTACAAGTCATGACCGTTTCATAAGCTGAGAGATAACATCTAAGTCAACAATTTGGAAAACGCATCACCTATTTAAAAACGTCATTTCAGGAATTTCCAACCTATACACTATTCGGAAAAATATCCGAATACTTTTATTCAGCCCTGTATAGGATCTATATAGATTTGTATATAGACTACATAGGATGCTCCATTTTAGTTGAGTTAGGAAACGCGTAGCACAGTTAAAAATTCTACTTCTGTCCATCAACGGAAATGTAGTTTAGAACAAGATGGCTGCCTTTGAATGGTAGTGTATCGCTGCCGCGCGAGATTTCAATTTTATTAATAACTAAATACGCCATTATAGTTTTAACAGTGTAGTACACGAAACAGTGTATACGATATAGCGTGATATACGGAACTTACCCCGGTGGTTAAACGTTTATACGGTTTTCGTCCAGTGGGTGAAAAAAAAATATGCTTTTCTCCTGCTGATCTGCAGATCAGAGACAGTGAAAACACCCGCCAGAGTATAATTCAACAAAAATTAGAAGAAACGTAAATGAATTAAAATATTTATTAGAAAAAATAACAAAATCCTATGTACGAAACATTATGCGGATTGCTATGGAAACGCCACCGATTGACAGCTTGTTCTCACGTAAGACTTAGGAGGTATCCAGACACTTAGTCCAGTCATTTGGTAGAAAATAAAGGAAAGTTTTGGTGTAGTTTTTTTTTTTTTTTTTTTTTTTTTTTTTTTTTGGGGGGGGGGGGGAGGAGGAGTCCCTTTATGTTTTTGGGGTCGCTGAACACGAATTCGAGGTTTTCCAACAAAATGTTTTCCGGGAAATACTTTTTTTTTACAAAAAATGTGTAAAAAAACGGACTTTTCTCCGTTTTTTCAAAATAATTCCAAAATTATGAATTTTACGTGAAAGTCGAGAAAGTATATGAATTAAAGAGAATAAAATTTCCTACATTTTATGTACTGAAAGTTTTTTTCTCTGATCAATAGTTTAGCCGTGAGAGTGCCTCAAAAATGGGTGTTAAAAACAAAAAACTGTAAAAAAACGGGAATTACGGTACTGTATGTCAATGTAACATAGAAACTAATCATTTTATGCAAATGTTAACTATTAATGTTACTAAAGATTATATGTTTGACTATGTTTTATGCATTTGAGGTAGAGGAAAAGTGCGGATCCGACACCAGGGGAACGTGGGAGCAGTGGGGCAGATCCAGCTACTCTGAGTCGAGGGTGCTACTCTTCCGGAGAGCTCGTATTCTAAGAGGCGGTAACATTGGGAGTAAAAGATAAACTAAAAAACGGGAATTATGGCTTTGTATCGATGTAATATGAAAATTAACCATTTTAAGCAAACGTTGACTATTAATGATACTAAAATGTTCCAATGAATTTCGGTTGCAAAGCATTCGGATGAAGACCTTGAGGAGTTTTTTACTTACGATCTAGGCCCTTATTCCTTATCCTTATTCGACAATGGTTTAAGAAAAGGAACCAAATCTACTCTCTACAAGGCGTTCAAACCCCTAACAAACAATCGGTTCAGCGGCGAATTCAATTCGTCATTGATGGAGTTTTTTTTTATTGCATAGGGTTATTTGGCCTAAGAATCAGCCTTTTTCAACAATCTGAGATAAATATGTTGGTACGTACAGTCACGGTACCAACCGCAGGCAGTAGTTGTCTTTGATGACTACCCTGATGACTTACAAGGTGGTAAAAAAACTGCTGAGCGTATGAGACGAGCCAGGAAACATTCTTCAACGGATATATTGTTTGACGGTACAATGATACCTACCATTTGCAAAGAAAAGTTTCTTGCTAACCCAAAAAACAAGGGTCGGTTAATATCTATGATGAATGATAAGTTCTTATCAGCAGATATTACATGCAAGCAAGCAAAAGAAGACACCTTGATTATAAACACTGCTTTGTCCTTGGCTCCATCAAAAGAGACGGTAATTATATTTGGGGAGGATGTAGACCTCTTGGTCATTTTGATAGCTCTCTGCAGGGCTGAAAACGTTTTCTTTTTAAAGGACACCGTTTCTCCAGTGATATTTCCACCAATTAATGCTGTGAGTTCAACGGTTGCGGAAAACATCCTCTTCCTATATGCTATGAGCGGCTGTGATACAACGTCAGCACCATTTATGCAAGGAAAAATGAAGTTCCTCAAAACTCTTGTGAAGAATTCAGATGTTGCTGACGCTGTTAAAGTATTTAAAGACTCCAACGCTACTCAAGAGATGATTACAGCTTCTGGGGAACGTTTCCAGGTCTTGCTGTACAGTTATAGTGGGACGAAAGTGCCTTCGCTGAACCACCTAAGGTATATTTCGTACAAGAAGTCAGCATTTAAATACAATTCGAATATTGCTGCTTTACCATCATCTGCAGTTGCAGCACGACAGCACTCTTTAAGAGTATATATCACCAGGTGCAGCAATGGCTAGGAGTCGAAAATGAGTTATACCCTGATACCGAGCTGGAGATGGCCATTGAATCCGTGGACTCAATGGAAGAGGAACAAGCTATGCCACAAGATTTGAAATATTTACCATTAAGAAAACATTTATTCTATAATATTGGTAGCAAATAAAAAATCCACTAATTCCATACGTCTATTTTCTATGGTGTAGATATCGATGAACAGCAGGGACCTTCAAATTAAAGATTGCGGAAATAAGAATTTTGCTTTTTGACTTCATGTAAATACACTAATGTACATAATAATTTATAATTAAATAATGATTCATAATGAGTCGCCGTATTTATTATCAGGCAACTTCATTGTAAAATGTAGTCAATCGTATAGTTTTTAGTATCATTAACAATCAACGTTTGTTTAAAAGGGTTAATTTACATATTGCATCGACGTACAGAGTCGTAATTCCCGTTTTTTGCACTTTTTTGTCTGTAACACCCCCCAATTTTATCGCCTCTTACAGTTGGAACTGCTCCCACCTTCCCTTGGCGCAGGATCCGCACTTTTCCTCTACCTCAAATGCATAAAATATAGTCAAATATATAATCTTTAGTATCATTAATGGTTACCGTTTGCGTAAAATGGTTAGTTTCCATGTTACATCGACATACACTACCATAATTCCCGTTTTTTTACATTTTTTTGTTTTTAACACCCTTTTTTGCGGCACTCTCACGGCTAAACCATGGATCAGAGAAAAAAAAACTTTCAGTACATAAAATATAGGAAATTGTATTTTCTTTAATTCATATATTGCTGACTTTCACGTAAAATGCACAATTTTGGAATTATTTTGAAAAAAACGGAGAAAAGTCCGTTTTTTTACGCGTTTTTTGTAAAAAAAAAAACGTATTTCCCGGAAAAATTTTTGTTGGAAAACCTCGGATTCGTGTTCAGCGACCCAAATAACATAAAAGGACCCCCTAAGGAGTAAATATTTAAATATGGGTCGGAATTCACCGGAGCCCAGTGCAAGCGCTTCCGAAAAACCGAAGCCTAAATTACCATTTCCTTTACTTCCCCTTTTGCATTCTTTTCTACCAAAACACTCACTCTATGTGACATTATGAAATGGGCTCCCTTTTTAGATCACCCTTCGGGCTTGTGCGTGCTCGAACTCAATCTGTCTGTAAATTAAAAAATTTATTTATTCATCTCTCTCTCTCTCTCTCTACACACACACACACACACACACACACACATATATATATATAAACTAACGATTTGGTAATGGAGCAGCAGTTCTTCTTCTATAAAAGCATCGAATCTTGTCAAATGTTTCATTTTATCCTGATTTTCACCACGAAAGACTGTTATACGGAAGGAATCGATTACACTATAGTTAAGACAGGCACCTCTTATATAGGAAATTGAAAAACTTGGTTCGATTCTTCAGCCTATAAATATTCATTCATTTTTTTTTTCTTCATAAAAATGCATAGATGCGAACTAGTCTTTTTTGTGTCTTAACACTCTATTTCCGAATCGCAATCCTTACTTTATTGAATCGCCGAATTCTGCGATTCATGAACAGTAAAATGAGGCAATGATTTCTATTCGGCCGGTTGTATAGGATTTTATGGCGCAATCGGGGACAAGCTGCGCCATTCTATTCGGCCGGAGTGATCACTAAAAAGTGGAATAATGGGCAGCTAAGTAATATTTAAAATTGCTGTACATTTTGCAAATGGATATAATGGATGAAACATAAATAGGCAGATTGGAGTGACGGTGGAGGGGGCACGCTACGGTTTTTAGTACTGCAGAATAGGAGGGCTCCGGTACTTTTTTTTTGTCAGAAATCAAGTTCTGCGTTTTTGGTAAAACGTATAACTGAAATACGTATCGCGTCGGGGAAAATTAAGACATTGAATCAGGCGATTTTCATTAAACATGTTCCATTTCATTTATTCGAGGTGTTAGAGGCGATTCTCGGATTCTTGCATATCCGAGCGGCAGGGGCGACGCCTCTCCTCACGCGACCACCGGCAACAGCTTAACGAAAAGTGCAACCCGATGCAGAAAGCGGATCAACGACGGTTTCTCCCGATTTTCATCACCTGGAAATGAAAGATAAATTCCCGGAAGGAGGCGCTTTTTACTTGGCGCGCACGCACGCACGCAGATCGCCCGAGCCCCAGCACGACGGGGCTTCTGTGGCAGCACGCGGCCCCTTATTACAGATAGATGTATTATGGTTATGGGCGCCCTTTTTTTTTAACCATATTGGGAAAAGGGTTGTTGTTTTCGGTCGAGAATGGACCCAATGATGTACGCACTTTACTCTTTTAACCGTTTTTAACGAAATTCTGTCACTTTAGAAGAATTTTTAACGAAATTCTGTCACTTTAGAAGAATTTTTCTTTGAGTAGGCGATAGAAATGCATAGAATCGTTACAAAAATGTTAAAGTTACAAAAAGGAGAGATGCAAACTATCACATGTGAAAAATAAAGTAGAAATTTGGTACTTTTTTATATAGTAGATTCCTGTGCATAGTTTTTTATCGTTCCTATAAAACTTTTTTAAGAGAACTATTTTGACCAATTTTAATATTAAATATCTCTTAAAATAATTCTTCGATTTAAAAACTGTCTGCTTCAGCGTGTTTATCGAACGTTTCTTTATAAAACTACCAATTTTTAAATTTTTATATGCAATAGTTTTCTGGATATCAGTTCAGAAAGACTTCACAAAATCTTCATTGACAGCGGCTGCGGTTACTTTTTTAAAATATAGAGATATATATTAAAATACGATTTTTTCAAATTTTATGATTTTGAGCTTCATAGTACATATTCAGCTGTCAGTACACAAAATTTCATAAGTGTAAGTTCTATAGTTTCTGAGAACCGGTTTTTAGGGTTTCGTGAGATGAACGAAACCCTAAAAAACAGACAGCATTTTTTTTTGCTCATCTCATTTTTTTTATTCAAATGATAAAAAAGGGCCTGCGATCGGACAGGGTCAGATTACCAACGGAGCACACTTATCAGTAAAAAAAGGTTTTTTTTTTTTTTGCCCTGGGACCGGAAGCATTATATATATATATATCGCCCCCCCCCCCCCCATTCTAATGCAAGTTACTTTAAAAAAAACCTATTTATTAGTAAGATAGTCCAAATTGGTTTAAGATGTGTGTTTGAAAAGCAAAAATTTATCAATATCATTTCATACAGTGTTGAATTCAGGGGTGGACCGGTTCTGAATCCCCCCGTCTAGAAGTGCAAGCTTTATATTAGATGTCTATGGTTAAACCACTTTTGACTATAGATAAGAGATTCTATACTTACTAGCTGACCCGCCCGACGTTGCCCGGGCAGACTGCATTTCCAATACTAGGCCGCTGTTGAAACCGAATTAGTACTTATTTTTAACAACATTTATTTCAAAAAATGTTAGAGAGATGGCGCCACATGCTCGAACAGAGATTTCCAAACGAACCTGTGACTTGAATCTTCTCAACAAATTCGTTTAATATGAATGAAAGTGATAGAAGTCATTATTTTTATATCTATCGATAAATAGGTTGAAAAGTTAATTTATTTAAACTAAAATACGTGGCAAATTTTGTATTCCAAAATATCTGAAAAGAATTGACCTCGGCCTCAATTCTACCAAAGGACTTTAACACAATAACCAATGAAATGCGTTTCATTCGGTTGTTGCCATTAGACAATTAACAAATAATCGCGATTTCTGTGCCACGTACGATAGCGTTATATATATATATATATATATATAGGGTGTCCGAAAAGTCTGGAAACGGTCAAATAACCCTAGATATATACATCGGATGGAAAAACGGCAAAATGCATGTTTAACATGTTTGAAGAATCTATTTAGGGATATCAAATTTAGGGCTCCGAACTTTGCCCCCACCGTGTGGAAAGTGAAGTAACTTTGAAATTTTAAATGATATTGCAAATTCAGATTCTACGGGAAAAAATACTTAACTTTTGTACTGAACACAATGTTCTTCGAAACATTGTAGATGTTGCTGTCATCGAGTGCAATGCTGTGAGAATCGTTACCATTGCAATGGCTGGAAACGCTCGAATAACTCGAGAAATAGACATCAGATTGAACAAGAACGAAAAATCATGCGTCAAGCATAGATTATGGAATACTTTCCAACGCTTCCAAAATCATTTTACAAATCATACCGTTTAATAAGCTGAAAGATAACATCTAAGTAAACAATTTGGAAAACGCATAACCTATTTAAAAACATAATTTCAGGAATTTCCAACGTATACAATATTCGGAAAAATATCCGAATACTTTTATTCAGCCTTGTATAGGATCTATAGATTTGTATATATACTACATACGATGCTCAATTTTAGTTGAGTTAGGAAACGTGTAGCACAGTTAAAAATTCTCCTTCTGGAGTTTCTGTCCATAAACGGAAATGTGTTCGCGATGTGTGCTGCCCTGTCTAGGATCTACAGAATTTATACACACCACGTAATAAACAAAAAGTGAGTTAAACTTAAAATCGCGTTCAGTAACTAAAAACGCACTTCCAGGTATTATTGTTAACAGACAGTAGAGAATTATTTTGTGTGTCCCTGTAAATGAAAGATAACTGCTGTACACCCACTATTCTGTAGTAAGCCTCTTGTCATGCACCTTAGTCATCTATATAAATTTCAATGCGTTTAAAAGAGTGAAACATTATGTAATTAAACCGCAAACGATTTTTTCCCTAGACGTCCTGTAACGGAATTCTTGTGACTGTCCCTGTAAAGTAACTAAGTGCTATGCACAGCATATTTCATATTAAGCTTCTTGTAATGCACCTTAGTGATCTATATCCATTACAATGTGTTTGAAATAGTGTAACATCCTTAAAACAAACCGCAAATGATTTTTCCCCATAGACCGTCCTGTAACGGAATTCTTTTGAGTGTCCCTGTCAAAAAACTATAAGTGCTACGCACTTCAGTTGAAATAGGGAACGTGCTGTAGATAACGACAACAACATATAAAAATTGCAGGGCAATCCGAGCCTATTTACGGGAGTTAGAGCACGTCCATACGGACAGACAAACCGACGTCATAAACACTTTTCAACTAGGTTGGAAAGTGTTAAAAACGGAAAAATACATGATTAATATTTTAGAAATATGGCAACTTTGATATCTTTAAATAGATTTTTCAAAACTATTGAACATGCTATTTTTCCGTTTTTCAATCCGATGTCTATTTCTCGAGTTATTGGACCGTTTCCAGACTTTTCGGACACCCTGTATATAGATTCTATAGTCCTGGTTCTGACCACTGTCCATTTTTGACCAGTCAAAACTACAATCTTTCCCTAAACGTATTCCCTTTCCCATACTCTGTCGTTCCAACGTTTTTATTCGCAAAACCAAGGAAAGAGGAAAAAAAGGCTAATTCCAGTTCGATCTGCCGCTAATGTGAAATCCATTAGCGGAGGCGGCCCTTTCGACAGGTACTACTGCTGTACCAGGAAAGGCGAAAATGCTCCTTCTAACCAGACGTGGATAATTCCCTCTTAGAGAGCATTGTTTTTATGGGGAGGGAACAAACACGTCCGCTCTCTCCCTCTTTAACTGACCGCACACTCCTCCTAGGGTCAGTTAGAAAATGGACATTACGAGGAGCTTCCACATGATTTCTAATCTGAAAAAAGGGAGGCATTTGAGTGAATTTCGCGGGAGAAGAAAATCCAGTAAACAGGTGGGGATGGCGGAGGTGCGAGGGGTGCTCTTCAAATGTATATTTCTTTCGACTGATTTTGGCCGCTTCCACTTTGTTGAGAAGAATTAACAAGTGGGTAAGTGTGATCGAAGATCGCTGAAAAGGGTATTCCTTTCAAAACACTTTATCCTTTCTTTAATATATCCAAATAAACTTCCACTTTCAAAAAACAAAAAAGTCGTTTTTTATAAAGTAAAAATTTACCGGTCTATTTTTCTCGTTTTTTCGAATATCTAAACCAGCCCGATAGCGGGCGAAGCCCGCTATTATATTCTGTCATAGTAATATCTGTCACGCGGACTAAATGCAATATTTTAAAAAATATATTTCAAAATTAAACATGTTGTACAAAAATATTAAAATGGGCGAATATTTCCATAATCTGATTTTTATCAGGATTCAATACGTTTCTCAAACTCATCTATTTACTATTCTCTATTACTCATATTGATACTTGCTTTGTAATGATTCTCAAACATCTGAAAAATTCGTTCAGCTTCCAATAGGACGTCCGATTTTCTTTTTAATTCTATAATGACGTGATATTCATCTGCTTTGTGTCCATACTCATACTCCTTGTATTATTGGGAAAGCTTTGACAATTTCCGTTTTATTCCCACTATCACGTCAATCATTTTTATTTCATAATAAATAGTCTTTTTTTTTCAATGGGTGAAACTTTTTATTTCATTTTCATTTTTCACGTGGAAATCGTTCAATAAAAAATGAATTATTTTAGAAAGAAATTCAGTGTGGATTTTTAATTTTTGGCAACTGCTTTAAAGAAACATGTTTCAATTGAATAGGAAAAGGTTGTTAGAATTTTGGTTTTTTATCTCTATTTATTAAAATACGATTTTTTGAAATTTTAATATTTTGAGCTTCATAGCTATGGTATTCAGCTAGATATACACAAAGTTTCAACTCTGTAAGTGACATAGTTTCTGAGAATGGCTCTGGTGACGGACAGACAACGGAGCGGGAGTAATAGGGTTTCGTGAGATGAACGAAACCCTAAAAATCATTGCATTATTTCTTAAAATTGTTAGCTGATGGGTGTGCTCATCTAGGTTGAAGTTTCTAACTATGTTGAAAAGTGTTTGTAAAATCTCTCAGTCTGTCTGTCCGGGCTCTAACTCGCGTCAATAGACTCGGATCGTCATGCGATTGATACAAAGGTTTACTATGGCATGTTCGGTACACTGTAAGAATAAACGGCAGAAATTGCAGTAAAATTTGCTGTAAATTTATGCACCCAAATTTCCAGCCTATTTTACTGTAAACGGACGGCAAAATAGGCCTTAAATTACATTATGTTTGGAATTTTATAGCAAAATGTGCTTCAAACATGCTCAGTTTACTGCAAATACGATTATAATCCTATTAAATTTTACAGCAAAAAATGGTGGCAATTTAGCTGCATAAATTTACAGCAAATGTTGCTGAAATTTTTAACATTTTTTCTTACCATTAAGCACTTATAGTTAGTTTATTTTACAGAGGCACTCAAAAGAATACCGTTACATGGCGGTCTATGGGGAAAAATCATTTGCGGTTTATTTTAAGGATGTTACACAATTTCACACACATTGTAATGGATATATATCACTAAGGTGCATTACAAGAGGCTTACTATAGAATACTGTGTGTATAGCTTTCATTGTTCATTCACACGGACTCACAAAAGAAATCGGTTAAAGTTATGCTTATGAAGAGGCTACTTCACTCAGACGAAAACACCCGCTCGCTCCTGTTAATCCTATGGAGGAAATAGTTTAAGATATCTCGTTCGCATTTCCATATTTTTAAATGATTTTTTTTTTTTTTTTTTTGCATTGGATAGCTGAGGTCCATCTCTAGGCACGCTCCCTTCTACTTTTTCGATTTTTGTTGCAGTTTTTTTTTTTTTAAATGGAGGATACTTTCACTTTCGGAACCGGTTTTAACCGGAATGCTTTCAACGAAATGTAGAGATTGGTTTCCATGTATTGTAATCAGAATGTTAAGTAAGTTACCTTCTATCATTTTTATACTGTACATAAAACCGTAACAATTCAACCAGTCGTCACCGTGATAGTGACCCATCATGGATAGCATACTACAAAATATGAAAATAAAATATGCGTAAACTATTTATAAAATGCATTGCAATTCCAATAAAATCGGGGCTTGACGAACTCCTAAATTTTAAAAGCTCTATGACTGAATGGCGTAAGAGAAACATCCTTACTACTCCAAAATGGATAATCCTACTCACTAAAGGTTTACTGCGTCGGATGAAGCGTCTCATTTCCCATTAAAATACACCTTTGAATTGAAATTGGAATGAAATACAGGGTCACGAAAAATCGAAGCGTGTGGAAAATAGGATGAACCCTATCTCGGCCACTCAGGATCCGATCGATTTCATTCTTGATGCAAAATGTATGTTTTTTTTTGTGTCTTTTAGAGTCACTCCTTAAAATAAACCATTTCGAAATTTTTTATAGACCTTTTATCATAACGATTATTTCGAGAGTCCGAAAAAAAAGTTCCGGATCATCAAGGTTATTGAAATTCAATAAGCTTCTTCCTATTATTACATACTAAGTACATACCCAATTTCAAGTCTCTCTCTCCATTGGTTCGGGAGATAGAGCGTTTATAGACAACAGACACAGACAGACGGACGGCAAATTTTTGTTCTTCTAAACATATATTTTTCGGAATCTCCAGTGTCTGAAACGTGTCAATACGTCAAAAAAAATTTTTTTCTATTTTTAAAACGATTACAAGACTTACCCTATACTACGTATGATGTGCAAGTATAATAGTATATAGATACTGCATCTCTTTAAATTGTTTCAATAACAGTAATAACACAGTAAAGATAAAATAAAATCACATAAGAATACAATGTCGGGGGTCTTGGATCCTACGTGACCATGTTATATAAGAATCTCATATTATTTCAGAGAATATATTATTTCAGAGGTTGGCAAGTTTTCGCCAAAGGTGGTAAAAACCGGCCTGGCAAAAATAGGTAGACTGTTTTATTTACGGAAATGAAAGTAAGTTATTTTAACTTTTATTAATTTTAACTCTAACAATAGGTAACTTTGAATTTCTTAATTTAGAATAATTAATGTATCATTCAAACAGTAATCTAGTAGATGATATTAGGACCATTTTCAAAATTCGCATACATATAGGCTGTCCCAGAGGAACAAGAAGAAAATTCAAACATATATTAATATTTAAAGTTTATTTTGAACTATGTATTATATAAAGAAGACTATATTAAATATTTCTAGCATTAAAAAAAAAAAAAAAAAATCAATAAAAATTTTTGAGATATAAATGAGTATAAATGGATTAGTGTCAAATCCGTTACCATACAAAATGACTGAAAATAGTCACATTTTAGATTCTTTTAAAGTTTCAAAAATCAACTTACTTTGAAGTGACTTATGTCCCTAAATTTCAAAACATGATACTTAACAATAATACTTAAATTAAATTGAAATGAGAAACATTTATAACTGCAAATTTTGACTCCATAGAAATTTATACAAAACTTTTTCTAATAATAACAATTAGAGATGGGAATGCTCGGGGAAAAACCGGAAACTTTGGGAAACAAACTGTTTTTTTTTTTTACCGTTTTTTTCCGAAGGCATTTCTTTCAATTTTTCCAAATTGGAAAAATTGAAATTTAATTTATACAATAACACATTAAAATGTTATTATGGCTGCATTCTGTTATTTTTTCATGTTCAGTGTCTCGCCTGAAAATGTTAACCATGAAAAATATGATCTGTAAGCAGTTTGGGAAGAACTTCAATCCCTTAAAGGACCCTTCACAATTTTTTCACCTTAAAACATAGGAGCCTTCACAAAATTCACAAAATTTTTCAATCTTCATTCTGAATCCCCTCAAAATTTGACGATTTTAGAATAACAAAACCTGTCACATAACAGCTGAAATCATCAATAAATCTATTATCAAAAATATCTAAATAGGAACCTAAATATAACGATAATTTCTAATTCACAAAATTGATTATATTTTTCATAACAATTTAAGATTTTTTTTTTTAATATAAGGTGATATTTTTTACACAAAGGTTTACAAAAACAGGATCGCATGAAAAAAAAAATGTAAGCAGATCCATGCAACTTCTCTTGTTAAAAATGAAAATCCATGTGAAAAATTATTTCAATTATTTAATACCAAAAATTGAATATAAAAATTGAAACATGCATTTATTTTATTGGCATAGCTGTGATTTTTCGTGTAATCAGATGATAATCTCCAGAATTTTTTTAACTATTATTAGAAACAAATTCTTTTTTAATAACATGCAATTAAAATTATTTAGTCTTTTCAAGCCTTTTTCTCTTCTCTTCCTTTTATTTAGAATACTAGCATATAACCCCCGTCAAAAATGACGGAATGCTACGTTTCATTTTCATAAGACTTCATACAAACAAACAGCATTAAGATGTTATGAAATAATATTCAATCCTTTGATATAAACAACGCCATTCCCGAAGGAAATAAACTGTTTTGATTGAACTTCAATATTTTAAAAATTTCATTATAAAAAAATTCTGTAAAGATTAAGAACGATAAAATCTTCAAAACATTATTTAGATCAACAAAGTTGTTTAAACACCCATTGCTGGGTTAACAACATCTCCGGGCCCGCTAGCGGCCCCCTAATTATATCGGGGCGGTGCCTTCATACAAACCTCGTATAAAGCTGCTCTAATATATCACGAGGCAGCACTGCAAAGCATATCTTTAAGCGACATTAAAAATTTCAAGTCATTTCGGCAATCTGCGTCGTTTTGACCTTTTAAACTGCCCTGCTATATCAGAGTAAACATTTCATTATTCAAATTCCAATTTCACAACTGTATACAACTGTAATAAATTTCGATGATTAAAATAATTTCTTTTATTTTATTTCTTGATTAAATCGCATCTATAAATTGTATTAATATGACTGATAATTTTTTTTCACTACAAATTTACTATCTTAAAATTCAAAATTTTATATGCATTGATATAAGTAATACTTGTTGTACCACAGTATTACATTATATTCCTTATATTTTAATTATGTTTGATATAAAATATTCATTTTATTTACAATGCAAGCAAAATTGATTAAATACAGAACAAAGTGCAATTTCGACAGAAAATTTATTTGCATAAATAATTAAATAACTTAAATTTTAAAAATTTTATCTCATATTAAATTCTGATTTTTTATAAACATGCCTAAAGAAATCTGTGATAAATTTTGATCATTAAAGATCACCTTTTATTAAATAAGTATTTTTTTTAATTCTCTTATTTAATTACAAATTTATTTTCACTACAAAGTTTCTACTATGCTAAAATACAAAATTTTATTTCATTGATATAATTAATATATGTAGTACACGGTATTACAATTACATGTTCCTTATATTCTAATCATTGATATAATTAATATATGTAGTACACGATATTACAATTACATGTTCCTTATATTCTAATTACATTTTATAAGAAATACAGTGACCTCTCACTTATACGCGATGTTCAGTAATTACTTTTTGTACCACTATTTTAAAACAGTAAAATTCGATTTATAAATTCTGCGATTAAATAAGGAGAAAATTACTTTAAAAAGGAACTGGTGCTGAAAAATAATTACAGTGTATCGCGTATAAGTGAGAGGTCACTGTATTCAATTTAAAATTTTGTTTATATTAATCTCCGATAGATGGCGATAAAGGCTCACGAACGAACGAAGTATTTTAGCGAGTTTCAATCACCGAGGATGGTAACTTATTCCGTTTGCGATCGCTTTCCGAACAGTTGCATTCATGGTTTAATATTTTAAACGTTCACGACGAATGAATCATTTGTTTGTTTACTTTCATGGAGCAATAAACCTAATTTCAACTGAAGTTATCTCAGAATATAAACATAATTTAATGTAAGCCATCTCACAAACATTAATTTATTTTGAAAGGCGTGATTTCAAGTAGGATAAATTATCGTTTAGTTATTATATGTTAGAACAGAGTCTTCATTAAGCCTAACATGGCGTTTAACTACGGTCAGTTCGCAGATCAGAGTGGTGCAGCCCGGATTGGTTACAGACAATTTCTCGCCTTTGGATTTTATTATAAGTAAGATAGATTCTAAGACTTCTCTAACTTAATTTTTTTTTTTTTCTAAATATAAATGCATACAAATAAACTTTGTAAAGAAAATGTAAATTGTCTGTGAAAAATTTAGTTGAAAGCAATTTTTATAAGTATTAAAAAATTACCTGTTTTATAACTTTCATTAAAGAAATATACATACGTATATATATTACTTTGACATTAAGAATCTAAAACTTAAACTAAAACATATAGGGTTGGTTTAGGTTTAGACTGGAAAGCTATATCAAAACTAAATAAGCATGAAATGGAAATTCTAATTGTGAGGTTTTAATTTTTTTTTTTTTTTTTTTTTTTGTAATATTGTAAATTAGTATTGTATTAATTTTTAAGGAATGGAAGATATAAAAATGATAATATTTATAATGTCACAACTACAATAATTGATTTCTTTAAAATGGCATTTATATACATAAGCAATACTAGGTTGACTTGAGGTGATATTTAATGCAATTTAAATTTGCTTTCAAACTGCAGTAATATTGGTTAAAACTCATAAGATTTATTTTGTTGTTATTTTTTAATTATCTCTACTGGTAATTGAACAAATGCAACTGAAAAATCATTTCAACAGAGACATGATATATTACAAACAATGGTGTTAAATTAAGCAAGAAAAGCTACTGTGAAAATTCTGAGACTGAAAGGCTAAACTTTTAAAAGCTGACTTCTTTTTCGTAATATATTCACGTAAAGTGAAAATAAAATATATATATATATATTTTAGCATGCAGAAATTTTAAAAAGTTTATTATTTTATATTTAAGAAAATTTAACTTATTTTTGAGAAACATTTATAAGAAATCAATTTTTCCAGAAAAAAAAAACTGGTTTTTTTCCGCCACTTCAAAATTTTCGGAAATTTTACATCTCTAATAACAATATATATTTATGTAAATTATTGAATTTTAAGAAAATTATATCTCTATTTCTTAGTTGAAAGAAAAATAACAATAGAATGGTGACAAAATGATATTAATATTAAAATACCCTTTAAAATATGTACGGTAACGGACTTGTCATATGGTAACAGATTTGATATTAATCCATTTATACTGATTTATATCTTAACAATTTTCATCGATTTGTTTAATTTTTAATGCTAGAAGTATTTAATATAGTCTTCTTTATGTAATGCATGGTTCAAATTAAACATTAATTAAACATATGTAAGCGAATTTTGAAAAACGGTACAGTATTGTTTTATGCGGTCCAATGTTTTTTTTTTTTATATAAAAATATTAGTTTTATAGGAATTTTAAAGGATTACCTCTATTAAATTTTAATTGTAAAGTTAGAGAGTTTCAGATAAAGATAAAATGAAGATTGATTTGGTTTTTGAAATATGCAGGGTGTCCGAAAAATCTAGAAACGATCGAATTACTCGAGAAATATACATCGGATTGAAAAACGGAAAATAGGTGTTCAATATTTTTTAAAAATCTATTTAGGGATATCAAAGTTGTCCCCCCCCCCCACTCTGCCCCTGTGGAGAAAGAGGGGAAACTTTGAAATCTTAAATGATACCCCCTCCCCTTTTTTCTTTTATTGAAGATTCGGATTCTCCGGGAAAAAATACGTAACTTTTGTTTTTAACATTTTCTTCGGAAAATCGTAGAGGGCGCCGTAATCGAGTAAAATGCAGTGAGAATCGTTTCCATTGTAACTCGAGAAATATACATCAACATAGGATTGAAAAACGGAAAGATACGTGTTCAATATTTTAGAAAAATGGCAATTTTGATATCCCTAAATAGATTTTTTTCCGAAAAGTTTATGGTGTCTGTCTCTACGTCTCGCGATAACTGCCGAAAAAAAAGCATCGTTTTAGTCTGTAATTAGGTAGGTATGTCGGCAAGGTGTCCGGAATGAGCTGTATAGTTTCTGGTTAAATTGGGTTCATTCGTTCGAAAAATATAGAACATTTTCTAAACATTTTTTTAAGGACAATCTTTTTAATAAGGAATCAGACGATTTTTTTTTTTTTTATTTTAACATTCACCGAAAAGAAAATGTCGCATTGGGATAATTGTAAATGCTAAATGCTGGACACTAAATTTACGAAATGGAGATCTTAAATTAATCTGGTAGCTTTGAAAATTTGCCAATATATTCATTAGAATTTCAAAATTAATTGTTATAAACAGTAAAAAAAAATTAAAGTCAATTCCTACGTAGGTCAAAAAGAAATTTTTTTCCAGCGATCTACACGCTTCGCCACTGACGGTATTGATTCTTTAATTTATACCCTGCTCAATATCTTATAGAAGAGAAATTTTTTTTCTCCCATATAAAACTAAAATGAATAATATTAACTTTAATGAATTAATTAATATTTGAAAAAAAAAAAAAACTATATTAACATCCAGTGTTATCCACTGCAAGTTTTAAAAAATGTATTTGAACTTGAGTGGATGAATAGAAAGTACTTTATGAATGATTGAAAATTGGAACAGGATATAGAAATATATATAGGAAAATATATGTAGGAATATATGTATAATATCACTGTAAAAAAAATTTCCTGGAAAAAATCGGAAAATGTACTGGCAGTACTATTTCCGTATTTTAGCGGAAAAAAACCCCGTAAATTCCAGGAAATTTTCCCTGATTTCTGAAATATCCGTTTTATAACATATCTTCCGTATTTTTTAGAAATTTTTATAATGTTAAAATAAACATTATAGGACCAAAAAAGTGACTTCTCAAGAACAACCTTATATACAACCTAGATATATTTCTGCTTTTTCTTTTTTTCGCATTTCTGAGTGAGTTGTGTGTCCATAACAAAACCTTGCCACGATGAGAATCGAACCCGCAATCTTCCGTATACTAAACTGGAGGTCCCGATCACTACGCCATGACTCGATATTATGCTGTCTTAAGCGTTGCTACTTAATTGAGTCGCTTTTTAGGGTGAAAAAACTAAAATTAATTAATTAAATTTAATGAAATTTAATATTTGAAAAAAAAAACTGTATTAACATCCAGTGTCACAAGTTTTAAAAAATGTATTTGAAGTTGAGTGGATGAATCAAAAGTATTTTAGGAACGACTGAAAATTTGAACAAGATATATAAATATAGAGAGGGAGAGTGTGAACTAATAGTAGGAATTGGAAAAAAAAAGTAAAAAATATTTAATTTCATGAATAGGAATTGAATTATTACGCATCAGTTTGAGAGATAAAACATTTTAATTTTTCACTTTTTACAAAAGTTTCTAATGCATTTATTTCCCCCCCCCCTCTTCTATTAAATAGTTGCCTAGCAACTATTTCAAAAAATACATACAGAGGAAAAAAAAACAAACGAAAATCAAGTAAATTATTTCTGACGCAAACCTTTAGCTAATTTTCGGGCGATTTTAATTTTTAATATGCTTTTTCTAATGATATAGGTGAGGACTTATATTAACTACTAAAGAAAGATGACATACGAAAATTATAAACACGTTGAACGTACAAATTGAATAGAAGTGTCATACGAAATTTTATTCCATTTCAGCAACATAGGATGGCGTTTGGTGGTTGAAAAAATAAGTAATCTTTTAAGGAGAGGATCCTGTACGACTCCTACTATATACGAAATCACAATAGCAAATGTATTCAGACATAGACTCGAAATAATGAAATAGCACAATGACTGGAAATTGAGAACATATAATTGAAATGCGGGGTCAAGTAGTTTATCCTATCAGTGCATAAAATTGTGTTTATTGTGATACTTCTAAAATTTACGGAAGCTTTGATAAATCTTACAGGCTTAGAAATCGATATGTAATAAAATAATAATAATCAATCGGATTGCAGGATATTAAATAGTAAGCAGATTATATTAAAAAAAATAGCGAGATTAATAAACAGTGATTTGTAGAGCAGACTAATCTGTAGATTTACTAGTAATTAGACCAACTGCCGAACCGTCAAGTGATAGCTTATAGTGGAGACCCGAGATGTTTTTAATGTCTGTCAGGGTTCATTCGTTCGAAAAATAGATAACAAATTGAGAATTCAGACGATTTTCAGATCTTAGATCCATTGAGGGAAAAAAAAAGTTCCGAAAAAAAAAAAAAACCTTTTTTTTTTTTGAGGGGGGGGGGAAGCAAATTTGAAAAATAATTATTTCTGTATTAATTTGTTTTACATTTATAAAAAGATGCGTGGCAACATGTCGTGTTGCATTTAAATTGCATGACGTCTTTGATTTATTTATTTATTTTTTTTTTTCCAAATTATTTTTGCGAGAATCATTGTTTATCGTGTTAGATCTTGATCATGGCGCCGTTTGCGCGTTCGAAACATGTCGATCATTGTACTAAAGGTTTTAATAAGCCTCTTTTTGTTCTACTTTTATGACTTAAGCATTCGCATCTGTATTTTAAACAATATTATTTAAACAAACTACCCTCCTAAATCTAAATTTACGAATATGTTGATGAATGCGTAGTAAAATCATGAATGCATATGAACAAACAAATAGGCAAACGCAGGGTTGGAAAAAAACCAAAGAAACCAGGTTTATTTGCTTTAAACCAGGTTTGTTTGGTTTAAACAGGGTTTTTTAAAATACATAAATAGCATTTTTAAGAAAAAGAGTATAGATTTTTTTTATAATTAATAGTTAATAAATGTTAAACATTCAGATTAGTACTTAATTTTTTTATAATTAATTAATAAATACAAAAATTTATAATTAAATTACCTCATAAGTATAGATTTCTATAGGGAAAGTTTTATTGTTTGAAAAACTTAGCTCTTACTTTATTACTATACTTATTGAAAGGAAAAATACATATGTATTGACTTACCTGATTTATCTGTCGTAACACTTATAGAAATTGAGACATAAAAAAAAATAATTTATAATTTGAAAAATACTAACTTTATTTTTCTTGATTAAACATATTTAGGAAAACAATTTCTTTATAAAAGAAAACCTTTGCATTTAATTTTAATTAAAAGCTTTAAATAAAAAGACAAGTTTTGAAGCCTTTTCCAATCCTAACTTATTTCGTATTTTTGATTGAACTAATCCAAATGTTGAAAATATTCTTTCAACACTTGCTGAGGATGCTTTTGCTGTTATAAGTTGTTCAATTTCAGTAAAGACTTTGCTGTTAAATTTATTTACTTGAATTTGCTGACTCTTCCACCACTGACTTCTCTTACTATATTCTGCTCAAAAAAATGTTCTTCAAAAGGGGAAGATTTGGCGTTAAATTTTACAATCAGTGCAAGCATAGAGTTAGATGGATATTTTTTGCAAAATTTAATGCATCTTTTTTTTCTTGCTCAGATAGTTCACTTTGATTGTACCGTGGATCAAGCATATATGCCAAAAAGTGCGTGGGTGTTAGAGCCATTTTATACCTGGATTCAAAAAGCTGCGAGACTTCTTTATTTACCTTTTTCTCTTTTAATATTTTTTGAAGATCTTTCCAAATATAAACTGCATCGGCAATGGAACAATTGTTACTTTGGATATTATCCAAGGCAGTTGCAATAGGCTTTAACAGTTGAAACATATCTTCAACATTTCTTTTTAGATTTAAATTAAATACAAAATAGCTTGTAATAAAATAAAATTATAATGCAAAATCCCCAATCCCAATGTAGGAATGTAAGAAGAACAAAGGCTTACTAAACCCAATAGGCATAGAGCAGAGAAAACTCACAGCCAATCATTCATTAGAGTAACCAATAGGAAGAATGATTATGATTATGTCATCATTGATTCTTTGATGCAATCCTTAGTAAAGCTTAACTAATCAAGCAATCTAAATAGTAAAAGGGCATTTTTAGCTGGAATCTGTCATTTTGGCTGTTTTTAAAAATAAAAGGCTTACGAAAAAGAAGAAAGAAAATTAACTACTTCTTTTTTTTCTCCCCAGCTAATTTTAGAAAAATTATTTTGTCATGTAGATTACAGCTTATAAGAACAGTTGGATTTAGGGGTGGGGAATTTTCAGAAAATCACACTATCCAAGGATTTTTCTACCAGCCAGCTATAGTAAGATGCAACAATCACATTGTTAAGATAGAATGAATGTCTAAAATATTTTTTGACGAAAATGCACTTTCATATTAACGTTTCTGTAAAATTGTTACATACAATTAAAAAATATATGCAAGTGCAGAACAGAACTTAGTGCCATGTTTACATTCCAGCAAACTGAGAAAAATGCGAAATATGGCCAATGATTTGAAAATTAGGAATGTTTATGGCAAATTTTTTAATACTCTGTTTGAAAACTTACTCGCCCAATTAGATAATTTACAAGCCACTGGCAGGAAATCTCATGTAATTCCCCACCCCTGGTTAGATTGATTACAAATGTTTGTCGCTTTACAAATTTCATCATTTTATTTTTAAAGATTTGCTTTGCTTGTAGCTTGTGCATAACTTGGATTTTGCATTTTTCAATAATGTGTAAAATAAATGAAAACATTAGGGAAAATGAAAAAAAACCAGCATGGTTTTTTTTTAAAAAACCACTTGGTTTAAACCGTGGTTTAAACCAAACAACCCTGGGCAAACGTCATTTTTGTTAATGGTGTTTCTGTTGACTATTCTAATATTCTACTTACACGGAAGGTCTCCTTAAAGCGAATACTTAGAATATTTTTTTAAAAAGTGCTCATGTATGTAATAAAGTATCAGGCAAATTTAGCAGCGGAATTCCAGTAGAAAATCTGTAAAAAAATTCCCTGTAGGCTCGGCCTACAGGCACAGGTAGATTTCGAAGGCGCAGACCGCGGGGCGCTTGTTTGTTGGGAATTGCGGAAGAATTGACCTTTATTCCCTGATGCCTCAGTTGGTACCGCCCACTTCAAAACCTAACTTGTTTGCAGGCGGAGCCGGCAGGGATTTTTTTCATTTATTTATTTATTTTTTGCTATAAGGGTTGGTCCTATATATAAAAAAAGGGGGATCGCGGACATTTTGCGTTTTTTTTCTGTTTTCACAAAAAGCCCCCCCCCCCCCCCTTCCTGGTGCGATTGTGCCAAAAATTCCAACTTAGGTGAGAATGTAATAGGTAGTATTTCTTACGAAATCTACCTAAAATCTGTAAAATAAAATTCGAGTATTGGGCGCAAAAAAAAAAAAAAAAAAACGCGATTGGACGAGAAACACTTTTTACTCTCCAAGTGCAAACGATTTTAATGCACTTGAAAATTCCTTGTTAAATAAATACATTGTTTAAATGCGTAGAGTACTTTATGAATTTAAACTTAAACGATGAAATTTTTTTTTCTATAAGCATATCCTCTTTAATAATAAAAAGCTACGCGTTGCTGACGGTGTAAGTTATTATGACTCCTAGGAAAAGGGCCGAAAATTTAGGTAGGACAGATTTTGGATAGCATTAAAAACGGCCCCAAGGAGGGAGGGAAAAGGGGGGAGGTTTAGAAGAAAAAAATTCATAACTTCGTCCATTCGCAAGATATCCAATCCGTTTAAATTTATTATAAATCCTCTTAATAGTATCTAAAACTTTTATATTGACAAGTTTTTTATAGAACCAACCCTTATAGCAAAAAAATTAAAAACAAAAAAATCCCTGCCGGCTCCGCCTGCAAACAAGTTAGATATCGAAGTGGGCGGTCGCAACCGAGGCATCATGGCAAAAAGGTAGTTTCTTTCGCCATTCCCACCAAACCGGAGCCCCACGGTCTGCGTCTTCGAAATCTACCTGTGCCTGTGGGCCGATCCGTCAGGGATATTTTTCACTATGAAGATCACATTCCAATAATTAAAAAAAAAAGTTTTCGAAATTTTGTCGGTGTAACTGTAAGTGTTTGAGTTTAACTGTCGTTTTTCATAGGATTCTTCAGCGCATTACCTCAAAATACTTTAAACCAATATTTCATTCAGTTTCTGCATCTTTTTGTTTGCGTAGCCCTGGCCCTGTATATGAATTTATTTATATTACTTTTATTAGTATACTATATTGATAACGAACATCCGGTTTTCGTCTCTTTTCTAACAACATTAATTAATATTTTTAAGTTCATCCAGTAAGAAGCTGGCAACATACAAATGCTTTTGAATTTCAAAATACTAGACAAATTTATGTTTAATTTCCAAACACACTCATTATTCCATTCCATGCAATATAAAATTGCAAAGATTTTCTATTTTTAAAAATAATCTGCTTTACAAATAGAATGATCAAAAGGACTATTCAATGAAGAATATTTGCTACTATTCAGTGGAATTAAATCTTCGTTTCTATGTATTTTCACTTTATTCTAATAGTTCAGCAGACGATTTATTTAATTTATTAAATATTCCAATTATTCAATTTCACTAAATGTCCAACAATTTTTTCTTTAAAGAAGAAACCATCTGATAAATGATTAGAAAGAAAAGAGAATAGATTCTTATACAATTTAACTCCAATAAATATCTAGTGAAAAAGTTTTAAGCAAATTTTTTTTAAAGAAAATCTTTTGCACTGAATATTTCTTGGAATTAAGATTTTGAAAATTATAAGATAAATTTGATAAATTATTTAAATTATTTAACATCGATCCTTCTAAGAATCTAGCTAATTTTTCTTTAAAAAATTGTCTGTAAAACTATTAGAACGAAATTAAAATAAATATACTGATTTAATACGACTGAATATCTAGTGATATAGTTTCATTAAAAATACGTAGTCTAACCAAATGATGACGATCATATTCAGAGAATCGCGGAAAACGACAAATTTCGTCAAAAGATCGCGTAAAAACGGCAAATTTCGTCAAAAACATTGCGAAAAACGGCAAATTTCGTCAAAAGATCTCGTAAAAAACGGCAAACTTTGTTAACAGATCACGAAAAACGGCAAATTTCGTCCAAAAACCGTGAAAAACTCGCAAATTTTATCAACAGATCTCGAAAAAACTGCAAATTTCGTCGAAAAAAACCCCGCAAATTTCGTCAAAGGGACGCAAACAAAAAAGTGGCGGGAGTGGACACCCTCCTCTGTTGTAACTTTTCAGAAAATTTGCTCTGAATTTTAGAATTTTTTTTCTATTCAGAATCACCCCTGCCTTGCTAACACTTCGATAATTGTTACTTTCTGCCTACACCAAGTTGAGAAGTTCGTCTTTACCTGGATGCGTGACGTCACAGGCACATTAACTATCGTGAAAAAAAAATATTCCGTCCAAAAAAAATCAACGTCGATTCAGTTTCAAGTTATTAGAAACTCGGACATTTTCATTCATAAATTTCTCCGTCGAGATGATGCGTATATGCTAATATCCTTCCTCCAATAAAAGGCCATAAATAACGGCAGATAACAAGAGACCCCCTTTAATGAAGAGAGAGCCAAACTCTTTTTTTTTTTTTTTTAAATGCATTTTTCCGTCTTTCGCTTATTATAATGCATCCTTCATTGGCCTTTTCTTCCCTCTAATTGATACCGTTTTTCGGTTGTTATGGCAGACTACCTTCTCCGCTCCGCCAGGGCACTATTGTTTCCGGGGCCTTTTCCTGATGAAGTGCCCCCATTAGGGAGGGCGGGGGTGGAGAGAACCACTTTAGCCGCATCCTCCTAATGGCCCGGCTATTACCGGGGCCTCCTTATTTATGGCCGTTCATTAACAAAGCCATTATCGGAAGAGGAGGCCCATTGTGCACACCTTTGGGTTATCACGTGACAGAGTCCGTATCTTTCCCCACTTCTTTTCTTTTTTTCTTCCTCCCCCATCTCCCGCCTTACCTTATGCTGTCAGAGTAATTAGAAGGGGGCCGCCATTGTCTTAATTTTCTTCCACACGTTTTCTGTGCGAGTAGAGGGGATGTGGGGGTTCAGGGTCATTTTTCTAGACGATGCGACGCCGAACCTAATTCCTAACCGAGTTTTTCACAACATCTCGCCTTCCTTTTTCTCGAGAAAGGAGTTTTCTGCGATGAGGTTGCTACCGCGTCTCGATAGAAAGCAAAAATTAAGGCTTTTGATTTTTTTTTTTATATTTTTCTTTTTTAAAAACTGAAGAAACGAGAGTGGTTTTTCGCGTCTACGGCTCATTTAGAATGCGTTAATTGGTGATCCACGGCTATGACGGATGCGATTCTAAAGCAGTAAAGAATCGCATTAAGGGTCGGTCTCGGATCTAAACCCACTGCTTTCACATGCAGGGTAATATAAAATATATATAGTATATATATAAATATAAACTATCCCGATATACGAGTCCCTAAATATTTTTGGTATTATATAATTTGGTATAACGAAATTATTCAGTGCAAAATATTCTTTTTAAAACACGTTTAAACTTTCTTTTTCACTGTCTATTTATTGCAGTTAAATGGTGTAAGAAACTTCTCTTCTCATTGTAATCTTTTATCAGACGGATTCTTCTTTAAAAGAAAAAATTGTCCGACATTTCCTGAAATTAAATAAGTTGAATATTTAATAAAATAAAAAAATTGTCTGCGGAATTATTATGATAAAATGAAAGTACGTCGAAAAAAATGTGTCTGGTATTTTAAAATCTAAAAGCATTCGTATGTTGCCAGCTTCTTACTGGATGAAGTTGAAAATACTAATGTTGTTAAAAAATAGAAGAAAAATGAATAGGATCGTCATTATTTGGTTAGACTAGGTATTTTTAACGAAACTATATCGCTCGATATTCAGTCCTATTAAATCAGTATATTTATTTCAATTTCATTCTAATAGTTTTATAAACGATTTTTTAAAGAAACATTGGCTAGATTCTTAGAAGGATCGATGTTAATAAGTTTAAATAATTTACAAATTTATCTTATAATTTTCAAATGCTTTGAAATTTTATCCCACGCGATTCAGTGCAAAAGATTTTCTATAATTTTTGTTTAACTGTATTTTTCAGTAGATATTTATTGGAGTTAAATGGTATAAGAAACAATTCTCTTTTCATTCTACTCATTTATCAGACGGCTTCTTTTCAGAAAAAAATATCCGGACATTTAGTGAAATTAAATAATTTAAAAAAATCGTCTGCTGAATTATTAGAATAAAACGAAAATACATAGAAACGAAGATTTAATTCCTCTGAATATTTAGTAGCATATACAGTGTCTCACAAAAGTGATGGGACACTTGTGCTTTATAAAAAGAAACTGCAATAAAATAAATAAACAAACATGTGCAAAAATTTTTTGGGTGTGTTTCATATTTAAAGTTAGTAACAATTATTACATAACATACATTTTGTCAAAATATTAAAATATTAATTTAGTAAAAATACAATTGTTCAGAACGGAGCAAAAAATGGCTCACATAAGTGATGGGACACTTACTTTTCCATCAAATATTTATCCAAAAATTTTACTTTTTAAAAGGTTTTAATATTTTGTTGGATTTCCTTTTACTTTTAAAACATGATTTAATCTTTTTGGGATGGATTCGACTATTTTTTTTGTGATTTCTGGAGTGATTTTACCCCATTCTTCTTGAAGCACCGATTTTAGTTGTTGTTTTGAAGAAATGGTGTGTTTGCGAATTCTTGATTCCAATTCTTGCCAAATATTCTCTATGGGATTTAAGTCTGGAGATTGTGGTGGTGTTTTTATTATTTCAGGACAGTTATATAGCAGCCAGAGTCTAACGTTCAGAGCAGTGTGCTTGGGGTCATTGTCCTGGTAGAATTTAAAATCGTTATGAAGGTTCAATTTTCGTGCTGAAGATTTCAAATTTTGCTTTAAAATATCAATATACTTGTACTGATCCATTATACTGTCAATAAAAACAAGATTACCAACTCCAGCGGACGACATACACCCCCATACCATAACTCCTCCTCCACCATGTTTTACTGTTGGTACCAAGTTCTGTTTGCGAAGTTCTTCCCTGGGTTTTCTCCACACCAAGATTCTACCGTCAGAACCAAATATATTAAATTTACTCTCATCAGCAAATATAACTTTATTCCAGTAATCAGAATTCTTATTTATGTTGGATTTTGCGAAAGCTAGTCTGAGTTTTCTATTCTTTTCACTTACGATGAATTTTTTCCTGGCTACTATCGAATTACCCTTCTAATAGTTTCAGGATTAACAATTATTCCATATAATGCTTGTAAATCAGCAGCAACTTTTGAAGCACTAATTCTTGGATTTTTTTTAATATTTCGAACGATAATTCGCTTTATTCCATTGGATAGCTTTGATGGTCAGCCAGGTCTTCTTTTATCCTGAATCATATGATTCTTTTTATATCGTTTAATGATATTGAAAACTGTTGAACGACTCAAGTTAACTGTTTCAGCAGTTTTTCTAATAGATTTTCCGCGTTCAATATGCAAATTAATAACTAATTTTCGAATTTCAGGCGAAGTTTCTTTTCGTTTAGCATTCATGACTACACAGAGCTAAAAAACACAAAAATTCCAAAACAAACTGGAGAGAAATACTGCAGACGATTTTATAAATTATTGCCAATTGCTTTTAAGTAAAAATAAAACCCCAAAAAATATTTTTATTGCTTATTTCAGACGATTTTTGTTGCATATATAATGGTGTCCCATCACTTATGTGAGCTATTTTTTGCTCCGTTCTAAACATTTGTATTTTTATTAAATTAATATTTTAATATTTTGACAAAATGTATGTTATGTAATAATCTTTACTAAATTTAAGTATGAAACACACCCACAAAAAAAATGTGTACATGTTTTTTTAATTTATTTGATTAGTTTCCTTTTGTAAAGCACAAGTGTCCCATCACTTATGTGAGACACTGTATTTTTCATTGAAAAATCGTTTGATAGTTAAGCAGATGATTTTTAAAAATAAATCTTTGCAGCTTTATATTCTATGGAATAGAACAATGAGTGTATTGGAAATTAAACGTAAATTTGTCTGTTATTTTGAAATTCAAAAGTATTCGTGCCAGCTTCTTACTGGATGAGCTTGGGAACACCAATTAATGTTGTTAAGGGAAAAAAAAAAAAAAAAAAAAAAAGATTGTCATCATTTGTTAGATTAGTAAATCTGCAGATCAGGAGCCTCAACACGTCAGCTCTAAATGTCATTGTTTTTAAATCTCACTTTTCATATTATTGAGCATCTTACAATCCGAAATTTAAATTTTTTTATATTACATACATATTTACAGGCATATAAAATATAGTTCAGAGGTTTCAGAAATGAGAAGCATTAAATTAAACTCGGTTTATGCAATGATATTCTGAAATTCCTATGAACAACTTATTCGTGTAACTTTTTAGATTTAAAAAAAAAATTAAAAAAAAAACTTGTATTAAAATAAATTCTTCATTTTTGTCAATATAATACAAAAATAATTTATTTTGATAATAAAATAGTGCAGCAAAATAGTGCGAGTTACTTGAATCTTATTATTTTAAAAGAAATGCATTTTAAAATGTGTAAAATATAGGAAAATATATTGTTTTATATTTCCCGAACCGATGCAAAAAAATTTCCGATAATTTAAGCAATTCATTTCTAAATTCTAATGAATGTATCAGCCAATTTGCAAAGCTATTGGATATCCTCCAAATAAAAAATGTAGCATCCATATTTTTACGTTTAAATCCGCTATTCAAATAGGCGATTTTCATTTCGGTTAAAAATGAAATTGGAAAATCGTCTGCCTTCCCATAGGAAAGCATTATGACCTAAAAAGAAATGTTCTCTATTTTCCGAACGCATGAACCCAATGAAACTAAAAACTATACAGCTCATTCCGGGTACCTCACCGAAATACCCAGCAAAAATGAACCTAATCGGATCATTTTTACGGCAGTTATCGCGTCACAGACAGACAAACGGAGAACCAAAAACTTTTCACGTCTCCACACTGACGTTTCGGCAACTATTTTTAGAGAAACTATATATCGCTAGATATTCGTGGCATTAAATCGGTATATTCATCCTTATTTCATTCTAATAGTTTAATAGACGATTTTTTAAAGAAAAATTTGCTAGATTCTTAGAAGGAACTAAATCAATTAAAGAACTATTCTAATTTCAATTTAATAGTTGAGCAGGTAAAACTTTCTTCAAGAAAACCTTTATGACTATTGGAGGAGTCTTAATTTCGCTGTATTTGCAAATGATTGCATAATATTGACGTGTTTATCAAATCCGAAAAAGTTCGTTAGGGTACCAGCATGGGAATACCAATTAATATTAAGCAATAAAGATAAGACGGTGATGATTTGGCTAATTTATTTTGACTAACTCAGCTTCCGAATGCGAAAGGCTTCTTCATCTCTTTCGTGACTTGTTTTGCTATAAACCCGGAAATTTCGGGATCGAACGTTTCCCAGAAGAAAAAAAAGTCGCGCCACCGGATCCTAAATCCCGGAGATTATACAGATTAATTCATTTCGTGAACAAACTTTCGCTTACGTTTACAGGATTCTGCGAAAAAGAATGCGTTTGGAGGTAGAATTTCATATCCTTTTTTTTTTTTCCAGCATTAGAAAATGGCAAAGTTTGCACTGAACGCAATTCGGTGTTGCGTCGGGTCGTCTTCAATGGCGTTCGATCGAGTTTTATTTTTGATAATTTATGCAAACTCCTTCATGATTTTAACTTTACTTTTAGAAATTATTCTCGAATGCGAACACCCACAATGCTTTGTGACACATTCACGGCATTGTGTTAATGAATGCATAGGTCATGTCGATGCACGCACATTCGAGGATTTCCTGGGAGAGATAAAACTTTCGTGGTTCTTTTTACTTTCTTCTATCTTTACAAGAAGAAAGTATTGGATTCATGAAAATTTTAGACTTACGGTTTTAGACTTAGACGTTTTAGACGGTCCCGAACACGATTGGACCATTTTTAGAAAATATCTGTCAGTCTGTGACAAAAATTTTGTGGGCGCTCTATCTCAAGAACGAATGCACGAAATTTAATAAAGCTTTACATTCAGTGAGTCCCTGATATAAATGGGCGCTGATTCGTTTTAGGTGATTAGTTCGCCCGACAGGGGGCGCTGCTAGGCTGCGATTTCCGCCATAACTCTCTCTCAAGAACGAATGCACTCATTTTCATCCCACTTCAGATTCAGTTAGACTTTGACATCAATAGCCGCTGATTACGTTTTGGTGTACATATCGCAACAAGTGGCGCTGCTATACCACTTTTTTCTCGATTTTTACGATAGCTGTATCTCAAGAACGAATGCACGGAATTTCATCCAACTTCACATTCTGTTAGACCTCGACATTCGTAGAGGCTGCTTACGCTGTGGTGTCAATAGCCCTACAGGTGGCGCCGCTAGGCTACATTTTGCAGGATTCACAGACATAAGTTGTTGATGTAATTTAATCACCTTGACATAAATAGATGCTGCTTACGTGTTTGTGTAAAATGCCCAACAGGTGGTGCTGCTTCGTGGTTCTTTTTTAACCATTGGGAAAATGGTTGTTGTTTTCGGTCCAGATTGGACATCTTGACGTCGTCACTTTATTTTTTTTAAGCATTTTTCTTTGAATAGGCAATAGAAATGCATAAAATAGTTACAAAAAAGATACATGCAAACTATCCGATATGAAAAAAAAGCCGATTTCAAAAAGGGACGTCGGATGAGAAATCGTCTTATAAAGCAAAAAACGGGGTCTTCAAGTTTAATTGTTTCTGTTTTCATTAATAGAGTGTAAATAGGGTACTTTCGTGTTATAGCGGTCCCCAAGGATGGATCGCCCCATTATAAAGCATGTGTGACATTATAATAATATAGGATATATATATATATATACACACACTATATTGCCAAAGGTGACCGGTCGCTTGCGATTTTAGACGTTTTGTTAACTAATCTAGAAATATACATGAGGAATTAACCTGATACTACAGGTGTGTAAACAGTATAGTATAGATTATATATTTCTGCGAAGATTTTTTCACGAAACCCCATACGGGACTATCAACAAATTGAAACAGAACGAATATATTTTGTATAACCGTGTAAAAACTGATGTAGCAAAGGTGTTCAAACTCTACTGTGTTCATTTTTATGAGGATAGCATATATACTCGTAGAGGAATTAAGGTTTTTATAAAAACACTGCCAAATTTCGCCTAGTTTTTTGCTTATAATTTGCAGAGTTTTTAATATAAAAATAAGTTCTTTTCATGACAACAATATTGTACTGCAATCAATCAATGAGTTGTATCCAAATATGTGCAATATTGTGTACGCTATCTTGGCACTAATCAACAGATATTTGATACAACCCCTCATCTTTTTGCTTCTTTTGGGAATAACGGATTTCGAGCTTATTCTATCGACGATAATTTTCAGAATTTTCAAGCTATGATTTTGAGACTTTCTCAAAAGTTGCTCTATATACTTAGCTAATACATTATGCATATTATATTTTGATTGCATTCGCGCATGCGCAGTGAAACATTTTTTAGTAAACCTGCTCATTTTCCATCCAATTTTTATTATTTTTTAATTATGATTGCAGTGTATTGTGTACAATGTTGTTTGTCATATTTTCTGAAAATAACTTTTTTTTATATTAAGAACTCTGCAAATTATAAGCAAAAAACTAGGCGAAATTTGGCACTGTTTTATAAAAACCTTAATCTCTCTACGAGTATACATGCATTCCTCATAAAAATGAACACAGTATATTACAATTCGCGACTTATTAATAATCTCGAGTTTGGGCGCCTTTGCTACATTAGTTTTTACAGGGTTATCCAAAAGAAATTCGTTCTTTTTCAATTTGTTGACAGTCCCCTATGGGGTTTCGTGAACAAATCTTCGCAGAAATATATAACCTATACTATACTGTTTACACACCTGCAGTTTAAGGTTAATTCCTCATGTATTTTTCTAGATAGTTAACAAAATGTCTAAAATCGCAAGTGACCGGTCACCTTTGGCAATATAGTGTATATATATATAACATTTCTTGACGTAGGTGGCCAAGTTATAGTGATATAGGATACATATATATGACATGTATATATACGACCTATAAGACGTAAATAATGTGTATAATGACGTGTTTGGATTATATATATTGATATATAGGTATAGAGATCTGCACGGGCCGGGCCAAGGCCCGAAGCCCGTACTCGGCCCGGGCCTATTTTTCTTCACGGCACTCGGGCCGGGCCCGGGCCATATTTTTTTTCTGAAGGCTCGGGCCGAGTGATTACTCTTTACGGGCCGGGCCTTACTTTTTTCCTGAAGAATAAGGCCGTGCCTTAAATTATTTTTTCCGTACAGAGCCGGGACTGGTTTCATTTTTCCTAGTCTTCACGCCTCAAAATTTTTAGTCCTGGTTTTGACTCGTATGAAAATCATTGTCTCGGTGTGCCTGGTCCGTTCGAAGGTCAGTACAATAAGATCTGGCATAAAAATCTTTGCAAAACATGCATACATTTTTAAATCTCCATTTTTTTATAATTAAACATTAAAATTTATTCTTTTTAAAGAATAGTAGATTTATACACTTATTAAAATATGGCTAAATTAAAATATAGCAAAACGTGTGAAAAAGAACCTACTTATGACGGAATCCGGTCTTAAATTGAACAAGAACGAAAAATCATGCGTCAAGCATAGATTATGTAGCACTTTCCAACGCTTCTAAAATAATTTTACAAATCATTACCGTTTAATAAGCTGAAAGATGACATCTAAGTAAACAATTTGGAAAACGCATAACATATTTAAAAACGTAATTTCAGGAATTTTCAATATATACAATATTCGGAAAAATATCCGAATACTTTTATGTAGCCCTGTATATGATCTATAGATTTGTATATATACATAGGATGCTAAATTTTAGTTTAGTTAGGAAACGCGTAGCACAGTTTAAATTCTCCTTCCGGAGTTTCTGTCAATAAACGGAAATGTGTTCGCGAACTTTTGTGCTGCCCTGTATAGGATCTACAGAATTTATACACACCACGTAATAGACAAAAAGCTAGTTAAGATTAAAATCGCGTTCAGTAACTTAAAACGCACTTCCAGGAATCATTCTTAACAGACAGTAGAGAATTCTTTTGTGTGTCCCTGTAAATGAACGATGACTGCTCTACACACACTATTCTGTAGTAAGCCTCTTGTCATGCACCTTAGTAATATATATAAACTTCAATGCGTTTAAAATAGTGGAACATTATTTAAATAAGCCGCAGACGATTTTTCTCCATAGACGTCATGTAACGGAATTATTTTGACTGTCCCTGTAAAGTAACTCTAAGTGCTATACACCTACTATTCCATATTAAGCTTCTTCTAATGCATCTTAGTGATGTATATAAATTTCAATGCGTTTACAATAGTGAAACATTTTTAAAATAAACCGCAAATGATTTTTCCCCATAGACCGCAATGTAACGAAATTCTTTTGAGTGTCCCTGTAAGAAAACTATAAGTGCTACACACTTCAGTTGAAATAGGGAACGTGCCATAGATAACGACAATAACATATAAAAATTGCAGAGCAATCCGAGCATATTTACGGGAGTTAGAGCACGGCCAGACGGCCGCTAAAAATGTGTTGATCCATTAAAAATGAATATACTAATACGTAAGAAAAGAATATAATAATACATTTACACCTGCTAAGAAGGCAAATTGTCTATAACTCACTTTTTTTCTTCCCTATGCAATTCCATCTTTAGAAGATTTTACTGTATAGCATTTTTCTGATTTTTAACACTTCAATAAATGGAATATGGATTAACAATATCGATGATGACTTAAACACATACATACAACAAATAGAGATTTATTAAAAAAATAAACATTCCAGCTTGCGGCACCTCTATAAAAATGAAGATTATAAACATGAAAAAAAAAAAAGTCTAAGATAGAAATGTTTGGTTAGATCTCCTCCTATGAGGCAAATTTTTAACCAAATCGACGTAAAAATTATGTTTTGTAGAAATTTACTCGGGCCGAGATTTTAACTGTTTTCCGGGCCGGGCCGGGCTCTGGCCAAACTTTTAACTTTTAAATCGGGCCTTTTTTTGTTCGGGCCGGGACGGGCTCGGGCCGAACTTTTAATTTTTGTATCGGGCCGGGCCAAATTTTTTTGTATGGGTCGGGCCGGGTCCGGGCCTGGAAATTTCGGCCCGTGCAGACCTCCTCTATATGCGGAATCCTAACTGTAACCTTGGCATCATCCTAATGGTGAGGGCTGCTATAACACAAAAATACGTTTTAAGCTTTCAGAACATTTTCCCAGTGGTTATTGTAATTTGTTAAATTATAATTTTTTTATTGGTTTTATTGGTTGTTTTCACTTCTTTCAACATTTGTTATTCATTTACAGGGTCAAACAAAAGAATTCTGTTACACCTTCTTCTATGGGGGAAAAATCGTTTGCAGTGTCATTGAGCGATATTTCGTCATTTCAAACATAATGAAAATTATACGCATTACTGAGGTGCACTATAAATGGTTCTCTTGAAAGTGTGGTGTGCATTGCATTTATTTACAGTGTAGTAACTCCTCTATACCGACCTGATTAAGATGTTGAGTGGTAGCGAGATCAGATCATTGGTAAAGAGAATTATCTTGCATAAATTAAAAAATAGAATTTATTGCATACCAATATTAATTCTAATGAAAATATGTACAAGAAAGTTAATTACAGCATTTAATTATTTTTCGTGAGTCAATCGCTTATAAATTAATGACCTCTTGACTGCAAGTGCAACTGAAACAAACAAAAGTCTCTAAACGTTACAGTCAGTCGTGACTACAAAATAAAGTTCATTCGGACCAAGGCTCGTCCGTTCCTTCTCTTCGGAAGATCTACTAATACTCGTTAATTCTGAGTCTAAGAACTCTCACTCTCGCACTTGGTGTGCTTTTTCACTTCGCTGGGATTTTCACCGGATACCTGCTGTATCAATTCTAGAGGTCGGACCTCACTAGCGCTTACACCACGCTGAGTTCGAAACTGACGTTTCCTTTTCCCTTCTCCAGAGAGTCAACACTCTCTTTTTCGATCTCTCCAAAAACTCTCCTCTCTCTTCTTCATTCTCGCAGGGGACCTTCTTCTAAGGGCGGGGTCTTGTCGTGGCGGGCCCCTCGAAACTCTCCAGCCTCTTAGCAGCCTTGAGATCCCTCTGTTTCGTTTTCACTAAGTCCGTCATTGGACGTTCTAAGACAAAGGGCACAAGTTTCGGGCGCAAACCTAAAAATCTTGTGCAGAGATCGCTTCTCTCGCAGATGAACTCTTTCCCACGAACTCGGCAAGGATCAAAGCATAAGACCCCTCTTTGGGTAACGCCTTACCACTACATCACTGTCCGAACTTTCAGCTCACAGTACAATAGAATTCGGCGTCTGCTAGTCTTCAAGGCAAAAATAGCGAGGGAAGGTATGCAGTTAAGTGTACTCACAGGAAATGCTAGAATGACACATCGCGCACCTGGATGAGGAGGCCCAATTCTTTACAACAGGGACACACAAAAGATATCGGTTACAGTACATGTGCAATATTTACAGTCTATGTCCGATAAATGCCTTTTTCAACTTTGGTTTGCGTTTTTACATTTAACTAAATTGTTCATAGTGCGTGTGTGTTTATAAACAAGGTTGCTCTATACAGGGCTACACAAGGGAATCCGTCAGTATTACAGAGTATGGGTGTGAATTGTTTAAGGGTAGTTTTTAATTGTGTTACGCATTTTCCTGCTGAACTGTGTTTTGTTAAATATCTGGAAAGGTACATGAGGAATTATCCTGAAACTTCAGGAGTGTAAACAACATGATAGACGTCCTATAGGACCGCGAAAATTTTTTTCCGAAACCCCATAAGGGGAAGTTAACAAATTGAATAAAAAACTAATATTTTTTGAATAACCCTGTAAAAACTAATATCTCAAAAGCGTTGAAACGGTAGCACATGCTTAGGAGGCTTCTTTTAATAAACTATGCTCTTTTTTACGAGGATACTCGTGGAGAAGTTAAGGTTTTTAGAAAAACAATCCCAAATTTCACCAAGTGTTTTGCTTGTAATTTTCAGAGTTCTTAAAAATAAAAGAATGTTCTTATCAGGGACGATGACAAACAACATAATATACAATACCCTGCAATCAGAAATAAAAAATACTCAATATTGGATGAAAAATGAGCAGGTTCACTAAATATTGTTTCACTGCGCATGCGCGAATGCAATCAAAATATACTGTGCATAATATATTAGCTAAATGTACAGACCAACTTTTGTGAAAGTCGGAAACACATAGCTTGAAAAATCTGATAGTAATCGTCGATAGAATAAGCTCGAAATTCGCTGTTACCAAGAGGAAGCAAAAAGATGAGGGGTTGTATCCAAATATACCAGCTTATGAAAGCTGACATAATAAAAATGAAGTGTCTCTTGTATATTTGGATTATACTAATTTAAAAGGAAAAATACATAAATTAAAGATACCGAAAAGCGGGAAGGGTTGGGCTCGGGACGTTTAAGTTACCGAAAGACCTTACCTCCGACCCGAATATGTTCGTCTGAGGCGGCGGATGGGTCAACCGCTGCGGCGAGTGGCCAATTTCCGTCCGCAGCCTTAGCTACGTCCCGTATACACTCGAGTCTCTTGTGCCATTATTTTTTAACACAAACCAACAATTTTAAGTCTTTGAAGCACAACCCAGTTACTAAAATCATGTTTAGTACTTGTGATAATGAGTATCCTTATAGCCAGTCCTTAATTTGTAATATAATTTAGAAAATATTCTTTATTAATCTTTGTGTAAAACAATATTGTTAGCATGACAAAAAGTACACGGGCAACACCGGGTAAGAGAGACAGAAATCCGTATCTTGGTCTATGATTTCGCGTGAGATTTTTGCCTCAAGGGACCAAATTTTCAAGGGAGTCAATTTTAGCATACTGTGTAGTATACATAGAAATCTGATATTTTGTTTCACTATGGGTAGTCGTTGCTAAAATTGGGTTTCCAAACGTGTCACGCGTTTATCTAAATTGTGTACTTATTAAACTGTGAAGCTTTGTTACAGTTATTCTGACTGTGTTGGAAAATGTTTAATCATCTAAGCTCGACGCATGATTTTTTATCCGTGTGCTTGAACTTCACATTTCGTTGGTAAGCCCTACTGCTAACAACGAAAGCCAACTTGAGGAATGAATCGAAACGGGCTTACAGAAAACTCAAATGGAAATAAAACCTCGTTCGCCTTCCCCTGCATCCTCAGCGCCCCCCTCCCCCAATGCCCTTTTTTGTATGTAATCAAGGCTCGGGTGGCGGGTTACAAGGCGGGAGCATTCGAAACTACCTACTTAACTTTCATGAGGGGCGGACACCATTAAAATAAAAAGGAAGAACGAAAAAAATCCACTCTCGAAAAGGCGGTGAAAAGCAGTTAACTCTCGGGGTAATCAATAGGACATTAAAGAGCGGAGAGTGGCAACACACACACACAATACCGCCTCGGTGTCGGAAAATATGTAAGGAGATGATGATCTCCGGCCATTGATCGCTGGTGGAAGAGGGCACAATACGATTCGAAGATGGTGTCGCGGGGAAGAAAAAGACATACCTTCTTTCATGCCTTATTCCCCCCCCCCACCCCCTCTCTCGTAGTTTTATTTTTTATCCTGCTCCACTAGCAAAAGGGATGATGCTCCTTCTGTGGAAGTTCTTTTTTTTTTCTAATTCCTCACATAGAAAAATACCGTTATAACAATTTTCAAAGAACACGGCATACACTCGCGATGTTTAGCAGACGACTGTTTTTCAAAAAAATTGAAGAAATAGCAGCACAGTATGCCATTTTAAAAACTATTCCAATTTCATTTAATAGCAGGCGATTTTAAAATAAATATTCCTGGGTATTTAGTGGAATTAAATCAATTAAATGCCTCTGGATATTTATTAGAATTAAATCAATTGAAAAAGAAAACAAGTGGTTAAGTGTGATCGAAGATCGCTCAAAGGGTTTCGTTTAATATTCCTTTCAAAACACTTTATCCTTTCTTTAATAAATTCAAAGAAATTTCATTTAGCAAAAAGTCATGTTTTTTATAAAGTAAAAATTTACCGGTCTATTTTTTCGAATCTAAACCATTCCGATAGCGGTCTAAGCCCGCTATTATATTCTCTCACTGTAATATCTGTCATGCGGACTAAATGCGATATTTAAAAAAAATAATTTCAAAATTAAACATGTTGTACACCTTCAAAATGTTAAAATAGACGAATATTTCCATAATCGGATTTTTATCATATGATTCAATATGTTTATCAAACTCATATATTTACTATTCTCTATTACTCATATTGATACACGCTTTGTATTATTTTGAAACATTTGAAAAATCCGTTAAACTTATATATGACGTGATATTAATCTGTTTTGAGCACATACACATACTCCTTGTATTATTGAGAAATCTTTTCGTTTTATGTTTTATTACCACTATGACGTCAATCAATTTTATTTCATATTAATCTTTTTTTCAATTGGTGAAACTTTTTATTTCATTTTTCACGTGGAAATCGTCTGATAGAAAAATAATTATTGTAGAAAGATTTTCATCGTTGATTTTAATTTTTGGCACCGGCTATAACGAAAAATGTTTAAATTTAATAGGAAAAGGCTGTTAGAATTTTGGTTTTTTAATCTCTGATTATTAAAACACGAATTTTTCAAATTTTAATATTTTCAGCTCTTCACAGCTGATATTCTGATTTATACACAAAGTTTCAACTCTGTAAGTTACATAGTTTTCGAGAATGGCTCTGTGACAGACAGACAACGGAGCGGGAGCAATAGGGTTTCGTGAAGAAACCCTAAAATCGTGAGAACGAAACCCTAAAAAGAAAAAAAAAACCTATTCCAATTCACAGATTTAAAAACATTTACTGGGTATTCCAATTTATTCATCTAAAAATATCCAACGAATTTATTCGAAATAATTTAGCAGACGATTTTTTTTTTTTTTTTTTTGAAGAAAATTCAAGAAATAGTAGCATTGTATACCAATTTAAAAACTGTTCCAATCTCATTTAATAGCAGACGATTCTGAAAGAAACATTCATGGGTATTTAATAGAATTAAAAAAAACTGTTTCAATTTCATTCTACTGACCTTTTTTTTCTCCTGCTCCACTAGCAAAAGGAATGATGCTCCTTCTGTGGAAGTTCTTTTTTAATTATTATTTTCGAATTCCTCGCACAGAAAAATACCGTTCTAACACAATTTTGAAGGATCACAGCATACCACTCGCGAGGATGTATGCATCTAGATATTTATTAGAATTAAATCAATTGAAAACACTTTACTTTATATTCCAATTTAGTCATCTAAATATAGTAAATCAATTAAACTATTTCAATATAAAGTCATCTAAAAATATTCAAGGAATTTTTTGGAATATATTCTAAATAATTTAGCAGACGATTTTTTTTTTCAAGAAAATTCAAGAAATAGTAGCATTGTATATCAATTTAAAAACTATTCCAATTTCATTTAATAGCAGACGATTTTGTAAGAAACATTCATGGGTATTTAATTTTTTTTTTCTCCTGCTCCACTAGCAAAAGAGATGATGTTCCTTCTGTGGAAGTTCTTTTTTTAATTATTATTTTCGAATTCTCCACACAGAAAAATACCGTTCTAACACAATTTTCAAGAATCACAGCATACACTCGCGAGGATGTAAGCATCTGGACATTTACTAAAATTAAATCAATTGAAAAAACTTCTGGATATTCCAAATTAATCATCTAAAAATATTCAAGGAATTTATTGGAATACATTTTAAATAATTTAGCAGACGACTTTTTTCAAGAAAATTCAAGAAATAGAAGCATTGTATACCAATTTAAAAACTGTTCCAATTTCATTTAATAGCAGGCGATTTTGAAAGAAATATTCCTGGGTATTTAGTTTAATTAAATCAATTAAAAAACTATTTCAATTTAAAGTCATCTAAAAATATTCAAGGAATTTTTTGGAATATATTCTAAATAATTTAGCAGACGATTTTTTTTTTTCAAGAAAATTCAAGAAATAGTAGCATTGTATATCAATTTAAAAACTATTCCAATTTCATTTAATAGCAGACGATTTTGTAAGAAACATTCATGGGTATTTAATTTTTTTTTTTTCTCCTGCTCCACTAGCAAAAGAGATGATGTTCCTTCTGTGGAAGTTCTTTTTTTAATTATTATTTTCGAATTCTCCACACAGAAAAATACCGTTCTAACACAATTTTCAAGGATCACAGCATACACTCGCGAGGATGTAAGCATCTGGACATTTACTAAAATTAAATCAATTGAAAAAACTTCTGGATATTCCAAATTAATCATCTAAAAATATTCAAGGAATTTATTGGAATACATTTTAAATAATTTAGCAGACGACTTTTTTCAAGAAAATTCAAGAAATAGAAGCATTGTATACCAATTTAAAAACTGTTCCAATTTCATTTAATAGCAGGCGATTTTGAAAGAAATATTCCTGGGTATTTAGTTTAATTAAATCAATTAAAAAAGTATTTCAATTTAAAGTCATCTAAAAATATTCAAGGAATTTTTCGGAATATATTCTAAATAATTTAGCAGACGATTTTTTTTCAAGAAAATTCAAGAAATAGTAGCATTGTATACCAGACGATTTTGAAAGAAATATTCCTGGGTATTAAGTTGAATTATATCAATTAAAAAAACGATTTCAATTTCATTCTACTGACTTTTTTTTAAATATAGAATGATATATTTAGTGGGAAAAGAGAAATGAAAAAAAAAAAAAATTACACACACTATTAATCGGTGTCGGAAAATATGTAAGGAGATGATCTCGATCTCCAGCCACTTCATCGGACAGTAAATACATAAATGACTTCACGTACATGAAAAAACTCTAAAAATCTCATAAAACAAATTGCGAAAAATTTACAACTCGCTGTTCGAATTGCAATCAGCTGATGACCTCTTCATCTGCCAGCCACAATTGAACGGTTGACTTCCCGCTGTGCCTACAATTCTATCAGCTACCCATCACAACTGCCCTCCAATGGTTTTGACTTCTAGCGGCATCAATAGAATCATACGTTGCAAAACATCAAAAAAGGGTAAAAAACGCTTAAAAAATGGAATTAAAAAAAATCTAATAAAAAAAATCGTTGCCAGACATAGCCAAATTGGCTTCATATATGACAACGTATTTTTGTCGCCAAATTTGACGATATTTCACCAACTGTCGTCAGGCTTGGTGAGCATTTGACGTTGGCGAATGTAAATGTATATAGTGTTAAGCATGGTAACAACAATGAAAGAAAATTTGGCGAAATCATGTTCACTAAAAAACTCATCAATTAAACCCGTTTACGGAGAAATCCTGCTGTATTGTTTCAAAATGTCAGACACCCTATAATTTCAAACTGCTCTATCTCAGCCATTTTTTAAGGTAGAGGCAAAACAAAATATGCTCTGGAAAACTTGGATCAAGGCCGAACATTTAACGCAAAAATGTTTTAGGATTTCTAATTTATTTGGTACATCTTTTTGAAATTGAAATATTTTGGCTATCACATCCCCAAATATCCCCAAATTCAACTAGGACCTGCAGGCTATAGTCAAAAACACATACAAAAAATTTGGCCCAGTTAACTGTATAACTTCATACACTTTTCGATGATACAATAGTGAAAATGAAACAAAAATCGCGATCCCAGCGCCCCATTTCGTCGAAATATCCCCAAATTCAACTGAGACCTGCAGGCTATAGTCAAAAACATATACAAAATATTTGGTTCAATTATCTGCATAACTACATACACTTTTCGATTATACAATGAGGATAGACAGACGGACGGACATTTTGTAAAAACAAGTTTTTCGAAATATCTGACCCCTAAAACGTGTCAATCCGTCGAAAACCGAAAGTCGAAATAAAATTTCGATTACAATACTTTCTTCTATTATAAATAGAAGAAAATAAAAACTAGTCGTTGGGGGCCACCGTCATACTTACCCATCATGGATATGCCGAATATAAAATAGGAAAATAAAATATGTGTAAACTATTTATAAAATGCATTGGAATTCAATTCAATTAAAATCGTAGCTTGATGACGTCCTAAACTTTAAAGGCTCTATGACTTAATGACGTAAGAGAAACATCCAAAAATGTTAATCCTATTCACTAACGGTTTATTGCGTGGGATGAAACACGTCTTATTTCCAATTGAAATAGATCTTTGAATTGAAATTTGGACGAAACACAGGGTCATGAAAAATCGAAGCGCGTGGATAATAGGATTACCAATATCTCGACAACTCATTATCCGATAGACTTCACGCTTTATGCAAAATGTATGTTTTTTTTATAGTCTTTTAGAGTCACTCCTTAAAATACACCATTTCGAAAAATCAGATACACCTTTCATCATAACGAATAGTTCGAGAGTCCGAAAAAAAAAGAGTTCCGGATCCTCGAGGTGACTGAAATTCAATAAGCTTCTTCTCATTATGACATAATAAGTACATACCCAATTTCAAGTTTCTATCTCAATTTGTTCGGGAGATAGAGCGTTTACAGACACGCACGGCAAATTTTTTTCTCTAAAAATATGTTTTTCGGAATCTTCAGTGTCTGAAACGTGTCAATCCGTCGGAATTTTTTTTACGATTTTCAAAACGATTACAAGACTTACCCTGCTGGGAGACACCTAACTCTCCTTGGTTCTTAAATTAAGATTTAGATAACCCATTTTAAAATCTATTAATTCCATTGATCTGAAAAAGGCCGTTAGTAATCGCATGTGTGGTTCCCAACATTTCAAAATTAAATGGACAAAAACCAAAATATTTAAATAAACATGCTAATTAAGAAATAGTAAAATATTTATTTCTTTATTACAATATAATCACAATTCTTCAAATTTTGAACATGGTTAAATAAAGGAAAAATAATGGACAACTTATTTATATATAAATATAACTGTTTCCTTCGTATGACTGGATACTCTAATGAGAATAAAATTACGGTGGTGAGTACCATCGCCTACTGTCTTAAAATTTATGTAACATTATTCCAAAAGGAAGAAATTTTACCATTAAAACTCAGAGTATATTCAAAGGGTCTTACCTCTAAGCCTGATCATCCTCGGTCCTTTCACTTGTGCACCACATTTTATAAAATTATCCGAACTAAAACTATTCACTTATCACTTTTTAAAAGTTATTTTCTATCCAAAATTTGTAATAATACTCCTCGCTCTCTCCGTGTGTTCCGTATACTAGGACTTCCCTCGAAGGGATTAGTCTGAGTGATATTGCTGAGAACATAGGGTTAACAATTACAATATAAAGAAAAAGAGCAAATTAAATGATAGAATTATAAAATATCATATATAAATTCATATACACTGTTAAAAAAAATAGAAAAGAAGTACCGTTCATCAGATGTGTTGTCATATTTTTTTTTAACATGTGGCAAAGAATCTCATTTTCTTGAAAAAACAAAAAAAAAATTAAACAGCCGGATCTTTTAAAACGCCAAGCTTTTTAAAGTTACGTAATTGGATTTGCAGTCAATAGATTATTCTATCAAGCGTGACTTAACGCAAATTTAATTTCATTGTTGCACCTTTTTTTGTGTGTGAATTAAAAATTTTTCTTCTTTGATTATATATATCTATTAATTGTATAGACCACATTGATAGCATGCTTTGCTACAAACCAGATTGCAAAACTATAGTCTAAAAAATTACTATTAAAGTATACAAAAAATCTTTCGATGACTTTTGTAAAATAACTTTTACAATAAATCTCCGTATCGGCAAAATTGAAAAATTATATATATTTCAAAGTTAAGCTTAACAGATACTTCTTGATTATTCTCTAGGCGGCTCTGCCCCCTGCGCCTTTACTGCGCCAATCCGCAGACTTTTCTTTTGCCTGTCTGTCTGTCTCTCCACAATCTGTCTGTTTCCCTATCCGTTCTTCTGCCCGTTTCTCTAACCGATTGTCTATCTCTCTACACGTCTCGCTACCTGTCTATATTTCTCTCCCGGTCTCGCTACCCGCCAATCTATTTCTCTAACCGTCTGTCTATCCGTCTAACTACTTGTATGTCTAGCCGTGTCTCTATCCACTTCTCTACCCATTTCTCTAACCGATTGTCTATCTCTCTACACGTCTCGCTACCTGTCTATATTTCTCTCCCGGTCTCGCTACCCGCCAATCTATTTCTCTAACCGTCTGTCTATCCGTCTAACTACTTGTATGTCTAGCCGTGTCTCTATCCACTTCTCTACCCATTTGTCTATCTGTCTCACAACTTGTCTATCTGTCTCTCTACCCGTCTGGCTATACGCCTCTCTACCCATCTTCTTACCCATCTCCGTACCCATCTACTACCTCTCTACTCGTCTCACTATTCGTCTGTTTTTGTACCAGACTCTTTACCCGTCTCGCTACCAATCTCATTACTCGTCAGACAACTCGTCTCTGTACTCATCTCTCTACTCGTCTCTTTATCTACCACGCTACGCGTCTCGCAACCTTTCTCGCTACATTCCTGTCTACCGTCTCGTGACCCATCTCGCTACTACTCTCTGTTAACCCTCTTTTTACCTTTCTCTCTAGCTGTCTATCTATTCGTTTCTCTACCCATCAGCCTATCTATGTCGCTACTCGTCTCACTACCATCTCACTACCCGTCTGTCTACCCGTTTGTTTACTCGTCTTTCTACCTCTCGCCACTTCTTTCCAATATTTAAACAATTCATTTAATATACAGAAGCCGATTAAATGCAAACAGAAGTAATTTATCTAATAAGTGTAATCAGATGCAATTTTTTTTAAATAGATCAGTTTCAACCACGGGATCACCAGCCCACCAAAAGTTATCAACCAATCATAATCGTGGATTCGCAGACTGTATTACGAGCTAACCAATCACAATCCACCATCTTTGATGGGCAAACAAAAAACAAATCTGGTTGCTAAGGTGGTTGCTAGGGTGTGACGTCAGTTGAAACTGATCTATACATACATAAACCTGAATAATAATTCATCAGTTTTGTGTTCATGGTTGTTTATATCATTTGACAATAAATCTCAACTTCTTAAACCTGAATTGTCTGAAGCTTTAAAAAAAAAACCACAAGGTCTGTATAACTGCAAAGTACCCAGAGGGCTATATTAGCTACATGTTATTAAGTTAAGTGAAAGTTTCGTTATCGCATTTGCAGCCAATTGCTTATGTCAGAAAGCGTGGCTTAACGCCATTTTAAATTCATTAGTGTAACTTTCTTTTTTTTTTTTGGTGGGGGGGGGGGGGGAGGAGGGTTTCAAATATATACATATAAATTAAAACTTTTGCTTCCATGCCATTAGTGTTGTTTGTATTATTAACTAATACTTTGCAGACCGAGCTTCATTTGAAACAAATGTAAAAGACTTCTTCTACAGTTTTTTTTTAGGAGAAACTTTCGTAATTGGGCCTAAAGCCAATCGGAGCATTTAATATCAACATTGTAACTCTTATAGAGTTAAAACAATATTGTTGCTAGCTTTACTCTTGTTTGAGACCAGCCTTGCCTGTGTATCTGAATGGGGAAAAGTTTTGTATCCAATGTCGGTTGGCGAAAAAAAATTTAAATGGTGCCAAAAGGTAGTTTTAGCATCTTACAAAATTTTTCAAAACATGTTTTTCAAATATTTGCAAACATACGTTTATTAAAACATGTTTTTGCACCATCTTAAAAATTTAAGCACGATGCTAAAATAAAATTTTATCGCCATATTCGATATTTTAATAAGTAATGAAAATACATAAACGAACTTATTTAACAAACCTAAGAGGCATTTTTGTGATAAATAAGTGTTATTGTCAGGGGAGTAAATTGTAAACAATTAATAAACGGCTAGTAAATAATAAATAGCATTTAAAATCTAAAAATGAAGAAGTGGTCCGTATAAAAATGCAAACCATAACATTATACGCTTGATATATGTAAATCTTTTTTTATTTTTTAATATTTCCGAAGGCACAGATAAAAAGGTAAAAATCTCTTTTCCAAATGCCATTACAATTTAATATATATATATACAAAATAGAGAAATATCTGCAAAAAAATATATTTACATAATACTACATCTGCAAAAAAATACGATTTAGAAAAAGTAAGCCAAATTCTGCAGATCCCAACGATCACATCGAAAAACTTATCACCAAAAAAGAACTCGCCAAATCTTACGGCACAGGAGATGGATTTTCCCCTCTGAATGCAGAATATTAGTTTTTTTTTTCTTGTACGATGAATGATTATAATATAAATGTTTCATTTACGTACTACATACCGTTTGATATATTGATACTTTTATGTTTTCCTGGCGCAGTTGATAAATCGCCAAATTTTGTTCCTATAACATTTTCATATTGAATTCATTTCATTTAAGAATAAACCTTTCACTCATTTAATTTAAAATACATGCCTTTCATTAATCCCATTTAAAATGCTAAAAAGAGAAGAAAAAAAAATAATGCCATAAATCGAAACCTTTTATTTAAACACCAAAGAATTTTTTTTTTTTCAATTTACACACGCGAAATAAAAAAAGCTGCTATTGCTGAGATTTGCGACAAATCTCTAATACCAAGTCTACCAAGTTATTGCGGGGTTTTTCTTTCAAACAGAAAAAATCCAGATTAATTTTCGATTTCTACTAAATTGAAATATATTTTACTGTGCTGAATATTAGCGCGTGCATATTTTTTTGCTCCATGTACTCCATGAACTTTTCAATTCCGATTGTCTACGAAAATCCCCCGCCGGTGAAAATGACGTATGCACAAAATTTAGTGACGTATGTACTTTAATTGTGCTTTTTTATCTGTTTTTTTAACATAATTTCCAAACGGTTTGACATTTATTCTTGGTAATAAATAGACGTCGTTGTCACCGTTATAGGTACCTGCTGTAAAAATTTGAACGAAATCCGTTAAATATTTTTTGAGTTATGCTTGACGAAAAGTTTTAATATCCATCGTAGCTATATATGGGGCAAAGTAATACTGCGTTGTGTATGAGTCTTCGTTGCACTCAGACAACTATAGGACTTCCCTCAAAGGGATTAGTCTGAGTGATATTGCTGAGAACATAAAGTTAACAATTACGATATAAAGAAGATATCAACAAGAATCTAAGTGAATATACAGCATATGATAGACAAGAGATAGATAAAGATACAACATATGAAAAATAGCAAATTAAATGATATAATTACAAAATATCATATATAAATTCATATACTGTTATGTTTTCATATGCATTTTTTTATAACATTTGGCAAATAATCTCATTTTCTTAAGCGGGAATTGCTCAAAACTTAAAAAAAAAAAAAAAAACCGCCGGATCTTTTAAAACGATATTTTTAAAGTCACATAATCAGATTTGCAGCCAATAGCGTATTTTAGCAAGCGTAGTTTAACGCAAATTTAATTTAGTTTTTGCAACATTTTCTTTGTGACAAATATCTAAATAAAATATTAAAAAATAAAATATTAAATATTGAAATATTAAATCAAATATTTAATATTTGAATTAAAAAAATTTCCTTTGTTTATTTGTATAACTATTTATAGAAACTCGTATACTTCAAACCACATTGATAACATGCTTTGCTACAAACGTGTCTACCAGTCTAACTACTCGTATGTCTTAGCTGTGTCTCTCTCCGAACTCATCTGTCTACTGTCTCTCTACTCTTCTGTATACCCGTCTCTCTTTCTACCCGACTCTTTAATCGTGTCTCTACCTGTCTCGCTTCCCGTTACACTACTCGTCTATCAACACGTCTGTCTGTCTATATACCCCTCTCTCTACCCGTCTGTCAAGTCGTCTCTGTACTCGTCTCTCTATCACCACGCTACCCGTCTCCCTACCCGTCTGTCTACCCGTTTGTTTACACATCTATCTATCTCTCGCCAACTCTTCCCAATATTTAAACAATTTAGTAAACGGAAGCCGTTTATCTGTTATTAAATGCAAACAGGAGTAATTTATCTAAAGAGTGTAATCAGATGCAATTTTTTTAAATACATACATAAACCAGCATAATAATTCACCAGTTTTATTTTCATAGTAGTTTATGTCATTTGACAGTAAATCTCAACTTCTTCAACCCGAACTGCGTTAAGCTTTTTAAAAAAGCCCCAAGGTCCGTATAACTGGGAAGGGGAATTGTCCTCAGGGCTATTAGATACATGTTATTAAGTTACGTGAAAGTTTCGTAATCGGGTTCGCAGCCAATTTCTTATGTCAGAAAGGGTGGCTTCACGCCATTTTAAATTCATTTCTGTAACTTTCTTTTTCTTTTTTTGGTGGGTGGTTGGGGGGGGGGGGGTTCCAAATATATACACTTAAATTCAAACTTTTGCCCCCATGTTAATATTAGTGTTGTTTGTATTATCAATTAATACTTTGTTGATCGAGTTTCATTCGAAACAAATGTAAAAGACTTCTACAGTTTTTTTTTTTCTAGGAGAAAGTTCCGTAATCGGGCCCTAAGCTAATCGGGGAATTTAATATAATTATTGTTTCTAACTCTTATAGAGTTAAAACAATATTGTTGCTAGCATTACTCTTGTTTGTGACCAACCTCTTCTGTGTATCTGAATAGGGAAAAGTTCCGTATCATGTACTGGTTGGTGCCAAAGGCAGTTGTAGAAACTTACAAATTTTTCTAGAGAGCGGAAAAACATGTTTTTTAAAATATTTACAAATATACGTTTATTAAACCATGTTTTTGAGCCATTTTAAAAAATTAAGTACGGTGCTAAAATAAAATTTTATTGCCATTTTCGATATTTTAATAAGAAATGAAAATACATAAACAAATTTAACAAAACTAAGCCATTTTTGGGTACTTCTCTATTATCCCGTCGACCACTTTTCATAACAAAAAACTATCGCCAAACTAAGATTAAACGCCAAAAATACAGTCCCATTTACTTGATGCCAGAAGCATTATACGTATTTGTTATGCCATCAAGTGGTTTTTAATTCGACATTTGCGTGTATTTTTCATTATGTTTTACTGATTTATTAGTTATTTCATTCATTAAAGTAACAATTGTGTCCTTAAATTCTTATATTTTATTTATTTTGATATTTCAATGGCAACGTTCTCCCGTTTATTTAGCGTTACAGTTTGACGATAGTTTTTTGTTATGAAAAGTGGTCGACGGGATAATAGAGAAGTACCCATTTTTTGTGATAAATAATTGTTATTGCCAGGGGGGCAAATTGTAAACAATTAATAAGCGAACTAAAAAAATTACCGGAAAAAACTTGTGGGAATCTCAAGAAAGAAATATCTGACATAAATAGCATTTAAAATCTTAAAATGGAGAAGTGGTCCGTATAAAAATGCAAAACATTATACACCTGATATAAGAATTTTTTAATTTTTTTATATTTCCGAAAGCACAGATAAAAGGGTAAAAATCCCGGCACAGATGCCATATACTCACCACGTTGGCGCGATTTTCCCCCCGCCCCTTTGGCGAAAACTGTTTGTTGTGTTTGTGTACTTTTATTTTTTATTTTAATTCTATAGATTATTTTTATATGTATATCAATATTAATTTAGGCACAGATGTCATATACGCACCAGATTGGCGCGATTTTTCCCCCGCCAATTTGGCAAAAACTTTGTTTTTGAATATTAGTTACAAATACCATACAATAATAGCATGTAATTTTTTATTTCAATATAAAAATAAAATAACGTAATAAATGAAATAGCTCCTATTATTCAAAAATGGGAAATAAAAATAAATAAATGATAGTTTGATATAAATAAATATTGATATATATAATAAAAACAATTTATAGAATTAAAATAAAAAATAAAAGTTAATAAACAACAATTGAAACAAAATAACCGGGTTACCATGTGAGGCATAAAATTGCCATTTTGTTGCAATCGCGCCAATGTGGTGTGTATATGACATCTGTGCCTTGTTTCATTTCACATAGAGGTACTGCTCTATTATCCCGTCGACCAGTTTTCATAACAAAAAACTATCGCCTAACTGTTAGATTAAACGCCAAAAATGCAGTCCCATTTACTTGATATCAGAAGCATTATACGTGTTTGTTACGTCATCAAGTGGTTTTTAACGCGACATTTGCGTGTATTTTTCATTATGTTTTACTGATTTATTAGTTATTTCATTCATTAAAATAACAATTGTGTCCTTAAATTCTTATATTTTATTTATTTATGTATTTTGATATTTCAATGACAACGTTCTCCCGTTTATTTGGCGATAGTTTTTTGTTAGGAAAAGTGGTCGACGGGATAATAGAGAAGTACCCACATATGTATTGGTACTTTTATGTTAACTTGGCGCAGTTGATAAATCGCCAAATATTTTTCTCATAACATCTTCATATTGCATTCATTTCATTTAAATATAAATCTTTCACTGATTTCATTTGAAATACATACATTAAAAATACACGTCTTTCACTCATTTAATTTAAAATACACGCCTTTCACTAATTCCATTTAAAATACTAAAAAGGAAAAGAAAATAACAAATAAGGCCACAAATCGAAACCTTTTATTTAAACATCAAATAATTGTTCCTAACATATACCCGCGAAATAAAAAAGCTGCTAATGGTGTGATTTACGCCAAATCTCTAATACTAATACTACTCTTACTAATCTCTAATACTTTTCAAACAGAAAAAATTCCAGATTAACTTTCCATTTTTATTAAATTGAAATATATTTTATTGTGCTGAATATTAGTGCTTGCATATTTTTTTGCTCCATGTATTCCATGAACTTTTCAATTCCGATTGTCTACGAAAATCTCCCGCCGGTGAAAATGACGTACGCACAAAATTTAGTGACGTATGTACTTTAATTGTGCTTTTTTATCTATTTTTTTAATATAACTTCCAAACGGTTTGACACTTATTCTTGGTAATAAATAGACGACGTTGTCACCTTTATAGGTACCTGCTGTAAAAATTTGAACGAAATCCGTTAAATATTTTTTGAGTTATGCTTGACGAAAGGTTTTAATATCCATCGTAGCTATATATGGGGCAAAGTAATACTGCGCTGTGTATGAGTCTTCGTTGCACTCAGACAATAAAAACTCTCAATTTCATTCAACTTTTTAAGCGCCTCCCTTTTCGGGGTTAAGAAAATTGCAATCGCCGCCTCAATAATCTCCCCCAGTTTTCCCTGAATTTTACTTGCTAAGATCTGAATAATAAAATCAATTTCATTGGTCCCAAAATTCTTTTCTGAACTCTCTCTCTCCCTTTTCTCTATTTCTCTTCAATTTTTGTATATTTTCTTTAGGTTATTTTCCGCGGGAATAACTTTTCTTATCACTATATTTCCACAGGGACGCTGTAACCCCTTTTCGGTTAAACGCGGCATTTCTTTGATATTTTCAATATTGCCACACACTGTGAATGACTTGACCACCACCTGGCCCCATAAGTCGGGCACGCATACCTAACTTGTATTATGTTTCCTTATAATTTCCTGTGGTCAGAGAAACCTCTCACATCCGTTCCTTAAATTAAAAAAAATCCTTTTATCCGACTTTCACTGTAACCTAACATTGCGTTCTTTGTATAACAAAACGTAACTTGCTAACATACGCGTCCCTTGAATAATTCTTATTCAGACCGTTTGCGTGTTATTTCAAATCTTTCGTCGCGACAGCTGCGTTTCTTCACTGTAAAAAATGAAGTACTCAAAAATGAATAAGTCCATGTACTCATATCGAAATGAGTATTTTTGGATAACATGTGCATTCTCAAAAATGAGTAAGTTCATGTACTCATATCGAAATGAATATTTTTGGATCAAAAATGAACATATGTATTCTCAAAAACAAGTAAATTCATATACTCATTTCAAAATGAGTATTTTTGGATCAAAAATGAACATATGATCAAACCCAACATACTTGTATATTTCAGAATGTGTAATGACGAAATTTCGGAGCCTAAAAAGCTATTATTTGAAGGAAAAACGAAGAATAAGAGAAATGAAAAGTGGATCTGGTTGTTCTGGATTTTCATCAAAGTGGATCCACTACAACACATTTACTCTTTTTTTTTTCCCTCACATTTTACACATTTACTTTTTTTTTTTCTTCTTGATAGTACTTCTGGATTACGCTAAAATTTATTATTTTATAAATTATAATTTTACAAAATTTATAATTTTAGTATTTCAATCTATCTTTTCTAATGTCATTTTTTAATTAATAATTCTTCGAACTACCTGTTACTTCAGACATTATTTTAATCTTTAACACATATAGACAGGCACTGTACATCCTTAAAAACATATTTAAAAACACATAACCCTCTATCCCTTCCTAACAGATGGCGCCAGATGCTGTTAGAAAGGGATAGAGGGGTTAGTTTCAAAGTAACTACCAACATTTGAGAAAGAGGCCTGACCACTCATGGTACGTTGGTCTAAGTCGTTAGGTTAGTAAACAGGACTTCACGGGTTCGATTCCTCGCATGGGCAAGGGTTGGTTAATTACTAGAAACTCACGCAGGAATGAAAAAAATGAGCAGAAATGTATATATCCCTTATAAGGTTGTCCTCGCGAAGTAACTTTTTTTTTTTTATCCTAAAAATTTTATTTTAACGACATAAAAAATTTTAAATTTGCATACATCCATGGGATCAAAAATGAGTACATAGCAGTTCATATTTGAATACATCCATGGGAGCAAAAATGAGTACATGTGTTTCTCAATTTTGAGTACATTTGGATCGGAGCTATTTTGAGTATGTGACGTATTCAAAATTGAGTACTTTTTACTCAATTTTGAATACCCATTTTTTACAGTGTTAGAACCTTAAGAAATGCTTTCAAAATTATATAACCTTTGTAAACTTGTAGCCGAAATAATTTTGTGATATCCCTACAAATTCTAACAATAATTTTCTATCGGTTTCATACGTATATTGTACTTTTCCTATTACATTGTATACTTTCCAGCTGCCCCACAACCCCATACTACGTATGATGGGTAAGTAAAATAAGGAAACAGACTGAATCAACTAATCAACCCTTCAGTACAAAGTTTCAGTGAAGGTGGAATTGAAAATATTTCTAGTTACGAGGGAGGACTAAAAAGGAGTGGACAAAATGATTTGCACAAGAGGTTGAAATAATCTTTAGAGTACGGATGAAAAAGCAAAGTTAGATTTTAAGGGTGCTGCAATTTCAAGTCCTTAGTTTGATAATCAGAAATATTTTTCCAGTTTTTTTTTTCTTCAAAGTTTAAAATTTCTCTAACTTTTTAAATTTTCCCGACTTTTTTTCCCCAGTGGTAAATTTTCCTGACTTTTCGAGATTGCTAGACACCCTGATTTATTCTAATTTCTAATAGTTTAGCAGACGATAACAATCCAAGCTCAAAAGTTTATCATAATTTCAAAATCAATAAAGTGATTAAAAAAGAAAAAAAATATCACGTTACCGTTTCGGAAGTAATGTTTGGAAAACATAAAATATCCATGTTAGGTTAGCAAGAAAGTGAAACAGCTGCCACTTACCTGTAAAAGATGAAAAAGAATCCATATTATATTATATACCATGAACATGAACTTAAAAAGCACATAAGCAACAGGAAGTTAACTTTAGATTTTCATGTATACTGTTAAAAGTATTTCTGGTATAATAACTTACTAGGACTTCCCTCAAAGGGATTAGTCTGAGTGATATTGCTGAGAACATAGGGTTAACAATTACAATATAAAGAAAAAGAGCAAATTAAATGATAGAATTACAAAATATCATATATAAATTCATATACACTGTTAAAAAAATAGAAAAGAAGTACCGTTCATCAGATGTGTTGTCATATTTTTTTTTAACATGTGGCAAAGAATCTCATTTTCTTAAGCGCGTATTGCGCAAAACTTGGAAAAAAAAAACGCCGGATCTTTTAAAACGCCAAGCTTTTTAAAGTTACGTAATTGGATTTGCAGCCAATAGATTATTCTATCAAGCGTGGCTTAACGCAAATTTAATTTCACTGTTGCACCTTTTTTTGTGTGTGAATTAAAAATTTTTCTTCCTTGATTATATATCTATTATTTGTATAAGTGTTTATAGAAACTCTTACACTTCAAACCACATTGATAGCATGCTTTTCTGCAAACCAGATTTCTGTAAAATAACTTTTACATTAAATCTCCATATCGGCAAAATTGAAAAATTATATATATTTCAAAGTTAAGCTTAACAGATACTTCTTGATTATTCTCTAGGAGGCTCTGCCCCCTGCGCGTTTACTGCGCCAATCCGCAGACTTTTCTTTTGCCTATCGTCTGTCTCTCCACAATCTGTCTGTTTCCCTATCCGTTCTTCTGCCCATCTCTCTAACCGATTGTCTATGTCTCTACACGTCTCGCTACCTGTCTCTATATTTCTCTACCGGTCTCGCTACCCGCCAATCTATTTCTCTAACCGTCTGTCTATCCGTCTAACTACTTGTATGTCTATCCGTATCTCTATCCACTTCGCTACCCATTTGTCTATCTGTCTCACAACTTGTCTATCGGTCTCTCTACGCCTCTTCTTTCTTTTCTCCGTACCCATCTACTGTCTCTCTACTCGTCTGTATACCCGTCTCACTATCCGTCTGTTTTTGTACCCGACTCGCTACCAATCTCATTACCCGTCAGTCAATTCGTCTCTGTACTCATCTCTCTACTCGTCTCTTTATCTACCACGCTACGCGTCTCGCAACCTTTCTTGCTACATTCCTGTCTACCGGTGTTGCTACCCGTCTCGTGACCCATCTCGCTACCCCTCTGTCAACCCTCTTTTTCCCTATCTCTTTAGCCGTCTGTCTATTTGTTTCGCTACCCGTCAGTCTACCTATGTCGCTACTCGTCTCTCTACCCGTTTGTTTACTCGTCTTTCAACCTCTCGCCACCTCTTCCGAATATTTAAACAATTCATTTAATATACAGAAGCCGTTTATGAGTTATTAAATGCAAACAGAAGTAATTTATCTAATAAATGTAATCAGATGCAATTTTTTTTAAATACATACATAAACCTGAATAATAATTCATCAGTTTTGTGTTCATAGTTGTTTATATCATTTGACAGTAAATCTCAACTTCTTAAACCTGAATTGTCTCAAGCTTTTTAAAAAAACCACAAGGTCTGTATAACTGCAAAATACCCTGAGAGCTATATTAGCTACATGTTATTAAGTTAAGTGAAAGTTTCGTTATCGCGTTTGCAGCCAATTGCTTATGTCAGAAAGCGTGGCTTAACACCATTTTAAATTCATTACTGTAGCTTTCCTTTCTTTTCTTTTTTTTTTTGGGGGGGGGGGGGGGTGTTAAATATATACATTTAAATTAAAACTTTTGCCTCCATGCCAATAGTGTTGTTAGTATTATTAACTAATACCTTGTAGACCGAGCTTCATTTGAAACAAATGTAAAAGACTTCTTCTACAGTTTTATTTATGAGAAACTTTCGTAATTGGGCCCAAAGCCAATCGGAGCATTTAATATCATTATTGTAACTCTTATAGAGTTAAAACAATATTGTTGCTAGCTTTACTCTTGTTTGAGACCAGCCTTGCCTGTGTATCTGAATGGGGAAAAGTTTCGTATCCTATGTCGGTTGGCGAAAAAAAATTAAAATGGTGCCAAAAGGTAGTTTTAGCATCTTACAAAATTTTTCAAAAGATCGGTAAAACATGTTTTTCAAATATTTACAAACATACGTTTATTAAAGCATGTTTTTGCACCATCTTAAAAATTTAAGCACGATGCTAAAATAAAATTTTATCGCCATATTCGATATTTTAATAAGCAATGAAAATACATAAACAAACTTATTTAACAAATTTAAGAGGCATTTTTGTGATAAACAATAGTTATTGTCAGGGGTGTAAATTATAAACAATTAATAAACGGCTAGTAAATAATAAATAGCATTTAAAATCTAAAAATGGAGAAGTGGTCCGTATAAAAATGCAAACCATAACATTATACGCTTGATATATGTAAATCTTTTTTTATTTTTTAATATTTCCGAAGGCACAGATAGAAAGGTAAAAATCTATTTTCCAATGCCAAATAGAAAATATACAAAATAGAATGCCAAATATACAAAATAGAAAAATATCTGCAAAAAAATATATTTACATAATACTACATCTGCATAAAAATACGATTTAGAAAAAGTAAGCCAAATTCTGCAGATCCCAACGATCACATCGAAAAACTTATCACCAAAAAAGAACTCGCCAAATCTTACGGCACAGGAGATGGATTTTTCCCTCTGAATGCAGAATATTAGTTTTTTTTTCTTGTACGATGGGTGATTATAATATAATTGTTTCATTTCACATACTACATACCGTTTGATACATTGGTACTTTTATGTTATCCTGGCGCAGTTGATAAATCGTCAAATATTGTCACTATAACATTTTCATATTGAATTCATTTCATTTAAATATAAACCTTTTACTCATTTAATTAAAAATACATGCCTTTCATTAATCCCATTTAAAATGCTAAAAAGAGAAAAAAAAAGAAATAATGCTATAAATCGAAACTTTTTATTTAAACACCAAAGATTTTTTTTTTTTTTTCAATTTACACACGCGAAATAAAAAAAGCTGCTATTGCTGAGATTTGCGCCAAATCTCTAATACCAAGTCTACCAAGTTATTGCGGGGTTTTTCTTTCAAACAGAAAAAAATCCAGATTAATTTTCGATTTCTACTAAATTGAAATATATTTTACTGTGCTGAATATTAGCGCGTGCATATTTTTTTGCTCCATGTACTCCATGAACTTTCCAATTCCGATTGTCTACGAAAATCTCCCGCCGGTGAAAATGACGTACGCACAAAATTTTCGTGACGTATGTACTTTAATTGTGCTTTTTTATCTATTTTTTTAACATAATTTCCAAACGGTTTGACATTTATTCTTGGTAATAAATAGATGTCGTTGTCACCTTTATAGGTACCTGCTGTAAAAATTTGAACGAAATCCGTTAAATATTTTTTGAGTTATGCTTGACGAAAGGTCAAGCATAAGGTCAAAGATCCATCAAGCAAGGTCAAAGATCCATCGTAGTTAATCGAGACAATTGCGTCATTTAGCTTTGTAAAATGTGAAATTTTGTGTTTGAAAATGCACTTTTAAAAAATGACAACATTTTCCATAAGCAGACGATTTAGCTTTTAATTTCAGAGTTGGTTGAATAAAAAAACTTGGAAAATTAAATCGGTTCCACGAAAATATATAGGAAATATTACCGTAAGAGTCATTTAACCAATTGCTTTAAAATTTTCATTAAATATTTATTATAATTAAATGAAAATGATGTACATTTCAGAAATATTTTATTTTGCGCATACCAAGGATCTTTAAAGAAATAGTAGACGTTCTATCTAATTCAGATGCAGGAATAAGTGTCAGTAAATAGGGCGTTATACTGACGCAGAATTAGTAAAATAGATTATATTCATGGAGGAAAATGCATCTTTTGTTTTCCGAATGACGTCATTTTCCTCATCGGAAACATGTCGTTTTACATATTACTTCTTATGATAGACTAGCAGACTACGCCCGCTGCGCTGGTCGGTTTTGCTCCAAAAGAACCTCGAATCAAACGAAATATATCGGTGAATTTAACTTTGTATTTTAAAGTAATCTACTTTTACTTGGAATATCCTAAAATAACATAAAAACGGACACTTATTTCACTAAGTTATGTTTTTTAATACGTTTAAAATTTATTACCTACCGTTTTCCACTGATTCATATGTTTTCTAGCTACATTTTTAATAACGGGAATAAACCTATATTACAAACTAGCCGCCACAGGCGACCAGTTTGGTCTCCCTTAAATGTATGTTAAGCACTGTAACACGTTACTTTTATTCATTTTTTTTTTTCCGTAATCCTTCGCCAAACCGGAAGATTCTAATAGACAAATCAAAAACTTTGCGATCATGGTAGCATTTCGCATATTTTTTGTTGTTATGTATTTCATCTTTCTTACAAAAAACCGCTTAACCAACTTAAGCATTTATGCTTCATATCCGTTTGCTTATTAGTTGCAATATGTTTGCTAATGAGGAGATTTTTAAACATATTAAGTAGTTTTCCGTAATTGGATCCATGGCCAAATGGCGTATTTTAGTTAATACGATTTGGTACAATGAAGTCTATTTTGTGAAAGTCTATGATATCCACATTTACACTTAACCATATTGTTGCCAATATTTTTTTTGTTTGTGTGTTTGTTTCTCGCTAGCTTTGGCTGTAGACTTGATTACGGGGGATTAGAAAATCTACCATTATTCTCATTTAAAACGTCTTGAATAATGTGATATAATCGGAGTACATATTATAACTCGTAATTTTCGAGTATGGTTTGGTGAAACATTGAACTTTTGGAAGCCAGTTTTGATAATCTCATTCCTTTTAAACCATATATGCTGTCAGCACTTTTGACCAGTGGTGTAGAATCTGATTAAAATTCATGAACTTCCTTCTAGAGGACGGTCTCTGTTCGACTGTGTTTTTCTCTGCTCTCCTATTTTGATATAGTTCAGGAGTTTTCATAACTGCATAATTCCCTTACTTTGGCATTTCTGCTTAATGTCTACTGACTATTAAGATCCGTAACTTGTAAATACGCCACGCCAACATTACCGCCTATAATTCTAACTACAGCAACCCGTTTTTTCTCTCTATATTGCAACTCTATAGTTAATATAGTGCCCAGGTGCGTCTATGACAGCTGTTCCATCAGAACATTTGATTTCAAAATAAAAGTATCGTTTCTAATTTGCACAACGCGAAAAATAAAAGCTGGTATTGGCGATTTTAAAAATTCTATTGGCGAGATTTGCGCCTAAATAACACAAAAGTACTTAATGATGTTATGTATTTTGTAAATGTATATTAAATTACTGTTTTGAAAGCGATTGTTCATTAATAATGGTAAATATGATTGGTGTAACAATCATTTTCGGTGGTCTTTCTTCCTTGCACGTATAATACATAAATACCAAATTAACTGACAATTTGTTTCGAAATTTGATTCATTAAATATCATTACATGAGTTATATTTGTTTACATTCAGCTTACATCAAGAAAAGAAAAAGAATGAAGTTGAGTTGTATAGCACTTAATTATGGTAAACTTTGATTGTGTCACTGGTACGAATTATTTTTTTGACACCAGGCAGCCAGGGTTGGCAAGTTTTTGACAGTGTGACGGTTTTATCCGGTTTTAACCATGGTTTTAACCGTCATGTCAAAAACCCCCTTTTTGACATAGTTTTTGACAACAACTGTCAAAAACCTAAAATTGAGTCCACAAACTGCTTAAAATTATTTTTACAACAACATCCAATTTGCCATTTTTCATAATTTTTAGTGCTAGATAAATGGCTAAACTTTGTGACAGTTTTAGACATTAAAAACTACATACTCTGTATAAAATCAGGGGTCAATCCATAAAAAAGTTAAGGCCTATCTAGAATCCCTTCACAAAAATCGATTTCATAAATCAGGTCCTTTCACAAAATTCCTCTTAATAAAATTGGTCCCTTCACAAAATTCTTCTTAATAAAATTCGTCTCTTCACAAAATTCCTCTTAATAAAATTGGTCCCTTCACAAAATTCCTCTTAATAAAATTGGTGCCTTCACAAAATTTCTCTTCATAAAATTGGTCCCTTCACAAATTCCATTCCATAAAAACATACTCTCCATTACTTTGTTAGATTTTAAAATGTATAATTTACAAAGAAAACAAGTTCACAAGAAAGGTAAAACTTTAACAGAAGGACTTAAAGAAGTTATCATTAAATGCTTGATTTGAATTTGAGCAGTTGGATTTCATCTTTCATAACAAAATGTTCACAAATTAAATTTAACAAAAATAATTTTTAGTTTTCACAAAATGAGCCCCAAGAAAAAAAATCTGTGTCGACCCCTGAAAATTCAAAACATGATTTTGGTTTAACAAATTAATTAGAAAATAATTGTAAGCTGTAAATTTATAATAGAAAAATAATTAAAAGTATTGTTACATTAAAAATATAAACTAATAGAACTATTAAATAGTACTTGCAGAGTTTCCCCCAGGCAGTTTCAGAAGGGTGCTGCACCCTGCCTACCTTTTGATTTACAAAAGAGCGCCCTTCTTGCTCCTCAGTAAAAAAAGTGTTTTTTCTCCTTTTTGTATTAAAAAATTTGCTTTCATAGTAAAAAATTACTCAATGTTGCTTTAAAAGGAGTGCCCTGACTTTTAAATATTAAAAGTTGACTTTAAAAACCAAAAGTATGCCTTTAGCAATAAGTGCCCTCAAGAATCCAAAAAGTACCCTTAAGAATAAAAAAATGCCCTTTTCTCACCAGCAGCACCCTGCCCTTTATTAAACATGGGGGAAATTCTGGTACTTGTATAATTTAATGTATAAAATTTCATATAAATAATATACTTATTTTTATATTGTTTTAATGTTTGTCCCCCCAAAAAGGTACTAATGAACAGAGGAATGTTTTTTTCAACCAGGTAAATCATATTCAAAGGTTGGAGTACCATAGGTGAGATTTATTCCAACAGAGCAAAAAATGCCGAGACTAGGACTCGAACCTGGGTCTGTTCATTATGACCAAATTACATGGTATACATGAGTTCCGTGTTGTATCACATTCATCATGTAAAAATGCTATGGTTATAGCTTAGATGAATAAAATTAGCGCTGCAGTTCCCAGCCATGTCCAACAAAGAGTGAATTATGACAACCGGTATATCAAGGGATAGCTCAGTAGGAAGAGCGTAGGCACGTGAAGCCAAAGTAGCCAGGTTCGAGTCCTGGTCCCAGCATTTTTCGCTCTGTTGGAATAAATCTCAGCTATGATGCTCCAACCTTTGAATTAAAAAAAGGTATTTTATAATGTATAAAAATTTAATTTAACATAAAGAAATAGTTCTAAATAATTAAACTGAAAGTAACATAATAAAATGTGTAAATATTGAAAATAACAAACCATCTTCTATTAAGTTATTGATTTAAAGAACGTTTAATTATATAGATTTCATATTATAATTCCTTTAATTACTCAAAGAGCATTGGTGTTGCAATTGTAGTTTATATTTAATATTTATGAACAAAAACAAACATTTAGAATCATTAAAAGTCTAGGTAACTTATAATCAGTCATTGAATAGTGGCCACTTTAGCTTTACACAAGTTTTTATTTATTTTAAGCATAAATTAGATTGCTAATTATTATTTTTTATAATAAACCGAATACTTAATAGTAATAAAGATATAAAAAGTACTCTGAAAAATGCATTTAATAGTAATTTCAATATTTTTAGCTATTTTTCCTAGCATGGCAATTGACAAATAATTTGAATTATGATATATAATTTTATTACAACTTAATTATGACTAAATAAAAATTATTTACATGATATATAAATTAATATTTAAGCAGTTTTTAGCTTAATTTAATATAAAATATCAATGATTGCTAAAAAAAAGAATGTGTATAAGGTTTTTGACACTTTTCGACAGGTTTTTGACATGTCACGTCAAAAACCACTTTTTGACGTCAAAAACCCAACCCTGCAGGCAGCGCTCCAAAAAATCTTTCACGGAAAACTAACTTTACGAACGATTATCTCCATGGTTTAATGGGTTAATATTTTAAACCTTCACGACGAATGAATCTTTTTTTTTTGTTTACTTTCATGGATAGAGAATTTGAACAGCGAAGCTAATTTCAACTGAAGTTATTGGAGAATATATACATAATTGAACGTAAGTCATCTCTCAAATATTAATTTATTTTGAACGATCTTTCTAAAAACATCACATTTATGAAGTTTTATTCGAAAAAATAATTTTGAATAAAAATGGCCGCCTGGCATATGAAAAAGTGAAACGGGCATTCCGGAACTGTTGATGACAGTCACATGACTTACGGTTTTATTATAGAGATTCTATAAACCTAGTATTTGTCGAGAATTAAATAAAAATCACGCACTCGTGACATCCTAATTCACTTTTATATTTTAACAGAATAATAAGGCTACTATAATTTGTGATTCGTGCTGACACATTGCTGTTATTATTTTTTTAAGCGTGAAGTTTTCGCTAGGGTACTCCATTGTGAAATTGGGAAACTTTTGAAATTCAATATTTGAAAAACGGCCTAATCATTAGATTTGAAATTTATATCAAGAAAATACATTTTTTTACCTTTCTAACGCAGTTTGTCTAAAAATTTTCTGGCAAATAATTAATTTTTTCAGCAACTTCAAATGTTTAATTTTCAGAGTTTAATCTGTGGCAACGATTATCGAAAAACCCAGTCGTCAGCAACACATAGCTTTTTATTAAAGAGGATGATAGACTGTATTCTGCTCTTCCGTGACTGCATAATCGAACGCAATGATTTTAATAGGTTTGAATTTTATGAAAACCATCGAGATATTTCTTTTAAATACGACGGCATTTACATAGGTGGAATCCTGCTTCTTGATAGGAGGAATGTGATAAGGCAAATTAATTTTATGTTATAGAGAGAAAATCTTAACCCGAATGCCGCTATTTTGTAGGAATTTCATAAAAACTTTTTGATTTAAAATATAAAAATGTAAATATTTTTAAAAATAGATAGTGCGGCCACATCAAATAACAAAATATAGCAGCAAAATAGTGTAAGTAACAGGAATTTTATTATTTTGATATTCTTTGAAATACGGTTGCTAAGCAACTCATAAAAACTTGGATCCTTTTTACTTTAAAGAGCAAAGTAAAAAGAAATGCAATTTAAAATTTGATTTAAAAAAAAAAAAAAAAAAAAAAAAAGGAAAGTAAAATGTTTTCTATTTCCCGAACAGATGCAAAAAATGTTCCAATCATTTAAACAATTCATTTCTAAATTCTAATAAATGTATCGACCCATTTTCAAAGCTATTGGATCTATTTAAAACCTCCCTATCGAACATTTAGCATTCATAATTTTATTATTGAAATAGGTGATTTTCATTTCAGTTAAAAATGAAATTGGAAAATCGTCTGCATCCCCATAGGAAAGCATTATGACCTAAAAATAAAATGGTCTCTATTTTTCGAACGAATGAACCCAATGTAACCAAAAACTATACAGCTCATTCCGGCTATAAATACAGTTTAAAATTTGTAAAAAAATGATAAAATTAAATGTATTATAAATATTATTCGAAGAGATGTATAAAATTTCACCAAAAATTATACACCTAATTTAAAAAATCTGACAAAATGTATTAAAATTTTTTCAAATTAATTTGAATAATTTAAGACCTTAGTTGATAAATTTTAGCCTTCATAACTTACCGTTTAAATACATTAATCAAATACGCCATTTTATTTTCAACAAATGGAAAATTTCGAAATCGTCTGGTTTCCCATAGGAAAGCATTATGATCTTAAAAATAAAATGGTCTCTATTTTTCGAACGAATGAATCTAATGTAACTAAAAACTATACAGCTCATTCCGGGTACCTCACCAACATACCTACCAAAAGTCAATGTAAGAACGTTTTTTACGGCAGTTATCGCCAGACCAAAAACTTTTCGCGTCTTCACAGATAGCCTTCACTGACGTTTTGGGACTAGTACATCTGCAGATCAGGAGCCTCAACGTCAGCTCTAAAAGTCATTGTTTTTTAATCTCACTTTTCCTATTATTGAGCATCTTAGAATCCGCAATTAATTTTTTTAATATTACATACCTATTTATAGCCCTATACCACACTTCGTAGGTTTCAGAAATGAGAAGCCTTCAATGAAACACGATTTACGCAATGATATTCTGAAATCCTTATGAACTTCTTATTCATGTAACTTTTTAGATAAAAAAATAAACTTCTACAAAAAAAAAAAAAAAAAAAAAATACCTTTTTATGTCAGTAGAATATTAAAATCTCCCGACAATAATTTATTATGCTAATAAAATATTGCAGCAAGTGCGAGTGACTTGAATTTTATTATTTTTATAATCTTTGGAATAGGGTTGCTAAGCAACTCATAACTTAAAGAACAAAGTAAAAAGAAATTCATTTTAAAATTTGTAAAAAAAAAAAAAATGATATTAAATTGTTTTATATTTCCCGAACAGATGCAAAAAATGTTCCAATCATTTAAACAATTTCTAAATTGTAATAAATGTATTGGCCCATTTTCAAAGCTATTCGATATATTTAATACCTCCCTATCGAAAATTGAGTATTCATAATTTTACGTTGAAATCCATTCTTCCAATAGGCGAGTTTCATTTCAGTTAAAAATGAAATTTGAAAATCGTCTGCATTCCCATTTGGAAAGCATGATGACCTAAAAAGAAATGTTCTCTAGTTTTCGAACGAATGAACCCAATGGAATCAAAAAGTGTACAGCTCATTCCGGGTACCTCACCAAAAGTCAACCTAATATTATACCTATTTTCCGGCAGTTATCGCCAGACAGACAGACGGAAACCAAAAAATCCCTGACGGCTCGGCCTACAGACACAGGTAGATTTAGAAGACGCAGACCGTGGGGCGCCTGTTTGTCGGGAATTGCGGAAGAAATGACCTTTTCACGATGATGCGGCAGTTGGAACCGCCTACCCCGAAACCTAACAGGGATTTTTATGTTTTTAATTTTTTTGTTTTGGTATAACGGTTGGTTCTACAAAAACTTGTCAATATAAAACTTTTAGATAATATTAAGAGGATTAATAATAAATTTAAGCGGATTTGAAATCTTGAGAATTGGCGAAGTTATGAATTTTTTTCTTCTAAACCCCCTTTCCCCCTCTCCCCTTAAGGCTATTTTTAATTATATCCAAAAATCTGTCATACATAAATTTTCGGCCCTTCTCCTAGAAGTAATAATAACTTTAAACGGATTCAATACGTATCATAATTAAGAAATTATGGTTTTTTTTTCTGTTTTCACAAAAAGCCCCCCGTTGGTTCGATTTTGCCCATTAACGAACTTGACCGAGATTTTATGCCCCTTGATTTTATGTATCAGTTTCGAAAAGATGCGGGAGTTGGATTTTATGCATCAGTTTGTAAAAGATTTATGTAGAATTTGTGTAGTTCCAGTTATCGTGGTCAGAAAAAAGTGACATAGACAGACAGATAGATAGATAGATAAAGTTTTGAACTGTTGGGTGGTCTTGGGTTCTGGGAGTCATGATCGGCGTAGGTGTTCAAAATTTCCAACTTAGGTGAGAATGTAATAGGTAGTATGTCTACCAAAAACTTTTCGCTTTTCCACAGAGAGCCTTCAGTGACGTTTTGGCGATAACAATGACGCAGTTTTCGTCCAGAGACCACGGAATTGAAATTATTTTTGGGTGGCCATTAAAAACAAAAAGAAATGACGCGTCTCCTTGAAGGGCCTCTCCCTTTTCTGGATACGGATATTTCATGCATGATGATTTCCTTACTTTTCAAAAGAAGATGATAGAGTGGGGGTCCGTTAAAACCGGGTTGTCATCATTCCACACTTTAACAATAACCCCCTCACTATACCAATCACAAAAAATTTTCGGGTAACGAGATTTACATATACAGTAAAGCACCGTTTATACGTTTCTCATTTATACGTCTTTTAAATATAAAACGTCGCTTTAGTGCGATTCATCCCTGTTGTCATGTTTCGTTTAGAAGGCGCATCATTTCGGTTATACGTCGTTTCTTTCCTGAAGTAAAAGATTTTAGCAGAAAATTTCCCAAAATTTTCCCCAAGCGTCGTTCTTTTTAGGTGCGATCGTAATTATATAAATACGTATAGCACCTAAGTGTGCTCCGACTCTCACCACCAGGGGGCGCTTTCCTATCTCTGTTTCTTTGGGAAGGATCACGACGGGGTATGGCTCATTCGACTCGACATCGATAGAGCTTACCGATTTTATTTCGTTTTTTCACCACCAGGGGGCGCTTTCCTACCTTCGGTTCTACGGGCATGAAAACGACGGGGTATGGCTCATTCGACTCGACATCGAAAGTCTTAACGATTTCAGTTATGATCATATAAACGGATTGCGCCACCTGGTGGCGGAAGGTGGAACTAATGTATACTGCAGCGCGTGCGCAGCACGACTGCTATACGGTGCGGCAGGCAGTGGGGACCGAAATCACCCACTCGTGGACAGCCACCCGTGAGGTATAGGAACAATAAGTCCACGAGGGGAAAAATAAACGCTACCCGGCACCGATAGCACCCATCCGTTCCAACCCCCACCGCAGGAGGCGCCTGGTGCGTAGCACGACCGGTATACGGTGCCGAAGGCAGCGGTGACAAGGGTCGGAGATTCGTTCAGTTACAGGTTTATACTATTCGATGTGCAAATCCTTTAAGGGATCATCCGATGCCGAAGACAGCGGGGACCCGGGTCGGAGTTTCGTTCGGATCGAGGGGATGCGAACCGGAGAATACAAAAGTTTCGAGGCACCGATGTAAATTAGGGGCCCGCTGGCGGGCGAAGCCAGCTAGTTGAATCATTAAGATCTAGAATTGCTATTCGTATTTCTAAAAATGTCGTGAATTGTAGGAAAAATGGTCTGGAAAAAACCTGTGAAAGTCATTTTGTTATTTTGTTATTCAAGCAGAGTATGAACCCTATAAAGCTACTATTTTCAGCACTGATTCTGCTTTTGCAAATAAGGAATCTATTGTGTTACCTTATTTTCCAACAATCGGTACTCAATCAACATATCAAAATTTCATGTATTCTTAATAAGTTTAGTTTCAAAGTTGTTTTCTCTGCAATCAATAAAGTTGCTTTTTAGGTACGTTCATAATTATATAAATACGTAGCACCTATTGTCGTCGTCTGGTCCGTCCGTCTGTCCACATAGAACAACACAAAACGACCCAACTGAATGGTTTGAAATTTAAGATATATTATCTTTGCAGAATTGTGTCGAGACATTTCAAGTTTTATGAAAATTGAATCAAAACTTTAGAAAATAGTAATAAAAATATTTATTTATTAAGAAATTTGAATTTGTTTTAAAAAATCTGTGCTTTTTTGTTATAGGAGCTTCCGAGGTTGAATAGTCAAGCGACCAAGATACTTATTTTAGGACAGAAATAAATCTTGCAGACGATAGAATTCATTTGACAGAATAAAAAAATCATCCAGATCTGAATACTTATATAACTAGTTATAGTACGAACGCACCTCATTTGTCACGTTTCACGTGCAATTTCCAACTCGTTTTCCTACCAACATTTTGGGAAAGATGAAGGACAAATAACATGTCCGACTGCTACAGCGGTTATTTCAATTTCGTGGAACCTGTGGGGGTGGTGGGACGAAAAGAATGGACAGTGGATGGTCTGCTCACGGTCCAAGTTTGAGATGAATCCCGATTTCGTTACAATTTAGAGTTGCTAAATGAAATTTATTTGTATTTATTAAAGAAAGGATAAAGTGTTTTGAAAGGAATATTAAACGAAACCCTATGTGCGATCTTCGATCACCATTTACCCACTTGTTTTTTTTTTATGTTTTAACTTTGTTTCAATATAGTGTGCATCTTAAACAACCGCAAATGGTTGCAAAACTAAATGTGTATGATTGCAGCATACTATTTGTACAGTCCAAGTTTTTACAACCTCAGGGACTACCATTTCGATTGTACGTCTTTCTCAGTTATACGTCGTTTTAGAACATTCCCCTGAAAGACGTATAATGGGTGCTTTACTGTAGTACAAAAACATCTTAAATCTCAGAACTGATTCTGAAGCACAAACAACTGATTTGTTAAACAAATTTCTGCAAAATTTACAAAGGGTTGAACACCCAAGATATTTATTTCATGGTTAATGATTGCTTCACGCCCCCCCCCCCCCCCATTTAAAATCTTTAGTTTTATAATCAGAATTTTCTCGGAAGTTACTCGTGGTTTTTCAACCTAAAATTACGAATTCGTTACCGGACATTTAGAAAGAAGAATTTTTAATTAACGCAATCACGAAATGTCTAATTAAATAAAGTAAACATTGCTATTAGTATTTTCTGGTATGAATTTGAGCAAGCTAACGCTGCTCCGATCCAATTCGACTGTTACAACACGAGAGGATACTTCTCCTAAAACAAATCTCCTTCCACGGACGTTCAACACACACGTCTACAGCTACGGCACTCCTTCCACCCATGAATTATGGAACACCATTAATGGGCACTCTTTTCATCTCTCCCGTTTTTCAATTCCAGGCGTCTTTTTTTCCGGAGAGAGGTAAGAAAAAGGAGAAGAAATAAAAGTAAAAGTTTTCATCCCAGAAGAAGCAGCAGCTCGCTGACCGTGGGTCAAGCGAGGGCCGGAGAGCTAAAATAAAGGACGGAGGGGAAGATCCGTAGAGGCTCTTTTTCGAAAGATGAAGTCGCAAAAGTGTTCCTAGATTTTGATTCGAATCATTTTCAAGCTCTTCCTCAGTTTCGTTATTGGGAATTAAAAAGGCCCTAAGAGGGTGCTCATCGCAGCTGTCGGGTGCCATCGAAATCTTTATTTATTGTAAACGCGTTTAAAAGTCAGGTACAATATAGAAAATTTTTATATATTACCTTTTATCAGAACGACTCTTTCGAGAGTCCAAAAAAAAACAGTTCCGGATCCTCGAGGTGACTGAAATTCAATAAGCTTCTTCCCATGATGTTCGGGAGATAAGAGCGTTTACAGACACACACACACAGACAGACAGACGGTCAGCAAATTTTTGTTTTTCTAAAAATATGTTTTTCGGAATCTCTAGTGTCTGAAACGTGTCAATCCGTCAAAAAAAAATACTTTCGATTTTCAAAACGATTACAAGACTTACCCTATACTACGTATGATAATAAGTAGTCATCGAGCGATTTTTTCTAGGTATTCAATTCCACACAGAGAATCCTCTCCAGAGACTCTACGCACCCATCCATTATATGGACTTGCCCATTCATGGGCCAGAGAAGCTCTCCATCTTCCCTTTTTCTCCCCATTCCAGAGAGAGAGAGAGGGTGGAGAAAATGGAAGAATCTGCTTTTCTTCACGCCAGAAGCTCTAAGCTAGTGGATTTTTTCCTTGACCACTGGTCAAGCGCAGCCTGGAGAGAGATAATCGACGGAAAACACTCTCCATCGAGCCCATTTTCGCCGTTCCTTGACCGCCTAGAAAAACTGAAAAGTGTGCGAAGAATTTATTTAAATTAAAAAAAAATCCCTAACGGCTCGGCTTACAAGCACAGGTAGATTTCGAAGACGCAAACCGCCTGTTTGTTGGGAATGGCGGAAGAAATGACCTTTTTGCCATGATGCAGCAGTTATTGCAAAACCTAACTTGTTTGCAGGCGGAGCCGGCAGGATTTTTTTTTTTTTTTTTTGCTATAAGGGTTGGTCCTATAAAAAATTTGTCAATATAAAAGTTTTAGATAATAGTAAGAGGATTTATAATAAATTTCGGCGATTGGATATCTTGGGAATGGACGAAGTTATGAATTATGTTTCTTCTACCCCCAACCCCTTCGGAACATTTTTAATTATATCAAAAATATGTTCTACATCCATTTTCGGCCCTTTTCCTAGAAGTAATAATAACTTTAAACGAATTCGATACGTATCCTAATTAAGAAGTTATGGGGATTTTTCTGTTTTCACAAAAAGCCCCCCCCCCTCCCGAAAAGGTGCAATCTTGCCCATGAACGAACTTGACCGAGATTTTATGTATCCGTTTGGAAAAAATTACTTTAGTAATATTAATTCTTAATATTATTACTTTTAGTTATTATTAATTCTAGGAAAAGGGCCGACAATTTATGGAGGACAGATTTTTGATATAATTAAAAATGGCCACAAGGGGGGGGGGGAAAGGAGTGTTTTAGAAGAAAAAAAATCATAACGTCGTCAATTCACAAGATATCCAATCCGCTTAAATTTCTTAAAAATCTCTTAATATTATCTAAAACTTTTATATTGACACGTTTTTTACAGGACCAACCCTTATAGCAAAATAATAATAATAATAATAATAATAAATTGCCGGCTCCGCGTACTTGACACAGGTAGATTTCGAAGTAGGCGGTTCCAACTGCCGCAACATGGCAAAAAGGTCATTTATTCCGCCATTCCCAACAAACAGGCGCCCCACGGTCTGCGTCTTCTAAATCTACCTGTGCCTGTAGGCCGAGCCGTCAGGGATTTTTTTAGTATCACATCAGTTTATTCAATACTTTAATGACATATTAATTTGGATGGCAATCCAGTAACATACATTACTGTTGTACTATGGATCCTACATAAAACATTTTTTTACGTAGCAGCATTAAACACATTTTTTTTACGAATTATTTCTTACGAAATCTACCTAAAAGTGTATTATTAGAATTGTTTCGAATGCAGACCGTCTTTATACGACCGGAAATATTTCTGAAACGTTTCAACAAACAAATGCCCCTACCCTTACAAAGTTAACAAAAAAAAAAAAAAAAAAAAAAAAAAAAAAACTTTTTGTTTAACAATTTACATATTCAATTGTCACAATTCAGGGTCATTATTATTTCAGACAAGCGAGGGCAAGGGGAAAGATCCCCCAAAATATCTAGTTGCCCCCCTCCCCCCATACACACACGCGGTTAATCCGGCTCTGCGAAGAACAATACCCCCTCCCACAACAGAAAAAGATTTCATTGCGTAAAATTTCCGCGGGAAATTTATGGGTGCAGCAGAAACGGTGAAGGTGATTAGCATTTTCATTGTGAGAATATCATTTCATGCTCACTGAATGCGATGATCGCTCCCCCCCCCCCCCCCCCCTCTTACGCGCATCCTGAGAGACTATCGCTTAGCCATGCATGGGACTGACAAGCACACACTCTCAAGAAATACTCTTAAGCTTAGCGAATCTGCAGATCAGAGGACTCGGCGTCAGCTCCACAAATTATCTATATCTACCCTATATATATAAAATCCTAATGAAACAAAGTTGTGAAACGATTTTATGAAACTAATTTATGAAACGAGTGATTATTTTTCAGGGATATTTTTAATAAAATATTAAACGCTTGATGGTGAAATTAATACCAATTGTCCATAAAAATCCGCGGATGTCAAAACTGGTAATAGAATTTTGAAATTGGAATTAGTTTTCGAGATATTAATTTTTTTCTAATTTTAATGACATTTCTGTAATGATGGCAACTAATTACTCAGTTTTTTTGTGACAAAATAGGGAAAAAAATTGAAAAGGATCCCGATAGGGATTATTGATTTCTTTTTATTCGTCATTTTCAAATTGAAATTGAATTTATCTTTTATTTCAATCGATAACGAAGACAAGATTGTGATTAAATTATGTTTTTCAGGAAAATTTGAAAAAAAAAAAATCACATTTCTATCGTCAGGATTCAATCGTATGTCAGCATTTAATTTAATTTATAAACTGAAAATATTTTGAATAAATTCGTCCAAATGACGTCATTTATGTAAACGCAAAAGAAAGGAGCAAAAAAATATTTATACAATTTGTTTAGCGTAAAATGTCATTTATCCTATTTTATATATAATCAGAAGTAATTTGTATAGAAAAAACAATAATAATATACGTATAATTAAAATACGCATATAAACAAAAAAAATCGTCGAATTTGTTTCCATGGCTGTTTATGTCATTTGGCACCAAATCTCACTTTCTGATGCCCGAATTGCGCCAAGCTTTCTAAAAAAGCATCAAGACCCCTATAATAGAAAAGCACCAAAATCTCATTGGGTTTAACAATACAATAAAATATAACACCTTGTAATCTATATATTTAAAACGCTAAGCGATTTCTTTCGACAATCCGTGAGAACAAACTACTGCACCAAATTACATCATTATTTTTTTAAATGAAAGATATTTGGACACAGATTTGTTATCGTGCATTCGTTTGTTCGAAAATTTAATTAATTAGTCGTAATTTTCAATTAAACTTTTTCTTCTGCTTATGACGTCATAAAGTCGGCAATCGGATTAACGCCCACTGTTGCGAGGTACATAGTTTATTCTCTGAATTCAGTGATTGCGAGATAATAGAGAAATAATATTAAAAGCACGTGGCTTTTATACCGAATTTTTTAATTTGCAAGTTAAATTTCGGTAAAAATATTTATCCGCGTGTTTTATAAGTGAATAAAAATTCATATTTATTGTGATGTCACGGGAATATTGTTCAAACTTTGCTGATGCCATTTTTCATTACAATTAAATACGAATATATTTTGATTTGTATAAATGGTATTTACGCTTAAAAGTAACATATACACAGTAAGTGTGAAAAGTTTGCGCCGGTGAAAATGACGTTATGTTTAGCTTGAAATGCATTTTAACATTGATAAAACTAAAGAGAAAAATTTATATGATTGTGTCAACATGACGAATTTTAACTGATTTTTCCATTCTTAATTATAAAGATTAAAATTGGAGCCTTTATTGATTGCTTCATCTTGATTGCATGTTACCAATTACTTTTTTTTTAAATTATAGGTTAGAAGATTTCATTTTTTAATATAAAAATTTCTCAAAAGTAAAGGATTTCAGGAAAATTAAAATTATTAAAAATAGTGTTATGGCAAAAAACTTGAAATAATGATTGTATTTTTAGCTTGAATAAACAATGTAAGGCTAATATTTTATAGGAATTATTTTGGTAGGTTTATTATGAGTTCATTTAACAGTTCCATATTAGCAGCAAAGTCATATTTCTTTCACTATGAATTTCTCTTTCGATGTCAAAAAATGATAGTCTACTTTTGGACGCCAGCGAAAACACAGTGGCAATTTTTAGAAATGTATAACGGTTATGACAACAAACGGCGCTATCGCTTTAGCTTTCATCACGCTTACATTACTTCTAAATACTACAAATTTCAATTTTTTACTACATTTTATAATTTTAATTCTTACATCATGAATTAGAAAAAAAAATTAGCTTTCGATTGAAATTTATTTGAAAACTGCCGCTTAATTTAACGACTTTTTAAATAATTTTCAAGCGTGAAATGTTTTTCATTTCTATCTTAACAATGACCATCAGTTTGCTTCAATAATGTAAAATAGCCCCTGGGAAAGTTGCCACAATTGAAAATAGATTTCTCTAACCATCATAAGAAGTGAAAAAAAAAAATAATAATAATAAACCCTGATAAATCATAAGATCAGATTATCCATCAGATAGAGCATTTTGGCGCTAAACAAAAATCTGTCAAAAAAGAAAAAAAAAACTATTTTGAGTTTATGTTTAACATAAAATTGATATGTTGAATCCGCTAATGTATATGTTGCATCAGAATATGCTACGAATTGTATTTTTTTAAAAGATCCATTGGGTATTTAACTGCACAACAGGTAAAAGATCCTAGACTGTGATGGATAAGGGATAATCATCCTGATTATGTAAAGGGACGGAAGAAACTATACAAATAAATGACACTTGAAAACATTAAAAATCGCCCTCATCTGAAGATTCATTTATTATTGTAAAAAAAATTCTTCATCTGATTACCTTAAAACAATGGATGCGTTTTAGAAGATATGGATTTGAAATGAACAATGATTAAAGAAGACATTTTAAATTTTTTAATTTAAACATTTTAAAACTTTTTTTAAACGTCGAATCTCGACGGTGCTTTTGGGCAGATGCAATGCACATGCTCATAGGAGCTCATTCGGTTGCATTATCACAGGGGGGGGGAGGGGGGGAGATGTGTGTTTTATTTACTGAATATGAGATGAACGTAGGAATATACTATTTGTATGATACCTCATAGGTCCATGAAATTTTCTTTCTTGCCGTGGAGAATATGGCGGTCATGTCAAACTGATTTGCATTACACAGTTGTTTACGGATTGTTTGTTTGGAGTTTGCATTGGAAATAGTACGGTATTTCACTGAGGAAAAAAGTTTTAAAATAAAATATTTGAAAGAGTGTTTCATTTGCACTCTTCTTAAATAATAAAGAAGCTTATTTTAATGATAATGTTATATTTTTTTCCCTTCAAGTTTTGACGGGTTCCATCTAGTCTACCCTATATATATAAAATCCTACTGAAACAAATTTGTGAAACGATTTTATGAAACGAATTTATGAAACGATTTTATGAAACGACTGATTAATGTTTCAGGGATATTTTTAATAAAATATTAAACGCTTGATGGTGAAATTAATACCAATTGTCCATAAAAATCCGCGGATGTCAAAACTGGTAATAGAATTTTGAAATTGGAATTAGTTTTCGAGATATTAATTTTTTTCTAATTTTAATGACATTTCTGTAATGATGGCAACTAATTACTCAGTTTTTTTGTGACAAAAAAGGAAAAAAAATTGAAAAGGATCCCGATAGGGATTATTGATTTCTTTTTATTCGTCATTTTCAAATTGAAATTGAATTTATCTTTTATTTCAATCGATAACGAAGACAAGATTGTGATTAAATTATGTTTTTCAGGAAAATTTGAAAAAAAAAAAAATCACATTTCTATCGTCAGGATTCAATCGTATGTCAGCATTTAATTTAATTTATAAACTGAAAATATTTTGAATAAATTCGTCCAAATGACGTCATTTATGTAAACGCAAAAGAAAGGAGCAAAAAAATATTTATACAATTTGTTTAGCGTAAAATGTCATTTATCCTATTTTATATATAATCAGAAGTAATTTGTATAGAAAAAACAATAATAATATACGTATAATTAAAATACGCATATAAACAAAAAAAATCGTCGAATTTGTTTCCATGGCTGTTTATGTCATTTGGCACCAAATCTCACTTTCTGATGCCCGAATTGCGCCAAGCTTTCTAAAAAAGCGTCAAGACCCCTATAATAGAAAAGCACCAAAATCTCATTGGGTTTAACAATATAATAAAATATAACACCTTGTAATAGAATATTACTTTTAAATGCTAAAAGGTGTAAAATTAACAACTATAATATAAATTAAAATAACTTTTATTAGTTGTTTTACATGTTTCGACTCTTTCCGAGTCATTTTCAAAAACAAAATGAGAATATTCTAAAGAGAATATTCTCATTTTGTTTTTGAAAATGACTCGAAAAGAGTTGAAACATGTAAAACAACTAATAAAAGTTATTTTAATTTATATTATATTATAGTATTATTATTATTTTACATCTTTAGCATTTAAAAGTAATATGCTCATTGGGTTTGTTTTCATAACTTTTGGCAACAAATCTATGTATACTAACGAATCAATCCCTTTTCGAAGCTCGAATTACGCCAAACCTAAAAGCAAAGGATCCTATACTGGAAAAGTACCCGATTTTCTTATGGACAATATTCAAGTGACATAACAAGGTGTAAAATTATCGCAGATAGCAAATTTGTTTAAATATGTCATCAATTGATGCCGAATAAATGCAGGCATGCATGCACAAAATATTTAATTAATTTTGTATGATAAATAATTATTAGAAAATTCGTATATACATATTCATTAAAATAAATAATTTACATATTTAAAATAACATGAAAATATGCATGATGGTGCACTAAAATAGAGAGAAAATTAAAACCTGTTACTGAAAATGTCTATAACATTGTACTTTTCAATACCGTGGTTCTTAATGTTATTCACAAGCAAATGGAATTTTTCTCATCCTTAAACGCAAAGGAAGAATAGAATACAGATCGTTGTTATAAAAGTCCGAGAGGTAGCCACAATTTAAACCTAACCATTTTATACAAGCTGGTTTTCAAGTTGTAATTGATTTTACTTATAAATCCCGAAAACAGTCGTCAGTTGTCGCAACAGCTGTGTATGAGGCCATGGTAATCAAAAAATGCCCCATTAAAACGTTAAAAGCAGGACAACCCAATTACAGATTTACCAATATTTTTAAAACAAAGCACGCTGTCATGTTTTTAGAGGCTTCGAAGTCTGAGCGGGGGTTGGCGAGCGTAGCTCGCAGGGGGTAGGCCCCCTAGTATATATATATTAGTCTTACGTGGCGCGGATAACTCTCGATAGAAATACCCGATTTGCTTAAAATTTTGTACATAGGTTTATTCTGATAAGGAGCTTCCCCGATGAGTTTTGGGGGTTCATGCGTTAAGTATAAACGGGGGAACGGGGGCTAATTCCCCCCCCCCCCCTTAATTTAGATAAATGTTTTTTTCCTGCAGAATTATCCGATGCTTCAAATTTTGTATACAGGTTCATTGGTTAAGTATAAATGGGGAAACGGGGACTAATCCCCCGATTAATTTAGATTAATAGGTTTTTCATGCAGAATTATCAGATTGGCTTCAAATTTTGTCATCTGAAGAAAATAAATTAGAGTGTACATTCATTCAGCAAAATCTAAAATTTCGAAGATTCTAAATTTCGAAGGAGTTCCCAAGCTGTCTGTATGAACCCATAGACCTTCCAATAGATCCCAAGAGAATCCATAGAGTTCCCAAGCTGTCTATTCTTGCTCTGAGGTATGAAACATAACCCACTATGAAATTCGTTTGTTGTGGCATTAAAAAATGACATTTTAAAATATCATTTTCAAATGATTATAATAAAAATGTCATCTAAACAAAAACAAAATATGAGACATCGTCTGCTGAATATCTATCTATATTAATAAAAGAAAGTTTCGCCCTGTGTGTTGGCGATGGCTAGGAAAATTGAGCGCGTCCTAGAAGTCTGTAAATTTAGATTTAGGTAGTCCAAACTCTCTCCTGGTGTACCTGACCCTCAGAATTTTAATATTTTGATAATTAGCCTAGATATTAATTAGATTCTCATTAACCATCGCTTCTAAAATGACATCTTTTAAATCAAAATGACGAAAGAAACGAACAGGCGCATTGGAACTAATTAAGATATCTATTTGAAAATTTCTGAGCCTATGTAAAAAAAAAATTCTGCATCCGTGTATACAATTTTTAAAAAATTCGGCCGATAATTTTTCTTAATTAATGCAAAAAAAATGCTAAAAATCTGGTGGCGCCAGTGAAATAAATCCGAGAAACTTTCAGGCAGGGATCCGCTTTCATTAAAAACTGAACGACAATGAGATCTGTTTCTCGGGCCGATCCCTCCATTGAGTTTGCGAAAATGAAAGGAAATAATTGCCAATTTTTACTCATGAACAAAAATTTAGGTAACTCATTAAGATATAGATTTGAAATTGAGGTCGGGAAGGGGTGTCATCTGCCGGCTATTTTAGCGCCGTCTTCGTTATGTTCTAAATATCAGAAAAATGTAATTTTTTTTTAATGATCGCGTTCATGTAGGTAACGGTGGTTCTCTTGAACAAATTAT